>OW119930.1:69537352-70737352 GCA_933210815.1 Meta bourneti
AATGAGTAGGGTGATCCTTTAGTTCCTCTTTCCTTGCAATTGTATGCACAACAATATGCAACCATTTTTTTTCACTAAAAGTGAAGCCTTCAACGTGTCAATTTGACGTCCCAATGCTAAATCCCATAGAGAGTGTTCTCCGTGTCCAAGAAACGTCCGCACGTCCGCTGATTTTATCGTAGAACCGGATTGCAACCCCAAAGCGCTCTCTATCCTTATCTCTCCTCTAAGGTACAGACGAGTCTATGCAAAATACATGCAACGCCACTTTATGTACGTCAATGTTTGCGTTTTGCCAATGCATATAAAAAGCCATAGGTATCTGTGGAAATATCTAGAGCTGCTTCCGCCGTGTGGAATGGAAAGTTATCACGATTTAAGCGATTTTCAGCGTGGTTTAACAGTTGAAGCTAATGAGATGGGTCACACCACCTCCGAGTTAGATGCGATATTTAGATTTTCACGTACTATCGTTTCAAGGATGTACAGTGACTACAAAAATTGAGGCAAAACCTGTAACTTAGGACAGCAGTGTGGCCGTAAAAAGACTAGGTTAACGTGATCAGCATCCGATGGCAAGAATCGTTTCACACGATAGGCCTGTAACATCACCTCAAATAACATCGAAATTCAATGCTGGGCCCTAAACTAGCATCAGCTTGAGGACAAAACCAACATCAGCTTGTGCAACGTTCCCTCAAAGATGTCCCGATTGGAAGAGCAACGGATTAGTAACCGGATGGTTCCGAGTTCGAATCCAACCAAAGAACGACGTGTACAAAGGTGCACTTTAAATCTGTCATGGCCTCAAATGTCCTCACGTTGGCGTGGTGTGGAAGTTTGGAGAGTGGGGTGCCAGCTCAGGGGTGATCTCGTGATCTGACCATGGTTCAAAATTGCGTGGTGTTGTCCTAGGAACTTTCCCTTCGGGTTTAATCCCGAACCGTCGTCAACAGCCCGTTGTGTTGCTCCTGTTTGATGTTAATTGAAATACCTACTACCCTCAAAAAGGTGGGATTCATGAGTACCATTGCTGAATACTCTATACACATATCTAAGGGCCTCGCCTAGGCTCGGGAACATCGCCATTGGACACTTGTTGACTGGAAACGAGTAGCCTAGTCTTACGAGTCGCCTTTCCCACTGTTTTGGCCAGATGGAACCGCTTGTGTAGAAAACCCCATGAAGCCATGGGTCCCACATGTCAACAGGGGATTGTATAGGCTGGTAGTGAGATTCCATAATGGTATGGGGTTTGTTTAGTTGACATTCGATGAGACCACTGGTACGTATACAAACGTCTTTGATAGTTGAAAGCATTTTTGTACATCTTTTCTAACGAGTTACACCCGTTCATGTCCTGCGTTCATTCTGATGAATTTGACCTCTTCCAACAAGACAAATGCGCCACAATTCAAGTCTGTACATGCCAAATTATGGTTAGAGGAACACTCATCTGAGTTTTGGGTCCTGCCATTTCCACCTAAGTCACCAGATCTCAATGTTATTGAACACAGCTGGGAGGCCATGCAACGCGCTGTAGAACACAGAAATCCTATACCCCCGGACAGAATTGTGAATCTCTCTGCAGGAAATATGTATTCAATGCCTACATAATACTTTCGCGAATTCACGGAGTCCAAGCCCCATAATATTTCTGCAGTTCTATGCTCCCGAGGGAGGCATACCAAGCATTTCGACTGGTGAGCCAGTTTTTTTGGCACTTCAGTGTATTTCACTAGCGTACATGGAATCGGCATTATTTGCATGTAGGTGCATGGCACCTAGAATTAATCTATATAAATAAGAATAAAGTGTTTGTACATTGAATATTTTCGACCCATTTCAAGTTTTCTATCCGTTTTGGACCCTTCTGATCCAAAATCCACCTCTTGCGCGTTTGGTGTATGTCTGTCTGTATGTGTGTGTGTGCCCATGCTATGTCCAAACGGTTAAACATATTTTCATGAAACTTTACATATTGTGAGTTCTTACATTCATTTAGTGACTGAACTTCGTTGTGTAAGTTTGTCTGTCCGTCTCGCCGTTCTATGTTCGATTTTGTGTCTGTGTGTTTGTACAAGTATCACATCAGATGTGCTCAACATATTTTAATTTAATGCTTTATATTTGATACACCACATTTTAATTTAGTGAATGCTTTATTTACAATTTCTTTCATTACATATTTAAGTAAGTTTCACGTTAAAACATCCTAGTAACTCTACTTAAATCAACAATAATTTGGTAGTTTTTCAGAAGCTCGAATACATATTGAGCATTGCAATTACTTAAATTGTTTTACTAGTACTGCTGAAAAATCAATTCCTTTAAAAAAAAACTATTTTGCAGAATTTAAATTAAATTACTTTTTTTATTTTGATCCTTATTTATTTTCTTTGCGAAAATATAAACTATTTCCGAACATTTGGGACAGACGATATTTGCAGCAAAACAGAAACTCGTGTTCGCTTGCCACATGGAGTAATATTTTTTTTCGCTCCGAATTAATTTCGTATTTTTTAAATTCTATCTAATCTTTAATTGTAAGTAGTGGCAACTGTGCAAGATAAAGAGATAAAAAAGAATCATGAATTTACATCTTTAGAAGTTTTTCCCGCGAACTTTTATTTTGTTTTAATTCTCTGTTTTCTGTTGTTTTCTGTGTTAAATATTTATTATTTTATAAATTGTAATTCCTTTCTATCACACGCAACACCACCTAAAGTATTCTGTTTAAAACGGCATGTAAGTTAGATAAAGCAAATTTTAAGAAGCCATTATTGTAAGAACGTTAATGTTAAAATTATCGGAACTGGGACTTTGAAATATTACAAATTCTTTGTCATAGCGACAGATGGCCAAAGTGGCTTATTTAACGAATTGAAGCGATATTTAAGCAATTTTTATAAGGGAAGTTTGTTTAAAACAATGATTTTCTTTAGAAGAAATGCTGTCAAAATGATTTACCATTTAAAAATGGTAATAGGTCACCTTTGCTTTATCACTACTGAAGATATTAAATTTTAAAACAAGTTCTTTTATTATTACATGTGCCACGAAACGGAATTTTCAAGATAATGTATTCGCTTTTGAAACAAACAGTGATAAATATCTTATCAAATTAGTCATCTTTTCCTTAATAGTAGCGAAATTCGAAAAGAGTACCACAAATAAAAAAAATGGCATGCAAATTATGTGAGAGAGAATTCGCAGTAGATTCATCATTTCTACGAATTGAGTTGAGCAATTTTACATGAATAGAACTTAAGAAAGGGAATTCCTACTCCTCCATCAAAATCGTCTTTTGTAGCAGTTACCTTAGTGTCTCACCTTTCGCCCATTTGTACCTTTAGCAAGGGTGCGATATATATGAAATGTATTACATGGATGGATTGGCATGCATAGAATTTGAATCCAAAGTAGGTTGTAGAAATTATAAAAATGTCGAAAAGGTGTTAAAAAATAATTTTACTCACTTAAATGATTTGGCATTTTTCAACGAAGGAGGAAAGTGATTATTTTCTTATCACTTTCAATATATAGTTAACCAATTCAACTCGAATGAGGTCGGGCAATTTTGCTAGTGTATATAAATAAAAATGGAGTGTTTGTACATTGAGTATTTTCGACCCATTTCAAGTTTTCTATGCGTATTGGACCCTTCTGATGCAAAATCCGTCTCTAGCGCGTTTGGTGTCTCTCTGTCTGTCTGTATGTGTGTGCCCCTGCTACGTCCAAACGGTTGAACATAATATCATAAAATTGTGCATACTGTGACTTCTTACATTCATTTAGGACTGAACTTAGTTGCGTATATCTCTCTGTTCGTCTTCTGGTTCTACGTTCGTTCGATTTTGTGTCTGTGTGTTTGTACAGGTATCACTTAAGATTTATTCAAAACATTTTAATTCAATGTCCTATATTTGATAAACCATATTTTTGTGTAGTGAATGCATTATTTAAAATTTCTTTGCCCACGTACTTAAGCAAGTTTCATGTTAAAACATCTGAGTAACTACTTAAATCAACCATAATTTGGTAGTTTTGGAGAAGCTGGAATGCATATTGAGCATTGCAATTACTTAAATTGTTTTACCAGTACTGCTAAAAAAAGCAATTATTTAAAAAAAACCTATTTTTGCAGAATTTAAATTCAAATACTTTTTTATTTTGAGCCTATTTGTAAAATATAAACTATTTCCGAACATTTGGGACAGGCGATATTTTGCAACAAAACGAAAATTCGTGTTCGTTTGCCACGTGCAGTGATATTTATTTTCGCTCCGAATTAATTTCGTATTTTTAAAATCTATCTAATTTTTAGTTGTAAGTTGTGGCAACTGTGCGAGATAAAGAGATAGAAAAGAATCATGAATTTATATCTTTAGAACTTTTTCCCGCGAACTTCAGTTTGTTTTAATTCTGTTTTCTGTTCTTTTCTGTTTTAAATATTCATTATTTTAATAAATTGTAATCCCCTTTCATCACACGCAACACCACCACAAAGTATTCTGTTTAAAACGGCATGTAAGAATAAAGCAAATTTTAAGAAGACATTATTGAAAGAACGTTAACGTTAAAACTATCCGAACTGAGACTTTTGAAATATTACAAATTCTTTTTCTAAGGACAGATAGCCAAGGTTGCTTATTTTACGAATTGAAGTTATATTTAAGCAACTTATATAGGGAAAGTTTGTTTAAAACAATGATTTTCCTTAGAAGAAAAGCTGTCAAATTTATTTACAATCTAAAAAATGGTAATAGGTTATCTTTGCTTTATCACTACTGAAGATATTTAATTTTAAAACAAGTTCTTTTATTATTACACGTGTCACGAAACGAAATTCTCAAGAAAATGTATTCGCTTTTTTAACAAACTGAATCATAAATATCTTATCAAAATAATTTGTCATATTTCCCTAAATGGTAGAAAAATTCGAAAAGAGTGCCACAAATAAAAGAATATTGGCAGGTAAATTATATGAGAGAGTATCTGCCAAAGATTAGTAATTTTTACGAATTGAGTTGAGCAACTTTACAGGAATAGAACTTAAGAAATGGAGTCCTCCTTCAAATCATCTTTTGTAGTAATCGACCTTAGTGTCTCACCTTTGGCCAATTTGTACCTTTAGCAAGGGTGCGATATATGTGAAGCATATTACATGTATGGATATGCATGTACAGGATTTGTGTCCAAAGTAGGTTATAGAAATTATAAAAATGTCGAAAAGGTGTTAAAAAAAATATTTTTCTCACACTTTAATGATTTGGCATTTTTCTACGAAAGGGGAAAGTGATTTTCTGGTCACTTTCAATATATAGTTAACCAATTCATCCCGAGTGATGTCGGGCAATTTTGCTAGTAAACTTATAAGATCTACGAGATTCATTGTCAGCTTTGCAACTTCGTTCACATATGGCCTGGTTATGGAAGAACATTTTTTTTTGTTACGTAAAGATAAAATATTAAAACGCAGACAGCTCAACATTTTAATAAAATTCAACAGTGTTGTAAAAAGGGCAATGATAAATTTAAAAGACGGATAAAAGAGATAGGAGCACAACAGAGTCTAAGTGATCACGAAATTCGTTGAAAAACAGTGAATAATCTTCGACCGTCGATTGTAGTTGGGATAATTTAATTATCGTCGTTTTTTATTTTTAAATAATTGGGGTTTAAGTTTTCATTAATCCGTTTTCATTTTTATTTGATCAATAACCATTTAACTTATTTCATAAACTAAATGGTTCGATAGAATAATAAATCTTGCTTAGACACTCCTTAAATAGGTCCGCCCTTATGGAATTTGTCAATCCTCCAGATAGCCAGACTACCTCAGTTGGAGTCGTGAGCAATCAAATAAAAAACTTCCTTTACTAGAACAATCCAGTGACAATTGATTGCTGTTTTTCCTGTGATATATTTATGCTAACATAAAATTTCTGATTTAAGATTAAACCATTAAGGGTCTTATCTATAATGGACCTATTATAGATAATGCCCATGGTCTTCAATAGTTTGTGCGATGGGCATTATCTGATATGTTCATTGTTTCATGCGTTCTTTAACCCTGATGAAAAAAAATCACACTTTATCAAGTAAGTTTGAAAATACGAATTTCGTGATGTTTTTCATTGCTTCAACCCTTATACTTTCATTGATATTAATTGGAAAGTCACATATTCCACCTATCAATCATGGTGACAGAATTTTGTTGCTCTGTCGGAAACATTTTAGGAAATAATTAGAAAATAAAACTGCCAATATCGTCACCTAAATTATACTAACAGTCAGTGCCATACATTTTTCGAAATAATTGCAATGAAAATCAAAGGACTAAGCACATAGATACTAGATTTTATTTTTTAAAAGAATTGTTATTTCAAAACAAATTTAAATTATCATCCATATGAGGTAACCAAAATATTTCAGATATGTTTACAATTCTCTTTGTTTATCAATTCTATACCTCTAATACACCCATACCTCGCTTTACGGCCTAGATACGTTCCGGAAAAGTTGGCCGTAAAGCGAAAAGCCGTATAACGAATCAATTATTTTGATACAAACCCATACAAATTTAATTGGATCTGTTCCAATTTTTCATAAAATAACACAGTTTTTACTTCATAAAGCATTTTATTCTTTTTATGTCCTATAAAAATGCTTACATAGAAATAAAAGTACAAAACAATGTAATAATAAACAGAAATTCAAAAATAAACATATAAATTAAAAAACAAAAGAAATCATATGCACATATGTATACATATAATAAAAAACATAAAATAAAATGTTTAAAAACTGTTTTAATCTGACGCGTGACAGATTTTTGGCTTCTCTTTTTATTTTTATCAGTATCAATCTCCAAATTCAATGAACGTTTCGGTGGAATTTTATCTTAAAAAGGGACGATTATATTTAAAAGAGAATTGATGAATTAATTAAATATGTAACGGAAATAGTCTTTCTAATACATACGTACCAAATATGTTTACAATTTACCAATTAATACAAACAGAAACAAAACCCAACCAGAAAACAAACAATAATAAATACGTCTAACTACATAAAGTGACAACGCAGTAAAATGATGACAATGTTGTGCCAAACGTTCCTCCTATTTTCGTGAGTCAACAAGAAGCAGTGCCGCTTAAAGGGAGAAGCTGAAACTAAACAGAAGGTCGCTAACAGTACAGAGCATTTTTATGACCGTAAAACGAAACATTGTGGGCCGTAAATCGAAAAAGTGCCATAATTATAAAAGGCCGTTATAGCGAAATGCCGTATAAAGAGCGGCCGTATAGCGAGGTATAGGTGTAGTTATAATAATTGTATTTTTAATGCTAAGTGAATTTTGTTTTACTGTAAATATGGTGTTGCAATATAATTGTGTTAAGTACATACCGATGTGGCTAATTTTTCAGTGAATCTTTATATTTCGGCTGCTGTGTGTCGCCCGGGTGGAATCACTTAGTACATCATCAGGAGTACCCTTGTACCTGCCCTATTCGAAGATCGACTTGTTTAGTGGGCCACCAGTGGTTTTATTAGAAAATAAAGAAAATAGTAGGTAGGTATTTTAATTATCGTCGCACTGGAGCAACACAATGGGCTATTGGCGACGGTCCGGAAACAAACTCGAAGGGAAAGATCAGAAGACAACACCACGTTATTTTGAACCACCGTCAGATGACGAGGTCACACCTGAGCTGGCACCCCACTCTCCAAACTTCCACACCACGCCAACGTGAGGACATTTGAGGCCACGGTATATTTAACGTGCACCAGCCCCCTTTGTACAAGACGGTCTTTGGTTGGATTCGAACTTGCAACCCTCCGGTTGCTGATCCGTTACTCTTCCAACCGGGCTACCACGGCCCAAAATATAAAAAAAAATGAAAAATGCGAGGAAAAAAAGCGCTCAGTTACAAGTTGGACCTTAAGGTTTGCATTGTTGTATGACAGGCCCTCACACGGGAAGGCCTGTCCTTGAGAAGTTCTGGTCAACCCTCCAAGTGGTTTCGACGAGATATCTCGTCCATCAAGTTGTGACCAATTTGCTAATGACGAGATATCTCGTCATCAAGTAATTGCCGATTTTTTATGATGAAGAGATCAAGATCTGGTCAGTTTTCTTCTAATGACGAGACGACAAAACATTGATGTAAGAGATATCCCGTCCATCTTGATGTGGTCAGTTTTGCTAATGACGAGATACCTCGTAGAAAGCAACCACCAGGAGGGTTAACAAAACTTTGATTTTCAAAAATTAAGCTAAATTCATCTTTTGCTTTTATGACATCAGGAACATTTTGAGGGATACCCTGCCCCCTTGTCTTTCACCACCTAAAATGCCGTCTTTGCTATATCCCTTAAAATATATTTCATCAAATGTGCTGGAAATGGTCTTTATTTCACTTTTATACCAATCCGTGAATTGAATTGTACACTCATCTAAAAATTGGATAATACTGAATTCATGTCAAGCACGATCACCGGATCTCAATCCAATAGAGCGTTCTTGGCATGCTTTCGGACATCGCATTTTAGCCTATACAACAATACCAAGGACAGCACAAGAGCAAAGGCGTGTTCTAGTGCACAAATGGGACTCCTTGACCCAGGAACTCTAGGAAAACCTTGTGGAAAGCATGTCTGTACGTTATGAAGCCTGCATTGGGGTCAGCGGCGGTACATTCTATATTATGTTGCTTTTAATACAGTCAAAAATGTTTTCTTTTCTATATCTAAAACATAAATTGTGTTCATCTAAGCATTTTTTTTTTCGTTTCTTTACTTCTTAGTAGAATTAATTTCTTTACTTCTTAGCATTAATTTCTTTAATTAGAGAATAGCATTAGTTTCTTTCTTAGTAGCATTAATTTCTTTAATTAGAGAATAGCATTAGTTTCTTAGTAACATCAATTTCTTTAATTAGAGAATAGCATTAGTTTCTTTCATTAGGGGATAGCATCAATTTCTTTAATTAGAGAATAGCATTCGTTTCTTTCATTAGGGGATAGCATTAGTTTCTTTATTTCTTCGTAGCATTAGTTCTTTATTTCTTAGTAGCATTCGGTTCTTTACTTCTTATTTGCATTAGTTTCTTTACTTCTTATTTGCATTAGTTTCTTTACTTCTTAGTATCATTAATTCCTTTACTTCTTAATAGTATTAGTTCCTTTACTTAGTAGCTTCTTTAGTTACGAGGCAAGATTGTGTTTTTATTTTATTCCATATAGCCAGTGGAATATTCTTTTGCCATTTGAGGTAGCAGCTACTCGGGTTGGATTGTTTAAAATTCATCGTAATATTACTCAATATTATTCCTATGGAAATTTTGGAATTCTTTTAGTCCCCTACAGACCCAGGATAAATCGAACGGGGTTAATATATATCCTGTGTCCAGCAGAATTCTACAGGATGAATATACCAAATTTAGAGTGAATTGGTCTGACATTGATCGTATAAATACCAATGTTAGTCCTACGAGGATTTTGAATTGCCTTTAGCCCCCTGTAACCATAAGAAAATACGATGAAATAAAATCATATCGACCAATTACTCTTCTTCTAACTCTGGGTAAAGCTTTGGAGAGATTGCTTGTACAAAGGTTGATTTATCATCAAGTTGAAAACAAAGAAAGACATGCACTTCAGTTTGGATTCAAGGAGGACTCATCTGTTGACAATGCTCTAGAAACCTTGCTAAACAAAATTAATGAAGAGAAAAAGAAAAAACTGCATGTCGCTGTAGTATCGGTAGATATTGAGGGGGTATTCGACAATCTTCACTACAATATCATCAAAAACAGATTAGCGAAATCTAAATACCCTTCCAATATTAGAAATGCTCTTGCTAAAGTACTTGAGGACAGAAAAGTCATGCTCATGACAAGCGAGGGTATGGCAATCAAGGAACAAGGGAAAGGCTGTCTACAGGGATCGTGCAGCGGATCAGTGCTGTGGAATATCGTGGCCGATGAAGCTTTAAATCTACCATGGCCTGAAGGAGTCCACATGCAAGCATTTGCTGACGACATCGCCTTTATAATCGCGGCCAAATCAGAGCGCAAATTAGATGAGCTAGCCACAAATGCACTGGACATGTTAAGAACCTGGACAGATCAGCAAGGTCTGAACGTGTCCGAGGGAAAAGCTAAGTACCTCCTCCTTAGTAATCTTTCGAGAGGACCTTCCATCTACTGAAATAAAGGAAGAAAAAAACGAACTAGTACTTTAAAGTACCTAGAACTTACATTAGACGAGAAGCTAAATTGGGCGGCTCATGTACAGACTTTAGGACAAAAAGCCATGTTCCAATTTCAAATGCTACAAAGAATGGCTGGAATGAGATGGGAATAGGGCAGAAATTTCGAAAGCTGCTGTACAAAACAGTGACAGAAAGAATGTTGAGTCATAGTGCAGTGGTCTGGTGTCATAACCCAACTCAACGAACTATAAGAAAGCTCAATGGGATACAACGAAATTTCTGTTCTCAATTACAGGCAGTTACAGAACAGCACCCACTTTGGCCCTTCAAACAATTGCGGGAATTCCACCACTACATCTTTCACTTCAAAAAGAAGCAGTGTGCGTCAAAATGAGAATGAGAATAAGTACAAAGCTTGTAAATGCAAATTATGACAAAGATGATTACGAGGAAAGGGCAATAGGTTGGTCTGTACATCCAGCTAAAACTCTTTCATATGACAGAATAAACCCAGCAGTGGGAGTACCTCACTCCGGCATAAGCTACTTCACCGATGGCTCCAAAATTGAAAATAGAGTGGAAAGTGTTTTTTGTTCTATGCAAGGGGGCGTATAACCCAGCAATGGTTCAGGAGAATGCAGGACAACAACTCCGTTTTCCAGGCGGAGCTATATGGGATTTTAGCAACCATAAAAGCAGCAGAAGCAAGAGCAGACAAAATTGTAAAGATCTGGTCAGACAGCCGAGCTGGTCTCCTGGCACTTAGAAATCCTAAAACGCCGAGTCCACTGGCACGAAGAATACAATATTTATTAAATAACAAGTAGGAAATTTGTTTAAGCTGGATTAAAGCCCATGTTGGTCATGAAGGAAACGAAGAAGCAGGTAGGTTAGCAAAAGAGGCAACCACAACGGAGTGCATTGATGAAGGGGTGAAATGGCCCAGAAGTCATCGCAGGAGGGAAACCACTAACTGTCTACTTGGTGCGTGGCAGAAAAAATGGGATGAAGGAGAAACAGGTAGGACGGTGCATGATGTGTTGCCAAGAGTGTCACTAAAATCGGCAAGTTGGACCAGGGAAGAGACACTCTTCTTCACAGGACATGGTCCGTTTCCATCCTACCTAACGAGGTTTAAAAAATCAATTCAGAAAATTGCTCCTGTAGTGAAATCGGCACACCTCTACATTACATCACAGTCTGCCCCCTAACAGCATCATGGCGTATGAGGACGCACTTTAAAAGCGCATGGATCAGGAACATTGCTAATACCAAGGGCTCGAGGATTAAAATTATTAACATAGTGAGATTCATTGAGAATAATCAGGACTTGATATCCAAAGAGACTGAAAAACCTACCTTTTTTTCTTCTTGCATGTTGTATATATATAGTGCAACAGTATGATAATATAGATGTAATTTTTGGCCTGGACTGGGTTCGGGCACACGTGGGAACAGCCGGGAATGAGTTGGCATACCAGCATGCCAAACTTGCGGCCTATGATGGCGAGACGTTGGATGTACCTGTTCCACTCTCCTTTTTGAAAAGAAAATTGAAAACCTATATTTTGGAGGAGTGGCAGGTGCATCATTCCAACTCAGTTAAGGGTCTCCGGCTGAAGGAGTTCATGCCGGAGATTAATACTGCAACTCTCGTCGAGGACAGATACCTCGTCTGGTACCTGATAGGTCATGGTCCTTTCCCAGCTTACTTACATAGATTCAAAATTAAAACTTCTGACCTTTGTGAATGTGGAAGGGTGGGAGATGCTGACCACTATCTCTTTGAATGTCAACACACAAAACCAAACCATATAACTAAACCAAAATCAAGTAATAAACCTATCTGGCTAAACGCTATCATTAAAAATTATTTATCTAGATATAAAATTAAGGCTTGTGTGTTGGCTGCAAAGGAGATAGTTGGAAGGCTTCCTCCACCTTGAATTCATATATAACTCTTTCTATCTCACTTTAACTTTTTAATATAGTTAAAATATTTAACATTGTACACTTCAACATACTTTGAATGTTTAAATTACATTTCATCTATATTGTTACATTTATTAATAAATAGTTCTATATAAACTAATTTATTATACAATTACTCTCAGGCAATGTTTGCCTGATTTATTCACCAACATTTGTTGGTTTTTTTCGTATTAAAAAATGTATCATTTTATGTAAATATGCAAAATTTAAAGATAATAAATGGTTCCCCCTCCTACCATTAAATGCTCTAAACCTCACGGTGAGTAGGTAGGAGGTGGGTCTACTACTACTACTAGGCACGGGAATGTGTGTTGGTGTTAGTTAGTACCATATCAACGATGAAAAAAGATCACTGGAATTTACAGACGGGATACATAAACGATATGATACAGCGCAACCGCACCCATCTACGATTGCATCATACTCTATTCTAAAAAACTTCAAGGTCATCTTGAGAGGCGACTCCTGTAGATGTAGACTCTGACGTCATCTGCACAGCCAGACCGGGAGAGAGTGTCCTCTAGCTAGTGATCTGTCCAGGATGACAGGACGTTACACCTCTCTGCACACCCTAGACAAATAGAACGGGGGTTAATATGCAGCCTACGTTACCATCAGGGTTCCAAAGAATAACTGTACCAAATTTAGTGTGAATTGGTCAAACGGTGAATTTAGTACAGAGAACAGACAGAAAGACACAAATGCCAACTCTGCTTTATATGTATAGATTACGATTCAGGTTTTTCCTTCAACTACCACAAAAGATCTATTGTAAAATCTTTATACAGCACTTGAATAAGAGGAAAACAAGATAATTTTTTAACTGGATATGGATTGGAATTGGAATTTATTAACTGGATATGGACTGGAATATGGATCTACTATTTGGAATCCTTGCTACGAATGCTATATCATAAATATTGAAAGAATACAGAATAATTTTTTAACATACACAGTGCGTCAAATAAGTTTTAAGACTCGTCCCAGAGCGCTCGTTGTAATGGCGCTGTGAGTGTAAATGCGCATGCGTCATAACGTCCATCGTCTACTGGCACATTGCCAACAAGTTGTGCGCATTTCGTTAAATAGCTGAGAGAAGGCGAGCGTTCATTGCAGAAGTGAATTTTTTTCATGTTGATTTTTTTAAGATGGAGCAAAGAGCTGTAATTAAATTTAACGCAAAACTTGGTAAAAGTGCTTCGGAAACATACCAACCCATGAAACAAGTTTACGGTGACTGTTGTTTAAGTAGATCAAATGTTTTTGTGTGGCACAAACGTTTTTTGGACGGAAGAGATACGTTAGAAGATGATCAGCGTAGTGGAAGACCAATTTCATCTAGGACACCTGAAATTATTGAAAAAGTACGAAATTTCGTAACAAACGATCGCTGTGCGTCACTGAGAATGATGGAAGACTCTTTAAACATCGACAAAGAAACAATTCGAACCATCCTGCATGAAGATTTGGGCAAAACAAAAGTGTGTGCTAAATTTGTTCCACACACTTTAATCCCTGAACAAAAAGCAATGAGAAGTGCACATTGCAGACATCATTTCAGCCGCTGAAAACGATCCAAACTTCTTGAAGTCCACCGTATTCACCTGATTTAGCACCCTGTGACTACTCCTTATTCCCAAAACTTAAAATGAAGTTAAAAGGGTGTTATTTTGAGGGTATTTCGACCATACAAGAAGCTTCGACGCGTGCTTTGCAGGCCATTCCACAAAGTGATTTACAACAGGCGTTCGATTCATTAATAAATCGCTGTAAAAAGTGCATTAAAGCCGGAGGGTCCTATTTTGAATAAAAAACCAAAACAGGTATTAATTTCTTGTTTCCATTTCTTTTTACAGACCCAGTCTTAAAACTTATTTGACGCACTGTGTACACTGCTGGCCACCCAAATTGCAACACCAAGAAAGACAAGAGATATCACAACAAAATTTATTTTGTAGATAACATGTTGACCAAGTATCAAATGATTAAATTTATAGACTTCTGTGAAGTGTGGTTCCTGCCAAAATCAGTAGCCAGAGTAGCCGCCATTGTTGGAGATCACCGCTGCCACACGCCTCGGCATTGATTCAAAGAGACTTTGGATGTGTTCTTGGGGTACAGCAGACCAAGCAGCTTCCACACGTTGCCAAAGTTGATCTGGTGTGGCAGCTGGGGATGTATTCTGGGTCAATCGTTGAGCAACCATGGACCACATGTTTTCTATCGGCGAAAGATCCGGAGAGCGAGCTGGCCAGGGAAGCAATTCAATCTGGCGATTGACGAAGAACCCTTGGACAATGCGTGCCACGTGTGGTCGCGCATTATCCTGTTGAAATATGGCTGTGGGCAAGCCCTGAAGGTAAGGAAGGACAACTGGCTCCAACACCTCGGAGATGTAGCGCTGGCTGTTTAAAGTACCGGCAATGCGTACTAGAGGAGTGCGAGAGTGATATCCAATACCGCCCCATACCATAATACCCGGTGCAGGACCAGTGTGGCGGTGCATAACGCAGCTGTTCAGCATCCTCTCTCCACGGTGTCTCCAGACTCGAATCCGACCATCGTGGTGTTGCAGACAGAAGCGTGACTCGTCAGTAAAGACAATTTCATTCCATTCTGCCGTCCACATCCTTCTTTCATCGCACCATTGGCGGCGGAAACGTCTGTGGTTCTGCGTCAAGGGTAGACGAAGCAATGGACGTCTTGCGGACAGACCACTCTACTGTAAACGGCGTCGAATGGTACGCGCAGACACTGGATGATGCGGTGCAGACTGAATGTGCTGTGCTATGGTTCGTGATGTGGCTGAGCGATCCGTCACTGCCATACGCACAATATGCCTGTCATCACGTGAAGTGGTGCACTGAGGTGGATGCGATCGAACACGTCGGTCTGTCGTACCCTCCTGCAATCCAACGATCACATATCGTTACGGTTTCGTTACTGTATAGACTATTGTCGCGAGGTGGCGTTGCGAACAGTGACGTAACGCCAACGAGGAAGTGTGCCCTGCGAGGCAAAGTTTTGAAGGAGTTGAGAATTACAAATAAAGTGTATTAGAGTCCGTGTGTGTGTTATCTGAGCTAGCGACGAAACATGGTCCGAGCGATCGGAGGTCCTATGGATTTATAGGATCTGTGTGTGCTGTTTCATGTGCTAAGTGATGTGAAATTAATAATGCTTGTGGTTGGTTGTTCATGAGCTTTGGGTTTAGTGAATACCTGAATTTATTAGTGGGATCGCTGAGTGAGTACCTCTTTTTTCCCTACCTTGAGTATTTTGTAAATAAGTTTGCAAAATGTTTAGAGCAAATAAGAGAGATCTTTATTATGTGGCCGAAGAACTCGGTGAGGTCATAACAGATGAAATGACCAAAACCGAAATCCAAGATAAAATTAAAGCCAACCATACATATATTTCTGATCCCCAATTTGTAAAGGATCTATTAGAATCCGTAATTTCGGAACGGAAAGCTGACGAAAGTTATATACTTGAGTTGGAAAAGATTAAGTTGCAAAGGATAGAAGCTGAGCTTGAACTTACTAAAGCTCAGTCTGAGATAAAAGTGGATAGGGATTCGAATTTAATAGTTTCGGAATCGTTGGATTCAATTATAAAAAGTATCAGAACGTTGACCCTTAAAGTTCCGAGCAAACCGGAAGCGTGGGGTATGTTTTTTAATTCATTAGAGAGAGCATTTGACACTAAAGGTGTCCCGAAACAATTCAAAGCTGAGATTTTACTTAATTTACTCGGAGAAAAGGCCTCGAATGTTATAGTTTATATAAAGGATGATGAAATAAGAGATTATGAAAAAATTAAATCGATCGTGTTAAAAGAGTTTGAGCCGACACCTCAGAAATGCTTGGAAAACTTTAAACTTGCTAATCGCCAATCAAACGAAACGTACGTGCAATTCGTTTCTAGATTAACCACAAATTTCGATTATTATCTTAAGCTGAGAAATGTAACTGATTTTGAAAGCTTAAAACAGCTAACAGTTTCGGATAAAATGTTTGAAATTTTAGATAAACAAACAGCTACTCATGTCCGTATTAGACAAGGTGAATCTTGGATGAAAGCACAAGAGTTAGGAAAGGAATGTGACGTTTATTCCTCATCTCGAGGCACGTCGTACTTCCCTCCGAAACATCCAGATAAGTTTTCGAAACACGTTCCAAAGGTTTTCCTTTCAGATTTCAGATCATCAAAATGTGATTTGTGTAAATCAGGAACTCATCCTTTGCATAAGTGCTATAATTTTAAGAGGTTATCGGTGAAGGAGAGACTTGAGATTGTAAAAAGAAACAAACTCTGTTTCAATTGTCTCTCTGCTAATCATGTGGTTTCGAATTGTGAATCATCGACTTCTTGTCCGCAGTGTAACAAGAAGCACCATGATAGTTTACATTTTTCGCGTGAGAAAAAACCAGTCCTTCAAGAAAGATCTGAAGTGGAGTATCAATCGGCGCCAGTTGTTGAGACTCCGAGTGCTAATAGGCTAAACGCCAACGCAATTCCTTTCGAAACAAACATAGTAGATCAAACTTTCGTTGGTGCATCAAATTTGCAAGCTACTCATAAATCTGTTTTGCTCTCCACAGCGATTGTTTATGTTCAAAGTAAAGATGGACGATTTATTACTTGCCGTTGCTTACTGGATAGCGGTTCAATGAGTCATTTCTGTACAACTAATCTAATTGAGTGCTTACAGATTCCAAAAGAGAAAATTAATGTGGCAGTTTCTTGTTTGTCAGGCGCCTCATTAAATGTAAAGTCCAAAACATCAGTCGTTGTTAGTAATAAAAGTGGTAGTTACCAGCAAAAACTAGAGTTTCTTATTGTGCCTAAAATTACGCATATAACTCCCGCGAAGTTAATTGATATCTCCAAATTAGATATCCCAAAGACCGTAGATCTGGCTGATCCAGAGTTTAATAAACCTGGTAGAATTGATTTATTATTAGGATCGGAAGTTTTTATGAGTTAATTGAGGTGTGGGCAATTAAGCCTTTGTAATTCCAAATTAATACTACAAAATACGGTTTTCGGATACACTATGAGTGGGAGTATGTATGATAGCTTTGATACGAATGGAATATATTGCGGCTTAGTTAGCAATTTGGGAAACTTAGAGCGAGAAATTCAAAAGTTTTGGGAATTGGAAAATGTTGAGGAGTCCTTAACAAAAAACGAAGAAACTGAATATTGTGATGAGCATTATGTGAGAACTCATTTGAGAGATAGTGATGGGAGATATATTGTGAAAATGCCTCTCAAAGAGGATCCCTCTTGTTTAGGGGAATCGAAAGAGATCGCGCAAAAAAGGTTAAACTCTTTGGTTAGAAAGCTATCTAGAGATCTTAACTATTATCGTCTTTCATAAGTGAGTACGAAACTTTAGGTCATATGACAGAAGTAGTTGAGGAACAACAACCACGGGTTACTTATTATATCCCGCATCACAGCGTTTACACAGCAGATAGTGCAACAACCAAGCTAAGAGTTGTGTTTAACGCATCAACAGTGACAACAGCTGAGAATTCTTTAAATTCCATTCAGCTAAATGGAGGCGTGATACAAGATGACCTTTTTGCAATCATGTGCCGTTTTAGAAAACATCGATTTGTTTTTACGGCAGACATAAAAAAGATGTTCAGAATGATTCTCATTAATGAGGAACAAAGAGATTTGCAGAGGATTTTGTGGAAATCCGCAATAGACGCTCCACTTAAGACCTATCGTCTGAACACTGTCACATACGGGACAGTTAGTGCTCCATATCTCGCTATGAGAACTTTGAAACAACTATCTATTGATGAGAGGAAAGATTTTCCTGAAGCATCGTCAACCCTAGTTACAGACGTGTACATGGACGACATTCTGACTGGTGGTGATGACCTACAACAAACTAAAGTACTTCAGCAGCAGTTAATTGGCATCCTTAAGAAAGGTGGAATGGAGCTTCACAAATGGTTCGCCAATTGTCCTGAACTGTCTGTACAATCAAGTGCCGAGTATTTGTTCGCACATCCAGAAGAGACCAAAACCTTGGGTGTCTCCTGGAAGCCTCACAGTGACTATTTCTCTTTCAACCTTCTTGATGAGAATATGGGTGTCACTAAGAGAGCTGTGTTATCTACTCTAGCTCGTATTTTTGACCCTCTTGGTCTTCTGGGACCAGTCATCTCAGGGGCTAAAATATTCCTCCAACGTCTTTGGCTGCTGAAATTGGGTTGGAACGATCCATTGCCTCCGACTGAGGTAACGGAGTGGAGAAATTTCATTGCAGCGCTTGCGGCTATAAAAACCTTACACATCGATCGTCGAATCCTAACAGATCATCCTGCTTCGATCCAGATGCATGGCTTCTCTGATGCCTCAGAGAAAGCGTATGGTGCCGCGGTGTACCTTCGATCGACAAATTCTTCAACTGGTGCTATATTGGTTAGTTTAGTGGCTAGCAAGTCCAGTTTCACCCATAAAACTTGTGACGATCCCTCGTCTTGAGCTGTGTGCTGCCGTGCTTCTAGCTAAACTGATCAATAGAGTTCTCAAGGCCTTAAAGCTAAAGGTGTCGTACACCTACCTTTGGAGTGATTCCACGATAGTTCTTTCATGGATCCAAAGAAAACCTTGTGATCTCAAAACTTTCGTGGCCAATAGAGTTACCACAATTCAGGAGTTGACGTCTGTTACCCAATGGCGTCATGTACCATCCGCTGCAAATCCAGCAGACCTTATTTCACGAGGTATTGATCCTGACAAGCTAATCCATAACGAACTTTGGTGGCATGGACCCGAGTTCTTACACGAGTCAGGTGATTCTGTTCCCGAGGATTGGGAAGTTGTAACTCCCGATGAAGAGATTGAAAGAGAACTTAGAAGAAAATCTAAGGACAACAGTAACTGTTTAGTGAATTTAAATGTTTGTGATAATTTTCTTTTAAACAAATTACTTGATTTAAGTAACAATTATGTGCATATTTTGCGAGTTATATGTTATATGTTTAGATTTTCATACAATCTTAGAAACCCAACTGAAAAAAGGCAAGGCCCTCTCACACCACAAGAGTTGAGAAGTGGTGAGGTAAGTTTAATCAGATTACTACAGCAATCTGAATTCAAGTATGAATATATTGCTTTGAAGAAAAGTAAGCCTGTTACAGGCAAATTACATTCCTTAAACTGTTTTTTGGATAATGATCAAATTATTAGAATTGGTGGACGTTTGAGTAATTCTAATTTAAGTATTAGTGCAAAACATCCTATGCTGTTACCTGCTAATCATAAATTAACTAGTATTATTTTGAAATATTTTCATTTGAAATATTTGCATGTTGGACCAACTTCCTTGTTATATCATGTACGTCAAAATTTCTGGCCTTTAAATGGTAGACACGTGTGTCGCAAAATAGTACACGAGTGTATTACTTGTTTTAAAAACAAGCCTGTTGCAGTGAAACAAATCATGAGTGATTTGCCAAGTGAGCGTGTTATATCATCCTTTCCTTTTCATTTCACTGGTGTTGACTTTTGCGGACCCTTTTTCATTAAGTTTAAGAATCAAAGAAAAGGTGTGCTAAATAAAATTTATGTAGCTATATTTGTATGCCTATGCACTAAAGCTTTACACCTGGACTTTGTTTCCGATTTAACATCTGATGCATTTATTGCATGTTTAAAGCGATTTTTCGGTCGTAGGGGCAAATCTGCGAAGTTGTGGAGTGATAATGGTACAAACTTTGTAGGTGCCAATTCTGAAATGAAAAGATTATTTCGTCTAGTTAAATGCCCAGATGAAACCTTGGCAAATTACTACACTTGTGAGGGTATAGATTGGAAATTCATTCCTCCAAAATCGCCGAATTTTGGTGGCTTGTGGGAAGCAGGGGTGAAATCCTTTAAGTTTCACTTGAAACGTGTCATTGGTAACTCAAGACTCACGTTAGAAGAATTTCTAACAGTGATTTTAGAAATTGAAGGAGTTCTAAATTCGAGACCCCTTACACCCCTATCTCCTGAATTCGACAATTTTGAAACATTGACGCCAGGTCATTTCCTGATTGGTCGGCCTGTATCAAATATTGTAGAACCTCAGTTAATTAATATTACTGAAAATAAATTGTCCAAATGGCAGAGAATTACGAAATTCTCGCAACAAATCATAAAAATTTGGAAGCGTGACTATCTAAACACTTTACAGCAGAGATGCAAATGGAAATTTTGTAAGAACGATGTCTCTTGTGGAACATTGGTGTTGTGTGTGTGTGTGATAAAAAATGATTTACCTGGCACTAAATGGCTTCCGGGTAGAATAGTGAAAATATACCAAAGTTCAGACAAAAGAGTAAGAGTCATTGATATCAAAATTCCTAATGGAAATGTATTAAAAAGAAATGCCCGTGATATTTGCATACTGCCTTTAGAAACTTAAATATGATGGTAATTGTAAATTTAAAGGTATTTGATTTATTGTACATGTTTAAGAAGTTGTATTGAAATGTGTTTGATTATATTTGTACGTGTTAATTTTCTGTTAATTGAGTTGTAGTTTGTTATTTAGTTTGAAACCCCACATGTTTCAACGTGGGGAGTGTATAGACTATTGTCGCGAGGTGGCGTTGCGAACAGTGACGTAACGCCAACGAGGAAGTGTGCCCTGCGAGGCAAAGTTTGAAGGAGTTGAGAATTACAAATAAAGTGTATTCCAGTCCGTGTGTGTGTTATCTGAGCTAGCGACGAAACAGAGGTTGATATATATTTTTAATGACTTAAATTCAATAAGTAATCTGCTTCACGGAGTATTTTGTTTTTATCTAACTGTATTTATGCTTGTCTTTTTTCTTGCATATTTGGATCGTATATATTTCGGTAAGAGGATTTTTTGCAGGGACACAACAATCAAATAAGTAAAGGAAATACTGCATTCAACTTTTCTCAACAGAACTACAACAATTTCTCAAAACTATCCTTGTAATATTTCTTTTCCTTGATGCGAATCAACGATTTAACTATTTGAAATACAATGTTATTTTTTCACCATCAACTGAAATTCCTGAAAGTAGAATTCTAAGAAATGATTATCTACATTTATCAGTAATGACAGTTAATACGTAGATTGTATGAAGAAAGTTAAATAAGTACCGTACTTAACCAACCAATGCCTACTGAGCATTTTGCATACATAAATCCAAGTGAAGTTATTTAATCATGCAGTACACGTCTCTTTACGTGCAATAACTATACATAGAAATAATAGATGTTTAGCTGTCTTTTTGTATACCATCATTTCCTTACATTTCATCGAAGTAATTGTAAAGTACCTCAATATTCTAAATCACATCATCTTTAATCTGACTAAAGGAACAACGGGGGTATTGCATACAGTATCTTTTCCTGTTTCGAAATCATGAATCTATTATTTTAATTGTATCGTAAAATAATAATCCTATATTTTAGTTGCTTCAAAGAACACAGCAGACCTAGAAAGATTTTCGCTAGCAATCCGTATGCAAAACCGCAGATTTCATCTAAATGTTGTTACGCAAGTCTGCGCACAAAAAACTAACCAGTTTCAAGAACAATTTGGGGATACCAAGAAGATTTATCCCTCCCCTTTAGGATGTTAATGTAATGCCCTCAGTATCAGTTTGTGTGGCATAAGCCCTGTCTACACCTGGGTTACAAGTCAACAAACTAGAGGTTGGTGATTCAAAAAAAGCATTACCTTTCTTCAGTGCATGGATACTGTAGGTGAGTGGAATTTCTTCTGTTTCAAGTGCAATGTTTTAACTCATGAAATAGGTTAGGTTTTCTGTGACTATCGTGAAAGTCAAACAGCTTGAAAGCAAACGTAAAATTGTCGGTGCTCTAATGCATAATTTCCCCAAATGTTTTGGCTCATCGAAGTTAATTTTCTTCGCCATCCCCCTCTCTGGAAAAGTTTATCTGTGCTATCAGTTTTTTAATTTCATCAAAATATTGGTGGAATGGTGAGTGGAATTTTTTCTGTTTCAAGTACAAAGTTCATAATTCGTGAAACCGTTTTGGTTTTCTGTGCCCAACGTGAAATGTAGCTTGAAATCAGACGTAAATTTTTGATGCTCTAGAGCAGGGGTAGTCAACCTTTTAATACCTACCGCCCACTTTGGTATCTTTGTTGGTAGTAAAATTTTCTTACCACCCACCGGTTCCGCAGTAACTTCATTTAGCGCAACTGCAAAGTTCTCGTAATTTTTGAGTGGAAGTTTAGTAAAAATATGTAGTTAAATTTATCTTTTTATTTATACTTTGCATATGTTTATAATACACAGAAAATTTAATTTGATGCTGCATTTCTGCATCTCCATCGATACAGCGCCTACTAGTGCGGAAGCTGCTTAAATTGAAGAAAAAGAAAATTAAATATAAAAACTATAAAGTCTATTAAATGACCTTTAATTAATTATTAATGAGATCCTTGAGGCTGATGTTGCGAAACTAAATATTTGATATCTGGTTCAATTTTCGTAAGGAACAAACGAAGGTCTCCTTTAGGCATTGTGATGATTTTTCGTCCGAAGAGGTAAAACTATCGTCGGGGGTAAAAAATTTCGCGACGAAGTATGGAGAGCACATAGTTATGATATAAAGTTTGTTATGATTCTTAGATGTGAATTCTGAATTGTGGCAAAGGATTGAAAAGGTATTTCTGTGAGCCAGCTAAAAAAGTATTTTACAAGTACGGAAGAGATTTAAAAAGGCTCCGAAAGGCACGTATTTTGTATATAAAAATATTTAGTGTTTTATAGGGGGTTTAGGGCTAGTGGGATTCTGTCACTGTGCACTCCAATTTGGAACCATTCTATTGCTGCTTTCTTTAGAACAGAATCTTTTGGAAAGATTCTATAGGTCAAGGTCAAAACTTTTTAGAAGTCTTGCAGGAAAGACTGCAGGCTGCAGGATGGAATTATGCATGTGAATCCTAATCGATTTTTTTCAAGTATGAATGGCAATAGTAAGTACTTTTTCATAGTCTCAGCGTTATTCGTATAAAGGACGCCTTCTGACAGTTCAGCCCTTACTACAACGACAAACATGCAAATCGTACCCCGAAGTTAGTTCCCGAGTGATCTTTCCTCCCTTTCATTTTTACCCTTTCCTACTCTTCTGCTTTTTGCTTTTTCTTCTTTCCTCATTAGGTTGTCTGTCTTGTGTTTGGCGCAGCTTGGCCAAATATGGCCCGTGAGCCCAAAAGCCCGAAAACAACCAACCAACCACCAGATAAATGGTGCAATTTGTGGCCGCCAGGGAGTTTGAAGTGAAGCAACCGGTTTGAATTCAGTAGTCTTTAATGTGCAAAATTTTCTTCGCGCCTAACATCTTTTCGCCTAACAATAATTAATAGTCCGTTGTGTTGCTCCAGTGCGACGTTAATTCAACTCTACTCTCTCTTACCTACCTAACAATAACGACACTTGAATTCGGTCTCTTGCCTCTGAAACCCTCACAGTATTTTTTAAAACAGCACCTGCTTGTGCATTTAATAACTCAAAATTTCAGCTTTGCATTACTAAACAAAAATTATTCCTCGTCCACATCTAGCCATCTTGTACCTTATGGGAAATTTGTTTTATGATAAACCCTTTGTAGAGAGAGAGAGAGAGAGAGAGGGTCGGTATCCCATGGCGGAGTTGAGTTGAGTTTATTGAATTTGTTTTCGCCTTTATGTTAAATATAAAAAGGAAAGTGTAACAGAACTTTGATCTTGATGCGTTTCGTTTTAAAACACGTGGTGCAAAGATAATACTCCGCTATCTCTCTCTTTGCATTTATTATCTCAGTGTCTATTCTAGATACTACGGTTGTAAGCCAGAGCTTGAACTGATTTCATACCGGTCGCAAGTAAACATTAATTTTTTTTATAAAATTTCATTGGGTCATCGTTATCGTTGAAGCGCAAGGATCTCATTTCAGTTCTGGAAGGGAATCTTCATTAATAACAGGTATGTTCGTTACGAGAGTCATTGACATTTATAAATACTCTTCTGTAAGAATTTTAGGGCCGCGGTAGCCCGGTTGGAAGAAAAGCTGATGAGCAACCGGAGGTTTGCGAGTTCGAAACTCTATCCAAAGACCGTCGTGTACGCGGGAGCTGCTGCACGTTAAATCTGTCGTGGCCTCAAATGTCCTCACGTCGCAGTGGTATTGAAGTTTGGAGAGTGGTCTACCTGCTCAGTTGTTGACCTCGTCATCTGACCGTGATTCGAAAATGCGAGGTGTTGTCCTCGGATTTTTCCTTTGGGGATTGATCCTGTACCGTTGTCAATAGCCCATTAATTCAATTACCTACCTACCTACCAAACTGTAAGAATTTTAAGAAAATACTTCATTTTAGAGTTCACTTTATAAGAGGGATGATACATTTCGTTTTTGGTAAATGAGACAATTTATAAAAAAATAAGACTTATTCGAGGAGGAAAGGACAGTCGATTTTCTGAGGTTTCCGTACTTTCGCAAGGGACCCCTGTGGCTCATTAGGATTGACAACGGCTCTGGCAACCTGCGAGTTGCAGGTGGTGTAGGTTCGATTTATGTTACTTGTATGCATTTCTCTCTTCTATTTCAGTAAAATTCTCCTTTTGAGTGTATAGTTCCATTACTTGACGTTATTTGTCTTGTATTTGGCACAGCTTGGTCAAATATTGCCCTTTGCGCCATAAAATCCAAACCAACAGTAACAAGCAATAGATTTGGGCTAAATGTAGCTGTAAAGCTATCGTCTTAATATTTTTGCATCCAATTAAGCCGTTTTAAGCCAAAAATTTGTTTTATCCTGTTTTCAATAATTTTTCATTTGTTTATCTGATGAGAAGTATCATTTACGAAACAACGCTACCGGTTTTCTTAGCTTTGATATTTTATTATTGTTTCCAGCTTTATATTTAAGAGTATACTTTAGAGATCCATTTATATGACTCCAGTGGTAGCAAACGAAGTCCTTGAACCCGAAGGACAAACACAAAAACAAAGATAGAAAACTAAAAGACAAACACACAAAAACATATTATAATAGTGGAAGAATGTACTCGCCAGTAATTCATACAGCTTTGGAAATTGCATGCCAAGCGTTTTGTTTTGCTTGCGATTTCTTTTAGTCATCAAATTTTTACGATCGTCGAAAACAAACACCGCACATAGAATTCTCAAGTCAAATCAAACAGTCGCCGTTGGATTTTGATTCGTCAAAGTAGGTCATGTGACGGTTGCTTTTGCGCGAGAATAGAAATGTGTTTCAACGTTACCACCGAGATAACAAGGCCAGACCGCTGTGACGTTTCGATCACGTGACTCGCTTACTAGTAGTCATAACAAACATCGCCGCATGGCCGGCTACTTATGGATTACCTTTAATGTAGCTTAAGAAATTAGGGTTTTTATACTATTTTTTACCGGAAAGCAAGTGCAGCTGCAGTTAAATATTGTTATAGAACATTTGTGGAACATTACAGTGTCAAGGTGTTAAAGGCTTTCGTCAAATAACACGTTTAACGTGTGTCCAGACAGATTTATTTAGGCTTAACCACGAGGCTATCCAAAATGCCCTTTAGATGCTGTGTACCTACTTGCTCTGGAAATTATGGATATGGTGATGCACCAAAAGTGGCGGTTTTCTCCTTTCCAGAGGATAAAAATATTAGAAAAAGATGGCTCAGGGCGATTCCATGAGCCGACTTTACACCATCAAAACGCAGCAAAGTCTGCGAACTTCATTTTCAAAACGATGATATCGTCCAGAATGTATCGAAATTCAACAAAAAAACTGCTGAGTGTTCTACCTTTTCCATGAAACGTCTCCGTTTAAAAGTTGGTGCTATACCAAGTATATTTCCGAATTGCCCTAAATATCTCTCGAAAACTTGTCCCACCGTTCGTAAAAGCAGGGAAGATAAAATTCGTGAAACTGAGGAATCCAATTTATTGAGAGCTATCAGCGAAAGCAAATCTGAGTTCATTGCTCATCATGAATCTATTTCTTTTCAAAATTTTAATAGGCTACTAGAAATTTTGGATTCATTACCCCATAAACAAAATTGGTTTAAACTAATTGAGGAGTCAAAAGTTACTTTTTCAAAATTTGTTTTAATCCAGGACCTGCAACAAATTACACTGTTGTAATACATTTAAATCTGAAAATGGAAACATTTATATGGCCAAGAAATTTCTGTAGATAACAATCAAATCAAAACACCCTGTCACGTTAGTAAAATTTGGAAGTTATTGAAAATTGTTTGAATTTTATAAATGAAATATCAAGGAAAAATTCTTCAGCCAACTATGATAATCGCTTCAATTGCTTTTACAGTTCAATTGCTTTGATTTCCCATTTTTACAGATTTAATGATGAAGAAAACATTAATTAGATTTCTTTAGACTATGAGAAAGGGTTTTCTTTTCTTTTTGATTTATGGTCGCATTTGAGAAACTATGATATTGGACGGTATTAAGCTTGATTGACGTGTGTATTTTAGTTAATAAAAGTCATAAGCGAGTTTTTCGCTATTTTTTAACTGAATTTACGATATAATTTTGGCCGGTTTTTTAATAAGTTATTGCTTTTACTATTTACGCACACTCTTTGTTATCGTTAGTAAATAAGGAAGAAAGACGCGAGGGTGCGGAAGTTTCATTCTGAGATTATCGTAGTTTTGACTAGGGAAAAACCATATTTACAAACTGCTATAATAATTTGCAATAACGTATAACAATATTTTCCTGTGGTCTCGACGTATATAGAATATATTATGTATCGTTGTAGACAGATTTCACTGTATTAGGCTTTGAATATTCCAATACGGCGGTGGTCGTTCGTATCGCACGTATGACTACTAGGGAGACGCCATGATGGCAGCGGTCAGGCCTTGTTATCTCGGTGGTAACGGTTTCAATCCCTTTTTACGGAACGCAAACGGATGGGAAATCCTGTCTATCTGACAATCACGTTGTTCTCGTCGCTCATTGGCTCGACATAACGGACAACGCATAAATATAAACAGTGCCTTATGCCAGTAATGGTGTGATGCTCAAAAACCGTCCATTAAAATGTATTCTGTTCATAACCTTCTTGAGCTCAGGTGTTGTCTCGTCATCTGACCGTGGTTCAAAATTACGTGGTGTTGTCCTCGGATCTTTCCCTTTGGGATTGATCCCGGACCGTCACCAATAGCCCGTTGTGTTGCTTCAGTGTGACGTTAATTGAAATACCCCCCCATAACCTTCTTGATCAACATCATGATCAAGAATTGTTATTTCCCCCAAAGCAGGAAAATAGCGGTCATGATCCCTATTCCAAAGCCCTCTCAAAATCATAAACTACCGGAAAATTATCGTCCGATTTCTCTACTCAGCTCGCTGAGTAAAATCTTTGAATTTATTTTGCTTAGACGCCTGAATCAATTTGTTCAAGAAAACAATATTCTCATTCCTGAACAATTTGGTTTTCGAAAGAAACATAGCATCAACCACCAGCTGTTGCGTGTAACAGAATTGATTCATGAAGGCTATCGCAAAAAAAGCATACACAGGTGTGTTATTCTTAGATGTTGCCAAAGCCTTCGACCGCGTTTGGCATGACGGACATGCATGCGAGCTACAAGCTCATGCGACTTAGTTTCTCGGCCCATTTTATTTCCCTAATCAACTCGTATCTCAGTAAACGTTCATTCACAGTACGAGTCGATTTTTACCATTATTCCACCACCCGCCCTATCTGTGCCGGAGTCCCACAGGGATCCCTTCTGGGACCCAAGCTCTTCATCCTTTTCGTAAATGATCTGCCCAAGACACTGCACAGTGAGTTGGCTATATACGCCGACGACACCGCTATTCTTGTCCAATCAAACAACATATACCATATTCTTAGTCGAATGAGAACGTACATCAGGGAATTGGAAGTATGGCTCTCTGATTGGCGAATCAAAATCAATGCTTCCAAGTGTGCTTGCATGCTATTCTCGAGGAAATCGAAACATCAAAAATATCGGAAATTTTTCGATATCAGATTAAACAACCCAGACTATATGGACCCCCTCTTTCATTTTATGGAACACCTGTGTACTGGGTTCGCAGGTACCGCTACTTAGGACTAGTCCTCGACCCAAAATTACTCTGGAATGAGCACATTACTCGCGCGACGCGAAACGCTGCTATCGCCAGGACCAAAATTTCCCAGCTGTTAACTCGAAGGAGCAGGCTCTCCCTTCACAATAAGCCTCTCCTCTACAAAGCCATTATTCGGCCTATCCTCACTTACGGCTCCCAAATCTGGGCATCGACTAGTACCCAAAACATGAAAAAACTGCAGACCTTTCAGAACCGCACATTGCGGATAATCACTGGAGCCCCTTATTTGCCCGGAATGAAGCCATACATTCGGATACCAAAATTAAGCCCATTGCTGAATTAAGCACATTTCGCATGCCTTCTTTCAAAAACTACTTCAGGTACCAAACGAAGCACTGCAATCATTACCATATTACCACCATCATGACCCTACGGTCAAAAGCTCTCAGAAAAGACCTAGAGCTTTTCTGTATCAACAACTGCAGACCTTTCCACTGAGACCCAAGCGTCGCTGTGGAGTGTTTCGTTTGGACCCTGATGTCTTTGACTTCAATTCCAACAACTCTATCGCCCCTGCAAATTAATCTGCAATATCCCATTATTGGATAGCATCGGATCACTCGTAGAGTCGGGCAGTTAGGTAGGCTCGACTGGACCCCTAATTGAATCAAAAACTCAATAGTTTCTCTATCTATTCTTCCAAAATTTCTGTAAATATATTTTTTAACCTTATGTAAATGTTTTCCAGAACCAAACGGTGCTGTGGTGTAGACTCACCAACTCGATGGATCACCAAAAGCATCGCCCCTGAGGAACGCCATCTATTGGCCACGGACAACACTAGGAAGTGAAAACCGACCTAAGCTGTTGCTCCGTGCTTAGGGGTACGCCATGTATCTTTTGATAAGCTAACTTTTCTCTTTTTGGATTATCTAGCTCTCTTCTTTCCTATCCCCATAAAATTCTTTTCTGATTACATTTATGAATTAATTATGATGAGGAGATAAGTTGCTTGCAGTAGGTACTCCGTAATGATATGTCCAGTCCAGTAATGGTGTGCTAATCCAGAGTCCAAATGTGGTCCACGCTCTTTAAACTTAGACCCTTGACTTGATTCATCATTTTGGTATCTTCTGTTGGATTCTAAAACTGTTACGGAAACTAAAACGGACTGCTTCCCTATTTTAAACGAATTGTTTTAAAAGAAATAAATTGGCGCAATAAATTTTTAGCAAATATTTACATGTTAACGAAAAATTGCATCTCACTGTGTCTATTAATTGTCGTGGCTCAGTGGGTATATGGGTCAGGCGCTAGCAACCTGGGAGTTGTAGATGGCGCAGGTTCGATTTTTGCCAAGTTGATTCCTTCCTGGATTTACTTCTCTCTTCTGTGTTTTTTTTTACTTTCATTGTATGTGTACGTCCATTACCTGATGCTGTCTGTCTTGTGTTTTGCGTAGTATAGCCAAATATCGCCCTTTGCACCATAAAATCCAATCCAACCAACCAAATCATTGTCTTTACCCCTGAAGAGAAAGACTAGATCTTGATAGGGTCTCAGTTGCCACAGGATCTACAAGAGCGATAGAGGCTTTTGCTTTCGTCTTCTCACTGGGCAAGATTAGCTGCAATTCACTTGCCAGACTCTCCAACTTGCCCCCCGTGTGGCCTTTCAGACATGACAGAACCCCACCTCAAAGTTGTCCTGATCTTACTGACGTCGCAGCGAATGATACTTCTGATAGGGTTCCATATGTTGTTTCAATTTGGGCTGACAGACACGCTTAATCCTCCAAGTGGTTTCGACGACATATCCCATCCATCAAGATCTGGCCAATTTTACTAATGACGAGATAGATACAACCACCAGGAGAGTTGAGACGAAAAGGCTGAGGTCTGGATTAGAATAAAACAAACACCTTCGCACATCAGCAATTACTGGCATTTCGTAAATTGCCAATTTTTTTATGCTAACGCGATCATTTATTATTATGCTATTGAGATTACATTTGGTCAGTTTCCTTCTAATGACGCGATACCTTGTCCATCGAGATCTGACAATTTTGCTAATGAAGTACATTGTTGAGACAATCAACAGGAGAGTTAAAACGAAAAGGCTGAGGTCTGGAGAAGGATAAGAAAAATCGCCTTTACACAAACAGCAATTGCTGACATTTCGTAAATGTGCTTAAAAACAGCTGCCTAGGGGAAAACGAACTTTAAACCGGTATAGAGGATTCCCGTCTATGCCGGTATTGAAAATGTTCGGCAAACTGCAAATCCTATTTCGTTCTTCAGAGTTACTTTTGTCTACTTTATTTATACGTTATATATTTGATTTCAATACGGCTTATTTTCTTGCGCAACGATGACAAAACTGTTAAATCTAAAAGCTTAAGTGGGAAATAGATATTTCTCCTTGGCATGAAACGGTATTAAAAACTTTTGAATGTGAAATCTTTTCATTTAACAGTTTAAGGGCAATATCATCTTGCTTTCATTTGAACTATAACCGGCTTTTAATTTAACAGTCCCTTTCTATTTACTTTCCACTTGAATTATTCAGTCAAGATATAAAACTCTGACGTTACCATATTTTGTCTTCATTATTCTGTCAATAATTACCCAACACTCAGTTCAGTAATTCTAATTATGTTTATACCTGTATACGTGCGTTGGACAAAATTATTAAACGACCAACACATTTATGCTACTCCTTCTGGTTAGGTCTTATCTCAAAAAGTCATATTTGGCCAAGCTGCCCCAGTACAGCGTCAAGTAAATGGACATACACACACAAAGAAAGCTTTAATGACAAAGAAGAGAGAAATACACCAAGAGGAATCGAACCTTCCTCGCCTACAGCACGAAGGGCTACCATAGACTTGAAATATAAGTAGACTGAAAATTGCTATTGAGAGGAGTTTCTAAAAGTTTGACCAATATGTCGACTAGTATTCATCTGACTGTTCTGTGAAAAACTGACTTGGTTGGTCGATTTGGTATCTAATCGCCTCGTTTGGCGATGCAACATCTTTAATATGTAGGTGTGTGAATCTGCATTTCTATAGAGTGGCGATAAAAGTAGTGAAATCGCCAAAGTCTACTACTATCAGATCATCAATCAATGAACCAATGCACGGGCGTCTTCTCCCGTCCCGTGGACCAATAATATATTAGGTTCCACCCAACAGACGAAAGCAGTCTAAGGATCACGTTACTACTAGTTTTGGTCACATGATCCTGGGTACATAAAAAGGTTACCATTGCTCACTCTGCTTTTGTTTCCTCTATGAGGGCTACACCTTCTGGAACAGGTGGTATAGATAAAAGTATGGAGACTAAGCTTATAGGTTAACTACCTGTCAATGTTTTCCAACTGTGGGGCGTGTGATTATTGGAAAAGGAGAAGCAGCTGTTAGGAAAAATGTAATTTTTGAATACACTTTTCCATGGACACATTATTTCATGGAGGGGAAATTAAAATCACTATCATAATAAACGAACGACATTAACAAGACGATTTCGTTCTAGTACTTGTCTATATTACAATGAGATTCGATGGTTTTTATGAAGAGTACTTATTAAACCGAAAACAAAGAGAGCTTAGCTTGCCGCTTGGAGAGTTTCAATTGTACATAGCATAGATCTCAATCAATAAATGAACATAATTTCCAGAACTCTTTAAAACTCTCCCTTCCAATTTGACCAAGTTTCGGCTGAAAAAACAAGTCTACATGTTCCAATAAAAATATTATGTTGCATTAAATATTATTATCTATTTGCGAAATGACTATTGTCTTTGGTGGGGTGGTGGCGTCCCCAAAAACACTTAAGCGTAATAAACAACACTCACGAGTAAGATAAAGAAGTGGTAACGAATATGTTTGTCAGGACCGCCGTCCAAATACGACACTCCTGGTAGGTTTGCCCAACCGCGGATCAAATTCTGCCCATTGGATAGGTTTACCCGGCTCTCTGACCGAATACGGTCCTAGGGATAGGTTTACCCAGATCACAGACCAGACACGGCCCTCGGGACAAGTTTACCAAGTCCGTAGACCAGATACGGATACCAGATATTTATCGACAGAATACTCATTCATAAAACACAAATATTTTTAAAAGCCAGCAAAGGCAAAGCACAGGCGTTGCTACCTTTGTGTGAGTTTTCTCGCAAATAGATAAGTTTAAATTTGTGCTAACAGATTTTTACATGCTGCTGGGGCCATCGAAAATGCAACACCATGAAGAACAATAGATATTAAAGCCATGTTTATTTTCAAATAACATACAAGTCACAGGGGGGTGAAATGATTGAAATTACAGCTCAATTCGATTGCGAAACGCGAAGAAATCAGTATTTTGTGTATCCTCTATGGGCGATAATAACTTCTGCTACATGTCTCGGCATTGAAAGAAAGAGGCTTTAAATGTGTGTTTGGGACCAAGTCATTGTCAGTCCATTTTCTTTCCATACGTTGCCAAAGTTTATTTGGCGCAGCCGCGGGTGGTTTGTGGTGTGACAGTAGTTGAGCGATCATCGACCAGACGTGTTCAATGGGTGACAGATCTTGTGAAAGGACAGGCCACGGAAGAAGTGGAACCCGGTGGATATTGAGGAATTGTTGTACATTGCATGCCAAGTGCGGTCCTGAATTGTCCTGCTGAAAACTGGCCGCAGGCAAGCCCTGAATATAAGGGAGAACAACAGGCTCTAAAACTTCAGAGATGTAGCGGTGGCTGTTAATTGTACCTGCTACTAGGCAGGGCAATGGCTACTAGGCAGGTAAGCGGGTAGAATCCAATGACGCCCCATACCATAAAGTCAAGTGACGGACCGGTATGGCTATGCATAATACAAGAGTCATACAGTCTGTTGCTGCCATACTTGAGTGCGAAGCATCGTGGTTCTGTACTCAGAATTGAGATTCGTCTGAAAAGATAACATTCGTTTGTCCATGTGCAGCGTTCTACGTATCATTGCAGCCGCAGACGCTTGTGGTATAGAGTTAAAGGTAGTCCCAGCAATAAACGCCTTGAAAACATTCCCCGCTGCTGCAGTCGACGTCGAATTGCACGTGCTGACACAGGTTGTTGTCTAACACACCATAATTCATGAGCTAGGGTTCTTTATCTTGCAGTATGAACTGTAATAGCCATGTGCGCAAGATGTCTGTTCTCTTACAGGCTAGCTTGACGAGGCTGCTGAAATCAATTACGTCTGTCAGTTTGCCCCTTCTGATCTACCGATCCCATATTGGCATCACTGTGGCTTGTTTTCGTCCGACACGAGCACCAATTTCTCGAAATGTTAATCCGCAGTCTCGTCTCGATAAGCCACAATTCTTCCTCTGTCAAACTCACAAACGTGCTCGTATGACTGCGGTATTTTTTAACGAGGCATAATTAAGCTTCCTATGCACAGGAACTGCGAGAAAACATAATTTTAATCTTTAAAACCATCTCTCCTTATTTTTCTGACTATGAACGCTTATATAAATCCAACTTTAAATAAAGATGTCCCCAACAATATATTTTCAGAAATAATTTTTTTCATACTTATATAATACGTGAATAAAGTTCCTCTGAAAAACTATCATAATAAATTGCAAGTGTAGCTGTGCGGTAATTTTCAAATTTCACCGAAATATTTATGTAACTGTGTGGGTAATTTCAGAATTTCAAAAAGCTAATTTGAAAATAAAACGACTGGAAACAAAAATTATAAAAAAGCTAAATATATTAAAATGAAATAACAAAAATTAAATTGGACACAAATACACTATATTGCTCAACTGTTATTAGTAGTTAATATCAATGAAATCAATAAAATTAAAAATAATCACAAATACAAACAGCCTAACACTCGCTTGCAACGAAATGTCGTTAGTCGATTTTTAGACCGATGGGTTGTAAGTTGCATTTTACTACGCATAATTCTTACCACAATGCATCAATATAGTGAATGACTTTATGGTCAAGTGGGATAAGCTCTACCCGTCCCCACCCCAAATATATTTTTTGTTGAAAAATAATTGAAAAAACATGCTGAAACCAGTTTAATCAGCGTAAATTAAAGCTTGTTTAATTGTTGTTAAAGCTTGCTTATTTAATTGAAGCTTGTTTAATCATGCAAGTAACACCTATGTACATTCGTTAATCACACAAGTATGACAGACAGGGAGAGAAGAGTGGGAACCTCGAAATTATTTGTGGATATATTTTGTTATAAATTGTTTTCTAACAAAAAGTTGTAAACATTCCGGCCACATTTAACCTCATCTGATCCTACCTTCTATTTACCAATGTTAGCCGTTTGATAGTTAAGACCCTTCTATTGTTCTTAACTATTTTTATTTCTTTGAAGCGCAAAAAACAATTCGAAATCTGGAGTGTCCTAAACAAAGACTATGGTTGTTATGAAAAAGCAACCAAGTTTCTTTGGGGTATTGCATAATTTATCTTATCTCTTTTTAAGTTGTGTTTTTAAAACTATATATATCTATATAAAAAAAATGTTAATGAAATAATCACAAGTGTTTCAAAAGAGGACGGTGAAAAGCTTAATTTTTAGAGGTTTTGTCATTTTTAGACAGGTCTAAAAAATGCACTAACAATTCATTTCATGCAACATTGCATCTTCTGTTATTATCTTTTGGACTTAATTTTTTGAAAATAAGCGATTCATTTATTCTACTACGCAAAATCGTTTCCCCGAAAATTCTACGTAGCTCTCAGCAACGACATACAAGATGATCACCCATTAAGCCTTTACTTAAACAATTAAGCATCATTACTTCAAGGTGAATGAATTTCCTCTGTCTGTGTTTCAGTTCCATGCAGTACGTCGTAGAATTTTTAAGATGTATGCAATCGGTTTTAAATGCAAACTTCAAGAAGCACTGAAATGACAAGCAAGTGATCTGTTATGCTTTTATTGTACACAAGAATTAATGTATCGCAAAATTAAAACTATTTCAAAATTTGTGAAAATCCATCGATAGATGTGAAAGGAAAATACGCTTTCTAAATAATCAAGCGTTTTATTCATTTAAAAAAAAGAAATAAAGCCTCTCAAAATTATTTATCAGTCCTCTTAGAGACTTTTCCCGTGAAGCAAAATGTAAGTGACGGTGGTGTTTTTGCTGTGCAACCTACTTTCTGTATATATTTCGGACGAGACGTAACTTGGTATATTTTTCATATATAGTTTCAGCAAGTTGCCAGTAAAAATTCCAACGAATGAATTCCAAATTGCGTTTTGATGGTTCGCTGCCAATTAAACTCCAAAACGGCGATAAACTACATTTTAAAGTAGCCTTGATGAGTATCATGAGTGAGCACTTGGGTGACAAGAAGCAAAATCGCCGCTTTCCGTTTGGTTTGTGTACACCTAAAATCTCTCACAGAATTTCTAAATATATATGTAAAATGAAAAGATTCCTGACTATATTTGCTATCGTACGTATATGATCCCAATCACTTATATTTTTCTTTTGCCTTTTAGATGTTTGAGCTCTCTTATAATGGAGTCTTTGAAATATGAATCTGGTGCCTTCATGAAGTTAGATTGTCAGACCATCAACGAATTAATTAAAGATAAGGCGGAAAAAGAACTGGGAGAAACAAAGGTGAAAAGAAAAGAATGTCTGTTTGCGTTACGAAAATTAATTGAAAGTAAGTTGAAGCTTCATTTTTTTATTAGTAGTGTGAAGTGGGAAAGGAGAAACAAGACAAATCTTCTAAGTTCATGATGAACCAATTACTATGTCCCACTAATTTTATAAAAATATCATATTTTTACCGCACTCTCCCAGACCATTGACTAATAAGCGTGTATTTACCTTAGTATTGACTTATAAGTGTGTATTTACACTAATATTGACTTACAAGTGTATATGTACCCACATGATGGGGAAGAGCTAATCCATGAAATCGCACTGGAAAGTATTTTTTAAATTATATCAATGGTAAGTTTAAACAAATAAGAGTGTAAATGCCTGCCAATTTGAACTTGTTAGGAGTGCTTTAATCATCATGGCACTACAAGGATAGAGTTGTGAACCACTTGGCGTTACTCTGGTGCACCATGAGAGGTGGGTTCGCGTTGACCCTCACATACATACTATAAATTCATGGTGATGTGATCAAAAGAATGTGATGTGATAATATTGCGAGTTGGTAAGACCAATTTATTTCTTTTTCGTTCTTCGGTGTGCGCAACTTCCGGACTGAAATTCGGAGCGATCTAGTGGTCAAATCAATCTATAGTTCCTGACTCCTTCAAGGATTTTCAGCTCGTCGCAGCCTTACTTTAATCATAAACACGTTTTTCATTCAATAGACGCCCGTACCTCATGAACACACTTGGCTCACCTCATCTTATTATATTCCCTTTAACAATAAATAATTAAATTTGATAAATACATCACACTTGAACATTAACTTTGTAAGTGGTATGTTGAACTTAATCACCACTACAAAAATCAGCTTACTATATAGTAATATATAAGCAGTGCAACGAATCTGATCCATGAGGTGTTTTTTAAGAGTAGTTGCACTGTTGCTGTTGTGGTGATTGGTAGATGTGATTACTAACCCGCGCAGTTTCAAACAAACCAGATGACTTCACCACCAGAGTATATAATTACGCATCAGAGACGTCACTCCCGTACGAAGTAATGGTCCGCCGAATAATATGGGATTTCACACAGATGGTGGCGCCCTCGATCGAGCATGCGACATAATTACCATGGCAACCGAACAAATTGAAAGACTGAATTTATGATTATGGAAATTCGACAGATTTTTTCATTTCCATAGCAAATGAACTACACCTTCTCCTCGACTTACGACCATCCGCACTTACGACCACAAAAAAATAGTAAATAAAGAAAGAAAACTACATTGGTAGGGTCAAAAAGATACAATAGAGTACATATTATGAATTTTTCACATTATGTACAATAATTATACGTACATAGATTGAATTTTTGTGTTTCATGTAGTTTTTATAACCCGTTTTAATGGAAAATTTGAATGAAAAATATAAATCCTACTTACGACCTGTCAGTCGTAACGGAACTCGGTCGTAAGTCGAGGAGATCCTGTATTTGGAGTTTGCGTTTATTCATATTGAAATGATATAGATTTTTTTAAATTTTTTAATCTGGAACAATAGAGGTGGAAAGCCAACACCTCCGATGTAACATGAACTTCAAATGCATGGATTAAATAAGAATTAGGGATTTTTGATTTAAGATAATTTATTTCTCGACGTTAACTGTTTGTTATTTTGAAAACTATTTGCTATTTGCTAGAATTATAAAATGATATATTCTAAATATATTCTAACACCACAGTAATAGAATCCATGCATGCACATATGCATTTCACCTAAATGTCAAATATTAAAGTATATCATTGCCCTACTGTGAAAAATCGGTATCCTAACTCTTACAATGAAAGTTGAAAGCATAAAAGATAAACCTATTATTTGAGCTATTTTTGAACTATGTCAAGTATTCAGATTAGATAGCAAATATGCAAGCTATCAGCTATCTTTGTTTTTCAATCATTTTAAAAACTGCTGACATACTTTAATTTGAACTTGAAATGGCATTTTAAATTGACGTTTTTGTAATATCTGAGTAAATATACTTAAATCAGCCATAATTTGGTAGTTTTGGAGAAACTGCAATGCATATTGAGCATTGCGATTACTTGGATTGTTTTACCAGTACTGGTGAAAACAATTATTTTCCAAAAATTAACTTTGATACTTAATTTCAAGCCTTATTTTTCTTTGCGTTGCGAACTATAATCGATTTCTGAATAGTTGGGACAGACGATATTTTGTAACGAACAGAAACGAAACGGAAACTTGTGTTCGTTGACCACGAGCAGTGATATTTTCTGCCTTTTCGCTTAGAATTAATTTTGTATTTTTAAATTTTATTCAATTTTTAGTTTTTAAGCAATTATTTTAAATATTTAATAATTATATTTTAAATTTTAATAATTATAATTTAAATTTTAATAATTATTTATTATACATTTATTTTTTAATGAATATTGTAATTCCTTTTCATCAAATGCAACACCACCACAAATTATTTGATTTAAAGCGGCATGTAAGTCAGAATAAAGCACATTTTAAGTGGAAATTTGCCGGTATTGAAAGAATGTTAATGTTAAAAAAATCTGAACTAGTTCTTTTGAATTATTAAAAATTCTGTCATAATTAAAGAAGGTCAAAGTGGCTTATTTTACTAGTTGAAGTTATATTTAAGCAATTTTTTATGTACGTTATAATTGTTGAAAACATTGATTTTCTTTAAAAAAAATACTAAAATCGATTTATCATTTTTTTAATGGTAATAGGTTACCTTTTCTTTTTCTGTACTGAAGACATTCAATTTTAGAGCAGGTTTTTTTATTATTGCCAGTGCTACAAAATGGAATTTTCAAGAAAAAAATGTATTCGCTTTTCAAAAACACTTTGTGATGAACATCTTATCAAATTAATGTGTCATTCTTCCCTTAAAGATGGCTAAATTCGAAAATGTCACAAGCCTGTTGCAAGAATGTCACAAGTTAAAAAGGTTGGTAGGCAAACAATGAGTACGAGAGTATTCGCTGTAGATTACTCATTCTTACGAATTGAGTTGCGCAATTTTACAGGGAAAAGAACTTAAGATAGGGCATACATAATCCCCCCGCCAAAAACACCCCTTAAAATCGTCTTTTGTGTCACCTTTCGTCATTTTGTAGTTTTGTCATATAACAGGGGTGCCATGTGTCAGAAATGTATTACGTGGATGTATATGTATGTATAGGATTTGTGTCCAAAGTTAATTGCAGAAATTATACAAATGCCGAAAAGATGTTGAAAATTATTTTACTTACGTCTAAATGATTTGGAATTTTTTTACGAAAGTGATTATTCTGGTCAATGTTTTCAATCTATATTTAACCAATTCAACCCGAGTAAATAATGAAAGCACAAGAAATTTTCAATACAAAAATTAAATAAACAATTTTTGAGATTCATTGCAAAATTCACACACGATAAAATTAGTTTAAAGGAAAAGAGTGATTTATATACAAACCACTTTTGCATTAATATCTACACTGGTGTTCAAAATTAGATTTTAGAACTTAAATTAATTGCTAATATTCAATTCAAAAGTCAAAATTCATCACAGGACAGTATGAGTGTTATACACTAATGTTCGAAATTAGGAGAATTTGCATATTTTGTCGAATTTCTCGAAAAGTACTGAACGAAAGGTAAAACTAATGCTTTTTCAAACAAAGATGCAAATCTTTAGTGTCGAATACGTAAGCGTACACATGTGTGTGGGCTGTGTATTTAGAGGAACAGGCTTTCTAAGCGCATTTGACAATTTCCGCTCTTTGTTCGCTCGCACACCTAGGCCAATTTCATCGTGTTTTTTTTTGCAACATTCGGTGAAATTCAAAAGCAAAATGTTAAACTGAGTAACCACCAACGTTCGGATGATGGAATGAGGTGGCGAATCGTCGGGAGACTGGAAGCAGGGCATTCAAGTGCAGATTGTTCGAGACTTGAATGTAACGCCCAGCGTCGTGTCCAACTTATGGAAACAGTTTAAGTATACCGGATCCGTAGAGAGAATGCCCGCGCAAGGTCATCCAAGGGCCACTACGGCCAATGAAGATCGATATTTGCCCATTACAGAGAGGCGTAACAGGAGTACAATATCTTCTCAGCTATGTCGTAATAGCCCATTGTGTTGCTCCAGTGTGACGTTAATTGAAATACCCTTAAATACCCAGCTATGTCGTGACCTTCATGCGGCCACAGGAAGCCGAGTTTCAAGGGTTACTGTTTCCAGAAGGCTACATGAGAGAGGTCTGTTTGCAAGACATGTTGTTTGCGTCCCGCTCACTTCTGCGCACAGGAGAGTCCGTTTACCATGGTTCAGTGAACATCGACTTTGCACCAGGGATCATTGGGTGACTGTTCTATTCACTGATGAGTCCCGGTTCAGCCTAACCACTGATTATGAACGTATGTCCATCTGGAGAGAACCTGGGATCCACTACTTGTCCTCCAACATCCGAGAAAGAGACCACTATGGCAGCGGAGTTTTGATGGTCTGGGCAAGCATCATGTGGATGGGCGCACAGACCTCCATGTCTTTGACAGAGGCTCTGTGAGGTATAGAGATGAGATCTTAGCCCTATGTGGACGACTTAGCCCTGAGATTAGCCCTATGTGGACGACAACGCACACGTGTCGTCCACATAGGGCTAATCTGGTCGACGAATATCTGGAAAGTGAGGATATTGGCCGAATGAATTGGACAGCCAGATCTCCATACCTAAACCTTATAGAGCATATCTAGGAAGCTCTTAGGAGGGCAATTGCAACTCGCCTTCCCCTCCCAGAACCATCCAGAACTTGGAAACAGTGTTGCTGGAGGAGTGGGACCGACTGCCACAAGGACTCATATGCTGCCTCATTTCCAGTGTGAATTCACTTTGTGAGAGCTATGTAACTGTAAGAGGGGACCATACCCCCATTAACCCATTTTTTCTGTCGATATTGTAACCTCTGTTTTAGACCTTCCTTATCCGATGAATCTTACGCACGATCATGCGTGTGTACCATAACTGTTGAATGGTTATTTTTTGGTATTATTTCAACCTATGTACACAGCTAATTTCATTAAAATATGTCCAGTAGTTCTGGAGATAATCGCCCAAAAGTGAATACTCTCTTAATTTTGAACACCACTGTATAATCATTGAAGAGAATGAGCTAAACACAGTGAAGAATACTGCAATTTACTCAGATTATTACTGTCGGAAATAATACCCGTTTTAAACAAATACGGCTTCGTCTTTCTGTGTAAAATACGTTTAAAAAAATCGAAACAAACAGAAGTTAGTGCTCGATCGGATTGAAATTTAGTGTGCGTCATATGCATGGAGATAAAGAAATTATAGCAATATAAAGTCACTAGAAGACTATTATTGTAGATTTACATAAGAAAGGTCATAAAAATTGGTGTGTTGTTTCCCCTTCGGGTAGCGATACATGCAGGTTGGCATAGAGTCAAACAAAACCCTGTGACAAACTAAAACACCAAGCATTCTATAGATGCTGCCTCAGACCCACTGTATTCATGGATGGTAAAATTCACAGTCTAGCATATCCCAGATAAGCTCAATGGGAGACAGATCTGGGGATTTTTGTGGCAAAGGAAGTTTCAACACCACAGAAGAACTCCTGTCTGAGGCTAATCGTATGTGGCTTTAGTGGTCTGGTAAATGTACGGGCTTTATTGGTCTGGTAAATATCCCCTTGGACACGGGACATGAAAGGCAAAGTAACAACTCTGTGGCTCCTGTTGAAAGTTTGCTTTCAGTGATGAGCAATGTTTAGTATGAAGAAAAGTGGAATGTAATTCTCAATAATATACGTACTTCTCATATTTCGAGCAATTTTATATTACCTTCTCGTATTTACTAATTGTGTAATTCAGCAGTACTATCATCTGTCATAGCCATGTAATAACCTTCTGGTTCTTTTAAAGGTGAGAGGAATCTGATTGCTTGTACATCTGATGACTTTCTCCTGCAGTTCCTGAGAGCAAAGAAATTTGACACAGAGCGTGCTTTCGACCTACTAAAGAAGTACTACATTCACAGACTGGACTACCCATCGCAGCATAAAAGTCGCACATACTCACACAACCTGAAATTTGTACAGGAAAACGTTATGAGTTTTCTTCCTCTGAGGACTCCTGAAGGATGCGCTCTCTGGACAGTTCGATTAGGTAAGAATAAATTTGATGCCAGAGACGATGAGACACCAAATCTCTTTCCCGTTGCTTAACAACTTCGCTATATTTTTTTTAGAATTTATCAGCAGCAAGCTGAATAATTTTTCTTTGGAATTTTTTTGTTGTGCAAGCTTGGTGGGTTTCCTTTCAGCCGCCTAGCTGGTATAGTGGTTACAGAGCTTGTCTGCCACCCTGTAGGTTCGAATCCCGCGAAGGGGCATGGATGTTAGTATCCTTGTTAGAAGTAGAGGGGGCTCACCCATCCTGGTGCTTCTTCGCAAGCAGCCGTCATTCCGCACCTTGAGTGGTCGGGCTTGGAGAGATAAAAAGTACTTTCCTTTCAGAACTTACAGTTCGCATTTTTCTAATTTTTGTCCTGTTCGTTTGTATTTTTAATTTCAACTTTTTTTAATTTAAAGTATCAGAATTCTGGTTGTCATTCTTACGTTTTTCTGTTACTGTTATAGCCTGGTACTTTAAAAGTTCTCATAAAAAGGCACATGAATTTATTTAGAAAATAAACTATAATGATTTTGAATTAAACTTTTAAAGGCATGGACCCTGACTTGACGCCATAAGAGTCGTTCCCCTATACCCCAACCCATAACTGTAAGTTCTTTTTTTATTTATGCAATTTTTATTTTTTATTATTTAACAAAGAGTAAAATATATCAATGTCCAAACAAGGAGTAGTACCATATGAAATCAAAGCTCACCACTACAGCGTTAATCCTATTAAGATTTTGTATGAGCAAACTTACCAGACACTGCAGCAGTCAAATTTCAAATGTAGCACACACATGACCAAAATATAAGGATTATTCTGAATTCATATCAAGCTCAATGTCACGTATAAAATATGTTTCATCATATGTGCTGGAAATACTCTTGATTTCACTTTTATACTAATCCATGAGTTTAATTGTATACACATGTCCGAAAACTACGGTAGAAAGGTATAATTAACATCGCACTGGAGCGACACAATGGGCCATTGGCGTCGGTCCAGCATCAACTTCGAAGAGAAAGATCCGAGGTCAATACCTCGTAATTTTGAACCACGGTCAGATGACGAGGTCAACATCTGAACTGTCACCCCACTCTCCAAACTTCCACACCAACGTGAGGGCATTGGGAGCCGCGACAGATTTAACGTACACGACGAAATAAGGATAATACTGAATTTGTGTCAAGCAAGGTCAACTGACTGATCTTAATCCAATAGAGTAGTATTCTTGGGTATCCTTGGACGTCGCATTTCAGCTTACACAACACCAACAAGAACCAGCCCGTTGTGTTGCTCCAGTGTGACGTTAATTGAAAATACCAAATACCAACAAGAACCGCACAAGACGTGTAACAGATCGCAAATGGGACTACTTGCCCAGGAAATCTTGGACAGCCTTGTGAAGAGAATGTGAGACCTGCTTTAGGGTCAGACACCAGAACATCCCCTATTAGGTTGTTTTCAACGGAACAAAACGAATGTCTTTTTCGCAGTAACTAAAATCCATAATGTGTTCAATAAAATCCTTTTTTCATTTCGTTAGTTCCCGTTAGCACAACGAGTCAAGTGGGTGCTCTTACTTTATTCCACATACCTTGTGGAATATTTGTTAATCATTTGAAGTTCTTCAGTACAGGTACTTGACACGGGATTCAGCTCTGGTTTAATTTTCCTTCATTTTTTGCCATTTGTAAAGAAAGGTAAGTAGGCAGCTAATTAACGTCGCACTGGAGCAACACAACGAGTTATTGGCGACGGACGAAGGGAAAGGACAACGTCTCGTAATTTTGAACCACGGTCAGATGAAGATAACAACACCAAAGCTGGCACCTCACTCTCCAAACTTCTACACCACGCCAACGCGAGGACATTTGAGGCCCCGATAGAGGCTTAATTTTGAACCACAGTCAGATGACGAGGTCAACAAATCAGCTGGCACCTACGCGCAAACTTCCACATCACGTCACGTGGAAGTTGGAGAGTGGGGTGCCATCTCAGGTGTTTCCTCGTCATCTGACAGTGGTTCAAAATTACGTGATGTCCTCGTGTAAACTCTATCGTACCAAAGATGGTCGTGTAAGTGGTGGCAGGTGCACGTTAAATCTATCATGGACTCAAATGTCCTTACGTTGGCGAGGTGTGAAAGTTTGGAGAATAGGGGGCCAGCACAGGTGTGACCCCGTATCTGACAACATTCCAAAATTACGAGGTGTTGTCTTCTCGGATCTTTCCTTAAGGGATTGATCCCGGACCGTCATCAATAACCCGTTGTGTTTCTCCAGTGCGATGTAAATTCAACTAAAAACCGCCAACTACCATTTCCTACGGTCAAGCATCTAAAGAAAGCGAAAAAAACTGATAGGCACTGAAACTAATGCAGTGTAGCTCACATTAACTTTACCCAAGTTGGGTTGGGTAGTTAATTAACATCGCACTGGAGCAACACAATGAACTTTACCCATGAATCCAACCTTTCATTGGAGAGATTGGGGTAGAACCCCTCAGCAAATCTAAAAAACTTCAATCGTTGTGATGTTTTCAATTAGATGAACATTTAATTTTCAATTGCGAGTTCGAAACTGTCCAATCAAAGACCGTCATGTACACGGGGGCTGGTGCACGTTAAATTTGTCGTGGCCTCAAATGCCCTCACGTTGGCGTAAAGTTTGGAGAATGGGGTGCCAGCTCAAGTGTTCTCGTTATCTGACCGTGGTTCAAAATTACGAGGTGATGTCCTAGGATCTTTCTCTTCAGGACTGATCCCGGACCGTCGCCAATAGCCTGTTGTGTTGCTCCAATGAGATGTTAATTACTTACCTACCTCATCAGCCCACATTTTGGGTGCGGCACTTAATGGAATAAATAAATGTATTCTATCAGGTGTCGCACGATTGAATTTATGGAATCGAATTCGTATTTATTTACAGGTCTTTGGGTTCCAGGGACATTCACAATTGACGAAGTAATTAGTTTCGGTTTCTTGTGTCACGAACTTGCCTTGAAGAACCCAGTTACGCAGATTTGTGGAATCGTCACCATAATGGACTTCACAGGACTGTCTAGCTCGCACCTTTTTCATTTGTCACCGAAGTCCATTGTAGGATTCGTCAGGGCAGCGCAGGTGAGTATCCTTTTCTTTGGTTGCATGCAATAGTTCGTAAAATAGAATTCTAGTCTTTAACTTCACATAATGAGGTTTGTAGTTGAGTTGTTTCCATCGGATCTTACCTTACGAGATTGATCCGGGAACGTCGCCATCACGTTGGCGTGGTGTCGAAGTTTGGAGAGTGGGGTGCCAGCTCAGGTGTTGTTCTCGTCATCTGACCGTGGTTCAAAATTATGAGGCGTTGTCCTTGGACCTTTCTCTTCGGGATTGATCCCGGACCGTCGCCAGTAGCCCATTGTGTTGCTCCAGTGCGACGTTAATTAACTACCTACCTGCCCGGTACCTACCTCCACATCACGCCAACGTGACGACATTTGAGGCCACGACAGATTTAAAGTGCACCCGCCCCCCTTTGTACACGACGGTCTTTGGTTGAATTCGAACTCGCAACCCTCCGGTTGATAATCCCTTACTCTTCCAACCGGGCTATAGCGGCCCCTTTTATGTGGGAGTATGTCTATTACTTGATATTGTATGTGTTGTGTCTGGCGCACATGGCCAAAAATATGGCCCTTCCGCCATAAAACTTCAAAACAACCAACCAATAACCATCGTAATCAGAAAGCAACTTGGAATAGTCGTTGTGAAGAGTTTATTACGTTTTTACAGAACTAAAATTACTTTTAGGGCAAATGAATAGTTAAAAATGAACAAATACAGCATAAAACGAACAAATGCACACAAAAATTGAATATTAAACAATTTATTAATATGTCTTGGCACTCACTATCTTATGAATGTAGTCAGGCAGATTAAATCTTCAAGTATCGAATAAAAATAAGATAAATATCGGAAATTTTATTGCTGGGCCTGTTTATTTAAAGTTGTAGCCTGTCTTTCTCTCGAGACCGCCCCTATTTTCTGGCATATCCCATCAATCAACACCCTGGCAACACGGAATAGGCAAAATAACATTAACAAGTTCACTATTATTGAAATAAATTTTACAGTTCACTACGAATAATTTACTCACCCTCGAGCAGTTTTGATTCCCATTACTGTGTTATTTACAAATTTGTTTAATTTGAATAAGTGTATAATTTTTTTTTCATTTCAGGACTGCTTTCCCATTCGTCATAAAGCCATCCATATCATCAATCATCCACGTATTTTTAATTTCTTATTTGCGATCGTCAAGCCTCTTTTGACACCCAAGATACGAAACAGAGTAAGAAATTGGGGTGAAACTCAAGAACACGATACCAGCCCATCGCCTAATCAGCAACAAAAATTTTCGTCGATAATTGGCTATTTGGGAATGGTAACCCGTCGCCATATATATCGATGGGTTACCATATACCAAATATACTGCCAATTGACGATACCATCATCAATTGGCGATATATTTGGTATATGGTATATTCGGTGTTGAGTCTAACCGAAATAGTTTTATATTTTCCATACATAGTGTACAAAAGACGAAGTATTGATACTCAAAACTGGAAATAGATCAAAAAAGTTCTTGTTCAATTGGTTTTTAATTATTCGCAATCTAAATGGAAATTAAATAGATATTTCGGCTTAGAGCATAAATTCATGAACTGATAATTTTTTGAAGACATTAAATTCCTATTTTCATGATGATATGATGAGAAATACATTATCCTATTGTAATGTTTTAAAGATATGTAATTTCTTATTTCTAATGCCTAACCACTGACCTCTTCCGCATTTCAAGGGACGAACTGACAGCTATTTGTACAAAGGATCACCCAATGAGTAATTCGCCGTTGCTCCTAACAGGGACATCGGATCTTTCCCTTTGGGATTGATCCCGGACCGTCATCAATAGCCCGTTGTGTTGCTCCAGTGTGACGTTAATTAAAATACCTATCTAACAGGGACAACACCAACATCCATTCACTTATTCGAACTTGGACCTTCTGGGCGTCAAACAAACGCTATGATCATTGTACCAGTTAGGTGGCATATATAACACAATCAAAGTGCATATTACATTTAAATAATTATCTAAAAGTCTAAGCGGCTATACAGTAAAAAAAGGATTGCTAGTTAATGAGTATCTGCTCTAAGCCGACGTTTTTGTGTTACTTTATTTGTGAAAATCTGTTTAATAAGTTACTAGATTAAATGAGATTGCTAAAGTAAATTTCTAATTACAATTATCCCCTCGGATACAATTCTAATTCAATTAGTTTAATTAAGAGCAGCAAGAATTCTAACGCCAGATAGTAAAAAGCATACTATTATTTTCTGTTGTACAAAATACTTTTATTGATCTTGAAACGCAATTTACTTGTTTGGCGCAGCTTGATGAGATGGCTGGTTGGTTGGTTGGTTTTGGGGTTTTTATGGCGCAAGGGCTATATTTGACCATGCTGCGCCAGACACAATACAATATCAAGTAATTGACACAGCATATACATTATCAAGTAATTGACACACACAGTGAAATCTTTTTTTGACACAGAAGAGAGAAATACACCCAGCGAGGAATGATGAGATATGGCTTTGGCGTCATGAAACACAAACCAACCTGAAAATACAAAATTAACCGCATCTGAACCAAGACCAGTAACTGAATAGTTAAATTCGTCACATACAAGACAGCAGTAGTAAGACGTTAGGAGTAGTAATAGTAATTAATTAACGTCGTACTGGAGCAACACAACGGGCTATTGTCAACGGTCAGGGATCCATCCCCAAGGGAAAGAGCAGAGGACAACACCACGTAATTTTGAATCACAGTCAGATGACGAGGTCAACACCTCAGCTGGCACCCCATTCTTCAAGCCTCCACACCACATCAACGCGAGGACATTTGAGGCCACGATAGATTTAACATGCACCAGCTCCCGTGTACACGACGGGGAGACATTACACACACTACAAGATATTAGATTTTTTTCGTTACGGAAGTGGTCCGAGGTAGCCCAATTGGAAGAGCAACGGATTATCAACCGGAGGGTTGCGAGTTCGAAACTCGGTCCAGCCAAAGACCGTCGTGTACACGGGGACTGATGAGCACGTTAAATCCATCGGGGCCTCAAATGTCCTCACGTTGGCGTGGTGTGGAAGTTTGGAGAGTGGGGTGCCAGCTCAGGTGTTGCCTCGTCATCTGACCGTGGTTCAAAATTACGTGGTGTTGTCCTCGGATCTTTCCCTTTGGGATTGATCCCGGACCGTCACCAATAGCCCGTTGTGTTGCTCCAGTGTGACGTTAATTGAAATAAAAATAAAAATAAATAAATAAACATCTAAAAAATTAATGTTTACTTTAATACATTAAAAAGACTTAGGGCTCGTTCGTAAACGTGAATAAATCGCACCGGTTGTACGAGTTCTTCGAACCGAGCGTTCTAAAAGTCTCAGTTTTTCTAGTGTGAAAAACTAGCCGCGTTTCATAAATCACTGGAAACGGAAAACAATTGCTTGAAACGAACTGAGATTGTGCTAGGTTTTGACAGTTCAGAACTTGGCGTTGAGATAGATGTGAATGTTGTAATGCATCTTTACGCGCGTGTGGTGGAAGCTCATTTTCAGATTGAATTTACCAAAAGAATTGCCTATTGCATGGCGAAACGAAGTAAAACGTTTGCGATGAGACTGAAAAAACGTAATCCTTCGTAAATGCAACTTCAAAACTGGTGAAACGGAGGTCATGTGAAGGATTATTGTCTGGTTTGCACTTTTTTCAGAGTAGTTTACTAACGTGGTCTTAATATATTGTAGAGATTATTGATAACATTTCGCCATGGGCTGCAATAGTGTCACACCTCAAAAAGTGTAATTTGGAGTAAGTACACGCTTCTCAATTTGGAAAAGTACATTCTTTCCATCAGCAAACAGATAAATCTTCAATACTGGACCACTAGGTAACAAATCTGTTCTCCGCATACTATGTACACTGCTGGCCACCCAAATTGCAACACCAAGAAAGACAAGAGATATCACAACAAAATTTATTTTGTAGATAACATGTTGACCAAGTATCAAATGATTAAATTTATAGACTTCTGTGAAGTGTGGTTCCTGCCAAAATCAGTAGCCAGAGTAGCCGCCATTGTTGGAGATCACCGCTGCCACACGCCTCGGCATTGATTCAAAGAGACTTTGGATGTGTTCTTGGGGTACAGCAGACCAAGCAGCTTCCACACGTTGCCAAAGTTGATCTGGTGTGGCAGCTGGGGATGTATTCTGGGTCAATCGTTGAGCAACCATGGACCACATGTTTTCTATTGGCGAAAGATCCGGAGAGCGAGCTGGCCAGGGAAGCAATTCAATCTGGCGATTGACGAAGAACCCTTGGACAATGCGTGCCACGTGTGGTCGCGCATTATCCTGTTGAAATATGGCTGTGGGCAAGCCCTGAAGGTAAGGAAGGACAACTGGCTCCAACACCTCGGAGATGTAGCGCTGGCTGTTTAAAGTACCGGCAATGCGTACTAGAGGCGTGCGAGAGTGATATCCAATACCACCCCATACCATAATACCCGGTGCAGGACCAGTGTGGCGGTGCATAACGCAGCTGTTCAGCATCCTCTCTCCACGGTGTCTCCAGACTCGAATCCGACCATCGTGGTGTTGCAGACAGAAGCGTGACTCGTCAGTAAAGACAATTTCATTCCATTCTGCCGTCCACATCCTTCTTTCATCGCACCATTGGCGGCTGAAACGTCTGTGGTTCTGCGTCAAGGGTAGACGAAGCAATGGACGTCTTGCGGACAGACCACTCTGCTGTAAACGGCGTCGAATGGTACGCGCAGACACTGGATGATGCGGTACAGACTGAATATGCTGTGCTATGGTTCGTGATGTGGCTGAGCGATCCGTCACTGCCATACGCACAATATGCCTGTCATCACGTGAAGTGGTGCACTGAGGTGGATGCGATCGAACACGTCGGTCCGTCGTACCCTCCTGCATCCAACGATCACATATCCGCATTACAGTTGTTTGGTTTCGTCCAACACGACTACCGATTTCCCTGAAAGATAATCCACAATCTCGGTAGGCCACTATCCTTCCTCTGTCGAACTCGGATACTTGATCAAAAGATGATCGCTGTTTTCTACGAGGCATAATTGATCGTTTTTTTGAAAAAACCACAAGAAAAACACAATTGCCGTACTTGAAATCGTCGAAATCTCCAAGCCTTAAATAGCGCTTTGAAGTGGCGCCACAGGCGCGCGTGATGTGCGTCTGCGCTGAAATTCTTATCATTTGCATATCTCACCTCCGCTAATGCATGTTGTAAATTTCATATTATTTGCATGCTTCCTTCAGGGTGTTGCATTTACGGTGGCCAGCAGTGTATTTTCAGTGAGTAAGCTCGTTTTACCTCAAAATGTGGGGTTTTTTTCAGTTGTGCCAATGTTGCAGCTCATGAGCGGTTTGATGAATAACTTTCGGGAATCTATATTTATAATTTAAAAATTAAACAACAATTACGGAGCTAACAGAAGCTATGAATTCAAACCAATTTATGTATGTAAAAGCCTTTAGACCGGAACAAAACCACTTGTGCACTGGTAGTTTTATAAAGCCAATTCAAATTTTTACACTTGTGGGTGTAAACAGAATACATTTTCTACACAAAAAACCTTGATCTTTCTGCGAACAACTTAGTATTAAACTCTAGTATGTAGTAGTATATATAGAACTCTAGATAATTTTTGTACCTAAAATAACTACTCAGAAATTATTTCAACTCGTAATTCCTAAAGACAAACCACCTCTGTTTTCAGATCCATTTTCATGATGATGAAAGGAGTTTACATAAATTCGTTCCTACCGATATATTGCCGGGAACATTAGGTGGAACATTCGAGACATTTGAAAACAAACAATTCGTGAATTCACTGCTGAACAGCGAGTCGGAATCGGAAAAACTTGAAAAATTTGGATACGAAGCAAAACAGTACTAGCAAATGTCCGACGAAAGAATAAAAAGTGAAAATAAGCATTTGGAACTTTGTAGAATTATAAAGGAACAGAGTATTAAAACAGACTATCCGAAGCAAAAATAAGAATCAAATGGGGCATTGGGGGCCCAGACACCTCCACTGAAAGTTGGTTCTTAAGTTAATTTTAATTATACATAGAAAATTTTGTAATTTGCTTTGCAGTATAATATTCATATCAGCAGCATGGGGCATGAATCAACACCTGCAGATTTTCCACTGACAGCCAATCGTAAATCTCGACTCATACATCAGGAAGATCTCGTCCAGATGGGCTTAAAGGGTACACGACAGCCCTCTCTTATATTAACTGTCCCTGAGAATCAACAGGAGGGACGAGAGATAGAGATGGTTGATACTGCATCAATACTTGAGGAATTGATACTTTTGTCTCTCAATATCCGATACTTTGTATCGATCCGCAGAGTATCAATATATATTTTGGTGAATGGAATCGTAGCAGACATTCCGTTCAAATCGAGTCGACTGAACCGAAACTTTTCCCAAGTCCGATACTAAGTTGATCCTATCCGAAACTTGGTCAGATACCAAGCGATTTGTGCCGGTACGATGATTGATACTCTTAAAGTTTGTCGCTCTACCGTCATTTTTGCTACAGGAAGGCCAATTAGAACGGGACTTATGGTTCAAAAAGGATTCATAACCTCTACGAACATCCATACCAAGACCAATGATTTTGGAGATACCGTGTTTCTTTCATTGATGTTTAGGGAAGTCAATTTGAGTTGGTTTGTCACTATGGTCATTTGTTACATGAAATCTATTTGGAATCTTAAAAATAGACCTGTATTTTCTTTTAGTAACCCGGTTCGGTTCCTCGGTCTTCGGTTAATTTGCACTACACATTTTTTGTCTATTTGGAATCTTAAAAATAAAGTCTTATCGGCTTTAATGCACTTATATATCTCGTTCCTCTGCGGTCAATTTTTACACGAAGACTATTTGGAATCTTAAAAGTAGATCTGTCGGCTCGTATTGTTCTTATGCACAATGTTCAGTTCGTCGCTTTACGGTCATTTTTCCTACACGAAGTCTATTTGGAATCTTAAAAATAAAGACCTGGCACACACAGTTATACTTTCCTTATGTCTTTGATTCGATCGTCGCTATAGGGTAATTATTTGCTACAAGTCTATTTGGAATCTTAAAAATAAAGATGTCAGCTATACTTTAATTACGTATCTCGGTTCGGTTCGTCGCTCTTCGTTCACTTTTGCCACACGAAGTCCACTTGGAATCTTACTAATGAAGATCCGTCAGCTATTCTTCCCAAATGCAACCAGTTCAGTTCATCGCTCTTCGATCGTTTCTTTTCTAGAAGTCTATTTGGGAAACTTAGAAATGAAGATCTGTCAGTTATACCATCCTTATGTGACCCGGTTCTGTTCGACACTCTACAGTCAACTTTTTCTACTCGTGGGATGATTAAACATACTTCGGATTCAAGGTGCCCATAATGTATGAACAAGACACCCTAATGCCTCATTTATACAGTATAAAAGCATTCTGTGTGTGTAAATATAATATCTATGTATATTTCTACAAAACCCACAAATATTTAAGTGTTGTAAAAATAAAAATTACAAACAACCTGAAAAAATTTGAAGTGATTCTTTCTAAAAGTAAGCGCACTCTATTCCGCATCGCACGAGTTTAGTGTAGTCTCGGAGCATCGGCATTTCCGAAAGCGGGTCAGCTCCAGGAGAGAAAGTCAGTTCCTTTGTGTAACTTTCTCATGTGAACATCGGTTGTGATAAACTTTATTGGGCTCAAACGCTGTTAGACAGTGAGAAAGAAGTGGGTATTCATGCGAACACAAAAGGGAGTCTCGTTTTTTATAGAAAAGATACGACTCTCTTGAATGGGATATTCTACCTCAATCTACTGCTTTATATTTATAGCCATTAAAAATAGAATGAAAATTTAATCGTATTCGATGTTTTGAAGAAATTTTACCCCGTTTTCACACAAAACTTGCAAAAACGTGATAGTTTACAACGAAAGGAGGATATGTAATTTTATTTCTGAGATAACGTATACCAACAACTGTCCGTTTTAGCTTTCATGTGCTGCAAACATCTTTAACATCAAACTAAAATTAAACACCTCAACGTGAAAAGTGTAAAATAAGTTTCAATTTTCATATCCTCGTGTTAAATTGAATTCGATGACTTTTGAAAATGAATTAGCCTGATTTACTAAACTTAATTTACTGTGAGCTTATTTTTCATAGAATTTATATTTTAATCTTACAGTTAGTGTTATTACTACTTTTATCCAAATTTTTATATTATTGGGTTGATGCATAAGTTCGTCCCGTTTTTTGACAAAAATTGAAGAAAATTTTATTTACTAAAAATTATATTTAATCAATATAGTATGTACCGTTCTGTTCGATTACCTTTCTCCATTTCACAGGTAGCTGCATAATCCCGGGCTCAGAATTTCTGAGGTTTCTGGCTAAAGAACTGATCCAGTTGATTTTCAAATCTTCCAAGGAAGTAAAGTTTTAACCACCCAAGCTGTTTCGAAGCGATCTAAATAAATGGTAGTCTGAGGGCGCAAGGTCGGGAGAGTACGGTGGATGTACCAAAACATCCCAGTCAAATTGCAAAAGTTTGTGTCGGGTGGACAAACACATTAGCATTCTCTTGATGGAACGCAATGCCCTTTCTGTTGGCTAATTCAGGCCGCTTCTTTTCGATTGCTTGCTTTAATTCATTTAGTTGTGATCACTATTTCTCCGAATTGACGGTCTGGTTTTCAGGTAACAGCTCATATAAACAATTCCCTTCCAGTCCCACCAAATGCATAGCATAACCTTCTTCGGATGTGAACTGGCCTTTGCGATGGTTGAAGGGGCATCTCCGTGCTTAAACCATTACACAATCCCTTTTTCATCACTTGTAACCATTCGCTTTAAAAATGAATCGATTTCGTTCCGCTTTAATAGAGAATCGTAAGCAGAAATTGTCTCAAAATTTTTCCATTAACTCATGCAGCACCCATACATCGGCCTTGCTAACCATTTCAAGCTGACGTAATCGCCTTGACTTGTTGATTCCAAGAATTACTCTGATCTCTCGAGTTGTTCTATGCCGATCAGTTTCAATTAGCACCAATATTTCGTTGCCATCAGCCTCAGTCGGTCGTCCAGAACGTGGTGCACGCTAAGATTAAAATTTTTTTCACGAAACTTTCTGAACCACTTTAGGCACGTGGAATCGTTCAACGCCATCCTCACCATACACAACAAATATCGTTTGCGTCTGCGAATCATTCTTGCCTTTTTGGAAATTAAAAAGCATACGTCGAAAATGCTCCTTATTTTCTGCCATTTTTAATACTTAATAAAATTTAAAAAGCACAGCCAATAACACAATTTTTTCCCCAAGTTCTCGCTGAAATTCTTCCAAACATCAAAACTTTACACGTGTGAAGTAGATAACACTTCGGTTCCGCGATGCAATGCCATCTAGAGCCATAAACGAGACGAACTTTTGCGTCAACCCAATACATGTACGCGTTGACGGAAATTCTATTTGCAATCTACTGGTTTTGGTCATTCTTAAGAGATCTTTTAATGTTAACATAATTTTCTCGTTTTGTCGTGGGTTTTAATCAAATTTTAATTGAAACATTCTCCAGTCGTTATTCCGTTCTCGGTTCCATTTGTTACAAAAACTACCTCTAAAAGAGGGTAGGTTGGAGGATTAGTTTTCGTTTCGAATCGTCGGAACTCCGGGAATATTGTGTTTGAAAATTAAAAAAATAATTATTGCTATATAACCTATATACATATCTATGCTATATACATCTGCTAGCTTCATAAGCCAAAAAAATCAGTGACCACATCCTTGACACAAAACAAATCCTGTTTACGATTCTTTTATTGGTGGGTGAATCATCGACACTGGAAAGAGTGAAGGTTATAGGGTTTTTCCTCTAGTCTTGACATTAAAAATCCAAATATCACATACCTTGGGATTTTTAAATTAATCAAAACGTTCAATAATGCCGCCAATTTGAGCTACATAAAGGGACCGCAGTAGCCCGGTTAGAAGAGTAACGGATTAGCAGCCGGAGGGTTGCGAGTTCAAATCCCACCAAACACCGTCGTGTACAAAGGGGGCTGGTGCTCGTTAAATATATCAGCCTCAAATGTCCTCACGTTGGCGTGGTGTGGAAGTTTGGAAAGTGGGGTGCCAGCTCAGGTGTGACCTCGTCGTCTGATCGTGGTTCAAAATTACTTAGTGATCCCGGATCGTTGCCAATAGCCCGTTGTGTTGTCCAGTGCAACGTTAATTAAAATACCTAAATCTGGTCAGTACGTCGATTATATTGCATTCACTTATGTATAAAGAGGAAAGTTCAAAAACACTTTAACAGGCAATTAGGGAACAAATGGCAGGCAAATCGACACACCCTAACAGGCACTCGAAACACTTTAACAGGCAAATCGAAAGAATATCAATCATGTTTACGTCACTCAATAATTTTTAGATCATTTTAGGCACTTTATTGGTTAATTTTATGCTTTCTCTCTCTAAGTTAACAAAATCCATCCGCCCCACACAGAAAACACACATTTAGGTTAGGAAAGAAAGATTTCCATCTTATTTTTAATGGTAAAATTAACAATCGATTAAGGGCAACGAAATATCTCATTAAAGTAATATTAACCGATAAGGTAATAAACCGATTTGCTGAGTTCATATTACACAAAATACCAAACATGTGCAAAAATAAGCAATTAAACTTTTCTCGTGTTTTGGAAGAATATTTTGTAGGTTTTCTTGAAAATTAGTGCCTCCTCCCAAAAAAAGGTTTTTACGACAATCTAGCAACCAGTGATTCCCGTCTTTCATGGTTGCCACGGCTCAGGGACAAATTTTTTCCCCAAAGAAAAGTACGGAAAATACAGATATGCAACATTGTTTCCATCATGGATTGCCACGACATAGCGCCAAATTTGGCATCATTTGAAAACTCACCATTGAAAATAAAAATCGGGATATTTTTTCCAGTCCAGTAGACCGAAAAAGGGGTTTTCCAAAAAGAGTCTTAAAAATCCGGAAGAGTTGGTTAGGTATGTAAATAACTCGGCCATCAAGGTCGTGTTAAAATCATCACTTGACTAGAAAATAATATGCAAACCTGTGCAATTCAAAGATATAATTCAGAATATTTTTGATTGGGCTGCAGTCCCCAAACATAAGATAAACATAATGTAGATAGATTAGAGTTCGCAATCTAAGCAAAAAAATAATACTTGTCGATAGTCAAGTGTCATTGATATTGATTTTAGTGAGCATAAGTTTGATTTTATGGCACAAGGCCATATTAGGCCAAACATAAGTCATACAATGTAAGGACAAGTAAATGGACATGCACAAGTAAATGTCAAAGAATCAAATCACATCAAGGCAATGGACATGGAAAGTTTCACTGACAAGAGACGGATACACCCAGAGGAATTAAATCTCCATTGGCTACAACTCGCAGATTGCTAGAGCAGTGGGCAAGCCCACTGAGTCACTGTGACCCCTACTTATGCAAGGCCTCTATCAGATGGAACTTTTAAAGTGTCTAAATGACCATCTGGGGGGGGGGTATTTCAATTAACGTCACACTGGAGCAACACAACGGGCTATTGGTGACGGTCCGGGATCAATCCCAAAGGGAAAGATCCGAGGACAACACCACGTAATTTTGAACCACGGTCAGATGACGAGGCAACACCTGAGCTGACACCCCACTCTCCAAACTTCCACACCACGCCAACGTGAGGACATTTGAGGCCACGACAGATTTAACGTGCACCAGCCCCCTTTGTACACGACGGTGTTTGGCTGGATTCGAACTCGCAACCCTTCGGTTGCTAGTTCGTTACTCTTCCAACCGGGCCACCGCGGCCCAAATGACCATCTGGAGTCATGTGACCTTGGATCTTAGGTTCTGAATGCAGGTGAGTACAATATGTAGTGTTTTTGGAAAAAGAATAAAGCTTTCTTACATTAAGCAAATATTAAGGCTCTTTAAGGGCCCTCAAAATAACTAAAATGAAAAATCAATCTTTTTTAAGGTTTTTTTTAAGGCCCTGAGGCATAACCTAAATGAAGCATGATTGAACCTCACTCATTAGATCGTTTGGTTTCATGGCACAAGGGCCATATTTGGCCAAGCTTCACCAAATGTCAAGTAAATGAATATACACACACAAAAGTTTTACTCATACAAAAGAGAAATATACCCAGGGAGGAATCGAACCTGTACCACCTACATCTTGCTGCACAGTGTGTAAACCCACTGAGCCATGGCAAGCCCTATATATTACAACACAGGGGAGTAAACATTTTAAGGGCTCAAAACACCTTGGATCATAATTTTATGATCAGTCATGGAAAATATCTGTATAAAAAGTGAAGTTCACAAAATATGAAACAACTGAGATTTTACTTGGGTCCTCTCCATAATTCCCTTTGTTGATGTCATTAGTCACACAGTTACACCTAGTCAAATAAAAGTATAAGCTGTCAGAAAGGCCGATGAAAACTTGTTTCAGGACAGAAGTTAGTAATATCTTAATTAGTTAAAAATGTACAAAGAAAAAACAGTAAATATATTCTTAAAATGACTGATTTATTTTCCAAGTAGTTTTACAAATGGTTATATATAAAATATTTATACATGATTTATGTATCAATTCAACACATATTGACAAATGATCATACAATACACAAATAGGAGATAATTAACTCAAAACATGATGAAGCAAAGAAAAATTAAACATAAATCATTTTTAACCATTTAAAAGAAAGCATAAAAATGAAAAAAAGGAAACATGTATTTGTACAATGTGATCAAAAGATGAATCAGAAACATGAAAATCAGATTTCAAGAATTTAACAGAAATGTTTAGCATAACCAGTCAGCCACATTTAATATCTGTTTAACAGGATCGGGATGCATATATTTATGTTACAAACATGAAAGTAAAACAGCCATCAAGCTTTGAATACACCCAAAAGGGTTCGCCCGTATGAAAAAGCTAAATAGTCAAAATGGAATCAGAAAAAATTACCTTTCTCAAACATCTTCAAATTATTTCTAACTTAAATAACAATTAATCAACCAATTCCTTTAAGTTCTTTCAACTTAAAAGAGTTTAAAACCTTGGAAAATCAAAATCGCTACCTTTTGTACAACATTCAAATTAAAAAAGTTAAGAATCAAATACTCAACTACTTTAAATAATTCCAAATTTAACTTAAACATAAACAAATTAATCAAATGATTCCATTCCATTTGAATTTAAAGTTCAATTTCAAAACCTTTTACTAATAAAAATTCACTGCATTTTAACATTATAGCAAGATATTTTTTATTAAACATAGACACCTCACCAAATAATATCGAATACACTGACAACAAAAAAACAACTTCCCAGTTATGAGGTTAATGAAAATGCACAAAATAATACAAGATGAAACTTATGAATGTGCATATACAAACAGCAAAACACTAAGCTTGAAAACTTTAGTGAGTTAAAGCTGAATGTGTGATCTGATACTAAAGTATAAATAAATTTACAACTATGCACATTGCTTTTATAATGAAACTCAGGATTTGAACTTTCGTTTTATACACAAAAAAATTATACATCAAGCATAACTTTTATTTGAATGTGAAGATATTAAGAATTGGCAATATTGAGAAAATCCTAAACTAGCATCATTCATGATTTCTGTACAAAAAATGTATAAAATTGGATTTTCATTTATCATCCCTCTACCAAACAAGTAATTTGTGAAATATAATACAAAAGGTTTTAAACCCTACTCTCGGAATATAGAATATGCTACAGCTGTAAGTGATTTAGTTAATGTGTTTAAAGGCAAAATGGTAAAGTATATTTTACACAAAGCAGTGAATTTTCTATGCTATATTAATTTTCAAGAATTCAAAGAAAGTGTTGTAGTGAATATGAATTTGTTAAAAAAAAGTAGAATAGCATTTGTGTGCTAAGTTCAATAATTATTACAATAAAATGTGGTCAGTATCTAACAAAAAAAATCAAATTAAACAGACAAATTGAAAAATGAGCCAATAAGAAAAATTCAATTAGCACATTACGCACTGAGATAACAAGATGCATCTTTCTGTTAACATCATGCATTCTGTTTTTGCCACACAGTAAAATTTTGCAAGAAATGCTATGAAGAAAATGCAAAACAATTTGGAAGGCAAATGTGCTACAAAATTAACAGTATTTTGTGATGGTTGTGGTGAAACAATTAACTCTACTTGAAATGTTGCAACAAACATATTAAAATGTATTAATATTACATTTTCAAATACAAAGGTATTTAAATACAAATATTGGATATCAAAGGATTACTTGTTACCTGTTATATCGTTGAGAACCGAAAACTAACACAGCTTAAACAAGTAGTTAAATATCAGTCTTTCATGACCAAGAAAATACTTAATGTTAAATACCTGGTGACTATTATATTTATCAAGTAAAAATGTGTGCTACCCAATTTTTAAAAATAGAAAAAAAAAAATTTTAATTAATCGGAAATTAAAACAGAATATTAAACATTGTGAGGGCATAAGTTAATAAGTGAGCACATTTATGCAATTTTTATTCATTTTAGTCATGCCAAATTTACAAGGTACAAAAATATTTTTTTAAAATTAAAAGATGGAATGTAAAATAATTTTAAATTTTATGGTAGTTATAAAGAAGGCAGATGTGTGCATTTGTTTTTCATTTGCCTACAAACAAGAATTTATTGAATAATTAAAGCCAGGAAGTCAAAATAAAAATTAAACTTTTTGGGTCAGCAAACAAAGAAAAATAATTTGCAGTGTTGAATGTTCATATTTTTGTGACTACAAAAGGCTACAACTGAGTAGCCATTATCGATCCTTTGCATTCAATATTGATATAAACACTGCCAAATTTGTATCAGAGTAAATTGAGGACAAATTGTTCAGAATGGATTCTCAAAGAGAAAATAAAAAATATCAAGTTTTATGACTTTATACAACATAAAACAATGTAAGAAGTTTGCCACAGTTAAAAAATTGGCAAGACCTTTTTAAAAAACCAGACTGCTCACTCTACAACTACCCACTTTAGTGTACTAGAACATAGCATAAACTTTAGCTTTCACTCCCTTCATTATACCCCAAGGAAAAATAGATGATATTTTATGACACAAAAAGAAAAATGCCTAAAATAATTCTTAAAATGAAAATAATGAAAAGGGACAATTGCACCAAATTGGGCTTTATGAAAGCAATTCAAAACAGAAAAAAGTAACCTTACTCTGCTACATTTATAAGCTTGGTGGTAGTTCGAATTTGGCGATATATAGGATCACAAAGTATAGGAAATATAAAGGGGGAAATGAGCAATTAAATGTTTATTGCCAAAGGTTTTTCAACAATTTTGCAATCACTGATTTCAATATTTGTCTTTCATGGTTGCTTCGTCTTGGCAACGAAACTTCGAAATTCGATTCATTTAAAAAATTTCTCCTTTATGAAATAGCCTGAAAACCAAGGATCCAAGTGTTTTCCTGGAAAAACTTGGCTGGTATGCAACCACTCTAAAAACTTATAAACACCTTCTAGCATAAGTAGTTTCAATAATAACCTAAAACTAAATTTGGCAAGAAGTGTATATAAAATAACTAATGCACAATTGGATTGCCGATTACATTAAGAATTTTGTTACAATTTGCAGAGCTGGAGTTGCATCTCTAATCAGTGAAAAATACTTTTTGTGTCATTTCATCAATTTAATCTTTTAAGAGGCAATTTAGCAATAAAGGGAAATGCATTATTTATTTTGGAATTGGAAACACAATTGAAGGAACATTTTCTTGCAAATAAAAAATATTCATGTAATAAAATGATTTATTATGCGTAAATCTTTGATAATTTTTCATTTGACACTCTTGCATGATTCATATTGTATAATTTATAATTACTCAATTAAATTAGACATGTTCATACATAACCAAATGTGATTTGAAAGTTGTGTTTAGTTAGTCAATAAACAGAAAACACTTTCTTACATAAATCGCTTCTCATAAACTTTACTTATGAAATTTGTAAACTTTCAAACCATCAAAACAATAGCTGAATTATTAAATAAAGTAATAGAAAATAAATTATGATTATCAAATAAATCTTTCATAAGAATATTACTAAAACACTATTATAGAACTGCCACAGCTAATAGTAATTAAGAAGAATAATTTTTTAAATTAGAAGCAAAATTTAGTCTTATTTTAGTGTTGCACCCAGCAGTTACATCCTTGGTGCAGGATCTTCTAAAAATGCTACATTGGGTAGAAGTAGGAAGAAGCATTTGGCATAGCTTGGCACATAGCTACAAGTTCACAACATAAACAAAAATACTATACGCTCATGCATTCCTCATTGAAGAAATCATAATATTTACATTTACCAAATGTTTTTGATATCATTAGAGAGCAGTGGGTCAGTCATAAAACATTTTCCCAATGATAATTCCCAAGGAATTTGTGACTATAAAGACTTCTAAACAAAGTAGCCAAAGCCTTGAAAACAGGAGCTTTTAAGTTAATTTTATTTACAAAGGTACTCAGTCACCAGGATTGAAAAATAGCAAATCGCCTGTGGCAGATGGAAAGGAGTTGGTTTGCTTGTGGAGTTTTAAGGTAGTTTGCTCAAGTAACTTGTTGACATTTCAAAAGCAAACATTTTTAACATACAATAACATAAAATTATCCTTTCACTAAAACTCTTCAATCCAGAATACAAATGGTTTAAATATATCTCACAAAATAAAATCTTAAATTTTTAACTTTAATGAAGTAATACTTTTGTTTATGGTGCAATGGCGATATTTGGCCAAGCTATGCCAAATACGAAATAATGTCAAGTGTAAAGAGAAAAATAGATGGATTGGTGAATACAGTAGTGGGATGAAAGCAGGAAATGATTGCTTGGGGCAATACTTTGAAGGCAACAAAAATAATGGCATACTTCAAAAAAGATATAATAAATAAATCTGATTAAAAGTTTAAGTTTAAAAATATATCAATTGAAATGATTTTGTCATAATTTGGGAATTCCCTACTTCCCTGAAGTTTTACACTCACCCATAGTTAGACTGTAACCAATATATTAAACAGTAATCCCTCAACATAATCACGCTTCTTGGGAACAAGTCAAAAAGTTCTATACCAAGGAGTAATGTAGCAAGGGTAAAAAAATGTGCTTTTAAGGAATACAAAGGCATTACTTATGCATTACATAATGCATTTTTAAATTAAAATAATGTAAAACTATGAGTTAAACAAAATAAAATCTAAACATTTTACTAACACTAATATGGTAGAGTATTTTGAAAATAAATACCTCCCTAATATTTTATAGCAATTCAGTTTAGAATTCTTGAAGCAAATGACCTTTGAACTCTCAATTCTAAGGAAATAGACTGAGATTTCATTCTTGACATCAAAATTAAAAATTTATTAGGGACAAGTAAAAAATAGTGATAAGGTGAATGTGCAATATATCAAGGTGTGATGCAACAAGGGGTACTGTACATGAAAAATAACAAGCGAGTTTATCTAATATTATTCTATTGCGATTGTTTACATTTGGTTTAATAAACATGACAGTTTGTCTTAGAGTATGGAGTTTTTAAATCAACATAGGTATAAAGGATGATAAAGCACAACTAGTTAAAATTAGCCAACATGATTTTATAACAATAAACCGTAGACAGACACAATCCAAAAGAAAAATCAAAGTGAATTATACAGATTGGGGAAGATGGTATTTAAACTAGTTATCACATTACACAATTCTACAGTTTAGGAACCATTATTTTGTGTTCTTTTTTTTTCGAGTATCAAAATGAATATCTATAACATGTGTTAAAAATAAAAAGTTAGGGCATGTATTAGGCCCCATTCACATGAGGCGTTTTTCAATGCGCGTTTTACGTCTAAACAAAACTCGGGTAGCCAAACTACAAGAGTTCTACTGGAGTGTTCACATGTAGAAATCGTGAGAATCCAAGCACTAGCTTCAGCGCTTCAACAATCTTCGGCCGTTCTAGCGATTAGACGGCATTTGGAGAAGCAGATTTATACTGCACCGTTCACATGACACGTGTTTTGACGCGCATTGGGGCTTTTTTATTCCCCTAGTCCAAGTTCCTATCTTTGAAATCGTTAAAGATAGAGTGAAAATTTCATCGGATTTGAAATCTGCGGAAAATTTTACACTAGAACGTTACCTAAAATGTGATTTTCTGTAAATAAATAATTTTTCAACTGTAACTTTAATATTTTCGCGATACGGATTTGACGAATATATTCATTACGAACACAAAAGGGAATATTCATCTCATTTTTATAGAAAAGATATAACTTGATTGGAGTATTTTGTCTTAATCCACTGCTTTATATTTATGGCCATTAAAAATAGGATGAGAAAATTTAATCATATTCGATTTATTAAAGAAATTTACCCTGCTTTCACAGAAAACTTGCAAAGATGTGATAGTTTATAACTAAAGAGGATAGTGGGTAATTTTATTTCTGGGAATAACATATACCGACAACTGTCCGTTCTAGTTTTCATGTGCGGCAAGCGTCTTTAAAATAAAGCTAAAATTAAATATTCAATTTAAAAGCTAAACTTTAGTTATTTTTATTTGTCCTCAATGGATGAAATGCGTGAGATAAGTTTCAATTTTTATTCATTTTTCGTATCCTCGTGTTACATTGAAATCGATATCACTTGAAAATGAACTTCTGATTTACTGAACTTAATTTACTGTGAGCTTATTTTTCATAGAATTTATATTTTAATCTTGCAGTTAGTGTTATTACTACTTTAATCGAAATTTTTGTATTATATATAGGCGTAGACGCAAATTCTATTAGCAATCTCCTAGTTTTCGATATGTATACTGCTTTTTGTTTTTCTTTGAGATTTTTTTAGTTTCAACATAATTTTCTCGTTTCATCGTGGGGTTTAATCAAATTTTAGTTGAAATATTTCCCAGTCATTCTATTCGTGGTTCCATTTGTGCTACAAAACCCCTGAAAGAAGGTAGGTTGGAGGGTTAGTATTCGTTTCGGATAGTCGGAACTCAGGGAAAATTGTGTTTAAAAATTAAAAAACTAATTATTGTTATATAAGTGTTATTTGTGCTGATACATTAAAATGTTTAGAGATAGGTTTTAAAGAAGTAAAGAGATTTATTTGAAGGAAAATTAAATAAAAATTAGCTATAGATCGTAGGAAATACGATAAAACCTGCAAAAATAGCATAAAAAAAGAAAGGTTATCATCAGTGCTGGATTTTGTTTGCGTGTCATCTTTTGATATTACTTCGTAGACAATGCCATATGAACAGAAATTCCGTTTCCAATTTCCTGGTTCTAAAAATAAAGTTTTTTGGGGATATATTTTTACTTTACACTGTCAATTTTAAAATTTTAAGGAAATTGTTTGGTCATTTTCCAGTTAGTTTTGTTTTAATAAAAGTTTTACAGAAATATTCTAATTTTTCATACGCAGTTTCGCTGTTATGATAAAACCATTACAAATGACTCATCTGCTAACTTTTTGAACCCAAAAAATCCGCGATCACCCCTTAACACTCCTCTAGTCTTTACAGTAAAAAACGAATACTTTAGGTTTTTAGAGCTAATGAAAATGCTTAATAATGCCACAATTTGAACTACATAAAACACTGTTTCTCTGTGATCCGCTGGCTCATACTGGTTCCTAGGTCCAAAATAATCCATTCATTCGAAAAATTTTGAAAAACATACGAAAGGCCAACATGCAAAAATTTACAACTGAGGTTGATGGCATTGCACCGAAACGCATTGTATACTATACATTACGAAAGATTTAACTGTTTAGTTTGTCACTTCTGGTCAGCAAGTCGATTATAATGAATTTATGTACAAAGATTTAAGTTCAGAAACACTTTATTCACAGACAAATAGGGAACAGATGTTTTACAAATAAAAAAAATATCAAATTTTTATGTCGTTTTGAATATTTTTTAGATTATTTTAGGCATTTTATTGCTCATTCTACATTTCTAATTTAACCAAATCCAGGCTCTTGTGAATACAGAGAAATCAATTTTAGGTTGGGAAAGAAAGATTTTGATCCTATTTTTAATGGCTGTAAAATTAAAACAGTTGATAAGGGGCAACAAAATATCTTGTTAGAGTGACATTCCCTTTAAAAACAAGGCAATACTTTTGCTTATGCTTAGTATAAAAGGAATATCTGAAAAAAGAAAAGTTGCGACTATTGACTAAAAAATAATTTTTTCAAAGAAAATCATGATTTTGGTATTGATTTAACGTAAAATTTTACGCTGATTTGAAATCCGTTGAAATTTTGATTCTATCTTTAACCATTCAAAAGATAGAAACTTGGATTAGGGGAATAAAAAATACAATTTAATGCATAACGGAATTGACCTTGAAAAATGCCCAAGAGGTGTTCACATGATAGCGCTCGAAAATTCTTATCAAAAGCGCGTTGGAAAAAGTCCATGTGAATGGGCTTAAAAGTTGTAAACAAAATGGAAATAAAACAAATTCAAACATGCATTGAGCTTACTGAGATATTATTTCTTATAGTTAAATGTGTAATGAAACTTACTTTTATCTTATTTACTAAATTTTTCAAGCAGGAAGTAAGAATATTCTATACTTGTCCACATAATATAAAACATAATTAAAGTCAATTCAACTGCTCTTTCATATATAACAATTTTTTTCTGGCTCTATATTTAACGTGATAAGCTGTACAGTGTATATACATGAATCAGCATATCCACTGGTTGTATTGCAAACTTTACAACTGATATAAATAACATATTTTATATCACATTACATTTTCCTCTTACGAAAAGGATGTCCTTGTATAGTTATATCAGACAGGCAAGAAAGTCTGCCGATTCCGGCATTTCCAGCAGTGAATAACCAAAAACGGCTGTCGTGGTTAGGATTCCATGCAATCTAAAAATATTCATAATTAGTTTAACTTGTTCAACGCAATTTTTCACATCATCGTGTTACTTTAAAACATCATAAGTCTTGAATAAAAATTTTTCAGAAACAATGCAAAAACTAGATGTCAAACTGTAGACCAGTTATGCAATGTGAGGTTTACAAAATTCGCCAATGAGAGTTTAGACTAGGGAGCTTTAAGAAACAAATTTAGTGAGCATATTTGTAACCAATGTTAAAACCTCAACAACCAAAAAAATTGGACTTGCAAGGTTTTGATAGAAAAACGATTATATATATTCATAATTAGCTTTACTTGTGCTCAATGCAATAAATTATACCTATTTTAACAAGTAGTAGGGAAGTCAATAATTATCTGAACGATGCAGTTGTATACATTCTGCTGGCAGCACTGTTGTTTAGCTACTTATCATTGCTTTATGGTAGTCTTATCAAGTTTAAGTAAGTCTCATTAGGTTTAAATTTGCTAGGTTAGTTCCAGTGTCACTTCTGTAACATTGACTATGCTACTCCACTTTCCATTTTCAAAGAACAGCATTCACTGATTCATTTTTTTTGTGGTCTAGAGGTAAATTAGCGCCAGAAGCATCTCATGATTCCCAACTTCAGGGTCTGAAATTCTACTACAATTCTTTCCGAGCGGATGTGTCGGGCACGTTTCAGACCAGATGAGGTTAAGGGGTGTCCAATGGCCAAAATTGGGGTAATCATTCCTCTTTGTTAACAAGTAGCTGGAGGAGCATTGATTTAGATTCTGACCACTTGTCAGGGAGACCTGATGAACTGCTTGTCTGTTCTGACGGAAGCGTGTGACTGAAACCTGTTAATTTAAAATAATGTTAATGCTTTAAATTGATTATTAAATGTGATTTTTGTTGTAAAAGCTGTAATCTACGACAAATCCACTTGCCGTGCTTTATTTTAATTTCACATTACAGGACCTAAATCAATTGGACATTTAGTGGTGGTTTTCCACAATGGAGTGACTGCGAATGGATTGAAAGTTCAAAAATGGTTGCACAAGTTTTATCCATGAAACCCAAACAGCTATTCAGCACAACTGATTACAACAGTGATTGCAAGCACTTGTAACATGGTTATGCTGCACAGATGAGTGACTACTGTTGATATTGCAGCAAATGAGTCATTCACCATTGACCAAGAACTGAAAGAAGTGTTCCATGTGTGGTTCTGCTTATCTCAAAACCCTTCTTTTGAAGGCATGAAAAAGTTCATGTAATGATGGACTAAATGCATTGAAAAGCAAGGACTATGTTGAAAAATGTAACAGTAAGTAGTTCATTTTTATTGAAATAAAGTTTATAGCTGCATTGAAGAGTTATGGACTCTCACCTCCATGTAAACATTAAATTACTCAGATTTAATAAATCGTTAGGTACCATTGCTTTCAGTCATTATTTTGAGAAAATCATAAAATTAGGGAATCATAATAAGGAAATGTGATAGTACACTCACAAATATCAAACTAATTAAGTTACCTAAAAGTGCAATGGCAAAAGCAAAAATGCTCTTTATTTTCATAAAACAATTGACAAATACTTTATCACAAAAATTCATTCTTATTTATCAATTCTTATTCCTACTGTTTTTATCTGTTTGAGACAAAAGTTTAATACCACCAATCACAGTTCATATTCTTTTGATGTAATTGGGGTCACTACTGCAGGGAAAAGAGATTCTCAGTTTTGTAAGTAAGTTTCATTTGTTCATCAGCTCAGTTTGGACATTAATTTCCTCCAGACATCAAGAGAAATTATAAAACTGGGATTCAGAAAATTGAGGTTCTACTATACTTTAATATGTTATATACAATCATAAATAATTAAACTTATTAATTCAATCTTTTGTACATATTTCAAGCATCTAAATTTCAAATAATTTTTCTGTGATTGATGTCAATTTAAAAACATATTACTTACAGTATTTACTGAAGAAATGCCATAAGAATCAGCATGCAGATCGAATTCTTTAGTTTCATTCGAACTGCCTTGTCGACTAAGAATATCACACTGAGAATAAAAAGTAATAGAAATTATCTTTGGAAACTATCATTACTAATGCAAACAAAACTAATATTTCACGAGGAATAAACAATTTTTCCAATTACCCAGTATAGGTGTAGAAATATATTACAACATAAAAAAGTGTACTAAGCCATAGCTAACTTGATTGATGAAAAACTTCTAGTAGCAGCTGTCCGGATTTGAAAATTCTTTTAAATACCACTAAAGTTTCACTTTTCTGCCACAAACACTGTCTGTCGACTATATTTTATTATTGCCACTCAAAGAAAAGTTGAATGTGAAAACATTTATACCATACTAGCTGAATTATCCGGTGTTGCTCAAGTTGAATTGTTTATAATTCATTGTAATATCACTCAATATTATTCCTATGGAAATTTCGAATTGTTTTAGGCCCCTGCAGACCCAGAACAGATCGAAAGGGTTTGATACATATTCTATGTGCCCCACAGAATTCTACAGGATGAATGTACCAAATTTAGTGTGAATTGGTCTAACATTGATAGTATAAATACACAATGTTATTCCTATGAGGATTTCAAATTGTCTTTAGCTCCCTGTACCATATCAACGATAAAAAAGACCACTTTCTGTGAAAATAATCTTATATTATAAAAATTTACATTCCAATAATAAAGCTACAGTTTAAGAATTTACATACATAAAAGGTATGAAAGGATACATAAACAGTATGATACTGAACGATTTTCAGGGCAACCGCACCCATCTGCGATTGCATCATACTCTTAAGATTCTAAAAAACTCCTAGGTCATCTTGAGAGGCGACTCCTGTAGATGTTCCGACATCATCTGCACAGCCAGACCAGGAGAGAGCGCCCTCTAGCAAGTGCTCTGTCCAGAATGATGGGACGTTACACCCATCTGCACACCCAAGACAAACAGAATGGGGGTTAATATATAGCCTACTTTTTCCATAGGGTTCCAAAGAATAAGTGTACAAAATTTGGTGTAGATTGGTCAAACGGTGTAGATTTGTAGAGGACAGACAGATGCCAACTCTGCTTTATATGTATAGATAACTGTATTATACAATTATTTTTGCAATTTTTAAATCTTTAAAATATTATTTCATTATTTCGAATCAAATTACCTAAAAAATTAAACTTTTTAATAACAAAAATACTAGTTTCCTCTCATAAAACAAAATATTGCAAAAAAATTTTAAGGAAAGATGATTGAGATATACATGTTTTAAAAGCCCATTCACGAGTCAATAAGAATGCAATTTTCAAAATATAATTCAACATCTTACATCTACTAGTTGACTTTCAATGAATGTTGGCAGAAAACACCTCAAGCAACCATTTTGGTTACTACTGTCCATAACACAGCCCCATAGATATATCAAAAATCCAGACAGCCTCTACTAGGAGCTTTTTGTTAATCCAGTCAGCAGTGACTCGGTCAATTAGAGAACTGATTTTAATAAATCCTAAGATAGTGCACCTATTCCAGCACTATTTTTAAATAGTTGAAAATTTTAAGATCTCTGCTTTTATTAGAGGTTTAAGCCTAGAGTAAAGGTATTTAGTAAATTGGACAAGAATTCGTAAGATCAGCTTTATAGGTGTCATTACATGCCATGTTTTATTAATTTTAGAGTTTTATGAAAATTGTGTCTAGATTTTCCAATATGGCACATGCAGGTTTAATGGCAGATATGCAACCAAAAAAGCATTTAAAAAAAGTTGTATAGATGGTTTATAAACCTTTAAGAACAAACAAATTGTTTTAAAGAATATTAAAACAGGCTACTGTAAAAAACTGAAAGAGAAGAACTACACAACAATGACAAAGTTTCAGGGAGTCAGTGGAAAAAATGCAGCTTTCAAGAAAAAATAAAATATTGCATGATTATCTCCGATTCCTTTATGTTCTTCAAACAGTTGTTATGTTCTAAAAAATGAGCAACTGTATTTGCAGCTAAGGGAGTATTTCCCAATACTGATGATCATATTGCACTTTGGCTACAATATCGCCAAAACTCAAAAAATCAGTCAATTTGTAGTTTTGTGTAGAAACAAATACATTCTTCTGCATTATATAAAACTGCTCTCAACTTAAATCTATGTTGTGGCAGTTTTGAAGCATGCAGAAATATGTATTTAGTTTGGAGTGGAGAGTTTGTGAACCCTGCTGAATCTTCAGAGGAACTGAAGATAAAATAAAACAATAAAAGCAGATAATTGGATCTAAAAAGAGTATAAGAGAAAAATTAGAAATATAATTCACCAGAAAAATGTCTTTGTAAATCAGTCCATGCTTTGCAACTAAAGCTTCATATTGGTCATTATTACAAGACTTTTGGATTCCTGCCTGTGCATCAGAGGCGTCCTTTTCATCTGTTCTGTCTTTTGAACTGTTAAAGAGGTTTATTCCTCGTGAAAATTTCAGGCTCTGAAGAAATGCCCTCTTTGTAGGTTGTTTACGAATAGGGGATTTCTGTAGGGTTTCAACCAGATCAGAGGCCGAATCTGTATTTTCAGTATTTCCAGAACCACTTCCAACATCCTGTGTATTTTCAGAGCTGTCGGGTACTGAAGCTCTGGACTCGAAGACCTCAGAACAAGCAACACCTTGTTGCAAATTGCTGTTCCCGGCTTCAGAGAGTTCAGCACTTTCTCCTTTATTTGGTGCAACATTCAGATCCAGAGAAACTTCCATGTAATCAGTATCACATGGTGTACTTGATACACTCGTAGAAGGAAGACTGGAAGACCTTGTTTGACTAAGAGATTTTTCCTTGTTACTGGTATCAAAACTAATTTGAGGATCTATACCAGTCCTTTGTTTCTCATGTAATGTAGAATTAGTTGTTACTGCTAAGGTAGAAGCCACAGATTGTGTGGCATTGCTAGAAACACTGCTGTCTATTGTCACCGATGAAGAACATGTTGGTGAACTAACCACATCCCGAGCAGGACTACATACATAAATTGGTATTGCTGTTTCACATGGAATTTCTGATTCCGGTGCTTCCCTCACAGGCAATTTCTCACTTGAAATGCTGCAATCTTTTATAGTTGATGATGAAATTGTTGGAACATTTACTGAGTCTTCAGCAGAGCCACACACGTTCATGGATATTATTTCACGGGAAATTTCAGATATTTCTTCCCTTTGAGGGGAATCAGAGTCTCGCGTCATGTCCATAGATTGATCTTCATTGCACTCATTTACAGGCATTGGAGATAAAGGCAAAGAGGATTCTCCAGAGCAATCAGACTCTAGGGAGCATTCTGAGAGCATCGAATCCTCTGAAAAGACTGACTGGTCAAAATCATCTAGGACATCACTTCCACCATCACATTCATACTCCAATATTTCAGAACCTACACTTTCAACATCAGTTGGTTTGGTAGTTTCCTCTTCACTAAGATTTATAATGGGCAACACATTATCATCAAGATCTTCACCTTTCAGCACTTCTGCTTGTGAACTACTGATGGTGCTCTGTAATGTTTCCTCACTGCTTTGTTTAGTGGAGCTTTCAGATGTTGAATCACAAGGTAATAATTTAATTTTTGTTTCATCACCAGTTTCTGATTCAAGACTATCCTCAGCAGTATCTTTCACATCTTCAAGAGAAGAGGAATCAATAGCATTATCTTCCTCATTAGGTTTTCCTACGTCTGAGCTTTCATGACAAGCTGTTATTTCAGTATTTGTAGACTCACAATTCAAATCACCACGAATCATTCCCATATCGAGTGATATTTGTGTTTCTGGACTACTGATACTCTCAGGAACTTGGCAATCCCTGACATTAGAATCTAAGGGATTCTCATTTGTTTGGTCTAAAGTTGAAGCAGAAATTTCTTTACAAGAATCGATCTTTGGATTTTCATGTTCATTTGCATCTGATTCACTACTGGGAAGGAAATCTGTTCCCTTTCCATTTACATTTGATTCACTGCAAGGAAGGGAATCTGCTTCCTTTTCATTTACACTTGAATCACTACTAGAAAGATAAGTTTCCTTTTCATTTACATTTGATTCACTACTAGGAAGATAATCTGTTCCCTTTTCATTTAAATTTGATTCACTGCTAGGAAGGGAATCTGCTTCCTCTACATTTACATTTGATTCATAACTAGGAAGAGAATCAGTTTTCTTTTCATTTACATTTGATTCACTACTAGGAATAAAATCTGTTCCCTTTTCATTTAAATTTGATACATCACTACTAGGAAGGGAATCTGTTTCCTCTTTATTTACATTTGATTCATTACTAGGAAGATAATCTGGTTCCTTTTCATTTAAATTTGATTCACCCATAGGAAGAGAATCTGTTTCCTTTTCTTTCGAATCTGTTTCCTTTTCTTTTGAATCTGCTTCCTTTTCTTTTGAATCTGTTACCTCCTTCTTTAGTATCTGCAAAATACACAAGTAAATTGTAGAAGTAATCTTAATAATCATATAATTCTACTTTTATCTTATAACTGTAATTAGTAATCTTTTAACTCAACATATTAAATATGTTAGAACAGCTAGAAAATAAATTTTGCAAATTCCTTAAGTGATTTCATTCAAATTTTTTTGATTTACTTTGAGATTTTTATTCACTTGATTAAATTAAAAACACCTTAATGCTTTTAGGGTGCAGGAGTAGGATCCACAATGTTACAATAAGTACAAGGTGATATTAAAAAGTACACTATAGTAATTAAACTTAATTTTTAAATAAAATTGTAAAACCAATATTCAAAAGTAACAAAAACATGTTTTCTTGTGGGTCCTGTTTAAAAGAAATTCTAAGTTAAAATCGACAGTGCCAAAGTGGTGTACAGCTCACAAAGGCCCAATTTGGAGACACTGCCTGTTTGACTAGCACGACAGAATACAAAACAAGATATCAATGACAGAGCTTTCAATTAACTGAGAACTGCACACGTACCTCGCCATATGTTATTTTACTCAATAGCTCCCTGTTGAGAGCAAAATGCTTATCCATTATGGTAAGCACTTTATCCATTAAACCTTCTTTTTCCTTTTGCTCACTGTCGACAGATGACTTGGAAGAATCACAAATAGTTTTCACTAACTTCAAAACAGATGCCTCAAGTTTAGGATTTTGGCTTTTCAGTCTATTCAAAAACTGGAGCAGTTGAGAAGAGTTGGATGAGGTGGCCTCGTTACTAATATCATCTTCTAAAGAGTTGATTAATTCACTGAATACATCAGTTATGTCTGCCTCAGAAATGTCAGTAGCAGTTTTTTCTGCACAAGAGTTCTCTGCATCAGTGGCTGAAGCAAGGATAGGAGGTTCTTCAAAAGTTACAACTTCAGTTTGAAAAATGTCCTGTAATGAAAATAGTAGGTGGTCACGCTGACCAAGTTCAATACACACAATAAAATTTATACACATAAAGTCAGTTCCAGATCAATCCATTGCCACTAAATAATTAACTTTTAATCTCTTCAATATGAATTTACAAAGCTATAATTTACAAAAATGGTTGCATCACATTATTATTCGAAGAAATTGTTTTAATTAACGGAACAGAAGACCAAGAGTCTTGCTTGTGTGAGAGAGTAGTGAAAAAGGTGAGGCTCGTAACGTTGCTCGCAAATGGTATTAGTGATATAAAAAGTGGGATACCAACAAAGCCATCAGAGCTACAAGTTTGGTGGTGACTAGTAGAAGGTGCTATAAAATCCAGCAGAGGATATTAAAACTAAATACTTTTTAGAAAACCACTCTACAACTCTCAACTACATTACAATTAGTTCCTAACTTTCATGACTTACTACACAGCTTCAATAGTTCAATTAGTTGTCAGCTTGAAATTCAATAGTTCAATTAGTTGTCAGCTTAAAATTCAATAGTTAATTTATTATAGTTTGATAGGTTTGCATGTTGGCTCTTTTCCCAAGTTTCAAAATTCACTGATTTCAATATAGGACACAGGAAAGTTGTTTAGAAATAAGAAACAAAATGAATTCATCTTACATGAGCAATGTAACATGGATGCTTAGAGTGATCTTGATACAAATTTTTCAAAATATTAACAGAAACTGCACCAGTCACATCAGCTACAGCATAGGCATTCATTACTTCCGAAAGAGCACTTATCTGAAATTATAAAAATAAGCTTCTGAGCATTCAATTAACAAAAGTAGGAAACACGCAAATCCACACCTTGGCTTAATGGGATGCCTTTACTAAAAATGAAATTATAAGGCTTTTCGGTTGATTAGGGTTTTGTGGCACAAGGTCCAAAACAGGACAAGCTGTATCATATGCAAATTTTTGTATTTCTAATGCAGATGCCAGTAGACAAACGTCCTTCTGCAGATAGAACAAAATACCAGTACAAATGATGCAGATAGGCAAAGTAAAATAATAATAATACAAACAAAAAATCAAGCACAATATCAATGAGGCTATTAGAATGAAAACATAAAATCTCTAACTAAATCTAATCCCAATAATGGGAGAATAGAGCACTACTAGACAGTGCTGTGCATACAACCAGATGAGCAGCATCCATGACATCAGACCCTCCAGAGGAGACAAGATGGGTCAGAAAAGATACCAGTATGATTCAGGTAGGCCAAACCACAATCATGGCTAATCACCAGACAAAGAGGGACAGCAGCCTTTTCCCACAGATAATCTTGCTATTCGTGAATTGGACATGTAATCATTCTTTAAGTGAAGAGAGAAGGCAGGTTTGTATGTCTAGGTATAAAGCTAGTCTGGATAACATCCATGCCTCTTATAGTCAAGGCATCTGCAGCATCATCACTGGGGATTCCGCAGTGAGATGGGTAATGGTAATTAGTTAACGTAGCACTAGAGCAACACAAAGGACTATTGATGACGGTCCAGGATCAATCCCGAAGGGAGAGGTCAGAGGACAATACCATGTAATTTTGAACCATGGTCAGATGATGAGGCAACACCTAAGCTGGCACCCCACTCTGCAAACTTCCACACCATGCCAACGTGAGGACATTTGAGGCCATGACAGATTTAACATGCACCAGCCCCCTTTGTACAAGACGGTCTTTTGGTTTGATTCAAACTCTCAATCCTCCAGTTGCTACTGCAGTGATATAGGAACCAATGCAGAACAATCGTGACATTCATTGAGTAGACATAGGAATGACATGCACTTTTAACTCCTTAGCAAGCAGGTTTGTTCTGGTTCAATGCACAATTAAATAAAATATATAAAAACTGAATTTGGATACAAATGACTGCAAAGATATGTGGATTTAATTTAAAATCACATTAAAATATTCATATAAAAAATCAAAATGAATGAAATTTTAAAAAAAATACTGACCAATAGCAATATAAAAACAAATATATGAAATTAAAATATGTCGATCAACCAAAAATTATTCAACCTATTACTATTTTTATGTAAACAATATTGCATTATTTACATAAAAATAGTAAATGGTTAAATTTTTTTAAGCAGATGTTGATTTCAATAGTAAATGATAATGAAAGATAATATAAAGGTATGAAAAATAAAAACATTATATACAATTTAAAAATTTAATACAGAAAACTTCTAAAAGATTTGGATGCAAATTTTGCTCAACCACAAAAATCATGTAAGTTTAAAATAGAATTGTTAAAATAGTTTTGATAATCATAGTTAAAAACAGATAATTAAAATATGATAAAAGTGTACCATACATGCCCTACATACAGAATTTCAATCACTCGGTACGTAACTGTTTTGAAGAATTGCTCTACTTATCATAGACTTCAGAAAAGATTCTTCTCCATTCAGTCCAAACAAAGGTTCAGCAATTTTAATTCATACAAATTGCTGATTTCCCATAATAGTATACGGTACTTATATAGTGATTCACTCGGGACCTTACACAAGAAAAGAGCTAGAATACGGGAAAGCATTTCAAGCTGAAATTTGAATAAATTGCATGAACATATGAAACAAAATATGGCTTCAGTTTGCCAATTTTTGCAGACCTGACAGGTGGGCTATGAGTCCTGGTTCTTGTGACAGCTTGCATTACAATTTCTTTACAGACTATAACAAGCTATTTCATATTTTTGCAGTGTTTTTCTGACATTTCAGGTTGTCCTGGATGCATATCAATCAACAAGGCTTCTTCTAAAGTTTCTTTACGAGATTTAAAATCATGGGCTTTGTAGATGGTTCATGACCTTGATTATTTAATTCTTTTAACGATAAATATGGCCGCAGATTGGCAAACACTATCCTCCTTGACGCTATCTGACGGATAAAGAGAATAACGTGACACCATTCCCATTCGATGACCATTCCCATAGAACATTGGGGCATCATCTGAGCTTATAATCAAAATGGCACAGATATGGATGTGAATGTCAGAACGTACAGCACTTTGTATTCAAATTTCAAATGGAAATGCTTTCCCCATTCAAAATTAGAGATTTTGGGGTTCCAAATGAATCACCTGATATAATGCAAAAAAAATTCATAAAATACTTACACAAAGTAAGGAATGTGGGTTAGATATATTTAAGGTGGCCAAATCCTCTATGCCACATTCCTTAAAGAAGGAAGAGCCTTTGAACCTATAAAATGAATGGCAAAAACAGTTTTTAAGTTTAAAAAGGAATGAATAAAAGAAATTCTTAGTTTTAATTAGTAGCTCCATTAGGAATATATTCACAAATCTGTATTTAGGATGTGAACAAACTTATAAGATCTTCTGGTATTAGAACAAACTTATAAGCAAAATAACATTTTAAGAGAAAATCAAATATATTCCCAATTTCTGTCTTCATAACCATTCATACTATACACTAATTGAGTTTTTACGAATACAATATATTTATCATAGTATCATCACATAGTGATAGATGAATGTTATAGGAGCCTGATGACTATGGTCACTTTTCTAGTTAGCAAGCGTACTAATATGGCAATCACTTCACCAAAAATATTCCCCTCTTACATTCACTCTTATTTAGAAGCATCTTGATTTCAGTGAATGCACAAGCAAACCTCTTGTTTATTATGGAAAAAGGGGATGTGGCTCTTATCCAAAATCTCATGTAAATAGCTTTGTAGATTGTATAAATAAATTTTATAAAATATCTTCCAGTCCATCATCTGAAATATATGGAATTAACTAGTGAACAGATCCCTAGACACAAGTGGGACAGAGCCAACACGTATTAGGTCCCTCACATGGGTAAGTAAAAATATAAAAGTGGGTCAACTTTTTACATTTTTTTAAATTTAAGAATCACAAGGAACAAATTGAAAGAAAATTTTCTTACTTAGAACAAATTTAAACTTGAACTTCAATTATCAGGGTTCTCACTCTTCAATTTTAAGGCTACATTTCATAGATCGCAATAGATTAAATTGAGTGCACAGGAAGAAAATTTCATGAGTGATAGGTTTGGGTCTCATACTCAGCTTTAAGAATATCTATTGTTTGCTAACATATAAATGTTTTGCCTTCAATTTCGATAATACCTGACCTTGGACAGAAATCATTGATCTTGGCGTCTGAATGTAGGTACAAACAAAATATGCAGTGTTCTCAGAGATGAAAATCCCTGGCTGACCATGCTAGTAATAAGATGACTGAATTTCAGTAATAATACCCAGAATTTCAGTAATAATTCTGTAAAATTTTGGTAATATAGTGTTACAACAGAACACTGAAGACAGTTCTAGTCAACAGCTCTTCCACTGTTACAAATTATATTTTTTTACTCAATTCCCCACTAGCTAGACTTTTTAAGTTTCAATTTTGGAAAAATCCCAGTTAACGTTATGGACTTGGTTTGGCTTCAATTTTTTGTCACCAAGTCACTTACTGCCAAATGATAATAATGGGCTGAAAAGAAAGCCACATTGTAACACTGATAAAATATGGATTCGAATTTTCCGGTTATTATAAGGCACCAACTTGGTAATCTGTTAAAAAAGGACAATATTTATTGGCGATTTTTCATGACTGTACCGTCAAGAGGGATTTCTGTAATGATTTCACTATTCTTCATAATGCTGTAATTAAAAGTGAAAATTCATAACGGTTGGCAACTGTGTTCTTGTAAAATCTTAAGCTTTTTAAAAAATTTAAGGACTTTCAGCCAAAATTAAGGCTTTTTAAGGTATCTTAAAATTAACAATAAAAGAAATCAGGCTATCTTAAGGCTTATAAGAATCATGAAATATTATGCCCTTGATTTTTGATGATTCTTAACCTTGGACGAGTATCACTGATCTTTGTTTTTGAAGGAAAGTGAAATAAAATGTGTAGTGCGTCTGTTAAAACTAAGATTTTTAAAAAAATGTTAAGGACACAGCAAATATTTAGGCTTTTTAAGGGCACTTAAAAACTCAAATGAATCAGGCCTTAGTCTTTTAAAGCCGCGATAGGATCCCTAGTTATTTTGAAATTTCGATAGTAATAGAAAATACTTAGTCAACTTACATTACGTCTTCATGAAGACTGCCAAATGCTCCACAAAAGTTATTGGCCCAATGTGCACTTTTAGCAAATCCTTTTTTCACAGTACAAAAAGGCACACCTAAGTTTGAGGGGGGAAATGTGATGAAAATATATAAAATACTAATATATATTTTTGGTAGGTAGAAAATGTAACACAATAAAACAATATATACTTACTTGTATCTAGTAAATCAAAAAATTTAAGAGTTCGATCAAAACTTGAGCTGACAAGCCATCGTCCACCATTTAGTGGTGAAAATGACACACTTGTAATAGGTGTCCCATGACCTTGAAATACTAAATAGGGAGTGAATGTTTTCTGTTCTTCATTTGTTGCAAAAATAGTAGCTGAAGAGCTCACCAACCAGACACAAATCATACCTAAATAGAAGAGTTCCTTATAGTGAAAGATATGCATTATACAAAAATATGAAATTTGATTGTAGCAAATGAGAAAGAATAAACATTCAATAAGTCATAGGATGTCCGATCTAAGGTTGCAGTACTGCCTGTCTCTCTAACACGAGAACTGCTCCCACCACTGTCTGCTCCTTTCTATTGTCTTAGAAACAAACCTATCCATTTTCCATATATAGATGATTAAAAAAATGTATTCAAGTTTGCCTGATTTTTACTTGTTACTGAGAAGGTCTATGCTCATAAACTCTCTTTTCATCAACATTCGCCAAAAACAAAATTTAATTAAAACATGCAAAAGTTTTCCCTTACTCAAAATGTACAAGCCTGGTTCCAATAGCAATCACCATCATATACCTGCCAATAAGTCAATTTTGTAAATCTTACAGGCTCATGACATACAAAGACCAGCAAAATGTATAATATGAGAGGTTTTTCTGTCAAGCTAAATATAGGTGGCCATACTGTTTCTGTGGTGGAATGAGCTTCATGTTTGTATTTCGGACAAGATGTCACTTGGCTTGTTTATAGAAGACAATTTCAGCATGTCTCCAATAAAAATTCAAAGAATTATTCCTAAGTGATATATGATAGTTGATTGGTCAATGCCGGAACAGATAAATTCTTTTTTAATTTAAACTTAGGCAAACATTAAACTACAATATCCTTCTCTTTCAAACAGTCACCTAGAACATAGATTCTTTGCTTGTGTTGCCAATTACTACGTGAGCGTTTTGTTTGCAAATATACTTGACCATTTTCAGACCTGTTCACAATTTTTCTTCTTTTAACAAAATTTCAATTCATATCAGCTAAGAAAACTTCCATATTTATTTTCGCAAGATCAGGAGAGAGCCTCCCAGTTCCCCTCTCTGGATATCTCCCTGTCATTAAGTAAAATAAAAATAACTGTCCAATGTAAATATATAAGTGCAAAACAGTTGCTCACCATTTCCATAGCCACCAGCCATTCGTTCACAGCCATTTGTTTTCTGCCATGACAAACAAGTACATGGGGACTTCCTAGTTACGAATCCTGGTCCACCAGATAAGGGTGTTAAAGTTACACATGGAGAAGAGAAATATAATGGAATTTTCTCTCCACTTTTCTCTAAATATTTTGGGTGAGGTATGCTGTAAAGAAACATTTTTCTGATAAAAGCAATAGTTTTAATATAAAAATATAAATAACTACTTCCAAAGACTAATATTTTTTAAATCTGCTGTGAACTTAAACGGTAGGTGGGTCATAAACTTACTCATCCAATTAAACAGATTTTTATTCCTATGGTGATGCAGCTGAATGCATTTTCCACAGTGGAGATCTTGAGTCAAGTTGAACTTATCTGACTGCAGTGTTGATTAATCTTCTGGTTAATGTTGATACTTGATACATAAGTTTCACTTAGTGTAACATTGATAATATTGAGACTCTGCAGGAGAAAAGTTTGTCCTCCATGACAGTAGTGTACTTTGCAAGACCTATTTCTTCGAGTGCATGGACAGTGCGAATGGGTCTAATGACGGTAGGTGGGTTATTAACTTACTCATCCAATTAAACAGATTTTGATTCCTATGTGGTACAACTAAATGCATTTTCTGTGGTGATCTTGAGTCAGTTTATTTTGACTGCAGTTGAGTTTATTTGACTGCAATATTGATTAATCTGGTTACTGTTGATGATACTTAATATATTAATTTCATTTGGGTGTAACATTGATAATGTTCAGTTCGCTATGAGTGAAGGGTTCCAAGACCTATTTTGTCTAACAGTCATTAATTTACTCATGCAACTAACCAGGTTTTGTTTCCTGTATGGTGCAGCTGAAGGCATTTTTTGAGGTAGAAGTCTTGCATCTCGTCGAGTTTCTGACTGCTATATCGATTAATATTAAGTTTGCAAAGAAAACTGGGCATAAGTGAAAATGAGTGTGGTTAAGTTTCATTTAACTATCTACCATCGATGCTGAACCTTAAGTTCTCCTGGTTAACCCTTTCAGGGGTTTACTTTTAGGTATGGAATTTTCTTTATAAAAACAGGTGATAGTTGATCACATTTACATAAACATTCCTTCCATGCCTTGAAATAAAAATTATTATAAATTATTGGGTTCAGTACAATACTAAAATTTGAACATTTGTAGCTAAGAGAGATCAGTTTCTCTCCATTCCTCAAAAACATTAAGAGAAAAAATTGTTGCCTCATTCTTCACAAGAATCTTTTAAAATTAAATAAATCATTATAAAGATGCCAAATTTAAAAATTTGGAACTTGCAGCTCAAAATCATGAAATAAAAGTGTAATGTTCCAATTGGTCTTCATTAGAATTGAATTAGCAACCAACAAGTGAACAAAGAAAATTTTCAATAAATATATCAAAAATCTAATAAGGAAATTTTTAATTACACATCTTTTCGTAATAGTTTCTTCCAGAAATATCTGCCATAGTATTAACATTTTATCAAAACTTGTTCTGAGTAATTAATATGAAATAAAATTCTCATTTAACTTCACTCTCTATCTTGCGAATTTTCTAGTCGGTCACTATTCATTTAAGAATTCCAAAATTATTTTTAATTTATTAGCTTGGCACAAGTTACCTACTACCAAATCATACAAATCAAAATTTATAGAATATTTTATAGTCAATAGATGACCGAAAGAAGATAGCTGCCGATAGCTCTTTTATCATTCATCCCAGTATAGTAATCATCACAATCTCTGAAGTTCACTATCAAAGCAAAGCATGAGAAAGAAAATGCACAAACAAATAAAATTGGTTTTGAATCCTTCATTAAAAATTTCAATTTTGAATTAATTTTTCAAGCTAAGAATTTGACAATCAAACAAAACTTAAGGATTTTCTCACCTGTAAATCCTAATGCAGGAGTCAGAAAAGGCAACAGCTAATAATCCTAATCTTGGCAAATTGCCTTCATATTTAGTCGGGTCTTGCCAAGCACCATTAGGACACCAAGCCATTTCAAATACTTTGCCATAGTTATGAGATATTCCCAACTCCATGGATGGTTGACATTGTAATCTAAATTTTTGAAAACATCATAAAAACAACATAAGCTTCACTTTCATTACAATAAAATTATTTGTTTTAAGAAACGATTTCATATTCAGTAAATTTTATAAATTGAAAACTGAACAGAACAAAATCTTGTCTTTTAATTCAAGTAAACAAGGCGATAAAAGATTCCCCCTTTTGCAAACTTTAAAACAAAATATTAATCTATCTTATACTGTCTCAATATAAAATTATGCTACCAATATTAAAGTTATGCTTTATTATTACGCTTTCATTGGAGACAATTTTTTTTCTGATTTTATTTGAGTTAAAACTTTCAGATTCTTTCAAAAACTTCATTCAAATATTGTGGCCAGATAATATCACTCATGCAAATAGTGACAGAATTGTACTATTAGTGTAGTTTGTAAAAGGACCTTCATATAGTAATTCGAAAAATACTCCCTATTTTCTGCAATATTTTCCTAACTTGAGACAGTATAGTTTTGAAATTCCAAAATACAGAGGGTCAATAGCTTTTCAGTAGTTGTACATTTGAGCTAAGAGTTATTTAATTTGAACAAACTTGAAAACAAATTTAAGAGCTATGTCTGTATGAAATTATTATACACTATATTTTGATGATAAAATTCTTTCATTAAAACTCAAGAAATCTTAGAAGCCATCACTTACCTTGTGCCAGATAGATTTCCCAGATTCCAAATCTGAATCAAACCTTTTTCTGCACTGGTACAATCATAGTATTGGTTATCAAATAAAGAATCACTCATAGAGAGTGCAATATATTGAGTATCTATCCCAAAAGTAGGACAAAATGCTGAGCTTGAGACTGGTCCTCCAGTGAAAAAGGTAAAATGATTTGTTTCTGTAAAATAAAGCAAATATTTTTCAAAACAATCAGCAGCAAAGAAAATTATAACTATAATACTGGTAATTTTATAATTTATTTATAATTCATGTAAAAATATAATTTATAAGTGTTTTAAAGGTAAGAGTAGAGATAGAGTATTAGTTCAATTATATATATATAGGGGCAGGTTATATATAAACAAGTTTCCACAATTGTCGTCTCTAGTGCAGATTCTGGCTCTTAACATATAGTTTGGTGCTGGAGCGATAGCAGAATGAGCTAGAAGTACAAATTATAGATGGATGATTCTTCCTATGGTGCAAGGGCTGGTTTAGCCAAGCTGCACCAAATATTAAGTAAAAAAAAATTCCAGATGAATTATGCATTAAAATTACAAAGAAACAAATCCTTAAAATATAAAATTCAGTAAATTGAGATTCTTATGCAAAGTTAAGTCAAGATCTAAATTTATATAAATAAGAATGGAGTGTTTGTACTTGAGTATTTTCGACCCATTTCAAGTTTTCTTTCTATCCGTTTTGGACCCTTCTGATGCAAAATCCGTTTCTTGCGCGTTTGGTGTCTATTTGTCCATCTGTCTGTATGTGTGCCCTGCTACATCCAAACAGTTGAGCATATTTTCATAACTTTGCATACTGAGTTCTTACATTCATTTAAGGACTGAACTTAGTTACGTAAGTCTGTCCATCTTCCGGTTCTATGTTCAATTTTGCGTCTGTGTTTGTACAAGTATCAAATAAGATTTGTTCAAAACATTTTAATGCCATGCCTACATTTGATAAACCATTATTTCGGTGTACAGAATACATAATTTTAAATTCCTTAGCTTATGTATTTAAGCAAGTTTCATGTTAAAACATCTGAGTAACTCTACTTAAATCAACCATAATTTGGTAGTTTTGGAGAAGCTGGAATGCATATTGAGCATTGCAATTACTTAAATTATTTTACCAGTACTGCTGAAAAATCAATTTTTTAAAAAACTATTTTTGCAGAATTTAAATTTAAATACTTTTTTATTTTGAGCCTTATTTTCTTTGCAAAATATAAACTATTTCCGAACATTTGGGAAGACAATATTTTGCAACAAAACGGAAACTCATGTTCGTTTGCCACGTGCAGTGATATTATTTTCACTCTGAATTAATTTTGTAATTTTAAATTCTATTAATTTTTAGTTGTAAGTTGTGGCAACTGTGCGAGATCAAGAGATAAAAAAGAACCATGAATTTATACCTTTAGAACTTTTTCCCGCCAACTTTTATTTTGTTTTAATCCTGTTTTAAATATTTATTATTTTAATAAATTGTAATTCCTTTTCATCACACGAAACTCCACCACAAAGTATTCTGTTTAAATCGACATGTAAGTTAGAATAAGGTAAATTTTAAGCTGATTTTTGCCATTATTGAAAGAACGTTAATGTTAAAAATATTAGAACTGGGACTTTCGAAATATTACAAATTCTTTGTCATAGCGATAGATGGCCAAAGTGGCTTATTCTATGAATTGAAGCTATATTTAAGCAACTTATATAGGGAAAGTTTGTTTAAAACAATGAATTTTTTTAGAACAGCTGTCAAATTGATTTATCATTTTAAAAAATGGTAATGGGTTACCTATGCTTTATCACTACTGAGGATATTAAATTTTAAAACAAGTTCTTTTATTATTGCATGTGCCACGAAACGGAATTTTTGCAAAAACATATTCGCTTTTAAAACAAACTTAGTGATAAATATCTTATCAATTACTCATATTTTCCTTAATGGTAGCGAAATTCGAAAAGTGCCAGAAATAAAAAAATATTAGCAGGTAAATTATGGAGAGTATCTGCCGTAGATTCGTAATATTTACGAATTGAGTTGAGTAATTTTACAGGAATAGAACTTAGGAAAGGGAATCCTCCCTCAAATCATCTTTTGTAGTAATCGACCTTAGTGTCTCACCTTTGGCCAATTTGTACCTTTAGCAAGGGTGCGATATATGTGAAATATATTACATGTATGGATATGCATGTATAGGATGTGTCCAAAGTAAATGTCCAAAACAAATTATGATCTATGGTGATTGCCATACATGATTTAGCATATAGCAGTGCCTTCCTGACAAGTGTACTATCTTTTTTAGAAGTGGAATTCCCAACGTCATTTGCCTTCTTACCAGAGCAGCAGTACATTATGAAGTATGAATAAACAATTTTAATCGATATACCAGATGGAGTATAAAATACTTTAGAGATCATTTTGCAGATAATAAAACATTATGATATAACAATTTCGAAATGTCCTTTTTGTGAAAAAAGGCGTCTCCCAACTAGAAATTTTCACACTTTAAAATACAAATAATTTTGAGTACTGTTTAAGGTGGTAAAAGTAACAAAGCTAGCTCTTAACACAAGCACTTAAGGAGCATGAATTTAAGCAAATTTGCAATGATTTGGAATGTAAACTTCAATACAGCTTTTATATCAGCTTTCAATATAGCTTTGATGATTTTGGAAAATAAACTTTTCACGTTATTCAAGCCACTCTTATGATAGTCATCAAATTATTTGTTTGGACAAAGTACTCTGCTAATACTGTTTTAAACAATTACATTGAATCCTCTGCAGAACAATTGTACAGTGTAATGTCTTCTGAAGATAAATTGCCTTTTCCTTTGAAAGTAACTTTATGCTTGTTAACACCTTATTCCATTATTTACTAATTGGTAATTTAAATAAAATTGAATGCAATGTGAGTCAATATTTTTTGAAACATGTTTCAGTTACATAAAATCATCCTTTTCAGAGTGAAAGGATTCTCCTATACATTGACATTTCATTAGAAACCAATTAGATCCAGTAAACATTTCTAAATTTAAACAGAGTATTTAATGATTTTAAGTAAAAATTTGAACGAAACTTTTAGACTAATATACTTAATAGATTAATACTTTGCATTAAAATTTAAAAAAATGTACACTGAGTTCATTACTGGAGTTCACCCCAAGGATTCCCCTGGAATTCATGACAATAGAATTACAAATACTGTGGACAGTGTTTTTAAGTAGTATTTTTTCACTTCAGAACTCTATTGGGCTACTGGTTGATTGATGGCCGAGGTCGGAGACAGGCATTGGATTAAAGAAAGTTAATTTGTCAAATGTAAGAACAAAGTATTTGCAACAAAACAAAAATAATGTATGAAAGTTTTAAATGTTATCTTTCTGTTATACATATTCAGTTCATATATATTCATTATTTCAGTTATATATATTTCTCTACCTAACACAGGGGCAGTTCACTGAACTTCGATCTTAAACGGTAAAAAATGTTAAAATCATTTTTGTGGCAAAAAAATTCAAATTGTGACAGTGAGGTGTTTTATTCCATGTGACAAAGTAAGGTATCACTTCTCGTTCTTTGCGTTTCTCTCTCCTGTACTGGTGAAGTGGAGAATAAAGTAATATCAGAAGTGAAGAGTGAGACCAGAGATTCAAGACGGGACGGATGAATCCCGAAAAAGCAGACAAGCAGCCATGTTGCTGACTGTTTACTAATAGTTATGTTGTTTATCTGTAATGTTTATTTTGTTCAACATTCTTTAATCATTTCTTAAACTAATAATCATTTTAAATAAATTCATATTTTTAATATATTGTAGTTTCACCATTTCCATTTACGAGCAACAACAGTTTAATACTAAGCGTAATTACTATACTAAATACGATAAAAATCACAAGTTGCCAGTTCTTAATTATTTTCCTGTTATTAATCAACTAACTTGAACTATATGAAAAAACGCTACCTCCAATCGGAAGACTTTCAAATGGGTTTAATGCAGTCCAATCTGTTTCCTGGACGTCAGACACTTTCTCAATCTTAAAACATATTGATTTCTTCAAAGGTGGTAAATAATTTTCATATTCACTGTAAGACATAATGTATAGAGGTGGGGTAACTTTTTCAATCTTTAAAGACACATCACAGAATACAAATGCAACGAATATATGTATTACCTGCCACTGAGAAGTATGTACATGCTCTTCTTAGGCTCATATTCAGGAAACAGTTCTATGTAAGCACTATGAGAAACAATAAAGTGATTTAATTTAAATATGAATTAAAATAAAATTGCAATACAAGTTCACTACAAAGGTCTCCAATTATGAGTTCAATCTGATATATCCTTTCGTAGGTTAAAACAGCATAAAATATAAGTAACTCATGAGAAAATGACTGATGATGTAAGCCTATTTGTATTACTCGAGAGAAAAGATACACTAAAAACTTATATCATTATATTAGTTTAAATTTTCCATAGACTACATTTTTTATGAAAAAGTTTTGAAATGTAAGGAGGTTCCAAAATTTTTTTAAATTTTAAGTGAAGAAAATTTTAATGAATTTTATATTATGAATATAAGTATGAAACCCCTATACTGTGTTCCCTCTATTAATTTAGCCAAAACACAATTTACCAGCTGATCCAATACAAATTAACTTGCAGCTTAACTTTTGAGTAGCAATACACTTTCGGAGAGGATTTTATATATGTTACCAGAAATTTATGAAAAGCAATCAATATATAGAATGCCTGGCGCTTTTGGGCAAAGTATGAAATATCCTAATTATTATATATACTTTCCCTAGGCATTACATAGAATGACAAATGCTATTTAGACAAAGTATTCTTAGTAGTCATTCTTGGCCTTTTTCACATCGCTCTCACTACCTTCTGGTAAGTAGTTTCGGTTAGGAAACACTGTTTCCGCAACATTGGCTCGCACTTTAGACAGTTCATTGTAGAATCGTCATTGCATGTCAACATGCCAATCCTTCTCGGACACTACACCTTGTTGCTCTTCCATTTTCATACAGCACAGTATGGGCTAGAGTCTTTGCTGAACAAATTCAAAGTAGTGTATTTCGTCACTTCCAAACAAAAACTGAAATGCAAAAGGGGAATTCTCAGTCTGAGGTGAGTCGAAAGTCATGTGTCTTGCCATGTGACATAAGAAACGCCATTAGCAGGAGTGTTTTATACTTTCCTGGTTTGTCTTTTGGCATTGCATAGAATGCCTAGGAAATGTGTGAAATATTAATCGTTTCATACTTTGTCCCAAAACACCAGGCATTCTATAGAATGCCTGCTTTGCATACTATGCAAGTAACATATACTACATATTTCATTAAAACAGCTTCATATAACACAAGAATCTGAGTCTAAGGAAAACTATTGAGAAACTTGTTTTCTGTAAATATTATCACTCAAAACAAGGGCAGAATGTGATATAAGCATCACCTTATGGTCAGACAAGCTAGAGCAAAATTTTTCTTGTTATAACCTTACTTTTAGGGACAGAATGTGCAGATATCAAAATCTAAAAAACAAAAAACATGCAAAATATTTACGTTGATGATGAGGCTTGGGATGCTTTCGTCAGCTCTGATAATATATTTGGTCTTCGAGTTTCTTCAACAGTTTCAGCTAATTTATTAGATGAGGACAGCTGTACAAAATAATTTTAAAATCAAATTATTTATAATGCAATTAAACATTTAAGCTACATCATTAAAATATGAACTGGCACTAAAAAGTTAAGAAATGTATTTGTAACAGCAGCAGGGCATGCCAATTTAAAACAAGTTATATTTTTAAAAAATCATGATTTAAATAAAACATTACATTTTCTTAATTAAAGTTTAATATTGAAAATGCAATAAACTGGAACTGAGAATGCATGTTATTTTATGCAATAAGCTTTAAAAATTGCTTCTACATTGTAACATCTCAAGAATGACCCTTTTTTTAAACTGAAAATAACTGGCTTCTCAACATTGAGGATATTCTAGAAATAATAGTATCGATTGGTATGTAATAGAAAACTATTGAAGCAGAAATTATAGGGGGCATAAGTAAATCACCACAGCTTTGCAACTCTTTATTTTGTTTATAGATCAAAACCCAATATTACAGTATATTTGTAATATTTCTCTCATGCACCTTAGAACCTTGTGCCCCTTCTGACAAAGTGACCTAATTAGTGAGTGAAGCGCCGCTGCATATTTGCTTATTTGTATATTTTTAATGTTTATCCCTTATGTTTTAGGGTCCTGGACCTAGCCATTAAAAATAAAAGGTTCCATCACAATTTACATTTATTTTGTATAATAGAGTAGGCTAGGAATCAGCATGCCTTTTATTACAGTAGAAAACTGACAGAAAATGAGCTGCAGTCACTCCAGACAAATTTTAGTGGAAATAAGTTAGAAAAGGTGACAAAAATTAATGGAATGAGTAAAAAAATTTATTTGTATATTTGGCTCAATTTTGCAAAAAATTAATGCCAAATCAGAAGCATCAACTACATACTGCAGCCAAGCATATAAAAGCAGATGGAAAACCTGGCTATTGAGAAACTGCCCCTACCACCACCAAATTTTCCACTTTTTCCAATGGGGCTTATTTTAAGGATTTTACAGTACATCTTAAACTATCATAAAATAAAAAGCATACCTCTAAAGTCTCATCTGTTAGCAATATCTCAACATCTGTAGAGCATGATTCACTGATATTTTTAGGAACATGACCATCATTCAGCTTGAAGGTCTTGGAATCTGACATTCGTTTTCTCTTTTTAGGTGGCAAAATAAATGTATCATCATGTGAAGACGGCATTTTTTTATGTTGAGAAGGCTCCTGTTCATTATGTGAAACTACTTCACTTCTTTTTGAAGCTTTGCTTGACTTATCACTCACTGCACCTTGAGTGTCCATTTCAACATCAAGATTTCCAGAATTGAGATTGGCGTAATCTATGCACTTCTGGGGTCGCCCTTTGCGAGAACATTTTTTCAGTACACTTTCAGCAATATCCACATTTTCTGATAGATTAACTGAGTCATGAGAAACGTCCATTTTAGAGCTATCATTTTTTGAATTAGCATCAGAATCTTTTAATGGGTATTTCCTTGGGCGTCCTCGACGTCCTGTTTTTGGTGGTGGTGTTGCTTGAGGTGCATTTTCTATTACCTTAGCATCCTTTTTAATATTTTCTAAAACTGAGTAGTCTGCAATGACTTTTTTCATCTTGAACCGGTTACTCTTCCGAACTGCAGCTGGGCTGTGAGATTCAGTTGAAGTTCGACTTACTCGATCTGCATTCAACTGACTTTTTTCTGAACTTAAAACATCTGAAGACACATTTCCGGATGTTTGTTTATAAGAACTATCAGAAAAGTCCCTTTCCACACGCTTCTTTGACCTACCCCGAGATCTAGGTAACGCTGGTGAGCAATTGCTAAGGTTTACATCAGACATTGAACTTTCTGTATTCAATGTACCAGCTGCCGAATCAATAGGAACAGACTTATTAAGACACTCAGAGGAGACTTTAATACTTGGTTTATGCTTTCTTGGCCTACCCCTGGATTTGGGTATTGCTGGTGAATCAGTGCTAACTCTTGCATTGTTTTCAGATTTTTCTATATTTAATGCAGTAGATGACACATCAATTTGAGCAGAATTCTCAGAGGTGGAACAGTTTTCCTCCTCAGGTATAGGTTTCTCTGCTTCAGCTATGGAAGATGTAGCACTGCTTATATTTGCATCAGATTTTGATTTATCTACATTAAATACATCAGGTGACTTAGTAGGGTCTTCAGGTTGATTAGAAATTTCAATCACAGAAGTGTCCCTTTCACTTTGCTCAAGCTTCTCCAACACACTACTATTTGATTCATGCACTGCAGATGAATTGTTGCTTACATTAGCATCAGATTTTACATGCTCATCATCCAATACAACTCTTGGATCGATAGATTCAGGTTCGGTAGACTCAGAAGTGGTTTTCTCATCTGTCATATGCATCTTTAACCGGCCCCTAGGTCTAGGCAACATTGGAGAATCACCTGTACTTATGTTGGACTCAGATTTGTCTAATTTTAGTACATGAGCTGAGCTGTCATCAACAGGCTTCGTAAGGTTTCCAGTAGTGTCCATTTCATTTGCTATGTGCTTTTTGGGTCTTCCTCTTGGTCTAGGTAAACTGGATGATGCAGTGTTGACACTTAAATCAGACACTGAATTTTCAGTATTCTGCACACCTGCTTGAACATCAATATGAGCAGCCTCATCAGGAATCTCAGAATTAGACTTTTCACTCTGCACTTGCTTCTTTGGTCTACCCCTTGGTCTAGGTGATGTGAATGAAGCATTATTGATACTTTCATTAGACAACACTGATGAAGAGATTTGTTTTGATACCTGTTTCTTCGGCCTACCCCTTGGCCGTTTAATTTTTTCTGACAAAGGACCTCTTTTTTGAGCTTGTGAACTGTGACTCTCAAGTGCATTAACTTCTTGTGTTATTACTTCAGTAATTGCTCCAATGCTGTCAACAGACATAAAATTATCAGAAACGGACATATTCTGATCCTGACAAGTACGTTTTAATTCATCAAATGTGATGGAAGGCTCAACAATAGCTTTTCCAACATGCTGAACAGGCTCCACAGAGTTTATATTCTCAGGATGATATATGAGCTTTTTGTTAAACTTGAATGATTCACGGACTGAGCCTTCACCCAAACTAGTCACAGATTTGCTGGGCGATGCATTGATAGCAGATGTGTCTTCTATGCTTCCTTTGAGGAAAACTTTTTCAGTGGGATCATTGAACAGTTGCAATGCATCATTACAATTTTCATCTTCCCTAGTTGATGCAGAAGTAAAACACAAATGTTTGGACTGAGATATAGGTGTGCTTGTTAAAATTAACGGGTCTTGTGATGGATTAAATCCTGCAATATCCTCCTTATGGGATATAACTGTTGTTTCCATTGAAACATTAATTTCGGAGGCATTTATTTCAGAATGTGTTTTAGGGACATCTGCAGATTGATCTGGACATGAAGACTCCATTTCTTTATGTACAGAAACAGTGTTTAAATTTTCATTTCCAATTGGAGAAGGAACCACAGCATTTTGAGTATCATTCACAAGTATGAGCTTACCAGATATATCTTTCTCAGCACCAAAAGCTGAATAATTATGATCATGTTTCGGTATAGTTTCACCATCAACCAAATTTTTAACTTCGGCAGATGCTTCCGAAGAATGGTGAACATCCTGTTCTACTGATACTGTGGCCGTCGGTACTTTAGATACTCTGTTTCCAAAGAAGGCGGATCTTCTCCTTTTCAACATGTTTTGATGACTGATTTTTCTAGCATTATACACGATTCTATTCAGCCCTTTGAACTTAGATAAGCGCTGAGTACCTTTGAAAATAGCATTTTTGAGCTTAGAATTGTCAGATAGCTGAAAGTGGCACATCTTGCGAATTTTCCCCAATTTCTTTTTTATGCCCATTTTAGCAACAGGTTTTCTTTCTCCAATTTCACTTTCATGAGACATGAGCTTTTTTGAGTTGTTCCTTTGTTCAGCTTCAAACATCAATTTAAGTAAACTTTCTCGCTGTTGCAGTTCAATTTTAGAAGGTCTTCCTCGCCTGCGCTTTGGTAAAGTGACAACTGAGGTATTGTCTACATTTCCAGGCTGTTTGATACCATCATTTCTATTGCACTTTGCCATTTCATCTACTGATTGCTGAGGTGGAATAGAAAGGGATTCATTTGAACTTGAAGGGTTATATTTCCTCCTTTTATAAGGTCTTTTACCTGCCACAAAGTTTTTTATTAAACTATCAAAATCAGAAATGGATTTTGAATTAACAGGTATTTTATCAGGTACAACTTGTTTGCCATAGGTTATGATAGGATTTTTTATCTTGGGAAGTTTAAGAGACAAGCGTTCAACTTTTGCTGGCTCATTAATAAGCATATTGGATCTACTGTAGCATGGTACAGCCTTTTCTTTTACCAATTCCTCATAAGGTGCAGTTTCAGGAGACATAATGTCTTTACTTACAGATGTATGAGCATTCACTGGGATAAGATCAGTATCAATATTTCCCAGTGTTTTTGTTTCAAAGATGCTCACATCAGAAGCACTGGCAGTAAGTTCATTAGATGTCTCTAAATCAGATTCAGAAAGATTTAAACTGATTTTCGAACTTGGACCACCAAGCTCACTTTCCAAGGAAACACGAGAACTTTCAAGACTCTTATCTAATTGATGAATGTCTTGAATTTCCATTACATCACTCTGCAAAGGAGTCGAAAAGGTAGAATTTAGAGATTTGTCGGAAGGCTTGGAGCGTGAGTAAGTTTTTCTCTCTGATCCCCAATCTCTTGTCCACTTGAGATATTCATTATATCTCTTGTATCGGTCTAAATCAAGAACCAATTTTGATTTTGTATTGAGTTTTAATTTAGAATCTGGCAATTCAGCAACATCGGTTGCAGAATCCGTCTGACCATCATCTTCAAAGAAGTTTTGTTCTTCTACTATATTTCCAGTTAAAATGTATCTTGGTTTGCGTTCTTTTTTAACAGCCTTGATAGCTGAAGCTTCTTGCAGTATTTCTGCAGTTTTGGCAACCTCACTGACAGAGTTTATTTTTGAAACAATGCTATCAAATCGCACACACTTCTTGAATTCTTTGATGTTCTCTGAAACTTTTGCATTGATGTGCTTCATTTTGTGTTTGAAAAATTTCCGTTTGGGGGACAAATGGTTTTCCTTAGAATAAAACCGCTTTTCTTTGGGCTTTTTTACCAATTTCTTTGATGAGACTTCTTCCACATACATCTCGGAATTTTCATCTTCCCCTTCAATTGAAGCAACTTCGTTTGAAGTTCCTGCACCCGCCTCAAAAGGTTCATCTATCAGCATAAAGTTAGCTAAAAGAAATTCATAAATATTGTACAGGAAAACAAACGAGTTTGCAAAATTCGAAACATAGAAATACTAAATGATTATTTATGAAAACAATTAAATGCATACTTTTATATTCCTCAACCTTATCAGGATGCTCAACTTCCATGTGATGTAATGTAGCTTTATTTTCAGAAAAAATCACTGAAGAACAATATGGACAAAGCTTCAGATCTTTCTCCTGCAATTAAGAAAATCAAATTCATTAATTCTAAAGAAAAACCATAGAATAAATAAACACATGTATTCAAGAACATTGTTGAAATTTCAAAATTAAAACAGGGTTCATACATATTTGGTGAGATTAAATTCAAGGATTGTAACCATTTCAAGGACTATAAAATAAAGTAGTCATACAATTTTCCCCATCAAACACCTGTCAATAACTTGTTAGAACAGGAATTCTTAAATTTGTCACAACTATTTAAAAATCAAACATATTTCTTCTAACTATTCAAGTTTCAAATCACAACATTAAGTGTTTTAAATGATTTACAACCATTATTAGAACATCTAAATTATCAAACTGTAAGAAAATGGTGATCAGAGAAATTTTCAGATCAATGCAAATTTTTAAATATCACTACTCTTAGAATGAAGTCAGATTTGTTTCCAATAAGTCATTTTGGCTGGTGCTTCTTGAAAGTCATGTGGTTTAAAAATGTGCAATATTCTTATAATCACCACACCAACTGCACTCTTTGCTAATCAAAAATAATTTTTATTAATGAAAATGGAATATAGATTATCGTGGCTCAGGAAAAACAGCAAAAAAGGAATTGATAAATAAATTCTGCCAAAATTAGGAAGAAATTTAAGGGTTCTTAAAGAATGTACCTCAAAATTAAAAATTTCCAATTCTTGTACAAATCCTGTAAGTTGCAGGTTTATCTAGCACTCAAGTAAATAAAAGATTTTATAAAAAGAAAAACAACAATACTGAGAAAAACTAACAGTAAGTTTGTTTCCATGTACAAAAAATATCTAAATAAGTAAAGTTATTTAAAGATACTTAATAAATTTGAAATCGTCACAGTATTTTCACTTAGGGAAGGTATTGCAATATTATTAAAATGTTGCAAAGAAATCCGGATAAAGTGAAAATTTTGATAAGTATCAACAGAATAAATATGAAATAAACTATGAATATTATAAAGCTCCATAATTAATATAATAAAGCTCCATAATAACTAATTAAAAATAATGAAAATTCTAAGTGATTGTACAAATTTGAATCTGTATATCGATACATAGGTCGTAATAGAATATGCAAAAATACATACTCCTGAACACCACTTATAGTGTGTGCTGAAATTGGCCAAAGTTACATATCGCTGAGAACAGCCAGGTATTGAACAAATCAAAAATCCAGCTTCATCCAGCTCTTTGGACCACTGAGTTTTCATCTTGCCAGAAATCCTCCTAGCTTTCGTCATCTTCTGAAAAGGAGTTCAATAAATACAATTTATTAATAAGTAAATGTTAAAAATGAAGTAAAGTTATTGACATCAGGGTTTTGTAAACAAGTGGTACACATTGTGAAAGTATTGAAAATTATGAGTTAGTTGGTATTTTTTATTACACTCATATCCAAAAGTTAAGTCTAATTCGTAAATTTGAACAATTTTTGACTTATGCTGCTTTGTCCAAACACCTTAGAGATAGTTGACTGGACAATGCAAACTAAATTAAAATTCAAATTAATCTGAAATGGCGACAAACTACTTTTAAGTAACCCAGGTATGTAACACGCGAGAGCTTTCGGGTAACAGAAAATAAAATATCTGTCTTCTGTATGGTTCTTTGTTTTCTCTGAAAATTCCTCTCATAAAGAATGAATTTTATGAAATAGTTATTTTTCAAAGCGAAAAGTAATAGCAGTAATAGCATACAGAGACGAAGTCCTTGAGCCTACTGTTTGCCTGTTTCGAGGTGCTGTCAGTCCTGGTTTCATATTTATGGATGATAACGCTCCTCCTCACTATGCAGCCCTGGTGTCGCCTTCCTTCAAAGTAAAGATATCCACTGCATGCAGTGGTCTGGCAACTCTCCTGATCTGAATCCTATAGAGCAGTGCTTCCCAACCAATGTGCTATGAAAGGACTGGAAGTGTGCCACGAAAAACTTAACCGCAAAGTCCTAATTATGGGGCAACAGTATGGGAGGGCTATCCATCGGTGAAAAGCTACATTCTTTTACCATTTGGTAGAACATACATGGGTGAACAAAGTTTCTCTTCTATGCTCACTATCAAGAATTTCAAGAGATCATCATTGAAAAGTCTTGATCATGTATTGCGTGTAGCTCTTTCAACCACAGACCCAGATATAAAAAAGTTGTGTTCATAGAAACAAGCCCAAGTATCTCACTGAAATAAGAAGGTAATATATGTATTAATTGTGGCAAAAGAATATTGTAGATATTTTATATTAATACTTCAAATGTTTATTTTGTCTTTAAATTATTATTAGCATATTTATACATAGTCAGTCACCATACACCAAGCTCTGTTCTGGAATTGAAAACTGCTCTCCGTGAGGCTTGGAACACTTTGAGCACACAACTCATCCATACCCTCATCGAAAGTATGGGAAATCATTGTGCAGCATGCTTGGCTATCAGAGGTTCCCACACAACGTATTAAACTTCAGCATCAAATTGTTTTAATCACTCTGTTTCACTAAAGTTGACACTCGTATTGTGAACCTTTTTCTTTCAACCTTTTTTTGGATAATAAAAGTCCTTATCCTTGTTTTGCATTGTTTTCTTCTATAACCCTACACCCGCATACCGCATTTCCTTCCATTCCGATGGATATTTCCTGAAATATTCACATAAAGCTTAACTTTTCAACATGAGTGTAATTATGTCATTTGCCACAGCATTTTCCAAAAAAATTGATAAAATAAGACTTTTCATTAAAGTTCGAAACTATTCAATGTCACCAAAAATATTTACCAAATTACAATGATTGAAATGCAAATCATGAACAGCTTGATGACAAATATAGCATCAAGAATATAATTGAAAAATGAGCATTTTGCCAAAAAATAATATTATTTGAGATGGCTTGAAAATTAAAAAATGAGTGAAAAACAGTAAATCACATAAAAAGCTCCAAAAATTGACTAATAAAAACAGTAAAAACAATAAAAAATGGTCGATATCCCTTAAGGATGGTTTTCCCCCTAAAATTATCACTTTGGGGGATTTTTTATTGATGAAAATCAAATGATTCCAAACTTTGTACATCTATTTATTATCAATCCAGGAATTCAAAAACAATTTTTTTAATCATTATCATAAAGAATCATGCCTGCTACCCTCTTCGATTATGATGCAGCGCAGTTTTGTGGTCGCTGATTGGAATGATTTGTCAACTCCAAGTGATATTAAACAAAAAATTTAATGTCGTTTTACTTCATACACATGTACTTATAGTTTGAAGAACCAGAAAATTTCTTATAAAATATTTGAGAAAACAGTGTCTAGTCAATTCTAAAATCATCGATTTAGATTAAAAAAATTGACCAAGTTTTTTGCTATAAAAAACATAGCTTTTCTGGTTCATCAAAAGATAAAAGGATGTTTGCTCGACATGCTGTAAAAATTTCAAGTTGGTCATCACAACAGTTTTATAGATATCATGCCAACCTCTAGCAAAAAAGCTGTTACCAGAAAACGCTTGTAAAGTCTACATCTGAGCATATCTGTTAATGGCTTAAAAATGGGCCAATTTTGCAAATTTCAACTTGAAATTTGGCAAATATGTTCTTAAGACCCTAAAAAATAAAATTGCAAGAAAAATACAAAACTGATTTTTTTCGCCACAAAAAAGAAAATTCCTCTTTAATATATGCACATTTTGAGTAATATAAACTCACAATAGCATTATTCCTAATTCAATATTTTAATCACATTTATTTGCCCTATTTTGTTCACAATTGCCTAAATGACCAACTGTTTAAGAAAAATTGCTCACGAAAATTGGATATCTTTATTAGTGTTTACATTTTTATATATTTTGAATGCAAGTCGGTACCCAATCTAGGAATGCAAAACAATTCAGAAGTGAAAATAAAGTATTTTGGTTGTTCTTTAATAATTACTCTATTATTTTGTGTTTCCTAAATTTAAAAAACATCTGCTTTCATACAAATATATTTAAGAATAAAAAAGAAAAGCAAATGCGAATAACTAATGAAGTAATAAAATCCTGCATCTAACTTTTCTTGAAGTTACTTGATGCTGACAATAAATCAGTAATTTTTAAACAAAAATTGTAGCATTATTTTACAGCAATAAGCTTAAAGTTGTGCTGTTTGGAAACCTCTGGATGTACCATTAAAAAGCTCTTTTAAACATAGCCATTTTCAATCAACTTTTCTAGCTGAGGATTGATTCTACAGCAACCTATTTTTTCAACATTTAAAATTTTAAAATGCTAGATTGAAATGAATTGTGATTAATAACATCTTCATAGGTAACAGTGACATTTTTTCACAATTTTAATTTGTTCATCATGTATTCAACGATTCTTGCATACAGCAGAGTAGTTTTTCTTTCTTTTTTCATCAAATTAGTATGTATAGGAAATTTTAGTTGTATTGTTACTCTTTCCAGCAAACATTTTAATTACATTTTACTAACATATTTTTTTTAATTTTGCTACTGTATTCTGTTAAAATACAATTTTTCCAGCATTGAGCATTGGCTGTGAATACTACAACATTATCAGATTTTTCTATAATTCTTATATTTAATTTTACTGGGGATCTGGAAATGTTACCCCTAAGTGCAAAAATATCAATCTATTTTGCAAAAATTGGTTCATTACCCGGAAATGATTATCTGTATAATTCTGAAAAGACGGCATTTGCTTAAATTGTTTTTAATATATTTTAAAAGATAAAGAACTCTTTTGAAGCTTTTTGAGGAATTCTTTTCTTAAGAAATGGTTAGCAAAAACTACGATTTCCATCTAAACATTCTTGATTTATTAACAGTGCCTCGATTTTGTTGATGTCATTTTTCTGTTTAGTTAGATTTGTTCTTCACAGGTAAAGCCCAGATGGATAGCAATTCCATTTACAGACATTAGTAGTATACAATTTTAAAAATGGTTGCAAAAAATAGTCTCCTCTTAAGTAGCAATTTCAGTAGCTCAGATACAAAATGAATCCGCTAAAACACAAAAAGAGCTAGTTAAGTATGAAACAGATTTTGAAGATCTCCCAGAATTTTAAAGAATTTTTTTAAAAAATCCACCAAAATTTTCAAAAAGTCACTAAAATTTGAATTCAGTAGCTTTTGAAACGATTTTGCTTAAAAAGATACTAGTCGCCAAGGTTAAAAAGGTAGCAAAAAGTCGCCTTTTAGTCACCTATGGCAACCCTGTATACAATCTCCCTCATCCTAATAAATCCATCAAGATTTGGAATTTTGAACAGTCTAGCATGTTCCCTCAACACCATCTGTGAATTGATGAGTGCTGACCACCTCCTTGCCCGTTAAGCCTTGATTGGAAGAACTCTACTCTTGTTATTGGGAGGCTAGAGGTTTTATTTAATTGCTTTTATCTGTACTGTTTTATTATGATCCTTTAATATTATTTTGTACTGTGTATGTATAATTCCTGCTGTGCCTTCTATCGCATATTGAGTTATTTATAATGCCTACTATATTGGGAAAAAAAATTTAATTTAATCTCCCCATCCTAGTTTTTGGTCACCTAGTAATTTTTTATTTTTAATACATTTTGAGATTTTGAGGGCATTTTGTAATTTTCAGTTTTTTGGAATACAGCTTAGTTGTATATCCCCCCTGGGCTTTGATCATATTTTTTATGAAATATTCCTAAGCCGCAATCCTTCATCTGTGGTTAGTGATGAAAAGCATTACAAATGACTCATCTGCCAGCTTCTGGTGCCTAAAAATTCTGTGCTCTACCCTCTATCTAAACAAAAACCTTTCTATGTTTTCCTATTGCTGAGTTAACCAATGCAGGAAAGAGTGATGGCCAAAGAAGTCTAGCAGTTCTAAATAATGCATTATTTTTCAAAAATCTGCACTTTCATGTATGATAGGAAAATGAAGATACTTTGACCCATTGTTTCCCAAATTGCATGCTAATCCCCCATGGGCACTAAAGGAATCTTGGGGGCAATGCTGATCCCAGGAAAATAGGAGCAAGAGTGGGCAATAAAAAGTAATATTTTAAGCAAACACTTTTACTCTTGACCATCCAGACACTCACAATAGATGCATCATGCATTGTCACAAAAATTATGTTGTAAAATGTAAGTTACAATAATCAGTCTAAATATGAGGTGACAGGTCATAACATGCGAGCATTACATGCATGTATTTGCACGCACTTCCTATTTAAATTTTTGATAGCATTTCCATTGTCCTGTTTAATTGAACATGGATTTAGGATGGTACTGAGTCTTAACTAAAAGGAGGAACCGAGTGCAAATAGTTGACTGGGGAAGGCTGCTGTCGACGAAAGTAGAGCCTAATATAGACAAATTGGTAGCACAACACAGGATCATCCTCTCAATAATGATTATTTTAAATTTTATTGCTTAGATTGATATTAATTACTAATAGTGAGCAATCAAGTGTTATATACAATTTATTTTTTGTTATTCCATTTTAATGACTTTATAATTTTAGTTCCAAGTTGTTTTATTTCTAAACCAGCTTTTTGAAATACTAACATTGCACACAATGCTACATAAAAAATTTTGATGAAATTCAAAAAGTAATTTTTTTCATCCTAAGCCAGGCTCCAGTCTCTCCGCCATTAGCTGACGAGTAGCCCAATGGAGATTTGAAGTGATAAAATGTTTACATATGGGGAATGTCAGTCTAAAATGATTGACTACTTTGTTGCCATTTGTGGCAGCCTAATTTACAAAATGAAAAATTATAGGCACAGCTACACCTACAATTTATTATGAGTCAAATAAGAGTTTTTCAGAGGGGTGCTGAAAAAAATTGTCATTGGAAAAGGGTTATTGAACTAAAAAAGTTTTGGAAACTATAGCTACTTTAACCCATTAACTTCTGGTATTGTTTTAGCAACATGAATCAAGACTTTTTAATCCATAATTTTAACTTCTGTTAATAAAATTTGAAAATTATTCATTAAACAAATCCAAAATGATGACACTATAATAATTTAAATAAACAGTAATCCCTCATTACAATAAGCATTCGGCTACATGACTCTTCTCGGCTTATCCTACTATGAATTTATGTACAAGAGGAATTCCCAAATAATTTTTTGCCTTTACAGCTGAAAGTCACTTATTTCAGGTAGTTACTTTAACCATATTACATACCAACCTTCAATAAATAAAATCCAGATGATTTTTAGATAAAAACAAACATGGAACTGTCAGAAATGAAAATGCCTAAAAATTATAAGAGCCAACAGCATCAAATTAGACAACTATTGTTCATAATTGGAAGAATATTTGGATTTAAGGTAGCAATTCAAAACAGGAAATAGTACTCTACTACTATTGTACGCTTGGAGGCAGCTCAAACTCATCAAAAACGATGTGGTGAAATTTTACACAAAATAAGCAATTAAATTGTTTTTCACCTAAGAAGGTTTGGTACTTATGTATTAACCGCATGCCAGCGATTAATCGCCAAATCTGTACGCATTAACCGCATGCCAGCGATTAATCGCCAAATCTGTTGGAAGGGGTATAAGATGGAAGAACTGGAACAATCTGGTTATATTCACTACCAAGTGAACCACAAATACAATTTAATTGATTCTGATTCTTTCGCAAAACTTTTTTAGAACCACAGTTCAGTGCGTATTGCATTAGATACTAGTGTTTCATTTTCTGTTTTTACGTTGAAGTAAATTTTTACATAACGCTTGATCGTTACGAAATAACGCTGGAAGAATATTCCCATCCCAATGCATATTTGGGGGCATTTGTCGCGAAACATGAACGAAATAAAAAACACATTAAAGATGGATCAACCATTTTTTCCGACTGTTGGACGGGATATAAGAAGGAAGAACTAGAACAATCTGGTTATATTCACTGCTAAGTGAACCACAAATACAATTTCTTTGATTCTGAAACTGGCACGCACACACAGAATATATAACGCATCTTGGGAAGTAAAAAATGGCGAAATAAAAAACATCTCGCCACCACCTCGAGTCCCTAACTCAGAGTTTATAATATGATTGATGCCATCCTAAGGGCAATTGCTAAATATTTTCCACCCGAAACAAAACTTGGCTGATATTCGCCAATGGCAAACAAAACTTGGCTGATTTTCGCCAATGGCAAGCGGTTAATACGTAAGTACCGAAGGTTTTTACGACAATCTAGCAACTATTGATTCTGTTGCTTTTCTTTCCTGATTATCATGGCTTGGCAATCAAAAATTTTCTCCTGAAAATACTTTTTCCGCCTGGAAGACCAGAAAATCAAGTGCTTTTCACTAAGATTTCAATAAAATTTGGCAGGAATTACGGATTGAATGAATATGGATTACTACTACGTGGCACCAATTGCTGAATTCAGTGTCATTTGAAAAATTTCTTACTCTGAAAGGAAAAATCAGGAATAGTTTTTCTGTCTGGAAGACCAGAAATAAAAGTGGTTTTCCAGAAGAGTTGGCAGGAATGTAACTATTTTCCCATGGATTGCTCACACATGTGAAATTCATCAGGTACTCCTACTGCCATCAAGTTGGAGGACAGTTGAGGTACATCAATACTCCAAAAGGAATACAAGAAATTCATAAATGACCTCTGCATAAAACGGCTCAAGATCAGACTCCTTGAGATGACAGAAAAATCAATAGGTTTGGTCACAACATAAAATTTTGCACAGCTTTGATACTTTTTTGTGACAATGCACATATGTGTATAGCACATTTTTTGGCATGCTTTTTATATCGCCTAGGAAGAATTTCTAGAAAACAGGCTTAATAATCAAAAAATTAACTAAAAGAATTTTAAAAAGAAAAAACCTGCACAACTAATTATTCTTACTACTGCTAGGTAAGTATTTACTTATATGAAAAAATCTACTTTTCTAAAATATTGTTATATTTGTTTGTCCAAGTTGAATAATTCATTAGTTTTTGTCTTATGGAACCAGGCAAAAAATTGAACAAGTTGTTTACAAAAATTAATAAGATTTGAATAATCATGAGGTTGTCATAATCCTAATAAAACAGGATTGCCTTTGCCTTGCCACAACTCATTACAAAAAGCACACAAAAAAATGCACCAAAAGCATTGTCAGGAAGTCTTTATATCGAAACTGTACCAAACAATTTTTAATTAGGTCACATTACATTACCTTATTTTGTTTCTGAATATTTATATTTTCTAAAACTCTTGTTGAGTGGAACAATTTCAGAGGGTATATGTAGATATACACTTAATAAGAAGGAAGCACTCAGTTACCTTTACTTTAGAAGTCAAGATCAATCTTTGTTATGAAAATTTTAATCGCAGTAAGTGGAGGAATCGTGAAATTAACATTTTTATTTTATTAATATTTGAAATATTTAGTAGAAGCAAATGTATAAAGTGATTATTTTATATTAAATTTTTCCTTCATCTGCAAAACCTAATTAGTTATAAACACATTTTACTAATTAGTATTTAAAACATTTTGAAAAGAAAGGGGTAAACAGTGTTGGTACATATATTAGGGTCACATGTATTATTTTTATAGAATGGCCTTAATTACATGAGATTCATAACCTGAGTTTCTTTGATTTAACTTTCAAAATACCATGTTCAACATTAGAATAGTGGATTTAACTTTTAACATTTTTTCTGTAACAGGTTGAGAATTTGCTTACAACGTCAAACTTAAAATTTTTGAAGTATGATAAATTTTTTCACTTGGTTGAAAAATTTAAAATCCAGTGATAATTTTAACAGAGGAATATTAACACTCAGCTCCAATTGCAACAAATATGTATATATTTTTTTAATTGGACAATGTATTGAAATACAAGACTAGTTGGAATGCTTGGTTTACTTCAACTCAACACATTTGTTTGAAAACTTTCATTTTACATGATGTTTATTCTTATTGTAATAAATAGTATTTATGGATTAATTTTACTTAAAAAATATAGAAAAGTATTTCGGTTGGCATATTTAAGAATGATTATAGACAAGGAACCCCAAAGTTACTTGCGCCTAGGCCTCAAAATAACTTGATCAGTCACTTCATGGATGAGTATTCGAAATTATTTTTAGGTCACATTTTAAGTTATAAATTCACAAAGCTAAAAATAAATGTTTTTTTCTGTCATGAGAAGGTAATCAGAGTCCTGGGCTTGATTAATATAGTCCTTAGAAATCCACAAACAAATCGGTGTTCTACATAACATCACAGAAAGTACCAGATTAAAATTCTATCACAAAATGTTTTTTCAGGAGAAAACCGTACTATCTTTTCCAGGTTTGATATATCTGAGTGACTTTTCATCATAATACACGGAAATCAAATCAAAAGTAAATTGAGTGAAATCGCTTTCCATGATAATCAGATCACAAAAAAGGTTCACAAATGCGAAAGAAACACTCCGACACAAAAATAGAGAAAATTAGAAAATATTGTGTTTGTTAGTAGATATATGAATTACTATAGATCATAAGAATACATAGCTTTGCCAAATTTTTTCAAGTATACATGAGTACTTACAGTAAGCATTCTGGCGATTCTTAAGTTATTTACAGCAGAAGCAAACACATGAAATTTTTAATTTTTTGGGCTGTAAGCTTAAAAACGCATGCTATGCGATCTTATACAGGACAAGATGCAATATTTTACAAATTAATGATCAACTAGGTGATGAATTTCAAATGCATTCGTGTGTTTATGGATGTGTTTACATTAGCTGAATGATACAGATTTGTTGCCAATAAATATTTGAAGAAAGCACTACTATGTGTATTGGGGGGTGTATTTCAATTAAAGTCACACTGGAGCAATACACGGGCTATTGGTGACGGTCCGGGATCAATCCCCAAGGGAAAGATCCGAGGACAGCACCACGTAATTTTGAACCACGGTCAGATGACGAGGCAACACCTGTGAGCTGGCACCCCACTCTCCAAACTTTCACACCATGTCAAACAGATTTAATGGAATTATACACGGCAAGCATAGGGCGATTATATGAGAAGTACCAAGTGCTTTATGGCTCACTCTGATTACTTGGCCGGTTATCTTTAAGTACCGGTCTCCTCTCGCGTAAGACGCTCAGTGATGGGAACTAGCGTAATGTTGGAACCACGGTCAGATAACGAGGTCAACACCTGAGCTGGCACCCCACTCTCTAAACTTCCACACCATGTCAAACAGATTTAATGGAATTATACACGGCAAGTATAGGGCGATTATATGACATTCGAGGACATTTGAGGCCACGACAGATTTAACGTGCACCAGCCCCCTTTGTATACGACGGTGTTTGGCTGGATTCGAACTCGCAACCCTTCGGTTGCTAGTCCGTTACTCTTCCAACCGGGCCACCGCGGCCCCATGTGTATTGGGTAAACAAATGCATCCGTGGGCAAATCAAAATTTATTTGAAAAACACTAAGGTTTCTTTCTATCAAATACGACATTGCAATTTTCTTTTTAAATTTGAAGAGTTAGAGAGTGTTAACTTTTGTCATAAAGCACATAACCGTCTTAAATTTTGAGACACTTTTGGTAGGTAGATCGGTGGACCATTAATTACATCACACTGATATAACATAACGGGCAATTGGTGACAGATACCTTTCATTCTTCAGTTCATTAACATCACACTGGAGCAACACAAAGGGCTATTTTTGACGCTTCGAGATAAATCCCGAAGTAAAAGATCCGGGAACAACATCTCGTAATTTTTTAACTACGGTCAGATAACGAGGTCAACACCTGAGCTGGCACCCCACTCTCCATACTCCCACACCACACCAGTCAGATTCAGATTTTAAGCAGCGCCACATATTTCATATTTACATTTATTCGATGAGAATCAATCTTTTTAAGATTAGCAACGACTCGAGGGATTTGGGTGTGTTGAGTCGGTGCTGAAGCTCGAGTTTTCTTGAAGTGCAAACATTTTACGAACCAGATATTTGAAATTGGAATTACACTGCTAGAAGATATCCTTTTACAATATTGAAGAATGAATTTATAGGGCGTCTTCACGTAATTCTTTATTTTGCTGTCGGACTTAGCAGCATAGTACGGACTACAATTTTTTTTTTAAAGCAACGAAAGTCTCGTTCATTTTCTATATACAACTTTTCTTCCTTTCTCACTTTCCTGAAGAGAAGGTAAGTGACTTTACATTATCTAATTTCGAAAAAAAAGGAACTGAACCCGAATATAACATTTAACAGATGTAGCAAGATGACGTCTTCAGTATTTAGGGTTACCGAAGAAATGAGTAACCTTATGGAGGAACCCGACGTAGATCCGGAAATATCGTTCAACCCTAAATTCCTCAAAACAAACGACAAAATTGAAAACTCAATAAATTATGCATTTCAAAAAGAAGCCACCTCCTGCAAATTATTTCTTAGCCCGTCAAACACCAAAACTATCCCAAGAAACAACCCAAAAAAGATTAAAGAAGAAATAATTTACAAAACCTCAAATTACAAAAAAATAACGGATTTAAATTTTACAAGATCTGGAAAACTGTTCATATCTACCAACGATCCCACAGTTGCGAGTAACCTTGTTAATATAACTGATATTCAAGGAGTACCGGTAGTCCCCCAAGTTATTTGGGAAAGTTTAACCACAAAATTCCTAATATTTGATATACACACCTCAGTAACTTTGGAAGAAATTGCAGAAGAACTCACTACTGAGAATGACATTAACATTTTGGAACTAAGAAGATTTCAAAAAGGCACCAAAGAAGGAGTATACCCAATTTCAATAACTTGCTTGGGAACAATCATTCCCAAAGTGGTTAAATTGTTTCTAACAAACCAAAAAATTAACGTATTTATAGACAAACCAAGACAATGTTCAACCTGTTATAAATTCTTCCATAACTCTACCCACTGCAAAGCTGAAAATATATGCGTAACCTGTGGCGAAGAAAAACATCCTGACCTATGTCAAAAACCAATAAAATGCGTAAACTGTGGCCAAAACCACAGAGCTGATTACAACAACTGCTCTTTCAAGCTGAGAGAAGCGGAATTCCTAGAATACAAAACAATAAATAGATTAACATACAGTGAAGCTAGAAGACAATTCTTCACTAAAAGAAATACGTACTCAACAAAAATAACAACATCATCTCAAAATAATTAAATAAGTCATATCGAAAAATCCCTTGATCAGTTGACAAGAAAGCTTTATGAAACTTTCTCAGATAAATTAGATCAAATGCTAGAAAAAATGTCTGCTATGTTCATGTCAATGGCAGAAATCAACATTATCAATTCAAAATCTCAAATCAATGATAAAACAGATACAAGCCCACCAAGGGAAAAAAAAAGAAAACGGATAATGGAAACAAAAATAAAATAGAATCAATCAAAAATAAATCAATTACACGCCCAACGATTCTTCACAATGATAATTCCTCGAACTTTGGCACCAAGGAGTGTCGAATAGATAAAACAAAAAGAAGGAACTAAAAAAAACATGCACATCATACAATGGAATGCAAGGGGGATTCAAAATAAAAAATGGGTCCTGGACACAGAAATCTTTAAGACAGCTCAAATAATAGCAATTCAAGAAATCTTTCTAAAACCACATCATAATTTCCATATTCCACATAAAATAATTTACAGAAGAGATCGACCTCACAAAATTGGAGGGCCTAATGGTCGCAATCTCTGAGAACATTCAATCAAAAATTATCGACATTGATAATTCAGCTGATAACAATGACAATGAAATATTGGCTGTTCAATTCATGCAGAAAAATAGACCTTTTATGATCATTAACTTCTACTCCTCTAATGGCAAAATTGACTATAAAACTTTAAACAACATCTCAAATAACATAAAAAATAATAGTTTCCTCCTCGGCGACTTCAACATAAAACATGACCTCTGGGGAGGCAATTCACACTCCACTGCAGGCCAGACTTTGTTCAATTGGGCATTGGAAAAAACCTTTGCCTTATCAATCACAATAAACCAACCCACATTGCCCCAAACGGAACTTTTACTCTTATCGATCTTTCTTTTTGCTCGTCTGAAATTTTTCCTATCTGCAATTTCCATATTGAAGATGACAACTATGAAAGTGATCACTTCCCTATCATAATCAACATCGAAAATGAAACCTACTTACCAATTAAAAAAAATTTCTACAGATGGAACAGGGTCATAGAACAACTTAATATTAACATTACCAAGGAAAACTGTAACAACTATGATCAATTACAAAATCTAATAGAAGAGGCCAAATCAAGAAATAGTTTCACGGAACTAAATTGCGAAAGGATAACAACACCATGGTGGAACACTAAATGCAATCAATTACTTTTCTTAAAAAAACATTATCTAAAAAAGGCTAGAATCTCTCTCAAGGACGACCATTGGATCAAATACAAAAAGTTCTCTGCAAAACTTAAACAAGCTATTCGAGACAGCAAAAAAATACTGGGATGAGGTCTGCAGAATGCAGCAAAACCCTTACTTTCTCTTCCGCATCTTCAACGTATTAAATCGAAGAAAGAATGAAAATCAGAAATCCAACATCATTCTACAACTCAACGGCAAAGAAATCTTGTCAATAAAAGACCAAAGCAATACCTTCGCCAAATTCTTTGCTACAAACTACAATCACAACCCTATTCCTATTGACAATAATAACATAAAAAACTTTGATTTAAACAAAGCAATAACATCAACGGAACTAAATAATGCAATAAAAAAATACTCGCATTTCAACACCTGGAGAAGATGGCATCTCAGCACAACTTTTCAAAGGATAAAACCAAGAATCAACTACAATAATAAAATCTATTTTTAATGATATCTGGCTTAACTTCAAAATACCAAACAGCTGGAAAACAGCACTAATAATTCCCATTCATAAACCACAGAAACCAAAGAATAATGTCACTTCTTACCGTCCCATATCTCTTACATTAGTACTTGCAAAAATCTTTGAAAGAATTTTATCCCGAAGAATCTCCTCTTTCTTAATCAAACATAAAAAAATTGAACCTACTCATCTTGGCTTCTTACATTTCAGAGATAGTCAAACTGCAATCCAAACACTGTTTTCGACAATAAAAAACGCCCATTCTCAAAAAAAATTCTTAATTGCAATATCTCTATACATAAAATCTGCATATGACTCAATTTATATAGATGGCCTAATAATGAAATGTCTTAATATAGGACTCTCAGGAAATATCTCCAAATGGCTTCATAACTTCCTTCAAGATCGGACAATAAGGGTAAAATGGGAAAACACTATATCAAACCCAATTGGAAATGAGAAGAGGAGTTCCTCAGGGTAGCGTTCTCTCCCCAATTCTTTTCACAATATTTATGGCAGATTTTCATGAAACTATTCCAATAGGTATTAACTATATAATCTATACGGAGATTTTCCTTTTTATTGTTCCCACGACAATCCAGATTACATAAAAAAGAAATTACAAAATTCAATAGAAAATATCAGTCGATGGTGCAACTATTGGAATCTCAAAATATCTCATAATAAATGCTCAATTATAAACCTATCAAAAAAATAACTACTTTTGACTGGTGCTTCTCTATGGATGGCAACGTGATCGAATGGACAGATGAACTAAAGTTCCTCGTCATCACAATCTCCAAATATGGAAATCTTAATTACTTCATCAAACAACTAAAAATAAAAGCATATAAACGCATAAATATTCTTAAAGCCCTAGCAAATAAAAATTACGGTGCTCGCACACACCACTTAATACACCTCGCAAAAACATCTATTTGTAATCTCTTCCATTATAGCAGCACAATCTTAAACTCATGCAAAAAAACAAACATAAATCATTTAGAAATATGTCAAAACATGGTTTATAACTGCATGCGGACTTCCCAACTGGACTCCAAATATTATTCTCCACAGAATCACAAACACGATCCAAATTAAAACCCAGATAAAAAAATAAGTAATAAATTCTGGATAAAGCATATTTCTTTGGGAACCTTCTCCCCCTTGCATTCCATTATTCAGGATAATGTTAATTTACTCGAACAAAATAGTTCGTCAATTATCTCTTGCTTTGATTTACTTGAAGAAGACTTCAAGACAGATCATCTCATCACGTTCATCTTTCCAGTGGAATCATTCCCACCTAACATCTCGTTTTTTATTGACAATTTGGATTTCCAAACAAAATCCCTACGAAATAATTGCATCCAGGGTCTCTTTAAAAATGCGATTGATCACCTACTCTTTAACTATCATCTAATAGCAACAGATGCATCTAAAACAAGCAATATTACAGCAATCGCAGGATATTCAAACAAATTAATAATCAAATACAAAATCAGCAACATCAACTCTATCTTTACTGTGGAAGCCTTAGCCCTATGCCAAGCATTAGATGAACTTATTGACTTTAACACTAATAACTGTATCTTCACCGATAGCAAATCTGTCTTACTGGCTCTACAAAACTGTTCCATCAAATCATCGAAAGTAATCCTACGACTTAAAAACAAACTAATCAACACCGCAAAACTCGTTACAAATTTAAAATTAATCTGGGTTCCAGCACATAGAGACATCGAAATAAACGAAAAAGCAGATCAACTCGCCAAATCAGTGGGAGAGGAAGACATCTTTCTTGAATGGTTATCGCCGGAAGATACGACAAAATACATAGGAAACAAACAAGTTGGACCTCTGATCGATCAATATTCAATCATAGTAAATACTACCAAATCTCAGGCAACCTTCCAAACATATATGATGTAAAAAACACTCTGATGTCAAGAAAAGAAGATGTTTATTTTTCAAGATTTTTATCCCGAATGTTAATGACTCCAGATCTCCTCTTTAGATTCCAACTGGCAGACACAAATCTCTGTGACAGCTGTAAAGTCATCGACTCATTTCAACACATCATTTTCGACTGCAAAAAGTATTCACGCCCTAGGAAAAAACTCGTCGAAAAAATAAAATTCCAATCTCAAAACTTCACCTTCAAAAATCTCATAAAAAGCATCATAAATAAACCACAATAAGCTAGAGACATAACTAGATTTTTCATATCAATTGAAAAGTTTTAATCTCTTTATGTTTTTGTCTTAAATTTAGATCATTTAGGAAGATTGGAGACAAAGGCCTGATTCTGCAGCTAAAAGTCTCAAGAAAAACCAACCAACCAACGACTCGAAAGTGCAGTAGTCAATTTGAAATAGATCCGAAACATGAAAGAACTTGGTGTGTATGTATTTTGTAAATAAAGTTTATGAAGAGGCAGAAACGGGGTACGTTTTATGTCATATCTAACATTTGGTGAACCGGATGTGATCGACGCCTGAAGGAGATCACTTAATTTGCTTTCGAACGTTATTTTGTTTTGAAACGAAAGTGAAACTTAATTGTAAAATGGAAGTGCTTGTTAAGAAAAGAGTTCCAATGCGAACTTCATTTATTAAATTGTATTACAGTTTAATGACTCTTTTTGAAATAGAAAATGTCAAATTGGAAGATATTGAAAGTAAATTTGCATCTTTAGAACGAGTCGCAAACGATCTAGCTGTCGATGACAAACTTTATGATGCTTTATTGGAGTCGAACCCGGACAATTTCGACGATGAATATTTAAAAATTGAGGAATATCGTGAACATTTTGACAAGGCTCTCGTATTCGTGTTCGATTAATTTTGGAGAAGACATCCCACCGTAATATGACTCTTCCAGTTACCATTGAGAAAACGAAACTGAAACTCCCAAAGATTGAAATGGTGAAATTTGGCGGAGATGTGTAAAGGAATGGTTGATTTTGGAGCCAATTTAGCCGAATTCATAATGATCAACAGATGAATGATGAAGATAAATTTCAATATCTCATCCAATGCATGACTGTTGGTAGCAGAGCGAAGGAAATTGTTGATAAGCTACCCACAGACTTCGGAAAATTATGTCAAGGCCATTGAAAGCCTAAAAACGAGATTCCGTCGGGAAGAGCTTCTTGTGGAATTTTATGTCAGAGAATTATTAGGTTTCGTTCTAAGAAACGCTACGCGGTGAAATCGAAATTTAATGTCCCTCAACTATATGACAAACTGGAATCACATTTACGACCATTAGAATCAACTGGCATGACCTCTGACAAATACGCTGCGATGTTATTTCCTTAAATGGAATCATGTATACCGAAAGATATACTCAGGGTGTCGTTAAGAAGTCCTTTGATAACTGAAGATAAAGAAATTTCTAATAGGACAAGTTATCACGGCTGTTACGTTTCCTCCAGGCAGAAGTGGAGGGGAAGAGCGAATTTCTCTAGCCATGGCTGGCTTCAAACAGAGGGAAAATATTTCTAAGAAACAGATGATCAGCGAAAAGGACATTTCGACTCCTAATGACATATTATCGGGTGCAAAAGAAATTCCAAAAGTTATATGCGTGTTTTGCGGAAAATTGCATTTAAGTAAAAACTGCTACCAAGGTCAGTTGCGGAAAAGTTTGAAATTTTAAGGAACAAAAAATGTTGTTTCTCATATTTAAAAGTGGGACATCGCTCCAAAGCTTGTAAAAGTTATGTCCGTTGTATACTGTGTGGCAAGAGACAAATTATTCTGTGTCCAGACTTCAAACAATCCGAAGTTCGCTCCTGAAATTAAGAAAGAAGAAAATGTCTCCTTATCTAACTCCTGCTATTCAGGCGAAGTCTTGCTTCAAACGTTACTGGTATCCATTCAAGTTGGCGGGCAAGCACTTGTGGCCCGAGCTCTGATCGATACTGGTTCTCAGTGCTCATACATATTGTAAGCTACTGTGGACAAGCTTGGGTTAAAATCAATGTGTTCTCGAACTCTGACTCATGTGGTTCTTGGTGATGCAACATCGTTCATGAAACATAAATGTTACAAACTCAAAATTAACAATTTGCAGATGAACTTTTCTTGTGAAATATCAGTTTTAGATCTGTGGATGAATGAGCTGCAAAAAAGGGCATCTCAATCACAGATGTTGGTGAAAGAAAACCAGTTATCGAAATATTTATTGCAGCAGACTTTGCAGGAAAAATTTACACAGAAGAAATTACGATATGAAATCTGGTCTAACCGCAATTGAAACTCGACTTGGATGGGTTTTAATGGGTAAACAGAGTCAAAATAATTCAAGAAATTCCATGGCTGCTATTGCAACTTCACTCTTGATACAAAGTAACAGTATTACAGATTTATGAAACTTGGAATCAATTGGTATCCATGACCCGAGTGAACAATACAGCAGAGATGAAATTGAAATACAGTAAAAGAACATTTTATGAAAACAGTGACAATTAACGAAGACGGAAGACACCAAGTAAAACTTCCCTGGAAAAAAAGGAGAGATCTTCCGGACAATAAAATCTTAGCTGAGAAGAGATTGAAGAGAACAACTGCGAAATTAATAAGGGAAGGCAAATTTGAAGATTATGACTCGGTTTTCAGGGAGTGTGATTACAAGAAGATATAATAGAAGTACCACCCGAAGAACTATCCAAGACGAGCTGCTATTTGCCACATAGAGGAGTTTTTAAAAGTTGTTCAACTACAAAAGAGCGTCCTGTATTTGATGCTTCAAGTAAACAGAAAGGCTATCCTCTCAATGATTGTTTTCAAAAGGGGCCTAATACCCTCGAGCTTATCCCAGCGCTTCTGATGAGGTTTAGAGAAAAGAAAATAGGAGTGATCGCAGACATAAAAAAGCCTTTCTTTAGATATCCATCAGCGAAAAAGATCGAGATTACCTTCGATTTCTCTGGTGGAAAGATGCTTTCAGCAAAGAAATGAAAATATTTCGTCACAAGAGAGTGGTGTTTTGTGTAAACTGCAGTCCTTTTATTCTTGGCGCAGTTATCGTACTCCATTTGGAGTACTTTTCTGAGAAAAACAGAGATAGCTGCGAAACAGAGATTCACCGTGGCAAAGTTAATGAATGGAAGGTATCAGTGGTGTCATTTTATCTGAAAAATTATGTAGTTCAGTAATTTTCATGGTGACACCCTCACAGGTGTTGCGTATGTCTGGTGATATCATCCAAGATGGCCGTTATTGCAATATTAACAAACTGCCTTATCTCGGTCGCTATCCAATAGATTTTAATTTTTTTAGCTTGTTGGAAAGGTACTGTTAAGAGCTAAAAACCGTCCTCAGCAAGTATTGAGAAAAAACAATATTTTGGTTTGCTACTTGGATTTAAGTTTAAAAAATTCAAAATGGTTGCAAAAAATCTCAGATGTGTTGTTTTTAGTCTGTTTCTTATGAATATTTATAGATTCATAATGCATATTTATAGAAAATCCATAAATATTATCTGTAATATATAGATTTGTCATCAAATAACAAAAAATTATGTGTCAAAATGACTTTAATTACATTATAAGAAAATATGATCCACGTTACATTACTTTATTATAAGAAATGATGTTTTAACAAATTCGAGTATTACATGCACATAAATATACAATAGGAAGATTACAAATCGGCTTCATCAGCATCATCATTATCTCCGTCGGTATAATCAGGTGGATACAAATTATCACAAGTTGATATGTCGCCATTGCAACTACACATTTCTGTGCAAGGCAGATTGTTTGCTAAACATTTGCAAGGTGGTGAACATCGGTTCTTCACACATGAACATTTAATCAGTTTCAGAAAGGACTCCGGGGCATATGGTTCTTCACACATGACAGGGGTAAGCACTCCCTCTTCCATACACCAGCCGTGTCCAACTGGATTAGGGATGACCGGATTTGGTTCATCATCTTTTGACCACTCATGTGCTTGAAAGTTAGCTCTCTTAAGTGCAGGTATAAGGGAGCCCCTATTGGGAGGTAACTTATCTCCAAGGGCTTGCCGTGAACATTGACCACCGTAATTCTGCAAGTGATGTTGAGGTGTGTGCCCGATAAACCCGGCAAATAAATGCTTCCAGCTGATACACAATATCATCAGGTACTGAGTCACTGGTACCAAGCTTCTGCAAGGCAATAAGTTCTTCACTCGCTGAAATAAATTGTTTCCCATTTGATAACTTTCCCTTCCCAAACAAACTTCCGGTTGAGTCACAACCTGATAATGCGTGAAATCCGGGCAATGCTGTGAAGCCTTTAGTGCTCCGAGTGATACAAATATGTTTTGTACTGATATTGTCTCGCCGGATGATGATACAAAGAATGTGTGTTCCTGAAGTTTTGGATAGCATCTCACTAGCAAAACTAAAATATCTGTGTCTTGAGCAAACACTAGTAGTGTGTCTGCACCTGTCTTTGGCGTTAAGGGCATGTAGTAAGATTTTTGTGTCGGCTTCTTGACTACTTTTTAAACAATCCAAAGAACAATGTGTCGCAGAAACTTCAGTGCACCACGAAACAACACATTTCTTTGCTGCTTTCTTGGCATGACTTAGCATTTTGTGTGCAAGGTAGGTGGTTAATTCATCTCTTGTACGAGTGTGTGACAATAGCTTTTTCATATTTATCTTTGAAATGTCAGTGGTGTCACATATTTTGTACTGTGTTGCTACACCTCCATGAAGCCTCTAGTAAGATTCTTGATTGATTTGTCTAAGTACATGTCGAAAACAATATGAAGTTCATCATATTGCCAGTATTTCTTTTGGATTTTTTGGGTGAACACATCAGCAAGGTCTTCACAGGTTTTCACAGCGATGGTTTTATCAAGAGCCTGCAATTCTCCCATTCCGTCCACGATTGCAACCCAGCTATTTGGTTGGTGAGCTTGAACATATAATAAGGAGTTTTTTGCGGCGGGTTCCACAACAGACTTCAAGACATGAATTAGTTTACTTTAGCTGGGCATTGATGCATTGTTCCAACTTGTGTAAATATGGATCTAGGCACAATCGAGATTTCATACTTCCCTAAGGTTGTGTGTAGGTCTATTTCTCGTTGAGATCGTGCGACAATCAGAAGTCGTGCAAAAAGGGAACGATCTGCATTCAACTCTGTAATGGATCCAGCAATATTTATTTTTATTTGTTTGTTGGTGGTAGAACATAGTTTTAGTTTGTTCTTTTTTATAGGTACACACACACACACACAGAGACTGACTGATCCATCAAGAAGTCTATCTGACTTGAAGGCTTCATACAAATCTGTTCCTAATGATTCAATTCTGCTAACATATGATGTGATTTGCTCACTGAATACAGCCTTTGTTGTTATGTTCATGAACTCGGGATCTTCGAATTGAAAAGGACTTCCAATACTCTCCAGTTCACCATATAGGATTGAAATGGCTTTATCTTGGGCTTTAGCAGCGGTTTCATTATTTATATGGTGCTTTCTAGCTTCCGGTTTGAATGAACTATCACACATACTCAGTGTTTCTTGTGATACCCTTTGGAGCTCAGGTGCTGTTAAGAAAAAGCGAGAGAGAGCACTGGGTTGCTGTGTTATTCCAACCAGTCTTCCCACAACTTTCATTGCTCTGTTTTTATGTTCTAGTGCCTCATCACAAGCTAGAGCACAAAACGGTATATTATACTTATTTACTACCCAGTTACCCTTTTCGAACTCATGACAAATATCTGGATCTGATTCTTTCAAACTTCTCATATCAGCAAGGTACCAAGCGGGCATTCCGGAATAGTTTGTCAAATCTAATGCAAAGAAGTATTTTACGAAATCGTCTAGTGAGGAAAGATGCAGATCCCAATTAGCAGTCCTGACAGATCTCAAGAACAGTAACAAAGAATCAACCATTCTCATGTATTTTCGTAACATTCGGAAAGTTGGTTTTAGTTCTTCCTGTTGTTCATCAAATCTTTTCATCTTGTTTTATGAGATCCCACTCCTGCATTGCCAAGAGGAATTTAGTAAGACTTTCTTGTGCGCCAGTTTTTTTCATTGAATCTGGCCCCCCTCGTAGCTCTTGCACTTCATTATAAACACTAATGTACAAACTTTCATGTTCTTCAAAGAAATATTGAAAATAGCAATCTTGCAGAGCGACTAGGGTACGAATGTGTGCTTCAACCGCACGACTGAACTTCTTACCTGAAATGATTTGACTGACTGTGTTACTGACCACAAGTCAGAAATTCCAGTTCCATCAATGAAAATTCCAATTCCACGTATCATTGCAAAAGCTGTGTGCAACTCGCCTGGCCGCACAATCCAACGGTGATGAAGATCAACTCGTGACATAATTAATTGCTGGACTGGCTTAAAAAATCAAAACACATTTGGAATTATTATTGCCACAGATGTGTTTATTAACAAGTTCCAGTTGGGTGAGGAAGGTTACTTGAACTGAATAATCAGTGGGGCCAGCCGGTATTATCGGTAGGACACATACTCGTACCTTCCTTCCCGGAACATCCAGTAACGCTGAATTAAAGGCTGACCATATTGGTATTGTGTGGTTCCCTTCGTTTGATCCAATGTATCTGGCAGCTCAACTCCTGGACTCTTTATATCATGTTTCTTGTGATTCACCCTATAATTCGGAATACGTTGCGTGTTCTGATGACCACTTTACACATTTGCTGAGTAGCCATGCCATGTCTAGGGAACATATTGTGATAGATCTCCTTTGGTCGAACATAGTACTTCTTTTGTAAAAGTTGGGTTTACTGGCTTAGTGTTCTTTGGACCTTTGTATTCAATCAATTGTTAAAGTGGTCATACATTGAGGAAGAACTGTTAATGAGCGACTTGTCGCTGGACCTGAAACTACTGTCATTTCGGACTGATCTTCAGATAAGCACTCTTGTTAGCAGACCATGACTTGGTAGCAGACCATGACCATGGTAGAGTTCCTTTGCCATCAGGAGTATCTTCGAGGAAATCTATATCATCTGCTGCACAATACATAATTCTCCCTCTGACAAAGTCGTGTGGAATATATGCCCCACCATTTTCATCCATTCGGCGCATAACCTCTTTTGCTACTGATGTCTCTCGGCGCAGAACTTTGCTGTACTCAACTGAACAACCTATACTATGCAAAAGCTGGACAAGGAATTTGCTCCGAGTATTGGAATCAACTGTTAAACCAGCACCTACTTGTAGTGGGTAGTCACGAGCATGATTGGTCATCATCGTAGTTTCATTTTTCATTTGCCGTTCGCATAGGCATTCATACATAAGGCTTTGTGAAAGTACCGATGCCTTTTGAGCTACTTATTCTGTATCAACTCTGGCGTTTTGAAATATATTGCTTCCAGCAATACACCATTTAAAGAAAAATTCAAGTTCCAATGGTACTACATTGCTGTGTTTAGTAGTACCGACTGATCCTTGAAAATGCCACTGGTTGCTAGACAAAATGCATTTCCTTATAATACGTGCCGCTTCAAAGAGGGTCTTCATTTTTCCAGAAAGGTTAGTGGTTTCTTCAGTTTTAGTTAGAACAACATCTGTAGTAGCTTTTAAAGATATACGTTGTGGTTGATTCTTGCGGATGGGGTTAGTAAATTATACGTCCATGTCCCAAAGCTCTTCTTCAATGATTGTTTTAATTGCCTTCCTCTTCATAACATGTTCATTCTCCATCTCGTTTGCTGCACATATTTCTTTGTACACATCTTCTGCTTCTGTATTAGAAACCACCTTTCCATCTATTAAAGCCTCTGAAAGAGAATTGATGAAATCGACTTTACATGCACTATCTATTATACTAACTTGATTGTCTAGAATTCGACCTTGATGTTTCTTGTGTAAGACATTTACAACATTCTTTGTATAACATTCTTTGTCATAGGAAATGTCATACGCGTGTGCATCCCTTGGGTCTATACACGCTGATAATTTGACTTTCCATTGCTCATTATTGCTATGGTTTACAGCTCCGTATAGTTTTGCGCCTGCGGTACTGGTTGAAACTGTAAACAACTGATGTCCTCTGGATTCTGCTTTGTTACAGAAAAAACATGTATTTTTTTCTGTTCGTCCACCGCACGATCTTGTGAACGGTGTTCGTGTGTTACTTGTAGAAGGTTCATTTATGATGTAAATTGCTTCTTTTCTCTTTTCATATTTGGCTTCCAATCTTGCTAGTTGCACCTTGTGAGTGCACCGTTTGTAACAAGATAAATGCTAATGACCATTTTTCTGTCAGTTCGCCTGTATCAAAAAGTAACTCATATGAACATTCAAATTCTTTGTCTCCGAACTTACTTCGTTTGGCGAGGGCTTCTAGAAGTTTTTTTGAGGATTTTGATTCAGCGACAAGTGATTCATTTTCTTTTTTTTTTGACACAACACACAGACTAGTCAATACTATTGCAATACTGCGGCTCTCTAGCTACGTACTGAGGTAGTGACATCAACGCTATGACATGTGGTTCAAACGTGGTGAAATCTAAAGTGATGAGTGGAAACTCGATAACTAGCGAAATGTGGGACATTTTCGATCTTTTTCAACTCACGCTCTCAATTCCCAAGTTACTCCTCCATAATGAGGAGAAAGACATAGTTCTACGTCAAAAAGCAAATATATCCTTATTTGTTTTATCGAACGGTTTTTTAAATTACGGCTTAAACCTTTTCTGACTCCTAGATTGGTATAATTAGGATAGTTATTTCATGTTGGTATTTATTGGCCTGTTTTCATTATACCGTAAGTTAAGGAGTTAGATATATGATGGATAACTGATACGGATATACTGCTGGAGGCAGCATTTCGAACACTAGAAAGAAAGAAGGATTATTTGTAATGGAAATGGCCACTGGGACAATTCTCCCTTATGTCGTATTTATTTAACCGGGGTTCCTTTTCTGGATCGAGTAAAGGTAGAAGGCACTCAGGTGCGATGATTTTAGCTCAATCAGTTAAAATGGATATAGACATTCCGTTTTCTAGTTACTCAGATTTCTATTATGTTGATGTTCGCTGTAACTTAACTGACAGATGCAAAGTTGCTACGCATTAAAAAAAATGTACGCCTTAGAGATGTAACAAGTATAGTATACATAATTACTCTTTTGCAACTAAATCTTATTTATTGCAGTTTTGATGTAAGGTGTTGAGTTCAGTTCCGTGTGGTTCCCCAATTCCCCTTTGATTTTCACGAGTTTGTTTAACATTTGTACTTTTTAAGAAAGGTGACCGAATACTTTCGTGTGATATCATGGGTTATTTTACATTTTAAATATGTTTTTTTTTCGAAACTTTTAATATTTATTTGATTATTTTGATCGATATTGAAATAGAATAATAAAACTTTTATGTGGTAAAATTTTATATCGTAATTTTAAGTACAACTTATAAAATTCCTGAAAATAGTAAGAAACATGAGTTGGACGAATACCTTTGTGACTGTGAGACACGTGTCAATTACTAAACTCTTGCAACTTAAAAATATATTTTATAAGCTATATCGTTTATGTAAAATGTGTGAAAATGTGAGATTATGTGAAAAGAGTATGTTACTTCGAATAAAAGTTTATTATATTATAACCGAATTTAATCTTTACTACTTTGTTAACAAATATTTAGGTAAAAATAATTGCAAATTATACTTAAAATTTATGAAAAATAGGACTGTGTTTTGAGTTTTAATTATCTTCATTTGAAAAAAGTGAATGTTTTAAATCATATCACCAATAAGTAATTTAGAAAGTCCTGTCAACTGATAATAAAATTAAAAATGATTCTAATTCAAAATTTCAAAAGTTTTAAGGAATATACTTTTAAAATGCTAAATAATTATCTTATGATTCTTAAAATTAATTGCAAGAAATAAGAAACTTCTGATCAATACACACATATATGTTTTACAAAGAACTTTAAAATTAAGACTATTTTTGTATAGAAAAAATATTTTTAAAATTCAGAAATCAAGAGAGGGATCCCCTATAGATTTGTTTGAATACGCCACTGCTCAGAACTACAATAACTAATTATTTTGAAGTCTGTAATCTTTCAATAAACATTAAATTTTCCATTTCTTCAAAGCATTGACAACAAGGATCCACCTCCTACGAATATCCATACCATGATTGGGATTCGAACCCAGAGACTTGAACTGTGAGGCAATGCCTGGGCAGCAAAATTTCAACTGTCTGCCAACAGGCAGAGGTTTAAAACCTTTTTGACTGGCGGAGCCCTTTTTAGAATCAATTTCTATAGCGGAGCCCCTTATGCCTACCCTGTGTTTTACAAGTTAATGGTGTTTAGGAGTAGTGTTACAGGGAGAGGAAGAGGGGATAGATAGTAAAGATATATTTAAACAATCGCGCAATGTCAATGTAATGAAATTATATTTAAAAACTGAAATTTATCATAATATCTAAATTTATTCTCAACTACCACCAATATACATGATATTGTCAAAACTTGGCTTCAAAACTTTTGAATGTAATTTATAGTTTTCTTATTTTGATTCTACTTTTTGTTTCTTTTTCTTTATTTCATTTAATTTTTATTTATTTTATTTTCCTGGAGCGGTCGCGGAGCCCCTGGAATGGCACGCGGAACCCTTAGAGCTCCGCGGAGCAGCGGTTGGGAACCACTGGTCTAAGGAATTATTCCTACGCTTGTGGATATAAATACATGAATTTCAAGCCATATTGGATGCTTTTCAAATCCAAGTATATTTGAGTATGCAAGTTTTTTTCTGCAAATAGTAGCAATCATTGTTTTTTCGGTAACTAACAATGCTTGTGTTTTTTCTAGTTTAAAAATTAATAATTTTTTTATTTGACTCTCAATTGAAAAAAAATTGTCTACGCCAGAGAACTAGGTGAAGATGTTAGCGAGTTTTCTTACCTTACAAGCCTTTGCTTAGTTGAACTCACTTTTCCTTACTATATTATAATGTATTTTTGTAATTTTTCCGGAATCGTTTTCTGCTGCACTAAATGATGAGTTCGATATTCGAATCTACGATATGAGTCAGAAATAACTATTTCTACATTATTTACTAAGACGTTCTAAATATTCTTTGATGCATGTTCTTGAATACGAATTTTCTTACGATTCTGGTAACGTATTACTTATAACTCGCATGGATAAAAATAAAAAAACAAGCATAATTCGATTACTAATACCGTGACATATTTTTTAAACAATAGAATTAAAATGTATACATTTTCAGTTAAAAAAACAGCAGTCTAATCAGCTAATAATCTTTAAAAGGGTTTTTTAAATTAGGTTAAAAATTCTATTATAAAAGATGAAAAGTATGATATTCTTTATTTTCTCCAGAAATAATAGTCCCTGATACTTACGTTTAGATACTAGATTCGATTATATTATTATGTTTACATTAATATAATAAATACTCAAATTTTGTAATACTAATATAATTAAATCAGTAGTTCACATTACAAGCACACACAATTTGTATTTACGTTACGTTATTGTTAATTTATTGCTACGGTTCTCTCTCGCCAAGACCGGACGGTGAAATTGTATAACCATATTATATAAACACACCATCAGTTGAAAAACGACATTACTTGAGATTTTAAGTTCAAATCTGGTTGAAGGTAGCTTCGATATGAATAAGAAATTTTTGGTTGAGGAGAAAGAATTTGTGAAAGAAGGCTATACTGAAAATATTCCGAACATTTTTCAATTTGTAAAAGTTTAATGTAATTCAAAGTAAATGTAAACACTATTTAATTATTTGTACTTAAGCTTTAAATAAATAACCATTTTTTATATAAAATGAGTGATGATGAATTTTTATGAGTTTGTGACAAATTCTTTAGGTGTTCCATATCAGATGCCATTTCTTCAAATCGACGATCGACTATTTTAATATTACAAACAAAATTTTTGAATGTGATAAAATATCTATTCATATATGAATTTTGTTTTATGATGTTTGATTAATCAAAACTCTATTCCTACTACTCTCTGTCCCCTACCTTTTTAGGAGAGCAAATCAAGCAAGAAATGAAATAACCTTATCCCAAAAGAATTACATAATCAAAGTTTTAGATAAATTTAAAATGCTGGATTGTAATCCAACGAAATCTCCAAGTGTAGCAGGGTACAAGGAATTGGATGATTTTAAAGAATCTGAATATTTTTCACCACGAAAATATCAAGAAGCGATAGGTTTCATAATGTATTTAGCAACTGGAACTCGACCTGATATAGCTTGCATTGTAAGTAAATTGTCTCAATACAATCACGATCCTAGACGATGCACGACATTGGACTGAAGTCAAGCGAGTTATTCGATTCCTGAAATGACTATGAATTTTTGCCTAACACTTAAAGCTGCAAATGGAAAACTTATTTCAAGTACTGATGCAAGCTGGAACATAATAGCAGATGGAAAATCATACAGTGGATATTTGTTTAAATTGGGAAATCGCTCGTTGGATGAAAAAGTGGGAAACAGAAGCTAGTTGCATTATCAACGATGGAATCTGAATTAATTGCAGCATGTGATAGTGTTTGCTCAGTGAGTGGCTAAAATATTTACTAGAGGAATTAGAAGAGAACTCTCTTATAGCCATTAATGTAAGAACTGATAACAAGGGATTAATAGACTGGGTTAATAACCAAAAAGTAAGTAATCGCAGACGCCATATAAATAGGAAGTATTACTTTATTAAAGACGACAAGGATTGAGGAGAAATTCAATTCTCACGTCAAAATACGAAGGAATTAGATGCAAATATGATGACACAACACCTTCCTAGTGATATCTTAAATGGATTAGGATTAGGGCCAATAGCACCTACCAGTGGATGCAAGTGATTATGGACTGTGAAATTGGACTGTTACCAAACTAATTAAAATGCATAACATAAATAAGGACTGTAAATGATAAAAATATAGGGGAATTGTTGAGTATTTTTATCTGATGGTAAAGCATACTTACAACTCAACTTGTGATGTTACTTCGTATAAGGATTCGTATGAGTTACAACACTAATCTAATACTTCGTATTAGATTAGTGTTGTAACTCATGATGTGATGCTGTATGAACCTGCTTTTCTTTTTGTACTTAATTAATGCTCATAACTTAGTCAAAATAAATTATTGGTTTTGTTAAAATGCTTCGTCATCAATGGCTTTATTAACTAGTACCTAGTTTGTATACTTCTTGATTACGGTTATGTTACCTTTCTTGATGTTTACAGTTTGTAAATCTTTTAACACAGCTGACTTCTATGATTCACAAGGAAATTTTCCCGCCCATATTTGAAACTGGACACTGACATGAAAGCTTATTTTTTTAAATTAAAGATTAGGGTGTCAATAACTGTCTAGTTTACCCTATAATGTGAAGAATATATAAATTGGAAAATTACACACAAAAGCATTCGAAATAAATCAATAGAGAATGTTTCGATATTTTTGAATATTTCTGATCTAACCTAAGAAGATGTAAAACTAAACCAAATCGATTCATAGTGCAAATTTCTCAGAACTAAGTAGTAGTACTGAAATATGACAAAAGTGGTGTTAATATAGATTCTATGAACTGAATTATTTTGTTTCGATAAATTCTTTTGGATTCGTTTCCTTCTTCAAAAAAGTCTATTGTTATTTGATTAAATGGACACATTGTAACAGCAATCTCTGGTACGAGTTAATTTACGTCATTTTGCGATCCTATTAATTTTTTGTACAGCATAAACATGTTTTGCTCAATCGTTGAATTCAATTTGATTGTTTCAACTGTGTTCCTCAATCCGGAGGAATGCAAACACACCTGTAAGAGACATTTTCTGTCAAGCTAAATCTAGGTGCATGTGAATTTCAGAACAAGTAATATTGTTGCTCATTCAAACTAGTATCATCCTCCCCCGGTCCCTTGGGACTTCTGCAAAAGTTGAGTAGGTAGATGAACTTACGTCGCACTTGAGCAACATAACGGGCTATTGGTGATGGTCCAGAATCAATCCCGAAGGGAAAGATCCGAGGACACCTCGTAATTTTGACTGCTCGTGGAACGCAGCAAGATGGAAATCGTCTGTCTTCACGAGTGTTTGAGAAATTTTCTATAGTGTCGAATGAGAATTGTCCTGGACAATTGTTTCTCGCCAACCGCAAGCTTGCTAATCTTGAATCGCCAAAGTATAGAGCTATTCTTTTTAAATTTCATTTGCCATCAGAAGAGCATGAATGAAGTGAAGCATACGGAAGAACACAGATGGCAATTGAAAATTTTAAAAATGGTTCTATGCTTTGATGATTCATGGTAAGCTAGGAGTTGGCGAAAAATCATTACCCAGTACAATTCTCATTCGATACAATAGGAAATTTCTGAACACTCGCGATGGTATGGTATTTTAATTAACTTCGCACTGGAGCAACAGATTACTCAAACACTCATGAAGCCAGACAATTTTCACCTTGTTGCGTTCCACGAGCTAGTTTAATTTTTAACCACGGTCAGATGACGCTGCAGAAGTTTGGATGGATGGGGGAAATTTTTGCATACCAAAGTTAATTTCGCAGAACTTCTAGAGGGCCAGTGTTACACTCAAAGCGCTTTCGAAAAGGGGAAAGTTTCTCGTGTTATGGGAAACAATGATCGATACATCTAACCGAACATAACCTTAGTGTTTTCTTTTGACCGGGACTAAACTGTCAGCCAGCACCCCGGGATGCGCCATTTCAATCTGGGACAAACGTACAGGCACAGAGTAAAGTTTACTCTGTGCGTACAAGTGTTGCTTTGGTGGGAGATCCTGAGAGTGAGCTCTCTATCTCCAGTGAAGAAAGTTGTTGAAGTGGAATGGCTTGGATTTGCAGAATGTACTTGCAGGTGGAGAAGTCTTCTAGTGGCCAATCAGGAGTGCAGGTGAAGTCAAACTACTTAACATTTGTGCCAGGGTCGCAAGATGTGAATAGATAAGGGAGAAGATTGGTGTGAGGAAGAAAAAGGTAAACAGATAACGAATTGGGCGCAGTAACGCAGTGAAAAAAAGATTATAGGGTGATAAAAGGGTTTACATGGTTTAACGATTAAGGATGGCTCTTGGCCGCTTACTATTTATTCGTAAACGAAATAAATTTCCAATTTCAATATGAATCAAAACAATCTTTTAATGGTTGGTTGATATGAGAGTTTTATGGTTCAAGGGCCATCTTTGGTCATGCTGCGCCTGGCACAAGACATACGATATAAAGTTATAGACACACACTATGAAAGTTTTTACTGACACACAGAAGAGAGAAATACACCCAAGAATGCACTGGCAAGAATCGAACCTGCGCCGCCCACAACTCGAATGTTGCCCACTGGAGCCACGACGGCCCCAATCAATCTTTTGATGGACTTTTTATAGAGGCTGACTAGACATTCTGCTTTCTTCGAGTTCCTCTGAAGTTCTATCAATAATTCAATAGTCCGTTGTGTTGCTCCAGTGTGACATTAATTAAAATACCTACGTACCTATCCATAACTCTGAAATGTATAAATTAAAATCAAAAGAACTGAACTGAAATAATCAAATTATCCATTAAGAAACTGGAACAAAATTTCCTTGATCCGGCATGGAAATATTGCATTAGTTTTAATTTTATAGAAGATTGAACAGATTGCTGAATTTTAAGCAGCATATACTTGTTTCAAAGAATTTCACTAAACAAAGAATAATTCATTCTGATTACCACACACTTAGTAACATCGGTAAGTATTTGTATTTTTCCGGTATAAAATTTATAAAAGGAAAATTTCAATGCAACTTCAATATTTCCGTACAAAGACATTAGTTTTGTTTCGCTGAATTGAATCTAAGTTTCTGTTGCTTCCTTACAAGATGGAAGTATTATCTTGGAGTAAATATTGGGTATTGTTTCCTTTCTTTCTTTACTCTGGTGAGTTAAAATAAAGCAAATTTTAAATAAAAATACGTATTTTTGTGATGAAAAATTGCTCATAATTTCTTGCTAGTTGTGAGTGTTAAAAGTATTATTGTAGATTTTTGATACAAATGCATAATGTATGTTAATTTGGACAAAATACTTTCAAACTATGAAAATGAAAATTGATAGAATATTCTTTTCCAAATTAATTTTTGAGTAAAAATCTTGGTATTAATATTGATTAAATTATGTAAATTAAGAGAGACATACTGTTGGCATGTTAAAGCAATCATACTACAGGAAAAATATGAATTTGGTTTAGTAAATCATGATTCTTTTGAAGTATTCTGAGTCGTAGCTCAGTGGCTATGTCCACTGCTCTGGCAACCTACGAGTTGTAGGCAGCACATGTTCGATTCCTGCATTCCTCCCTGGGTGTATTTCTCTCCTGTGTCAGTAAAACTTTCATTGTTTATGTATATTACTTGATATTGCATGTCTTGGGTTTCACATAGAATGGCCAAAAACACATGTTTGGGTTTCACATACAATGGCCCTGTGCCATAAAACCCAAACCAACCATCTTTCAAAGTATTAAGTTAGAAAATGGGTTTAGATACATCTCGAGTTATATATATCTGCCCAACTTAGACTGAAATTTAGACTACCATGAATGGTATAAATTGGAAAATGATCAGAAAGCAAGAAATCATTTCTTATGAATAGGAATGAATTCTAAAGTTTTGTAATAAAGCTAAAATTTTTCATCAAATATCTCATAGACGGGAGACCATGTTTTACCATCCTGTCTATTATGGGGTTAAGGCCTCTTTAGACTTTTCATAATGCTTGCCTCTTGCCTAGATTGAACTCTTCTCAGCTGTGGTGACAAGTTGTTTCTCATGAAGTAATTAAAAATCTAGTCCCAACTTCATTTATGGGAAAAGTGGAACATGAATGTAAAAAATATTACATCAAAGGACAAAAAGCATTTTATAGTTATATTTCTGATTGCTTTTTGTAAACTTGTAATTCTTATTTTTTGAAAAATAAGGGTTATGTGAGTTTCTTTGGTGTACAAATACTTTTACATTCATTGTATAAAATAGTGTTAGTAATGTATATGTCACATCCAGTGCTTTCAAATTAAGACCAGACTTCAATTACCTAGTGTTTTGAGGTTTCTATAAAAGCATTTAGAACATTCAAAATGTTTACTATGGCTAATTGGTATGTAAAATCAGTTTTAATGGCATTGCCTTGGCTTGAAATAAATATTTTGGTGCTAAACCCAAATAGCTAATTATGGTCTCCAAGAACAAGCTGTAAATTGAATTAGTGAGACTACTTTTGTCTAGCCCTTGCTCCTCTGTTCATTGGGCCATCCACTTTGCTAGTGGTACATGGGGACTGGTGCACATTAAATCTGGCATGGCATCAAATGTCTTCACATTGGTATGGTTTGGAGAGTGACTTGCCAGCTCAGATGTTGACCTCTTCAACTGACCATGGCTCAAAATTACTAGGTGTTGTCCTTGGATTGATCCTAGACCGTCACCAATGTTGTGTTGTCCAGTGCGATGTTAATTAACTACCTACCACTTGTCTAGTGACCATCAGAAAAGGCTCCACCTTGCCTGTAAATTGAATCAAGACTACTTTGTCTAGGCCTTGCTCCTGTTTGTTGGGCCATCCACTTCACTAGTGATTATCAGGAAAGGCTCCACCTTCCCTGAAAGTGAATATCACTGTCAAATGGCTGATCAAGAAAGATAGAGTGACCAACTTTCAGACATGAATTTAAGGGAAATTTAGTCATAAGTACAATAATAGCTTCCTACGGAAGCTGACATATGTACATATAAGATCCAAGTACAAATTTTGTACATTTTTAGTAATGTGGCGTCATTCCAGCAAATATTCATAGAATGGATGACGTTCAACAAAATAATTAATTTACATTGTATATAATATACAAGTCACAATATAGAATCAAAATTTACAATTTTCTTAGTTCTAATTTATATGTATTTGTTCACTTTTGCTGCAGAACTAAACATTTTTCTAACTTGTGAAAATTTCAAAAATTCTTTACAAATATGATATATAAATTGCTGCCATTAGCTAATTTAGTTTTAATCTGCTATAATTTCAGTCTGTTCCTTGCTCATCAGTGATGAACCTCTTTCGGTATTGCACTGCTGAAAAAGCATACAATATGATTAAGATTTGGCACATTAATTTGTTTCTTAAATCACTGAAAATAGTGAAGCAACTTTGTTTATATACTTTCTATTAAAAATTCAGAAACAGGTATTCTGATATATGAGGTAATTTTTCAATATTTAAGGATAAATGCCTCAAAATTTAAATTGACAATAATTTTGTCAGTTGATATCAGTTTATATCGAAATGCATTGAATGAGAATAATGTATTTAAATCTTGCGATCTGGATTATTAATGAAATATTTTGAAGAAATAAAAGGTCAATATGGTAGCTGGGAGGATAAAAAAATTAGCTACTACAGGAGTTCTCAAGAAATACGGAAAAGTTGATAACTCTAGAGAAGGGTACATTTTAAGTAATTTTTCTTGCTATAAGTAATTCAGTAATGAAGTAGGGATTGGAATGCAGAGACGTAACTAGGCTAGTTTCCACCTGGGGCAAGAACTCGCCTTTGCCTCCCCCACCGACCAACCAAACCAAAACCCTCCCCAACAATTCCTGATATCGCAACCACATATTAATTCCACTAGTCCAAATTTTTTTATTAAACTTAAATGGTAAATGCTTGATTTCAAAGGTAAATAGATTAATTTGTAGCAATTTCATTTTTAGTACAAGTTAAAGTGCCTAATTTATTCTAAGATATTTCATTGACAAATAATCTAAGAGTAGCATGTTTGGTACATTCTTTCATACTTATAATCACTGCAAATGAAATGAAAAGGTTTTATCAAATGATATCGGGATATGTGTGGGTTGAATCAAAATCAAGACTTTGCTTTAAAATAGGATATATTTAATTATGATAAATACAGAGACTGTTCGGACATTTTTTTAATGATTTCGATGAGCTGTAAAAAATTGTATGCTACGAAATAATTTTATTTTCGTAGCAATAAAAGAGTTCAAGTATAACTTATCGTCTCCTAACTCAGAGTTTTGTTTACTTTCAAAATGGCGCTTTTAAATAAGCAATGGATGGAAGGCGATGTTTCCTCTTTCCAAAGAGAATTATGCTTATTCAATTATTCAAAAATGCTGTAAAAGTCGTTTTTTCTATATCTAAAGGTACGATAAGTAATATTAATGAGAAAGGAATAAACGCGTAAAAGTGGAAAAATACTTCCAAGTACGTATCCAAAAAAGATAAGAATTTCTGAGAATATTTGTAAGGTAAGATCTTTAATTTTAAAAGAGAATCCGCCAAGTCAAAGGACTATTACAAAGTCATTAAAAGTTCAGTTTCAACTGTAAATAAAATAATTAACAGTGATTTGAATCTTAAAAAGGCCAAAAAAGACAATGTTCATCGTCTATCTCCACGACATATTGCAGAATTCTGTATGAGAAGCATTTAGCTGGAGAAAGATGGAAAAATGTTGTGACAGTAGACGAGGAGTGGGTGTATTTAAAAGTTTGCAATTAAAAAGAACAATTTATTATCATAAAAGAGGAGAAAAATCTTAAAACATGGTTCAACTGTTAACGTGAGAACTTTCTCTAAGAGATTTATGATTGTTGCCGGTTTTGCATATAATGGAAAATTAAGAGTAAAAAGGAAGGGGAAAATGTAAAAAAAAATCAACTCCCACATATTATCCCACTATTTTATCCCCAATATTCAAAAAAGAAATACTATATCTTTTACCCATAGTACCAACAATCAGTAGAACTGCATCAGGATAAAGCAAGCAGCCACACATCTAAATCCACTATTAAATTCTTGGAATAAATACCCTTTACTGATATTCCTGCTAAATCTCTCGATGTCTCACCCATGTGCTTTTGGACTTTTAAAAGAGCATTATTGAAACGTCAATTGAAAACCATTCAAGGATTTTGGAAAACTGTGGAACAAGAATTAATAACAGATTTTACTCAAGTTATTATCCTGAGTATTATACTTAGACATTTTACACAATCTCTTAATCTATTGACAAAGTGTGAAAAAAATTAATTTAAACACAGAAAGCTTGAACTAAAACTTAACTTTACGGGCTTTTTCGACTGCAAACATTTTTACAATGTCCTCAAAAGATAACTTTGGAGCTAACTTAAGCTTGATTCTCAGGTTGGTTAGTCGTTGTCCTGTTAAGTTTCTGAGATAATTTTTTATGATCTTTAGTTTGCTGAAATTCCTTTCATTTGAGGCGACTGAGACTGGTATTGTGTGGAAAATTCTCAATGCTGTCGTTATGTTATTGGACACGTCTTCAAGTCCATTCTTGTATATTAACGTCAGAAGACCTGATGGTGTAGCCGTTTTCATATTAGGGCTTAAATCCAAGGCATGATACTTAAAACTCTCCACTTCTATCGCCAGCTAATCCATGTCTGTCTTTATATGTGGTAGCTAACTCGTGCTTGGTTCTTCAATTCTACTCCATTCATTGTTTCTTTATAGTTTTTGGTTTTTGTAGTTTACTACTAAGTTTTTCCTCTTCATTTTTATCATTTGTAAATATCTAGTAAAAAAATACTGCCAATTTAGCGCCCCCCCCCAATCCGACGCCCGTCTGCCCCCTCTAGTTACGTCTCTGTTGGAATGTCTGGTGCCAAGTTGGCAACCTTTGTTTGCTATCATAAACTAAGATTTAAGCATTGATTTTGCTAAGTAACAAACAATATTTGTTACTTAATGTTTCTTTGTTTTCTCACAGGTATATTATCATTATTTGAGATTTGTAATTATAATTGTTAAAAAAAGTGAAGAGTTAGAGGAATTACTTCAAATTTTATTTTTGAAATCTTGCAAAAATAGCTAGAAACAGATTTGAAGAATTTTTTCCAGGTATGGCCAAATTTTTTGGTGTCAAAAATTGACTGAGTGTTCTCTCTTAATTTGTGTTTAAAAAAGGAATGCAGCTAGATGGTTTTAATCTAACTGAACTGGCCAAAAAAATTCTGATAAATTCAGTTAAAGTAAAATTATATTTACTTGTATGATATTTTGAATACAAGTCCATCAAACGCGTTCTGTATGAATAAAAATAATTAAATATTTTTATGCCTTATAAGATTGATTTAGAATTATATGATAGTATTTTCTTTTTCACCGATGCCCTAATGTGGATAATATGCTATTCTTTAACAAAAATATTTGAAATTTTCCTACTAACTCACTGATTTGTAATATTTGAAAACTTAGAATTGAGTTGAACTTAAAATATTTAGTTCGAGGAAAGAAACAATCCACTTATATATAAACTCTTGTGAAGACACTCGTCCATTAACTGAACAAAAGGAGTCTGACAAAGAGGTCCTCATAGTGGTGAACATAGTCACCACTACAAAAATGAACTTACAATATAATTGTAAAAATAGCAGTATTACCCAACTCCACAATGAAGTACTTTTTGGTAGACAAAAATTGCATTCCCTTTCACACGTTCTACTAAAATACCCCAAAACATGTCCTATTCTTTATTTCAATCCAACATTCCCAAGCACTAATATTTCCTGAACTGAAAATCAACTTTGACACTTAAGATGTACCTAAAGCTAGTATTAAAAATTTAATCCAGATTGAAAACTAATTTTTTGAAAACTTGTAATTACTTATTTTTTAGTTATTCAGGGTCTCACTTTTCTATCATGACATTGATATTTTATATTAACATGCTTGCCAACTGCCATAAAAGCAAACTTTTTATATATACAATTATTTTAAAAGCTCATATTTCTATAGACATAGGAACATGGCTGAAATTCCATATACACCAGCTAATGATTTGCAGTTCCTTCATCAAGATTTTGTAACTGTCCATGGTGTCCCCACCCATATTGTAACTAGTGGGCGATGGTTGGATGAACCTTTACCTGACAATGACCAAAACCGTTTTCTCATCTTATTCATACCAGGTATGACAATCTTTCTGTGAATTTTAATTTTTATCATGTTATATAATATAAAATCAATGGTTAATATATTTTCAACATGTGTACTTATTTTGAGATAACACATTTATTTTATTTCAAAATAACCTAAGTTTATTTTGAAATGAAATATTTAAAGTAATCCTTTGAATGTCATGAGATTTTCAAGTAGAAGTTATATGTATGAAAGACTGCAGGTTGCTGAACATATATATGTATACCTCTCAGAGGTTTAATAATCTAATGCTCACTAGATGAAATTTGAAAATTTTATTTTACAATTTTTAAAGCCTTCAAAGTTTTTAATTTTTAAATAATCTAATAAGTAAAGTTTACTTTTATCTCTTGTAAATATCGAAGTATGTTAGTTAATTTCTGTTAATACAATTTTGAAATATCATTCATCCTGAATCTATTAATCTCATCTCTGAATTGCAATACATTAATTTTGTTTTATAGTTCTTTTTCTCTATAAAGTTTATAAAATAGAATTTTACTATTATATTTTGTGGCCAACTGGCTCTTGTGTCATGAAAACCTATCAACTATCCTCAATCTAGAAATCTAAGGTTTTTCAAAATAGAACCTGACCCCAAAATCCTTACTTGATGAGTGGGTATGAGTGAATGAGTCATGGGATTTTCACTCCCCATGGTGAAAATTCTCAAGTCAGTTATGTGTCAGTATTGCGACAATCTAGCAGTGAGGAAAATCCCCTGATCAAAGGATTTTCTCTCACTTGCTGATAGTGATCAGATGAACTGTATTTATGCAGTTTTGCATTCTAAAATGTAAAAGCTAATTAAGTCCTCTTGTATGGCTCAACTACATATGTTTACTCAACTGAATAGATTATTCTGCAGCCCTCTCCTGATTCCATTCGGGGGAAATTATTGAGACATCCAATTTAAATGTCAATTGTTTCATATTGCTAGCTTAAAGCAGAAACACATTGACTGACAATTTTTGGAGACACTAAATGCTTATTTTCATGATGAGATACATTTTCCTATTGTAATCTGTTTGAAACAGATGTAATACTATCAAGATGCTATAATTTTTATTTTTAGACTTGAGAAAACAAATAGTTAATTTTTAAACAGCTGTACTCTAAAATTTATTTTTTGTCATATAATGCATTCCTGCTTTTCACTAACACTATGTCTGTTTTTGGAACTTTATTTTTTTTTTACAGATCATTGACAATATTATAGGTACATCTAATATTTATCCCTCATGTTGAGGGACTCAGTCTCTAACCATAAAATATTAGATCCCTAAGGTGGTGTTCGGGTTCTTAGGACTTGGTGCCTTCTGTCATAACAATTGAAATATTTAACAAATGAAATGCCCTCAGGGGCACTTTAGGTGTGTACGGCATTTATGGCCCAAAGTACTGCAGTGATCTTTCCTCCCTTTCATTTTTACCCTCTCCTACCCTTCTGCTTTTTCTTCCTCCCTCATTGTGTTGTCTTGGTGCAGCTTGGCCAAGTATGGCCCTTGTGCCATGAAACCCGAAAACAACCAACAAATGAATTTTAGCCACCCTGACATTTGGTTACTTATATTGTAATTACAAGTTTATCTTTCATCTTTGGAGAGAAAGGGACTGGGCTTTCTAACCATTTAAATATTGCCAAGAGGTTGGATTCATAGGATTGGGTGTGGGTGTTGTGTTGAAACAACTTATCTGTGTACTCCTTGGTAAAATTTAAGTATTTACCCCTCCATAAAATTATTGTGGAAGCCTAGGGGTTCCCTGAAAGTTTGCACCAGTATTCTTTTTTCAGCACCTCTTTTTTCTTGTTTACTTTATTTTCAAATATGCAATTCATCTTGGAAAGTTTAGTAGAAGATCCTTATTGCTAGAAAAAATTAGTTAATCCGAAAGTCATCTAACTTATCTCCCTTCTTCCTGTATTAACTTGAGAATCTCAGTATTAATTTAATGACTAGCTTCGGTGCCAGTTTTTTCCAAATTGTTTCTAAAAATTTGCTTAGTAACAACATTTTTTTGGAGCTTTTTGTTTTACTCTCACTGTTAAAGTTTGTGAATTTGTGGTGAACTTAAAATAATTTCCCATTACTTAATTTATTCCATCTCTACAAAACTTAACTTACAATACAGTAGTACATATTTAAAAAAATTTATTTAGTATTTTACTTTCAAAACTTTGTAACTCATGAAATCCAAATTTTTCAGGAGCGATGAAATGCTACTAATAAACAAAAGCACCAAATTCTATAATGTCAGAATTTTTGGTACTTACGTATTATCCGTGCTAAGATGGCATTTTTTGGCGATAAAAAATATTTATGATGGCATTTTGATTTACAGCAGGAACTGCTTTGAAATTGCCTTCAATATGGCATAAAAAATTACTGTTTTCCCTTTGCATGTGAATTGGAACACTCACGCATTTTAGGCAAAATACTATATTCTTGGAAATAACGGATAGCATCTTCAGTTCTCGGCAAATCTAACAAATGTATAAGGAAATAAATATAATTTTAACGCACTACACATGTTCACGAGACACGGCTAACTATGCAGTTATTACATTTTTCCCACAGAAAAAGGGGTTGCTATAATTCACATTATCACTGGTACTATTACTGGCAGTTTATCTCCTTGGCATGGATAATACACAAGTACAGAATTTGTTTCCATTATTCCATGTGTATACTTTATAGTTTATTAGTACATCCTTAATTCTTAGAATTCAAACTCTACTTTTGTTGATGGATTAAAAATCTATAGTAACTTTTAAGTCTATTTTTATGAAAATTAAATCACTGAAAAAGCATGTACATGTTCAGCAAGTGTACATTGGACCAAAAAATGCTCTGTGATCAACTAATAAGTTTAGGAATCCGTGTTGAATGAATGAAAATATTAATTCAGATAAAAATATATACTTTTTCTTTGAATAAATATTAATATTACTTTTTATAGGCAATCCTGGTGCATTAGAGTACTACATTGAATTTATAAAAGCTTTATATGAAGGGCTTCAAAGAATAATTCCCATTTGGGGTGTTTCTCATGCCGGACATGTTAGCGCGCCACCTGGTTGTTCAGTACCAAAACTTCAAGGTATGGCTTTTAATTTTATATTTCATTGTGATTTTTTAAGTATCCTTTATGATTTTAAGTTATTTCTTTGATTTTAATGTCAATTTTAATATTTCTTTAATTATTTCTTTATCTTAAGCAAATTTATATTGATTTAGTATAGATTTAAATAGTTTCTGTAAAAAATTACTGCATAGAGAAATAGTCCTTTTCATGAAACTCAAAGCAGGACAAAAATTTGTTGAACTAATTCAGGTTTTGCACCTTTACTGATAAACCCATTTGTTTTATTTTTGCATGTGTTCAATCCAATTTTTTCATACAATTCACCATTGCTATATTTTAATTTCTTTTGCTTAAGTCTTTATTCACTAAATGCTTCCTGATAAAGCGGAAAAACTTGCAGTCGCCTCAGAATTCAAAGTTTGCTACTGTGTTTTCAAGATGACAATAAGTGTTATCTATTTTCAATGTGACATATCCAACTTGAACCACAATCTGCAGTCCTTCCATGATTTTAGTGAGGCCATCATGCTCAGTGGGTATGCCCACTCCGCTAGCAACATTCGAGCTGTAGGTGGCTCAGATTCGATTCCTGTCAGGTTCATTCCTCCCTGGGTGTATTTCTCTCTTCTGTGTCAGTAAAACTTTCATTGTATGTCTTGTCTGGCGCAGCATGGCCAAATATTGCCCTTGCACCATAAAACCCCTAAACCAACCATGATTTTTGTGTTATTCATGCTTGATTGAATATTTAATATAGCTGTGTTAAATATTCACTTTATATTACTTTTCTCAAGCATGACTTTAGAAATGCTAATCAAAATAAAATAGTCTTCTATGTGTTTTCGTGTACTTTAAAATTTCAATCTGTTGAATAATTATTCCAATTACTTAAAATTAAAGCAATATTTTTAACAAATTTAAGAAAAACATTTTGTTTATAAACTGTTATGTACAGTTCTGCATTGTATCAAATTATTTTAATACCAACGTGTTTTACGTTATAAGAATAATTAGTGGTAACAACAGTTTTCTACCAACTTTATTTATATTCAAAGAGCATTCATATCAACTTAATATTAAGTAGTTTTTCTTGGCATAAGAGACTAAAACATATGCTTGAAATAGTTACATCTCTTAAGAGCCAAAAAGCTGCAAATTCCTTTGACCTAGATTTGTTGATTGAAATTTTGTTTCATTTAGTCAAGTGCAAGTTCCTCTATGATGTAGTTATTGGCATTATGAGAATGTTTACAGAACTTGCTTAGCAGCTAAAATTTAGTTAAGTAACAGTTCAAACTCATGGATTCTTTTATACAACTCCCAATGCTTATGAAATTATGTTTTATTTACAAGAGCTCAAGAGATTTATTTTGCTGAATTTTTTTATTGCAAATATTTTACTTTTTAAAAATTTGTTTAATTTTGATGTGATGCTGATATTTTCTTGTCTTACAGGAAATGAAAATTTATTTTCTCTTGAGGGTCAAATTCACCACAAAATGGCATTTATTAACACATATGTTCCTCGTGATCGGAAACTCATCCTTATCGGTCATTCTATTGGTTGCTACATTGTTCTTGAACTACTTAAAAGATTACCCCATTTACAGGTATGTTTGAAATATCTGCTTTGAATTTTAAAATCTCTTGTCAAAACAGTTGGAACATAATAATTTTGAGTCAGTGTAATCAGTATTTACAATTTATTTCTGTGTGTTGAAGATTTGCTTCATCATATTAACCAGGACATGCCAACTAAATTAAGTGATTTTTATGAAAAAAATTATTTAAATCAAAGTTAAAATTTTTTTTCTTAATAAAAGTTTAATGTTGAAAACAGCAAATCCTGGAAAATCAATTTAATTATGATTTATAAAAATGTATTAAATTTGAAGTTAAATTTTGTCTCTTGAAATATTTTTATTAAGATCTTTAAGAATCGGATTTGAAACATGAAGTGTAATTCAAGTAAAAGAAGGTAAGCAATATGGGCCAAGATTAATTTTAATTGTTTTAATCTTTCTAAAAAGTTTCCTTGCTGTATTTCCTAAATCACCATCTACATTAACATTTAACAAATCAATACTATCTAGAAACTACTGTAATTTGCATGTCTCATCTCAAACAAGTTTTAAATGTAAGGACAACAAATTAGTTAAAATCATAAAAAATCCAATTTAATTTTTTTAATCTTCATTTAAAGCACATTTTTTAATCATGATTTTTCATACCCTGATATTGATTAAATAAGTATCCTTTTGGATGATTCCTATTTTTGAAGTCAACTGACAGTCTAGTCAATTCTTTCACAGTTTTTATGTCATTAAAATATTTGTGTGCAATATAATGTCTAGAAGAATGTAGTTATTTGTAAAGATCAAGAATAAAATGTTTGTAGTTAACAGCATTTGTATTTAAATCAATTAAACTGAATTTTCTGTTTATCAGGAAAAGTACTTTTAAAAATGCTTACAGTAGTGAAAGAATAATTTATTTGAAAAATGGGTTTGGATTATAACGAGAATATCTCTAAAGCGAAATTAATGCAGCCAAGAAAGTAACAAAATAAAAATTATTATCTTATGTATTCTAATTACTGCACATCCTTAATATTGATTAAAGTGTGGTGTTTATAAGAACTTGTTAATAATGTAAAATCATTGAAAGCATCTCATTGACATGACTATTCCTAAAAATCATATTTCTGATTGCTGGTAGCATCTAATCACAAGTTGGTATCTGATTAAATGTTTACAAATGCTGGCATAAGCTCTTATGCTATTAGACCACAAGCTCTCCAATACTTTTGAACGACACAACTAAAACCTCTAAGTGCAGTGCATCCATCTAAGTGTTCATCTGTCATTGGTTGGCAAGTCACAAAATCTAAGATGGGGAATCTACAACGCGCAAATTAGAAAATGTGAGTCTAAGGAATCATGCCTGGTCAAGTCTGAAACAGAAAAATTTATTTGAAATTACCGATAGTTTGACGCAGCTTGACCAAACCTGACCCTTGTGCTATAAAAATTCAATCAATCAAGTCTGAAACCGCAGCAGTTGCACTCCATGGAGCATCATTGATAACAAAAATATTCTCATTGAGCACAGCCCAGGTCTTACCTCTAGACGATAGCAAGCGCTCTATTTTAAGGTCTACCTTTAGTTTCATTGATGATATTAACCTTCATTAATGATAGGTTACTGGTCTAGAGGGTCTTTGGAAACCAAAGCACCTTTTTTGTCAAGAAAGTCAGATTTTTCATTGCTAAATATGCCACAATGTGCAGATACTCACTGAAAGAAAATCTTATCTATACAGCCCTTTAACCTTAATCTACATTTCAAAGCACATAGATGTTCACAATGGCTAATATATGCAAGGACCTGTAAAGTGGATTTGAAATCAGAATAACTGCCTTTCTGTAGCATGAATACCGAAGTGAGCGCTGTTTAACAGCGATGAATGAAAAAAAGGCTTCAATTACATCTTCAAAGGCTGGTAAGAGATCTAACTTGTAGGTAGAACCTGAAAAGTTCACAGAAGACCTCAGCAACAGCTCCTTGAGTTCTTCCCAACATGGATCCATAAGTGTAAACTAGTTTCCCAAACTTTTTGACTGCAAGTCCACCTTTTCAAAGACAATTTCCTTTGGCACCTCTCTGGAAAACTATTTTAACTAATAATAAATTGCCTGTAATAATTGTAGTTGCGCCTCAAATTTTTGAATTTCAAAAAGCTAGTTTGGAAATAAAACTTGGAATTGAAATTATAAAGCTATGTATTAAAATGAAATAACAAAAATAAATTGGGCACATAAGCACACTAGATTGCACACAATTATTAGTAATTAATATCAATGAAATCAGTAAATTTAAAAATAATTACTAATGAGAAGAATAAGACTGGTGCTACCAATTTGCCTATTTTTGTCAGCAGCATCTATATAACTCCACAGTCAACTATTTACAGTTGGTTCCTCTGTGTTTAATTAAGACTTGTTACCACGCTGAGTCCACATTCAACTAACAGGATTACGGAAATGCAATCAAAAATTTAAGTTGGAAGCGCTCGCAAATACATGCCAACATTCTCTTGTTATGACTTGTCTTGTTTTAGAACAATCAGTTAAATCTTGCATTTTACAACATATAATTCTTGTGACAATGCATGTTGTAAATACGTATGTTCAAGTGGATAAATGTTTGCTTAAAACATTTTTAGGCAGCACTTTTTTAATCTTATTACCTACTTTTGCTCTTCCCTTGGGTCCAGCATTGCCACCCAAGATTCTTTCAATGCTCACAGGTGTGCAGTAGCACCTACTTTGGGAAATTATAGTGTAAACAAACCAGTCACTTTGAGGGAAATTATATTAAATTGCCTGATATTGTAATTTACTGAAAACAACTTGTTTTTTTAGGTAAGTCGCTGCTTTTTACTATTTCCAACCATTGAGAGGATGTCAACCAGTCCCCAAGGCCAGTGGGTTTGGCCTATGTTGACCTACTTGCGTCTTCCAGCTCTGATTAGTGTTTATGCTCTGAGTTACCTCAGTCCTCAAATGCAATGCCGACTTTTAGAGTGGTATTTCAAAGACCGTTGCATACCTGAATGTGTGCTGAATGCGAGTCTCAATCTTTTCCAACCAGATTGTGCGAAACTTTGCATGTATATGGCTAGAGATGAGTTGGAAAATGTGACGACCCTTGACGTGGACAACATTAGGGAAAACATCCCTCGCATAACATTCTACTATGGGTCGAATGACAACTGGTGTCCCTATTCCTACTACCAGGATTTGAAGGAGATCTTCCCACAAGGAGATATACGCTTATGTAAAAATAATTTTGAGCATGCTTTTGTATTGGAGAATAGCAAAGAAATGGGTGCATTGATTTCAGGATGGATCTTGGAAGAAATTTTAGGCTTGTCAAAAGATGTTCACAGGAATTCACTTTTGGTGTAAATTTGTTCAAGTTGAGCCATAAGAACGTTTAGATCAACTAGAAATATTGTATGACAATGTGTTGAGCTTTCAATGATTCCTCATTGATCAATTTCTTCATTTTAATGTGTGAATGTGTACTTTCATTTTGTTGAATTTTGTTATTGATTTATATTTGTTATTTTTGTTAGATTATATATTCCTGAAAAGTGAACCCTTCCAAATTTAAACATATTTCCTTTTCTGAAAATAGTCTCATTTTTCACTTATTCCTCCTCTTTCAAATAAATGATATCAGCTAAACCATAAACCTGGTTATCACACATTTTGCATTCAACAACAAATGTTGGTAACTTAAATATGAATTATTAATTGTTCTTTATATGGAATATTTATATTATATTTATTATTTACAAATTGCAAATGTTTTTAAAAAATTTTGTTTAGCGTTTTGAATCAAATTCCATTTTTACAAAAGTAAATGTTGAATATTTCTCAAAATTCTCAAGGGAAGTTTATTTTTGGGATTTCCTGGCAGTTGTTTTTATGATATTTATTTGATATCTCAAATTGGTTGTTCCCAAAATTGAGGATCCATTTTGTATGCAACATTTGAATTTTCATCATACTTTTAAAATTAAGTACATTAGGCAGTAAATTGGTCTGTTCGGAAAACATATTCACATAAATTACCCCATATAAAAGGAATGGAAATTTATATATTCAAGCTTAAGTCACAATTTTCTTTTGTTCATTTATAAAAAACTAGCAGTACCCACATGGCATTGCCCTTGACATCATTCTTGTTTGTCCTCACTGATTCTGAAAACATTAAAAGAAAAAACAATAATTTTAAGAACGAGTCCCACCACCACTCGACATGACACGGGCATGTCGCCTCATTCCTTCCACCTCACTGATTCTTGCTTAGAGAGCTTCATGATACACTATGTTGAATGTTCTTCCATTTGGAGCTAGGATGTAAAGATTCTCAGCTTTTCCAACTCTTGCAAAGAACCCACATACAGTTCACCATGGGAGAAACACTGTTTAATGAAATCGAGTCCTACAACTTTCAGCGATTGTCCTTGTTCATGCTCATGGTGAAACTTAAATGAACAGGGAACTGAAGTCATTTAAATTGGAATGGGAGATCCAAAGGGATGATTGGGATACTAGGAATGGATACGTCTTCGCTTGCGGCATGTTCAGTCATGATGGTGGCCTTAATAATATTCGGCATCAGTTTCTTGATAGAGTCTTGTTCCATTGCAGAGTGAAGGTGGATTTCTAAGAAGCATAATCGGTGTCCCAATTTCTAGCTGTCTATAATATGTGCAAGGGTACTCCAGATGGCTCCAATATGTTCAAAAACTCTGTTGTGTAGTTCACAGCCTCATCTGTCACATGTAGTGTCGATAGGTGACAGTACAGAGAAACCAGAGTTTCAGAATTGAAAAAGCTGCGCAAAATCAATTAAATTTTTAAAAATAATTGTGTTGAATTCAAAATATAAAAGGATAAAGTAAAAGTAAGTACAGAAAAATTGGAAGGATTAGAGTATATTTACTATTTTTAAAAAATATCTAGGCAAAAAATAAAAATTATCCGTCGGCCGGGTTTGAACTTGGGAGGTTTCCTTCCAAAGCACGACTTCAGTGCGTCGCTTTACCCACTGTGCCATCATTTCAATGTGAGGAGGGGTGTTTTTAGTGAAGAGATAGCATGCACGATAAGTATCTGTCAGATCGGTTTGCACAGATACGTCATAGTTGAGGAGGGGCTACACGCGCAGCGCAAAATATTAAAAAATTTTCTAGATTAAATTTTAAAATTTTGGCTTTGGGGGACATTCAGTTACTTTTAGGACTACCTGTGTATCAAATTTCATGGCTGTAAGTGCTATAGATTCTTCTGGACACTGCACACAGACACTTCCTTTTATAATAGAGATAATGTTGTCGTTTTGTTGGCTTTTTTACTAAAGGAAATGCAATAAGTAGAAAACCAATTTCTGTTTTTTTTGTCATAATTATTCTTTTAATAATGTTTGAGCATTCTAATCTTACTTTTCTTATTATATGTTTACCAGTATTTGAATCTCTTATTTCAAAGAAAAAATATTGTTAAATACAGTATTTCACAATAAACAAACTTTATGCAGAACATTTTGTTAGTATTTTATGTATATTGTAAAGCAAGTTGCACTCTTCCAATTGCATTCCTCATTTCAAACAAGTAAAGAATGGTAAACAAGTAGTTTCTAATAACATTCTAATATTTTTTGTTGTGACCAAATATGCTTTGAATTCTAAATTTCACAAATATCTGTTTTACTGGAAATTTTTGAATCTTTTAATTACTTAAATTTATTTATGGCAAAAATTTATTTTTCAAAAATTAATAACAATATTATAGTCTAGTATTAAATCTTATAGAGTATCTTAAAAAGCATTGTCATGCTGTTCTAAAATTTGGCAGAAAAATTCTTATGGAAAAAGTATTTCTTTTGGCTATATTATATACAGTTTGTATTGATACATATTTAATTATATGATTATTTCATTCTGTGTTTACTTTACAACTCTTGTGGAGTTTCTTATCAGTTTGTTAGTAAAATCATTTGTATAACTGATGCAATATGTAGAATTTCCAAATTAAGACTAAAATGTTTTCAAATTTATCCACAAAATGTTTTATTCAAATTTATCCACAAAATGTTTTATTCAAATTTATCCACAAAATGTCATTTGTCACATTTGGACAATCATCTCTAACTAATTTTGAATTTTTTTAAGGGTTTTATATATTTCATATATGAAACCAAAATTTAATTCTTAAGGGTACATATTGGAAAAAGACTAAAAATATTCCTAAAGCTTTAAAATTTCAGTTTATATTTCTTGTTTTAATTGCAAGTTTAATACTTGTATCTAGAGCAAGTTCAGTTCATGAACCAGAAATAGACAAAAAAGAGCGTCCATAAATTCCCCAGATTACAATTTTAAACTATTTGCCAAATAATCAACAATCAGGGTAATGTTTTAATCAGAAATAAAGAAATGGATGCTTTCTTGGCATTTTGCGTCATTTTATTTAGTTTTTAGGCATTATAAGATGTAAAGATCAGCTCACACATCACATCTGAACCAAAAATTTCAAATAATCAGTCCCAAATTCTAAAATAATTCATTGAATCAATAATAATAGTACCAAATGCTTTATTTCTCAGAACAAAAGTAATTAATTTTATTTGTATTCTCTTATTCCTTTCTTTATTTGTATTCTCTCATTTCCTTATTTTAGTCACATCTGTCAATCAAATTGTTATGGCAATAACATCTTTTTGACATAAAAATACATTTGATCGGATCAATAATTACAATGTAATTAGTCAAATGTAACATCTACTTGGAATATAAATATCTGTTTCAATAAAAACATTTTTAGAAATTGCTACTTTTTCTGAAAATGACAATTTGTAAACCCAACATCTCAATATGTTGAGGATAATTTGTTGAAATATGTTATGATTAAATTATCAAATACATTTTGTTTCTTTCCAAAACATTGACTGATATTCCTATCAATGTGTACTCTAATATCAATGCTGATAAAAAAATATACACTTTATTGTATTTTTTATTGGAACATTCCAGATAGTGTCAGGCTTTTATTTGTACCTTTTTACTTATCATTCATTTGCAATCAGGATTTAAACTTTGAATACCTATTTGAATAATCTTCAGCCTTGTAAAACTATACAGATACCTTGATAAATTTATATCAGTTCAACTTATATATATATATATATATGTGATATTTGCAGTTGGATTTTAAGTTTAAACTTTGTCTAAGTCTCAAGAAATCTTGCTTAGTTAGCTTTGGTCTCATTTTATGTTTGACTAAATTCCAGCCAAATAGTTGAGATTTTTCCAATTAAAAAATAAAATATGTTGATAAATTTTTTTTATTTATGGTAGTGATTCCTTTATTTCATTCTTAAGTGACATCTCAAAAGAAGTGAATTTTACAGAAAAGCCACATCGAGATTTAGAATATTTAAGCATATTTTGCTTCTGAATTTAAAATTTGTTGAATGCCATCACATTAAAAGTGTAGCATAACTGCTGGCATTGTTTTCCATGTTTTTTTAAATTTATGTTGAAAAGTTAATTATTCATTTTTTAAAATTAACTACCTAAAGTTATACTGTGTGGTTCTAATAAACTGTGTGGTCGACAAGTTGGCATCTTATCAAACATTACCATTTTGGCATTTGTGTGTGTGTGTGTTTGGTGACAAAAAAAATTAAAATCGCCTAAGCTGCACCATTTGATTTTACTGCAATGTGCACTAAGTTTTATTTAAGTAAAATGCAATTGTTCATCTCTTAGGTATTCATGAGATGTAAAAGATGTACAACTTCAAAAGAGAAAGTCTCACTTGTTTCTATTTATTTAGTACACATTTTTATCAAGTGTTTGCAAGGAAAAATAAATAAACATTGTTCAATTTAATAAAATGCATGTTGGGTCTCTAGAAGAGATTACATTCGTTCTGATATAAATTAGCAGGATTTGAAATTGGCAGTTGGTAGTCTTATTTTGCACTTAAAAATTATTTTATGACCAAATCTTTAGAATAAGTTGCCATTTTCGATAACTAAGATTTTTGAATACTTTTCCTTGTAGGACGCAAATTCCACCTAATTGACCGTTTATTCTTCCTTCAAACAGTCTAATGTAAATGTGAAACAATTACCCACAACAAAAAGAGGCCCACGAATGTGCAAATTTTCTAAGCCTATAATTATCAGAAAGATTCACTTAAAAAATATGTTAAAACTCATCCATGTAAACAAAATACTTTGAATTTGCACCTAAGTAGAGTATTTTGGCAGTTGAGGGTAAATGTCTGGGTGTTGGTGCCTGACTTTCTGCTCCTATTTTCTAACCCTGATACCTAGTATAAAAGTTTAGAAGTGATTTGAATGTAATGTTGATTCAAAACTACCCTTGCCATGAATTTTTAAACTAATTGCATGTTTTTTTAGATTGAACTGGTGTTTGTAAAAATAAGAATTTCGATTTGCAATTCTTTTACAAAAATAATTTGATCTTTCAGTTCAAAGAAAAACATTTCTTTATTGAATGTTTTGAAAGTTTCAGGACTCCCACAAGCAACTAAAAGGAGACTGCTAATAGTTTTCAACCTTGTCGACTATGAGTATCTTTTTAAGCAAAATCGTCTCAAAAGCTCCTTTTTGAAAGTTTTTGACTGAAAATTTTCACCTTAGGTCGACGAAAATTAAGTCCCCATTTTTAACCAATAGCATGAATCTGTTGCAGTCAAATTCATGCCTTTTGCTTCATTCATTGGGGAAGTGTTTTTACGAGTAACCTGCTCTCTAATGGTATCAAAAATATTTGGTAAATACAAACATACTGATTGCTTCAATGAGGCATTCATGTAACATCATATAGTATTTCTTTTAGAATTGTGAACTGATAAACTAACTGCCAAGCTAAACCAAACGTCTTCCTACTTCTATTTCACAAGATCTTACGTCAAGGATGTAGGTATTGGGGCTATTAAAATAAGCTTTAAGGTGAAGACTAATTTTCCTATTTTTAAGAATTTATGCCACTATTTCACAAGTGCTTTGGCTGTGGCAGTCCTGAAATTTCTGCAGCTTAAATTGTCAACACATAAGGTTATTGTTTCATTTTAAACAAGACAATTAGTTACATCTTTAAGGTTTTATAAAAAAAGTTTAGTCAACAATTTTTTATGCTGTAATCAAACATTTATTTTTAGAATAGTAATGAACCCTTTTCAGATGAGCTCCCCTGCCTTATTTCAAACTACATTTTGTTAGCACACAAACGCACAAGATCAAATAAGTTGAATTCATTATTACTCAAATATGAATGAAGTCTACTCACTAGTATTGTACTACTGTAAAATGATTGTTCCATAATAGGAAAGTATCAATTATAAATGTTGCTTGTTAGTATATTTAAAACTGATTTGTACTTCCATCAATTAGTATCTTGTGACACAGGTGTATTTTCTAATGTAGCTCACACTAAAATAGAACATTTGTACATGGAAGTTTATTATAGAATTTTTGTGTAATTGTTTCCTGTCCAAATTGTTATTAGGATAAGATTTGAGACAAGTATACATTTCATTTGTGTAAAGTTTGGAAATGTTTCTTGAAACATTAATGCATCTAGCATAACAAGTAGAATGTATACTTCAAAAATCATTTTCTAAATTATTTTATACAGTGAAAACTGGTTAGCAGTCCCCAATGTTCAATGGTCACGTTTGAGAACTGCTATATGTATAGTTCAATGTGAAGTGTCTAGAATTGATATTTCAATGTATGGAAATCTAGAATAGTTTGACATTTTCATTATACTAGCTCCTGTTTCATGTGATCATTAGGAGCAAGAGAGAATAATTACTGTGTCTAATTCAATCAACTGTAAATGCTCCAAAGCATTTCAAAATGACATTTATGAATGACCCACTACATAATTCCCAAAACAATCGTTTAAATATTAAGCGTATTTTCAGGCTTTGAAATAGTCGAGAGTACTTTTTTTATTTAATGACTTGTTCTAATGACCTCGAAGTACTTAATGTAACGTGGTAAGTAGAATTAGCAAGAAACTGCCTAAGCATAATATTCTGACAAAATTATGATAATCATTATGTGCACTTATTAACAAAACATTAAAGTAAAGTGCGTGTTCGATTCCGCTTTGGGTGTATTTCTCTTCCGTGTCAGAAAAATATTCCTTGTGTATGTATGTCCCTTACTTGATGTCTTGTGTTTGGTGCAACTTGGCCAAATATGCCCCTTGTGCCATAAAACCCAAAACCAACCAACCTTATGATCCCACAAAATCGATGATACAGTATATCGTCACCTGAAATCAAGAACTGAGTTTCTCGAAAAGGTGGTTTGTGAGTTATAATTAAATTAGTAAAGCTGAGATCACACAAGCATTTAATGCAATTGGTAACTTTAACCACTTAAGCTCTATCGGCTAATGAAAAATGTCGGTATATCATACCTGCCTACTCTTCCGAATTTCCTCGAAGTCTTCCGGAAAATCAGTTTTTTTCCAGTCTTCCGGATTTTTCTTTTCAATTAGAAATTTTCAAAGTACAGGAAATTTGTCAATAGCTCCAAATCTTGGCAATCTGGAGGAATTTTATTGCATACCTGTCAACTTTTCCTGTCTTCCTAACAAAAATAGTATCCGGATTTTTTAAGGGAAAAATTTTTCAAGTTAGCCAATTTCGAAGTTTTGGCTCCATGCATTGGCAATCAAGAACGTAAAACTTCGGAATCAGTGGTTGCTAAATCGTCGTTATAACTTTCGGGGCACTAATTTTCAAGAAAAACCTTCATAAATACCTTTCAAACACTCAAGATAAAGTTAAATTGCTTATTTTTACATAGATTTGGCGCCATTTTGTGTAAAATGCTGCCTAATTGGTTTCGCTAAGTTGAACTGCCGTCAAGCATGTAACATTAGTAGAGAGCAGGGTTACTTATTCTGTTTTAAATTGCTTTCATAAAGCCCAATTTGGTGCAATTGACGCTTTTAATTTTCATTTCTGACAGTCGCGTATTAATTTTTGTTTCAAAAATCTTCAGAATTTTTTTTTTCTTGAAGGTTGGAAAGAGAATGATATATATGAAACTGGATTGGGCGGCAAACTGTTTTTTCCTTAATCTCAAAAACCAAAAAAAATTGAGTTGCCTATTCAGGTGACGATAGAGGATTGAATCAACACAGCATCTGCTCTTAAATCTAAGGCTTACAAACCTTTCTTATTAGTGACCAGAGATTCACTGAATTCAAACAGTAACATTAAACCTTTAACTTATAACATCAATCGCTCTTCACGGCCATTCAATCTATTGTCACTAAATTGTCCTACTTGGAGAACCTTCAATTTTGCCAAGATATCTCACATACTAGGCTAAGTGACAGCAACATTTTAAATATGTGGTTTGCATTATTATATACCTTTTCATTTGTAGCTCTTGCTTGATCATTTTGCTCTTCCGATGATGTTAACTGTTAGATATAGCTAATAAATTAAAAGCTGTTAACTATATGAAATGTATATGGAAAAGATGAATTTTATAGAAGATATTTGTAATCAAAGATAGGTGTTCTGAATCATCACGCAATGTTACTGAAATAATTAATCTAAGTGAGTTAAATGTGAAGTGAGTTTTCTCTAAGAGTTAACTGTAAAGTGTAGATATACATTTACTCTGACGTGAGTTAATTTGTGTGCATAAATTTTTTATCACTCATTGACTCAGCAAACTTGGCTTGCTTCGGCACCTATCAAATTGGTTGATAACTGCTGTGAACAGTTTTCACTGCATCTTGAGCAATTGCAGTTTCAGAAAGAACCGTATATTCATTTTTAGTGTATTTTCTCATTATCTGAACAAAAAATTGAATCGAGAATAATTTAAGAATTTTATTTTTATTAAATGAAATGATAGTATTTGTTGCCTAATTGATCCAGGTAGCGCACAATGATAAATCTTCAATTTAGATTTATAATGTAAATGTGTGTATTTTAGATTTAAAATGTGCACTGTCTATGAATTTCCCACATCGTGTATTTGTTAGGTACTGCACAGATAGGGACTGAACAATTTGTTTCGCAAGAAGTTTGTAGTATGTCTCGTTTCTTATTTATAAAATTGTTCTGTCAAGATTACTGTACATAAAGCCTAATACCACATAAAGTTGCAAGCTAATTTGTTTGCATTTATGCAAATGTTTCAAGGCGATGTATTTAATTTTTATTACATAAAAAGGGCTCATGTCTTGCTTGAAATTAAGTAGAAACGTATTGCAATATGCATGGAAAATGTGTACATGCAATTTATCATACATTTTAATCCCTGGAAATTCTTACCTAATTTAACAAATATATTTGCTTTTCAGATAAAGTGTAATCATGAACCAGACTTCCTAAACACTCTCTTTAATCAATAGACATTGCAACCCTCAAACATTGTCATCCTAAGAATTTCCGTGGCTCAGTGGGTTTGTCCGTGCTAGCACCTTCCAGTTATAGGCGGCGCAGGTTGGATTCCTGCCTGGGTGTATTTCCTTCTGTGTCAGAAAAACTTTCCATGCATGTGCATGTTCATTACTCGACGTTGTCTTGTGTTTGGCGCAACTTGGCCAAATATGGCCCTTGTACCATAAAACAAAACCAACTTAAGGACTTTCATTTCAATCCGATTGCAAAATGTTTCAAAATAAAAGTTTCTCAAGTAATCGTTAACTGCATTAGAATATCTGATTAAAAACTAATATTAAATTTGAATTGTATATTTTTTCCCACTATGTAGCCTAAGGCTTCCTTGATCACTAAGTGGTACTAAATTTAGTATTTTATCTGGTGGAGGAAATGCTAGATCATAATAAAAATTATGTCATTTGGTAATTCAGACAATTTTCATAACCAGACATTAAAAATTACAATTTTTTTTGTGTATCACATCAAGTGCTCAATTTTTCTTGAGATTAGTTTTAGAATGAAAATTTAAAAAATAACCACAAAATCAAGATATTTAATTGCGGTTTTAAGTCAAAAAAAAAATTTAAAACCATGAATTTTTATAAATTTAACTAGTTAAAAAGTAGCTCGGGTAGAAAAGGATTAATATTCAGTTGAACGTTGTGCAATTTCAGAAAAAGCAAACCCCTACGGGGCACTTGTCCCCAGTCTGCATGTCTTCATTTATGTTATTTTACAATCATGCCATTTTTATAACCCAGGGGCAAAAGAATGAAAATGTGTCGAGTCTAGACTGAAAAATTAGGTTTGATTTATATTAAGCATTTTTCATTTCAATGAGATGCTTAGGGATATTTTTGATACGTAACTATTTAATTTAGATTAAAGTTTTTCGTTACAAATTTATTTTTTAACTAGTTAAATCAGATTTCACTCACTCAAAATGTTTTAAATTTGCAGATTTAAATTATCCATTTAAGTTCTATATCTTAATTTGTTAATCTTCAAAACTTAGGTGTGTGTAGAATTTCAATGTTATGAGCCACTGCATTGCTTTATGTCAGCATGAATATTGAGCATTGTCTTCTAGTTCAAATTAAGATGTAATTCATATCTTTTTACATTTCAATGTGAGTATGTATTATGTATGCATGTAGGAAATTTAGAAGAATTGCATTTATTAACTAAGCCATGATCACCTCAAGGGCTTACTTTTGTATTCATTTATATGTACGCTTTCCAATCACCTTTGCTAACAAATTTATTGCTTTGTGATATTTACACTAAATTTTTTATGTATCCCAGTGAAACATGCCAATGATTTAAAATATGCAATAAATATATTAATGTTTAAATTGAGTTGTATATTTTTGTTTTAAACTGTTCGCAATTAGTTCAATTTCCTAAACTCATTTAGTCTTAGGCAGACCATACGTACCGATTTTTGTTCCATATTTCCCGGACATCCCATCGTTCTAATAAAAACGTCAGTTTTGTCCCGTTTTTAATAAAATATTTTAATATTGGGCAATCAAATTATTAAAGAACTATAATCGTGCATTAATAATCCCCCATGGATACCAGCAATTTGTATCAGATTCTTATTATTCGATGTATCGATATCTGCAGTGATTTATTTAGAGAAAATAATATATTGTTGGCCATACTTGCGCGTCTCAGACGGCGTTTGTTCTGCTGCAGCGCTATAGTTTTTGTTTTATCTGTACTAACGTAGTAGCTGTTATTCAACCTCGACGCGAGGTTTAAATTTCATTTTTTTAAGGTTTGTCCCCATCCTTGCAATGTCAGAGGCGAAACTCCAAGTTTAATAACGAATCGTCTTGCTTAACATGAATACAGAATATTACATAACCCCCTCGTCCCGTTTTCGTCAAGGATATGGTCAGCCTACACTTGAGAATATTTTCTGAGAACAGTGTGGTTAAAGTAGAAATTTAGATTAAATGTTGAGACATTGAAGGCTATTTTAGTTGCAAGACAAAATTATGTCGTGGAGTGAGAAGTCTTATAGGGTGTTGAAAGGCCGAAATTTGCTGCGTAAGATTACTTCATCGGAGAAATATTCATGATGGCACGATCGTGGCGAAGTCCAGTCCCCTCTACGTCTACCTAACTTTTTGTATGGTATTCCGTCTAATGGTAAGCTCAATATGCTTATGTAATTAAACTTTATCGTCTTACTTTTTTCATGAATACAGAATGACATCCCCCGTTCCGTTTTTGCCATCCCAATTTCCAGTTTTCGTCTCAAGGAAATATGGTCAGCCTAATTAGTCATTAATGTTAGGGCTTTTAACATTATGATTGATTATTTTGCATCTATAAATTTGATTTTTTGACTATCAAATTTTTAGTCTTAACTTTGAACTTTTTCGCTTGTATGACACTTTATATACATTTCTCTGAAAATCATTTTCAAAAGTGGAAAAAGTAAGTTCTTTCCCCAAACTGGGATGTAGTGTTTCAGGGAGAGGTAGGTATTTTAATTAACGTCACACTGGAGCAACACAACGGGCTATTGGTGACGGGGGGGGGGTATTTCAATTAACGTCACACTGGAGCAACACAATGGGCTATTGGTGACGGTCCGGGATCAATCCCAAAGGGAAAGATCCGAGGACAACACCACGTAATTTTGAACCATGGTCAGATGACGAGGCAACACCTGAGCTGGCACCCCACTCTCCAAACTTCCACACCACGCCAACGTGAGGACATTTGAAGCCACGACAGATTTAACGTGCACCAGCCCCCTTTGTACACGACGGTGTTTGGCTGGATTCGAACTCGCAACCCTTCGGTTGCTAGTCCGTTACTCTTCCAACCGGGCCACCGCGGCCCCGTTATTGGTGACGGTCCGGGATCAATCCCAAAGGGAAAGATCGAGGACACCACGTAATTTTGAACCACGGTCAGATGACGAGGCAACACGAGCTGGACCGTTACCACCGAGATAACAAGGCCAGACCGCTGTGACGTTTCGATCACGTGACTCACTTACTAGTAGTCATAACAAACATCGCCGCATGGCCGGCTACTTATGGATTACCTTTAATGTAGCTTAAGAAATTAGGGTTTTTATACTATTTTACCGGAAAGCAAGTGCAGCTGCAGTTAAATATTGTTATAGAACATTTGTGGAACATTACAGTGTCAAGGTGTTAAAGGCTTTCGTCAAACAACACGTTTAACGTGTGTCCAGACCGATTTCTTTAGGCTTAACCACGAGGCTATCCAAAATGCCCTTTAGATGCTGTGTACCTTCTTGCTCTGGAAATTATGGATAGGGTGATGCACCAAAAGTGGCGGTTTTCTCCTTTCTAAAGGATGGAAATATTAGAAAAAGATGGCTCAGGGCGATTCCACGAGCCGACTTTACACCATCAAAACGCAGCAAAGTCTGCGAACTTCATTTTCAAAACGATGATATCGTCCGGAATGTATCGAAATTCAACAAAAAAACTGCTGAGTGTTCTACCTTTTCCATGAAACGTCTTCGTTTAAAAGTTGGTGCTATGCCAAGTATATTTCCGAATTGCCCTAAATATCTCTCGAAAACTTGTCCCACCGTTCGTAAAAGCAGGGAAGATAAAATTCGTGAAACTGAGGAATCCAATTTATTGAGAGCTATCAACGAAAGCAGATCTGAGTTCATTGCTCATCATGAATCTATTTCTTTTCAAAATTTTAATAGGCTACTAGAAATTTTGGATTCATTACCCCATAAACAAAATTGGTTTAAACTAATTGAGGAGTCAAAAGTTACTTTTTTCAAAATTTGTTTTAATCCAGGACCTGCAACAAATTACACTGTTGTAATACATTCAAATCTGAAAATGGAAACATTTATATGGCCAAGAAATTTCTGTAGATAACAATCAAATCAAAACACCCTGTCACGTTAGTAAAATTTGGAAGTTATTGAAAATTGTTTGAATTTTATAAATGAAATATCAAGGAAAAATTGTTCAGCCAACTATGATAATCGCTTCAATTGCTTTTACAGTTCAATTGCTTTGATTTCCCATTTTTACAGATTTAATGATGAAGAAAACATTAATTAGATTTCTTTAGACTATGAGAAAGGGTTTTCTTTTCTTTTTGATTTATGGTCGCATTTGAGAAACTATGATATTGGACGGTATTAAGCTTGATTGACGTGTGTATTTTAGTTAATAAAAGTCATAAGCGAGTTTTTCGCTATTTTTTAACTGAATTTACGATATAATTTTGGCCGGTTTTTTAATAAGTTATTGCTTTTACTATTTACGCACACTCTTTGTTATCGTTAGTAAATAAGGAAGAAAGACGCGAGGGTGTGGAAGTTTCATTCTGAGATTATCGTAGTTTTGACTAGGGAAAAACCATATTTACAAACTGCTATAATAATTTGCAATAACGTATAACAATATTTTCCTGTGGTCTCGACGTATATAGAATATATTATGTATCGTTGTAGACAGATTTCACTGTATTAGGCTTTGAATATTCCAATACGGCGGTGGTCGTTCGTATCGCACGTATGACTACTAGGGAGACGCCATGATGGCAGCGGTCAGGCCTTGTTATCTCGGTGGTAACGGCTGGACCCCTCTCCAAACTTCCACATCACGCCAACGTGAGGACATTTGAGGTCACGACATATTTAACGCGCACCAGCCTCCTTTGTACATGACGGTGTTTGGCTGGATTCGAACTCGCAACCCCCCGGTTGCTAATCCGTTGCTCTTCCAACCGGGCCACCGCGGCCCTTGTTTCAGGGAGAAGTTTCCACAATGAAGTTACTATTGAATGTTTTTACTCAGGTCTTGTTGTCCTCGTCATCTGGCAGTAGTTCAAAATTAAGGTGTCCTCAAATTTTTTTTGCCTTCCCGGATCTCGGATAATCGCCAATTTTATTACTCCAGAGCTACGTAAATTCAACTATATGCCTGCATACTTTTACTTTGGCCGGTTGGAAGAGTAACGGATTAGCAACGGGAGGGTTGCGAGTTCGAATCCAACCAAACACCGTCGTGTACAAAGGAGGTTGGTGCGCGTTAAATCTGTCGTGGCTTCAAATGTCCTCACGTTGGCGTGATGTGGAAGTTTGGAGAGTGAGGTGCCAGCTCGTGTTGCCTCGTCATCTGACAGTGGTTGAAAATTACGTGTCCTCTGATCTTCAGGTTTAATCCCGGACCGTCGCCAATAACCCGTTGTATTTATTGTTCCAGTGCGACATTAATTAAAATACCTACCTACTTTTACTTTGGTCGAGTGACCAACTCTCGTATTTCCCGGGAACTCCGGTATAAGCTCATTTTTTATCCTCCCAGCTCCTTATTGACTTTTTATTTCTCCATATTTCATTAATCAAGATAGCAAAATTTAATTATATTCCCAACAAATAGCATTCCGATGTACTCATTATCGACATTTTAAAATTTAGAGTACTCATCCATAAATATTGAAAAATTACCCATAATCAATAGAAAATTTAACATATACTAATCGCGCGATAAGGTTGTTTCCAGATTGTAAACAGAAAGTATACAACAAAGTAGGTTCAAATTTTCCAGTGATTTAAGAGTAATTGATGACAAACCTTAATAAGATCTTAGGCTTTGATATAAGCATCCCAGACACAAATGCCAAAACTGAAGTTTTTTCACTGATGTGCAATAAATGAACTGATCAAAGAAATAAAAGCAGCTTGGAGCAACTGATATTAAGTCAGCTAATGGTAGCATCTGATCGCTAAAGTTGTAGTTTTTGAAATTTACACCAAGTTAAAAAATGCTTAGTTCTGCAAACATCAGTGGACAAATACTTATACAATACATATAGGTTAGGATTAAGAAACATGCAAATTTGTATCCTATTGTAACTTGCATAATCTACAATGTAAATTGTTTTGTTTCATATTATCCATTCCATAAACATTAGTTGAAGTGACGCCGCGCCGTTAAAAATGCGCAGAATTTGCCGCGACTAAACTTCTAAGAGAGAAATGAAAATTTCACATTATTGTATAAATTCTAAGTCGATAGCAAAATATGTTAATTCAGCATTTTCCGCTTTGAATTATGAAACAAAGATATACAAAGCATTTCCTGTTTTTGTCTCATTTCGCAATTATCTTTTCACAATTGTTACATTGTTCACTTGAGATTTTATCTATTTCTCTCACCCACATCATTCCACATCTTGAGTCGTATCCTCTATAGGTATGTCGCCAAAACATTTTTACTTCCCTCATTGAAAGAGATTAGAAGTTATTTTCAAATCTAGTCTTAAAAAATATGATGTTAAAATTTTTTTAAAATTCAATTTGAATGACATAACCTTTCAAGAATTCAAAACAGATCACTGCTCATTGAGTTTTAAGAGTTCTCTGCGAAACGTTTCGTATTTATTCCAAACGCAAATATTTGTTTTCCTGAGATTTTAATAAAATTCCACTGCTTGAAATATAATCTATTGTAATAGTTAAATGAATTTTTCAAATAAAATTGGAGAAAATATGTTCTTGGGAATTTATAAAATTATTCTGGTCTTTTAAACACAAAAATTAGCAGTTTTGTGGAAAAATAATAATTTTCCAGGTAAAATACACTATACCTCAAGTTCACCCAGAAAATTTTAGTACAATTCATCTCCTCAATAAGAGGAGATGAATCGAGTGTTAGTGTTCTAGATCGAGTGTTATCTTTTGTTTTATAGCAATTAACTTGTTAAACTTCCACTAACAGGTTAAAACTAAAGTTAATGCAATAAAATATATAAAACTAGCTTAAAGAGCAGAGATAAGGTTGGTTGGGGTTTTATGGCGTAAGGTCCAGTAATTCCACTGATAAGGATACACGGGCTCTAGAAATCACTTATTGCTATTCAAGTGCTTGTTCTTATCTTTCGCGGAGTAAAATCGTAACTAATGATCGCGCATTGAAACACCCTTGATATTCTTCATTGTTAATGAAGATTCACAGCTCAAAATAGAAAAGCGATTGATAAATCTCACAGCTTAAAAATATATCTAAGTCGAAGGATCTTACAAAAACTCAGTAGTACAGAACTCAATTGAACTCGCAGCTCAAAGTATGCCTCGGTTAATAATTTTTATGGAACTAAAAGATTTAGCATATTATGGCGTTGCCAAGTATAAAAAAATTACTTATTAATAATTCAATTATACTATTGCATGCGCATTTTCACTAAGTATATAACTTGCATTTTCTATTTTATCATAAATATTATCGCCTGCGTTACTGGTTTCCTTGGATCCATGTCATGATTTAATATTTATTGTACGCGAGCAATCTCGCAGAAGTATCTGAAGATTTTACTTAACTTTAACCTTGATCTGCATCTTCGAAAGTTTCCTTTCATACAGTAGGATTAATGTTACTGCTCTATAACTTTATTTTATGAATAGAGCATAATACAAAATATCTTAGATAAAAGTAAAACAGTAAAAATGTTTATTTCAAAAATTTAATTGTAATCAAAGTTCACATTTATTGCTTCTTTTTCCCCTTTTTAGGGGCCCAAGCTCTTATTAAATTCACAGCAAACATAATAGACAGAGAGTGTACTAGGAATGTAATTGCGACAAATCCACATTGTATTAAAACGCCTGGAACACCATAGAACATTTTAATTTCTTGTCTGGTGCCTTCTGTCAAAAATGCCCTCATGTCACCTGAATAGTATACTATAGCACTCACCAAAGGGCAAATGCCAGATATGAAGGTGCCCACTGCATAAACTTTCATGGGAGTAGTGTAGTTTTTACGAAGGCCAAGGTAGGCTGCTATTGTGAACCCAATGCTGCTGAGCCAAATATATTCCCAAAGCACTATTTTGGGCAATTTAATACTGATCAAATCCTTTGCTGGGTGATCAAAAATTCTGAGCATTTCCATCGACAGTTTCAGCAAGATGTAAAGGGAGAGTACCACATGCAAGAAAATGGATACTTTCAATCTTTTCTTATTAGAGGAGCTGCAAAAGTAAACATGACTTAGTATCAAAAGGCACTATATTATAATCCAATGCTTGAACATGGCAATCAATACATACCATATCAACTGGTCAAGTACTGTCTACCACGAGAACTGCTCTAGACACTGTCTGTTGCCATAGAAACAGACCTTATCATATTTTCCATAGGAAATGCTTGAAGAAATGTATTCAAGTTTGTCACATTGGTGCACTTGATGACAAATTGGAAATATATTTGTCAAACATTTTTACTTAACAGTCACCGAGAAGATAATTCTAGTAAAGTAACTCTTTCTGCCACAAACATTTGCAAAAACCAAAGTAAAATGAAGTCACCCCAATTAGAAATGAACGAGCACTGTTTTTATAGCAACTGCACCACTTAGACTTGGTGTCAAGAGCAGTTCTCGTGGTACAGAATGAATACTAAATTTTATGCATACAGATTAATAGATGAAAAATATAGGCACATTTCGACTGAATCACAAATCTAAAACCCTATCACAATTATTGTAATTTATTTATAATGGGCATTACTAATATTAAGGATATGACAGACCAGTCGATTTAGTGGTCAGGGTGCTGGCATCTAGATCCCAAGTTTCTTGGTTTGAATTCAGGGGTAAAGCATGATAGTTTGTCTATCTGTAGTGAATGTGGGTTGTACCTTGAATGTATAGTTTGTACGTGAGGTGTAATGTGAACCCATCCCCTGTAGGATGGGTTCATTAGCATTACCCTGGAAAACCCATCCCCTGTGGTGCACCAGGGTAATACTAAGTGGTTCACAATTCCACCCATATAGTGTCATGATGACTATTCAATTGGCTGGGCATTGAGAAAAAATATTAGGGATATGATTAAGCAGAATATGGAAAACACTCAATATATACATGCAAATTACACTGTTTAGTGAGGCTAAAAGTAAAAAAAGCAATTATTGGCTAAAAAAGTTTATTCCATTAATTATTAGTAATAGTTTTTTATCTTAACCCTCTGAGGGGTTCCATGCATATATCTATCCTGCAAAATGCAGTCTTCCCAGCATGACTTCTAACCAGTTTTGACTTTCCTGACCTAGAATCTTTCCTAGAATTCTTTCAACCAATAAATGGTATTATTTAATCATTAAGAGTATAGTGGGGTAAAGGTAATACTACACTGCTCAAATCACAATGTTTATGACGCTCCAAGGGTAAAATGCATTTTTTATCTTAAATATACCATCTTGACAAATCATCTTGCAATTCACTTTAAGGTTTTGTCAATGCCAGCTCATGGATCGTATGATCCATTAAGCATTAATTGGAAGGAATGTGAGACAAGAACGTTGTGAATGCAGTCTCTGCATTACCCCAAGGCACTATGGAAAGTGAAGCCACATTGTGCCCACCATGAACTGTAGGGGACATGCCTTCTTGGAAGACTGGAGAAACTGTCCCATACTTAGGTATCATCTAGAAAAAGACAGGAAATTTCAAGTAGCCAACCTGCCTTCAGCACATACAAAATTCAAACTAGTAAGTCTGCCGGTTTCTTAAGAGTGATGCCTTTAGCCACTAATCTACTGGTGACCCATTCACTTTAAGATAAAAGTTTGAAAATATACTTATTCAATGAAATGAAAAAATATATAAAGAATCTAAGAGCGAACAATCTTTAACTTTCTGTATCCAAAGTAAACAATGTATAATCCTGCTTTTTGGCAGATATCCATAATAATTTGCGAGTTAAAAATCAGAAATTTTCTTAAAAACTACCAATAGTTCAAATGGAAGGCAAGGGACTGCAAGTACATTTTTTATGCAAATCAGCCCTACAAATGCTTGTAGGGTTGATTTCAATTAAGGTATGTGCTAACTGTTTATTTTAAATGCACTTTGAAAGATTTCATTTTAATCATAATTAACTAATTTCCATCACAATGAAAAAATGTAAGGCTAATTCATGTTTCATTTTATTCTATATTTTGTAGATTCCAATAAATATTACATGAGTAGTTTAGACACATGTTACATGAGCCATGAATGTAGTCTAACTTAGCAATCTTTAGTCATGTTTTGCACTTATATGCTTTGTTTTGATGACCAAGTTTTTAGACCAGTCATTTTTAATGATCAGGTTTTTGAATATTGTCACTTGTATGAGGCAAATTCTGACCAATCAAATGCCTCCACTTCCTTTTAACATGCACTTAAATCTATATGTAAATTATAAGTCTGAACTGTCAATGTGAAACAACCATTCGAAACAAAATGTCCTTTAAAAAATGCCCCAAATGCAATCGGATCAAAGTCTAGGCCCTAGACAATGACTCAAACAAAATATTGCCCTTAAAAAGACAAAATGCAACTGGGTCATAACAAGTCCTAGTCACTCTGTTCATACACATCCAGATAAAAAACATATTTTTTAATTGCATGCAATGTGAGCCTTTTGACTACTGAGAAAAAGTGTTTATATACTATCAACACTTGACTTTCTGCTAATTTTTAACTTTGACGTAAGCATTTTAGATATGTTTGTCACAGCATTAGCATTAGAAATAGAGACTTGGATAATTTAATCTAACTCATTTTAGAACTGCATATCGTCTAAATTATTAGATCCAAATTTTACTTTCTACGAATTTAGTCTGAAAATCTATTACTGTAACTTCTGCACCTCACAAAAATATATGTGTAGTGAAACCCCAACACTTTTCTTTAATGCATTCTATTTATAACTTCCCTGTTTACAGGCATAACAGGTTATTAATTCAATATTGTATGCCTCTCCAAATTATCATTCCACTATTTAAATTCATTTGTTCCTGTTAAGTTCGTAAGCATCTAAAGGAAGAAATTAAAATTTTTGTAAAAACTTGTGAACATTCTTTTACATTGTTTTTACTATGAAAAGTAAATCATTTCTCAATACCTTTTGTAGAGAAGGCTCTCCAGAAGATGCAACTTAACCTCTAAATTTCATAATCATGAACCACTTCTATGCCCTGCGTTTGCACATACATATATCTTTTCAGTTATGATGCTCAAATATCCCATCCCTAAATATAATTCGCCTTCAGAATGTTTAGTTACTTTGTTAATAAATCAGCCTTTTAATTTTTCACTAGGACAGCAATATCTATATAACTGCTTCTTTTAAGTATTACATATATATTTAGTAGTGCCAACTAAAGGAACATATTAGAGGCCAAAGTAAAGGCTCAGTTGCTTCATGTTTTCAGAGCTCAATTTTTTTATGAAGATCATATTATTGTGATGTATTTAAAACATTGGTGTTTAGATTGCAAGGACTTTGCACCCCTGTTGATTGATATCATGGTCAAACGAGCTAATAAGTACGGTCAAATTATCCTGCACATTTGGTTAGTCGCATTATCAATACAGGAAGAGTCAGAGATGTTACCGCTTATTATAGTTATAATGTTATTAACATATTATATATGTTATTAAAATGATGTTACAAATGTTGTCTTGGCCTTATAACAGGTAAGATCTTTTTTCGCCCTGTATGCTTCTTATCATCTTTATGTTTGGAACACCAGATTCCAACTAAAAATATTAGGGCCTCAAGGGGATAGGACACCCTAGGATTTGTCATCCCCACTGTCATCCCTGCTATGGGTGTTTTGCAGAAACTTATTTGGTTACTCATTGGTCCATAAAATTATAAAGGGCTCAATAGAGTTTAAGCCCCTGGAAGTTTTGGCATTAAAGTATTGTATCTTTCATATTTACACACAACCTGAAATACTGAATTAATCCATTTTCTTTCTATACATATTCATACCAAACTTTCTCAATTTGAAAGACAAGGAAATTTTACATTTTCTTTTCCTTACAAGTCTACTCTTTTTTCGACAGAATAGCGTATGGGCATTATAAGCAAAGCTACACTGAAAAAAACCTGAACAGTTTGTAAATTTCGATAGTAAAAGTTTACAAGTTCCAACTCGGAAACTACTGTACTTTGAAATTAATAAACTATAAATTATTCATAAATGAAAGATATCAATTATTTTAGAGCATCGGATATTAATCTACGGATTTGAGAAAAATCTATTTTTTACAGTAAAAACACTAAAGGAAATTTTTTGAACTCTAATACATTCGTTTTTGCACACGTTTCAAAGACATTTTTCTTGACACGTGGAAATGAATAAAAAATGCGAGTTCTTAATAATCAGGAAGGTGATATAAACGTGTTGGTTAGATAACACCAAAACTAACTCACCTAATTTGATAATGACCTGCAATCGTTTCACGATGACCATAATCTCCTCCATCAGTTCCTTTAGCTCTCGCACCACCCCGGTGTGCCATTTTTAAAAATCAGAACACAAATTAAATCATTCAACAGTAATTAGAGTTTAAAATCGTACGAGCGGAGTTCTTATGCGACCAGACACCTCTCGAACACACATAAAACGTGACAACATTTAAAAGTGAGCGTGGCATGACATGTGTAAACAGTGACAAGAAACGGTTACTATGGATCTGGATGGATTTCCCTAGGCGGAATTCCCTATACCCCTGTTTTCCCTGTCTTCGTGGAATCGCGGTAGCCCGGTTGGATTGGAAGAACAACGGATTATCAATCGGATGGTACGTAGGTATTTTATTTAACGTTAGCACTGGAGCATGACAACGGGCTATTGGTGACGGCCCGGGATCAATACCAAAGGGAAAAAGCCGAGGACACCACCACATAATTTTGAACCACAGTCAGACGAGGTGTTGTCTTCGGATTTTTCCTTTGGGAATTGATCCTGTACCGTTGTCAATAGCCCGTTGTGTTGCTCCAGTGCGACTTTAATTAAAATACCTACCTCTTTGTTTTTAATTGAACCTCATAATTTTAACGTCGTGTACAAAGGGGGCTGGTGCACGTTAAATCTGTCGTGGCCTCAAATGTCCTCACGTTGGCGTGGTGTGGAAGTTTGGAGAGTGGGGTGCCAGCTCAGGTGTTGCCTCGTCATCTGACCGTGGTTCAAAATTACGTGGTGTTGTCCTCGCATCTTTCCCTTTGGGATTGATCCCGGACCGTCACCAATAGCCCATTGTGTTGCTCCAGTGTGACGTTAATTGAAATACCCTAAATACCCATACCATACCATAATTTTAACAAATTAAAATTTAAACCTCATTATTCTATTCTGCAAAAAGTAGGTTTTTCTTTGATTAAAATTTTCTATCCATTACCTATCGACTTAATTCCTAGAACTATGGTTCGGGTTTGATCCTGGACCGTCGCCAATAGCCCTTGTGCTGCTCCAGTGCGACAATAATTAAAATACCAACCAACCTAAAACTATGAATTTTATTTTTTAAAAAAAGAATCTGGATTGTTATCCTTAGTTGATCAAATCAAGTTGTCAGATAGATAGGTATTTGAATTAACGTCGCACTGGAGCAACACACCGGGCAATTGACAATGGTTTGGGAATAACTCCAAGAACCAAGTTGTCAGGGCAGACGCAAGAGTCACGAGCGGCCGCGGTAGCTCAGTTGCTAGAGTTGCGGATTAGCATCCAAAGGGTAGACGGGTAAGTAGTTGATTTAACATCGAACTGGAGCAACACAGCGGACTGGTGGTGACAGTTCAGGATCAATACCGAAGGGAAAGATTGAGGACAACTCGTAATTTTGAACCACGGTCAGCAACCAGAGTTGCGAATTCGAAACTCAATCCAACCAAAGACAGTCGTATACGTTGGGTCTGATGCAAGTTAAATCTGTCGTGGCCGCAAATGTCCTTATGTTGGGGTGGTAAAAGTTTGGAGAGTGGGGTGCCAGTTCAGGTATTCATTCACCTTGTCATCTGACCGTGATTCAAAATTACGAGGTATTGTCGGAACTTTCTCTTCTGGATTGATCCGTCGCCAATGCCCGTGTGTTGCTCTAGTGCAACGTAAATTCAACTACCTAGCTAACGAGTTGTCACGCTTTCGGATCTCTTCGAAAATCTTAGTTGTTTATATTTTCGCAGACGTTTACTAAACTGACGAAAATTGGGGTAAAAATAAATTTCTTTTTTTTTGTGTGGTCCTCTACCAAACAACCCTTTTAAATGAGCACGTTAAGGCATTTCCCCCACACATAATGAATAGCCCGATGTGTTGTTCCAGTGGGGGCATGAATTTAACTACCTACCCCACAGAATTATGTAGCATAAACGTTAATGTTAATCTCGGAGCAGTGATCAAGGTCCAGTGCCTCACCCAACCCTATTCTGTAGGAATGACGCTCCCCGCGAGATGGGAGGTTAAGGAAGAATCTAAACACGAGACAGAAATAAAGTGGATAGGGTGAACTTAGCATTTTGATGGCAGATGCTACCATGTAAACGGGAAGGAAGAGAGGGTGGGTACTTTTAAACAGACCTTGAGAAGTCTGTTTAAATGTAATTGACAGTTCTACAGTTAACTCTCCTTTCCTTGTCCGTGAATTGACGGTTTTGAATCATGTCCTGGTGGGCTTGCTGTGCCACACAACAGTCAACATCAAATAATAAATATAAGTATCAAATAATAAATATACACACAAGGAAAGTTTACTGACAGAAATACACCTAGGGGGAATCGAATCTGTCACCTACAACTCGAAGGTTGCTAGAACCAATAAGCCACGATCGCCCCACACATCGGGAAAAATAGAAACTTGAATCAGGAGGATCCACACACAAGGAAGACTCAATAATGTGAATGCAATGTCTATAAATGAACTCCCTGGTATCGAACCACAAACGAGCTTTTTTATCGCTAAGTAAATTTCAATTTGGGACCCTGAATGTGGACCTGCAGATGTCCTAATTGATTTTGATTTCTGTCCGTTTCGCTAGCATGTCACACATAATGAAGAAATATGCTATGGCCGATAATCTTCCGATGATAGTATTGAAATCCTGAGGCATATTCTCATAAAAAAATTCAGGTGTAACAGTTGAATTTCAATGTGATCACAGGATCAGCCTTCATTTAGTCTACTTCTGTAGAATTGAATAATTAATGCTCTGATTAGCGCTTAGTAATTGATGGAGTAATAATTTGTTGAAAGAAATTCTAAATGATGGAGGCATATTTTGTTGAAATTCCATTTCGGTCTTTACATCGTAGCACAAAAAATTTTAACGTCACATTCTAACGACATTTCCAATATTTATATAAAAAAACGATTTACAACGTGGGTGGTTCAACACAAAATGTTTTAATCACGCTTGTGTCCAAGATTCGACAATTACGTCAGATAACCAAGTCACTGTTACAAGTCATCTCAACATCAGTAAATTGGTTTTTCCAAGAAAACTATTCCCTTCAAGTTTAAGGGCCGCTGTAGTCCAGATGGTAGAGCCGCGGATTAGCAATCGGAGGGATGCGAGTTTGAAATTAGATCCAAAGGCCGTCGGTTACATGGGGCTGGTGCACGCAAAATCTGTAGTGGCTCAAATGTCCTCACGCTGGCGTGGTATGGAAATTTGAGGGGCCAGCTCAGGTATTGACCGTCATCTGACCGTGGTTCAAAATAACGAGGCATTGTCGTCGAGTCTTTCCCTTCGTGATTGATCCGTCGCCAATAACCCATTGTATTGCTCCAGTGCAACGTAAATTCAACTACCAATACAAGTATTTTCTTCCAGTCTACAAGATTCGACAATTACGTTAGATCAGCGAGCCACTGTTACAGAAGGTCGCCTCTCAACATGAGCTATGTTTCTACGAGTATCCTAACAAGTACAAGGAAACGGAATGATTTTTAACCCGGATTATTTTAGTCTATTTGAGTTTTTTCCTTCAACTATATTGCTCATGGAAATTTTGTCAGAAAAGAAATTGTATTTATGCTGTTATCTTTGATAAAATAGCTAGAATTATTTTCATCAATCCCAAACTCAAAACGTGGTCCTTTGTTTTCAGATGCATAAGAGCATTTACTTTAAAATATAGATTCGAGTACAACAAAAGAATAAAGGCCAATACGGAAGAATGATTTTCACAACATATTTCGGAACACAATTCCATAGTATTTTACAATACACTTTCGCAATCGTTAAGAGAGCATTTAATGTTTAACTGCATTTATAATTTTTAAAGTTTGAACAGAAATACATTCAGATTGGTTTTCCACTCTACGTATTTTTGGCTACATAAGGTCTAATGAACAAGGAACTATGTCCAAGGATTCAAAGCACTGTGAAAAAAGGATTAAAATTCATGGCTGTACTAAGAATCACCTCCAACCATTTAGAAATCTATGTAGCAAAATCAAGTGACTTTCATCAGGGGATAATTATTCAAGTTGTATCTTAAAAATATTTATTTACACAGTACAAACACAAAGAAATACACGGCTGCTTGCCCCGGACCAATAAGGCATATCCTTACGCTTCAATATCTGATATTAATCTGATTTCTCCCTTGGGGAGAGGAAAATCGTTTCACCTTTTTCTCTCTTAGGGATTTTCATCTCAAGTTGGAACAGTCGAGTCGAAATTTATTTTCTCAGAAAAGTGGATCAATTTAATATACAAGGGATGGATACAAAGTAGTGGCAACACATCGATAGATCTGAAATGCCTTTATTATCATAGTTAAAAACACTTACATTCCTTCAATATAATCACCTCTCATATCTACCACCTTCTGCCAAATGACAGGAAGGCGCCGTACACCACCCGCACATCCACTTTTGTTGATGTCCCGCAACGATCGCCATACAGCACGGATAATCTCCTCCCTACTGTTGAAATGGATCCCTCGTAGTGGCACGTCCACAGAAGGTGCGCCCAACGCTGTATCATCTTAAGGTGATGTTCATTGTTGCATATGACATTGACGGAGTGATATTGCACCATGCTGTACCTCCGGGACACAGTTAATGCTGCCTACTACTGTGAATTCCTGAGACATCATCTGCGTCCAGCACTCTGGAGAAAGCGACACCCCACTTGTTGCCTTCGAATCCAATCATCCTCCATGACAATGCACGGTGTCATACTGCGAACGATGTCACGGATCTCCTGCGACGGTGGGAGGTACTGGAACATCCGCCATACTCATCGGATACGAGTCCGTGTGACTATGATCTCTTCGCCAAAATGAAAGAAACACTACGAGGGATCCATTTCAACAGTAGGGAGGAGATTATCTGTGCTGTATGGCGATCGTTGCGGGACATCAACAGAAGTGGATGTGCTGAAGGTGGTAGACATGAGAGGTGATTATATTGAAGGAATGTCAGTGTTTTTAACTATGATAATAAAGATATTTCAGATCTATCGATGTGTTGCCACTACTTTGTATCCATCCCTTGTAAAAACATGACATTACATATCTTAAAACAGTTCTTATTCAATCTACAGTGTTTCTTTAAGTGAATACAATCTTACAGTACAATTTAGGTATTTTCAAATAAATTCTAAAATAGAGTTCGATTTGCTAAAATAAAATTGTTTCAGTCATTGCCAGTGCGGATCACCATAGGCGTGCCTGCTTTTTATAGAAGAGCTACAAAGCTTAAAAATGTTGTTAAATAAGCATTTTTCACAATTATCAGTAAAATAGAAACGTTTTCTCTAAAATCTTTATTTTAAATGGGAATTTTATAAATTCATCGATTTTTATTTTTAATTAATATATCACATTTCAGTTTTATATATAGTATATTTAATTATACCCATTTTATTTATGCTTTTTTAATAGAACCATCTTAATATATTTTGCTAAAAAATTTTAAAAAGATAATATTATTGGCCTTAAAGCTACCTGCGCATTTAGGACCTCATGACTGAACTGTCACTGCATTTTCGAATATAATGAACTATTAGAACCAAGAGTAATCAACAATTTTCAGAGCATGCAAAATCTCCAACACAGATAAACTAGTTACTTTTGAATACAGAAAAAATGCAGCAACTATCAAGATTAACTTGGCTTGTTAGAATAACTAATTTCAGTACCTTCATACTTCAACATATCATAATAAACAATGAAAAGTGTAAAACAAAAGTTGATATACTTTATTTTTAATGTCAGTATACAATGCAATTTCAGAATGATTAAAATGAACACGATTCTGGAATTTTTAATTCACAGGTATAAAATGACTTCAGAGCAATTAAAATTTTATAACAAATATTTTAACAATTTTAAAATTACAACAGTTCATACAACAGAAAATAACAACCCTATAACAAAATTCACAAACTAAACATGGTACATAAATTTCATTTCTCTTTATGATTTAAGGAGTTCAGCACCAAAGGAAAATCTGCAATAAACTGCCAAAAGTTTAGGTGATAACAGTAGGAGCATCTCTTCCAGTAAACTCCTTGATCTTCGTAATTTCAAGGGCAATGTTGATAAGTGGTTTCAACACTTCCTGTAAGACACAGTGCTCGAGTATTTGAGATAATGTACAAAGCTTATTAGTAAATATAATTTGAATTTAATTATTGAGTGAAGCCTGAGATATTGTACTAATTTTTTTTTCATTAAGAAAAATACCTTTCCCACAGCTCCTATATTTCAAAATAGCTTTGAATAAATAGGATAAGAGAAGAATAGTAATTTTAAAATTAATACTCTGTATAATAACAGCCATTTGAATTAATTTGTTTTCATTTATAGAATTACATAAGGTAAATGGGGAAAAAATTAATTTTACTTAACTATAATAACAAATATAGCATTTAATTTTACATATGGTTTGTATATTGTATGAAAATGACTGATCAGATTTTACAAATTTTACATAAAAAATGTAGAACTATTAAAGATTTCTCATGCCTGAAAGATGTATAATTGAGTTGAAGAAAGATAACACATTCACCCGATCAGTTTCCAGTAACTCGAATAGTTTTCCTTTTGCTATGAAAAGTTTAATACATGTAATTGTTCAAGAGTAAAGCTAGTTCAGCTTAATTTACAGAACAGCTTTTAAAAAATCTTTATTACTGATTAAATCAATATAATAGATAATGTAAATAATAAAACAAAAGAAAAAGCCTATTTAATTCTTATATTGTAGACATAAATGAAACAATCTATAGATTGCAAATAAATTATTACTCAGGTATTTGAGACAAAACTAATGGTTACTAAGCATGAAACAAAAGTAAAAATTAAGGAAAGATTGATTGAATTTTTATGGTACTAGGGCCAGGTTGGGCCAAGCTGCACCAAACTATCGGTAATTTCAAATAAATTTTTATCATCATTTATTCATAAATTCAATACTAATAATCAAACTTCAACGAAGATAAAATAGTAAAAAAAACCACTTCAAATCATTTTTAGATAAAATTATAACAACCTGTCTGATATCAATAAAAATGGATTTGGATGAGGAGGATCACTTAATAAGTCTTTAATACTAGAGTTAGTAGCAGCAAAGTAGTTGTCTCATAGCATTAAAATCAGGACATGCACTTAAAATGTGTCCAACAGATAGGATTGAATCACACGTTGGACATGTCAGAGCTGGTTCTGAGTGTAGCAAATGCCTGTGAGTTAAATATGTGTGACCTATACAAAGTGTTGTCAGTTTTACTTCGAGTCTTCTAAAATTATTAGGTTTAAAGCTCTTTCATATGGTTGAATGGAATACAATTTATTTTGAATTTGTATATCCTATTTATTTTGCCATTAATTTTTGATGGACTTTTTGATATGATCCATGGCTTGGAAAGGGATGGATGGTCTTATCATGGTATCAGAGGTTTGGGCTGCTTTATCAGCTGTTTCATTCCCTGGTATACCCACATAGCCCGGAAACCAGCACCGAAAAATATTGAAACCTCGGTCAGCCAATTTAAAATATAATTTAATTGAACTCGGCACCAATGGGTGGCTCTGCCTTGAAACATTAGCAAGTCCCTCAATTGAACTTCTGGAGTCTGTAAATAATCCAACTTTTTTCCTGTGAATCAAGCAATTTTTTTAAAGTCAAATAAATAGCATTAATTTCAGAAGTAAAAATTGTACAATATTTGTGTAATTTCAGATACAGCCGATTCATTAAAAACTACAGCAGAACCAACATGTTCTCCATTTTTAGAACCATCCATAAAAGAAGTATGAAAGTTAAGATAAAGTTGTCTATGATAATAAAGTACTGTGTTTTGTTGGGAAGGTTTGACCATCAAGACGAAATGTTATTCTTTGGATTTGGCAAATGTGTTGGTCTTTAGTCCCTCTAAAATATCTTTCTCAGAGTCAAATTGCAAATCCGATTCCAAGATGACACCTGGGAGTGATTTAGTGAAAAATGAGGTGAAATGGTAACCTCATATTCTCCTATTTTTTTCAAATTTATGATGGGTTGGATTTGTTTTTAGATGTAATTTCCACTAATATATCACCATTGTTACATTTCTTCAGTTTTGACATCCCCAACCATTGCAAGAATCGTCTTGTGGATGAGGATTGCCGAGATATTCTTTAGAGTTCCTTCTACTTTTCTTATTATAAAGAATCTGTTGCTGTCATCAATTTCATTAATTTGGTACTCCACTGAAGGAGAAAGATTATCATTTTTATTTTCCATGTTTAATTAATTTGAATTCAGGCCTGACCATACCTCCCACCAAGGATTGGATGTTTGGGTTTTATGGCGCAAGGTCCAAAAGTGAACAAGCTGCAAACACAAGACAGAATATAGTCCAATAAAAACGTAAAACATCTAAGAATGAAGTCCAAGACAAAGATAAATTTAAACTATGTAAAATGTGAAGATGAGAATAAAAATATTTAAATAGTCAGATAATAAAAACAAGATCATCATCATCTGAGGTATAACTAATGAGACTGAAGAATTTAATTTACATATGTACAAAATAAAAAATGCATAAAATTTTGAAAGAGTGAAATTTAAACAGCCGAAGATGGACAATCCAGACAAGTCAGAAGCGCTACACCACCACTAGCATGATTGCTTTTTAAATTATCTCTTGTAATATTATATCTTCCAATTTTTGTGCATACTGCTGGTGTCATAAAAGTTTCTTGCAGACCAAGACATACAGGATGGCAACAATCAATCAAAGCCTCCACATTCTCAACATGGTTACGGTAGCCTTGGCAATTCCAATATTATTTTAACCATTGATATTCTTTCAGAATTTTTGTGTTTGTGTCTACTCTTTTTATTTTTGTCTATTTCCTTTTTTCACCAGATGAGTCAGATGAAGAATAGGTCTCCCAGTATTTTTCATCGATTCTATTATATTTTATAGCATCTAATTTCATTTGTGATTTTGTTTTAGATATGTGTTTAAGATTAGGACCAGATGGTTTGGGAATGTTTGTTTTTGTTGAATTTTTAATGGTTGCATCTTTTTCTTGGTCGATTGTTTCTTTGTTTTGCACAATTGTATTTTCAATTTCTTCATTGGGAATGGTATCTGTTTGGACAGCAACAGATTTTTCAATTTCTTTATTGGGAATGGTATCTGTTTGGATAGCAACGGATTTCATCGTTTTAATTACAGATGCGTATGAAATATTTGCTCTTGGTGTCTGACTTTCTATTTTTTTGCTTCGAGATATGAAATGTTTTGTTTTATCTTTATGCTTTGGATTTCTTTTTCTTTTTTCCACTGAGACCTGGAGTAAGTAGGATGTAAGTTTCCCTTACAATTGAAGCATACAGGTTCATCAGTGCAGTTTTCACCATGTTCGGGTTTTGAGCATCTGAAATAAATTGCAGGTGATTGGCAAAAAGCCTGGAAATGTCCAAACCTCTGACACTTAAAGCATCTTTGAGGGTTTGAAATGAACTGTCTAACGCTACAATTTAAGTATTCTGCTTTAATGGATGTGGGCATGTCTGGTGTGTTGAATGTTAATATTACATGTATTGTGTTAATACTTTTATCTCGTCTGATGCAGATGCGTTTGGCTGAACAAACATGTTGAGATTTCAATTCTTCGATAAACTCCTGTTCAGATATATTAAAAAGATCAAATTCAAATATAACTCCACGACTAGAATTTAGAGTTCTGTGTGGAGTTACGTTAATTTTAGTTTGCCAATCTAGTTTAATTTTATTAGTTGCTCAGATTGATATGCAGATAGTTTCAATGAAAAGATCACCAGATCGCAATTTCTTTATTGCTTTTGGTTCGCAAGCAGCAGACTGAATATATTTTTGTACAGCAAATGGTGAAAAGGTTGCAAGTTTCCCTTCGGGGTTATTGATTATTAAAAATTAAGGTATTGAGAAATTAACATTGTTAGAGGGATTTAGGCCTCCTCTAGGGCACAAAGAAATTTTTGGATCCATAGATTAAATATTTAACTTCATGATGGATCCATACCCACCATGGAGTCCAACAAGGGGAAGTGTTTGCTGGCTCTGGAACATTCCAGCCTCAGCACACACTTCAAGATACCACCATGATATAGTGCTACAGTATCGGGATGTGGATTCGCCGGTTCACCCAGGGCATCCTAGCTGCAGCACTAACCCAAAATATTTAAGACCAGTGAAGTCCAGCATGACAGAAGGGCTAAGCACTCTGAAGTGGTGAAACCCAGAGATCTTACGTGAGCCAATTGACCAGAGCAGGCTCACCCTGATCACCCGTCTATGTTAAAGCATGGGCCAAAGAGAGCATGCATCAGGTACCCCAGGATTCCATTTTCCCCAATACGGGATGCTGCACACTGCAAACATGCGGGTCAGAAAAAGTACCGACATTTTATAAAGTAAAAAATCAAACATAACTCATAGTGATGGGAATTTTTTTGAAAAGCAAATCAAATTGGAAAACTCAAAATGGAATCTTGATATATAATTGGATTTCAAAACAAAATTGCTCATAATTTCAATGCTGTTCACAAGACACATGAAAGGGAAAACAAGAAGGGGTGGGAGATAGAACAGTAGGAGGAAAAGAGAATAGATCGCTTGGGTACCCAAGGAGTGCGATTTCCGTGTTTACCAAAGACAGTAAACCCCATGGGAGAAGAGCAGTTCACTCGGGTACCTCGGGTTTGTGAAGCCCGTACACACCTAAAGATGTGCCCCCAAGGAGGAGCCCAACAAGGAGATGTAGACACCTACACCCTAGCCAAGCCTATATGTTCTCATTACAACTATATCTGCCTTGAGTGGAGCTAGCCGTTTGAACGATCACTTGAACTCTAGCAGATTACCAAAGTCAATCCACCTGCCGATTGATACATTGGAGAACGCAATGCACCTCCCGTTTACCTGAAGCAGAGGCCAAAGCAGTGTATTGAGTCAATATATCGCCCCTCAAATGCCAGGATCCTCCTTTCCAAAGACACGGGTCTCCACGCACGGCAACCACGAGGGAGGAAGAAAAAGCAAAAAGCAGGAGGGGAGGGGAAGATGAAAGGGAAAACAGATCACTCAGCTACCCTGGGGTTGTAAAGCTTGTACAAACCTATAGAAGGTATGCCCCTGAGGGCATTAAGGAAAGAATAGAATATATTTTAATTTATTAAAATATTGCAAAGCTCTCATTTAACAATTCCTAAAGTTTGACACACGAAAATCTTGATAATTTATTAAATTCATTGAACACTTTACCTCAGCTGGCAGTATCACTTTTGCTTCATCTTTTTCATAACTGTCTATGTATAATCGAACAGTAGCACCACTGCTACCAGTTCCACTCAATCGTAAAACTATTCTAGATCCATCCTCGAATAGAATTCGAAGACCCTGCATGAAAGAGAAACATTTTATTATTTCCTCAGAAAAAAGAACAGTAAACTTCATAAGGGATACATACTTTCAGTTGCTTATGCATGCTAAACCAAAATCTAAGTTAGAACTATCTTGAAATTTTGAGAATTGTCTACACTTGATAATTTCATTTTTCTGTTTAAATTTAAATATTTTATTCACTAAATTTTAACAAAATTCTATTATTATCAAAATTCCTTCTAAATAATTAAGTCTACCTTCTAAATAATTAAGTCTACTACCACTCTGAGCATCACAAGATTTCTGCAAAATTTATTGCTTTTAACCTACACCTTTAATAACTAAATAGCCACATTTATTGGTTGAAATAGGAAACATTGGCCAAGAAGTCTAAAATTGGTTAAAGACAACTTAAAAAACACTGCAGGGTCTTAATGTGGAATATATGCGATTCTTAGAGCGTTAATCATAGACAATAGTTTGTAAGTTTGGGTGAATTGTAATCTTTTACAACAGGTGGCTTCCAGGCTAAGTACATCTATCCCCTTTTCACACAAAATTGTGAGACCCTTCTTTCCATAAGTCTAACATATAATAGTTTTTAGTGAATAATTAATAATGAATAATAATAATAATAATGCTAATTAATAATAATTTTTTCATAATAGTTTTTAGAGTATGATTTATTTAATTGAACAAAATTGAAATATTTTGCAGATACATGGAAACAAATCTGTTCTGATACAGAAATTATAAATAAAATACCTTTAATAAGAGATATTTATTATATGAATATAATTTTTAAATATATTTAAAAAAATTTTAATTCTACAAAACCAAAATAATTTTAATACAACATTTTTATTGTAATGGGTAGGCGGTTTTGTTTTGGCGTTTCATTTAACTGTTAATGTTGTTTATTACACTGATTTGAATTTTTTCATGAAAAAATGTGTCCTTGAAAAATAAGTCTTGTTGAAAATTATATTTTCTATAATTTTATAACAATTTTGATAATAGCTGTGCACTTCCCTTGTGATAACCATGTGCCCTGGGGGCACACCCTACAGGTTGGAAAAACGCTGTCTCACATTACTAACGTATTCAATTTAGAGGCACAAGTTAGATGAACAAAAATGCATGCAAAGAATCAAAGTTGTACATAAAATTAACAAATGATCTTACTTGTTTAGAAGCAACGCTTTTATCAACAGGATCAATATATTCAAAGTTATCCACTTTCGATACCACATAACTTTTATTTTCAGAGGTGAATAATTTGTTGAGTAATTTATTACTTGACATAGCTGCTTCTAATTCAGCAATCATTTTATTGCAAGGTTCAGAAGCACAATTTTCATAATCATACCTACAAGAAATAAATAACTGGTAATTAAATAGAACTTAGTTGATACCCTTTCAGATTTCTACACTGAAAATCTTTTTGGCTTCATTTACATATTTTTAAATTTCAAAAGTACTGCTTTTTAGTAAACTTCATAAGTATTTCGGTTTCCTTCTTATACAGAGGAATATAGGTAACTTAAACAGAAACACAAAACATTTTATGGGGAATTGCTAGTAAAATTGTATTTCACCAAGTCTTTGGATGATGTTCTTAAAAAACATAAGTTTGTAGCAGAACACTAGTTTTCTCCTCTCCAATCAGAACGAGGAACTGTTTATCACCAGTTTTCATGGATGGATGTTTGTGCTCTCTTCTGCACGTGCCCCGTTTGAAAGTGCTAGTGTCATTTTTCTGTTTGATGGAAAGCAAGTGCGTCATTAATGTTCAGAAGTGAGAGGGAAGTCGTTCTCTAGTCTGTTTGGAGAGGTATGCATGTTTTGTTTCTTGTCTGTAAATAAATGTTGTCTTGTAATTTGATTTGATTTTGCAAATAGCTGACCTGATAAGTTGCTATATAAAACTAGCACTCAACTTAGAGGCCTGAACTAAGGGCTGATAATCAGTGAATTTGTTGACTGTTAATAAAACATTGCTACTTTAGTATCATTTGCGAATTCATGGCAATTTTAGGAAAAGCGTTAAAAACAGAATTGAAAGTTCTTGCGGAAGAACTAGGACGTCGTTAACACTGATAACAAAATTATTGATTTGTGCAATGCAATACTCAAAAGTGTGAATTGTGATCAGGATTTCGTTAAAGAACTGCTAACGACTATGATTAATGATAGAAAGGAATTAATGAAAAAAAGCAGATAGAAGAACAACGGATACAAGAAAAAGAAAAGGACAGAGCTTATGAATTGATAAAGGAAGAAAAGGACAGCTTATGAATTAGAAAAACTGAAGTTGGAGGCATTTCTAAAGACTTATTCACAGGAAAAAGATGTAAGCTCCGAGGTTGAAAGAAACACAAAATATGATTTATAGCATCTGTTGCCAAAGTTCCATCTGCATGAAGATGACATAAGTTCATTTTTAACTTTATATGAAAGACAACCCAAAATTTTGAATATTTCCAAGGACATTTAAGGTCACTCAGTTAATTGGAGATTTATCTGAAATCGCTAGTTTAATTGCAAGAGAACATGAAAAAGAATCTAGAAAATAAGATTACATTAAATCACTGTTGTTATGGAGATTCAAATTAACCCCAGAAAGATTCAGGCAACTATTTTGCAAGCATCAAAAATCCCCTGACGAAACTTATAAAGATTTCTGTTTTGAACTCAACAACTCTTTGAAGTATGGATTTCGGGTCTCAACGTCGAAACCTTTGAACTGAAAGATTCGAAGATTACAGATCAGATAAAGAGGAAAACACCAATTGAATGCAAAGACCACTTTTTTTGGATGAGTGGGAAAACATCACACTAGCTGACAAGTTAGAAAATTACAATGCTGTAAGGAAATATACAAAAAAGAAACACCCTTGGATGCTGGCAGAAAGAAATTTCCTGGAAAACCCCAAATTTTTCAGCAAAACCAAAATAAAATTGACAGAGTTAGAACAAGTTTTTATGAGATCCTAGGCCTTCTCTTAAGTGTTATGGATGTGGAACTCCTGGTTACACCTGATCCTGATGTCCAAAGCGTCCCCGAATCAAAATCAGAACCAGAATCATTCAATGCTGCCAGAATCATTTAATGCAATATTTTCCAATTTGATGTATGATGGAATGCTAGCAACTCTAGATGTTACAATCAATGGATTAAATGGAATGGTGTGTGTAGATACTGGTGCCAGCAGATTGATTGCAGATGATATTTTATATCATAAATTGAGGTAACAAGGGACTGTTTTTCAAACAACGAATCTTAAAATGGTACTAGCTGATGGATCTAAATCCAGCGTTGATGTCTCAACCACTGATGTGCAGATTAGCATTCAAGGGAAGGTGTTCCAATTGAATTTAGTTGTTTTACTAAAATTCAAAGGAAATTGAACTCTTTTAGGTATGGACTTTTTACAAACTGCTGGGATAGTATTGGATATCAAAAACAAAAATTGGTTTTATGAAGATAATCCTAGTAATAAACATCGTTTTGCTGAAAAGGAAATATCAAAATCGAAAGTAGCCGATACAAACATAAGGGGAAATGATATGTATCGAGATGGGAATAGAGGATATCGTGCTCCTATGCAGAATAGAAGACATCAAGGTGAAGGTGGCCATGATAAGTAGTCCAACTAGCAGGACTGAATATCGATTTATCATGGAGAATCTTAGCAGAATTAGCTGGCAGGGTTTAAAAGATGGTGATGTGACTTATGCTGATGTTACAAGCAAAGGCCTAAAGAAGGAAGTGTGGAATTTTCCAGTTTTTCTAATATGAAAAATGCGATTAATAAATTGGATGACACTGATTTGAAAGGAAGCTGCATCAAGCTTGTTGAAGATACATTACAACCCAATATACAAGCCTGGTGACCTCGTTTGGGTAGTCATATCTCATTAGTAAAGCTAATAGAAAAAGAACTTCTCATGAATTGCAGAGATAAACCTTACATTATACTGTGTCGCAGATCTCTTACATAGTATATCTCTTACATAGTTGCAAGTCCAAGTGTGCCACTGGGAGTTTATCACACTTCATCCCTAACAGCCTACTGTGGATTACCTGAGGTTCCAATTCCAATTGTCCCATTAAGAGAAAAAGGTAGACCCAAGAAAAAGAACACTTCTTCACCGGGACGGTATTAAGAAGTACAGAACAGTGTTTTCTTTTCTCCTCCCCAATCAGAACGAGCAACTGCTTATTATCTGTTTCAAGGAAGCATGTTCATGCTCTCTTCTGCGTATGTGCTCCATTTGAAAGTGCTAGTGTTTTTCTGTTCAGTTGGAAATTGAGTGCAACGTTAATGTTCAGAAATGAGAACGCAGTTGTTCTGTAGTCAGTTTGGAGATGTATACATGTTTCATTTCTTGTCTGTAAATAAATGTTGTCTCGTCCTGAGATTTGATTTTGTATATAGCTGAATTGATAAGTTGCTATAAGTTGTTTTATGTGCATTACATCAGTTTGGGGGTGTCAAAAGTACACATCTTTACTTACAAAATTTTTATGAAATGAGTTTCACATTAAAATATCAAATGTGAAGAAATTTATAAATATTATTCTAATCAATAAAATGGAAAAACTAAGTTCCTGTTACCTTTAAAAATGAAATAGAGTATAAATTATACTATGTTCTTATTTCTCTTATATACTTTAGAAACCAGATGATACAGGATCAAGGTGATATACTTGCCTAGTGAAAAAGTTGCGTCCAAACTTTTGCCAATGCTCATTCAAAAGTTCTTCTACGCTCATTTTTGAATTAGCTAGAACAGACAGCCAAGCAAGAACTGCCCAAATCCCATCCTTTTCCCTGGAAGAAACAATTTTCAAAGCGAATCCTTGCTAACAAAAAGCAAAATAACTCACAATAAAATTTCTAGATATTTCTTTTTTGCTTGAATTTTTACTTTCCAAACTTTAATTACAATATAGTACAGCAAGAAAGTTCAGATACTTGTAGTAAGAAATTCAAAAGAATTAAAGTATGCTCAGATGTTTTATATAAAGTGCAATATTCTTCATTTATAAAGATACATAATCAGAAAAGATGCAAAAGAATTTTCTTGTGCATAGTAAATTCTTCACAACATTAATTGGACATGATAATGTTTACACACTTAATGAAAGAAAGGTTCATTTTAAGATTGTAGCAAAAATGAGAAACTAAGTTACATAAGCTCTTTAAAGCATGGAATTGCTGCAGCTTTATTTATAACAAAAATTAAGTAGTCAATTAATTTTTTATAAATATGAGTCAAATAGGAAACAAATTCATCATCTTAATTGAAAGCTAATAAGTTATAACATAACTAGCCAAAATTTATCAAACTATATGAAATAAGAAGGTATGCAAATGCATTGAGATTTGTCAAATACCAATTTAAGACTGTTTCTCGCAAAAAAATATGAGATTTAATTTTTTCTCAAGGTCACTGGATTTTACAGAGGCTTTTCCCTCCTATTATTTATAGAAACCCTGAGCACAATTATTAGTGTTAAATTTAAAATATAATATTTAAATGCAGCAAAATAAGAATTTCTATCTAATTTCTAAAATAGACTTTTCTATTTTTACATTGTCAAACACACTAGTGAATGATGCTAGTGTTTCCCTGTTTTACATGGGCCTGGAAAGGTGAAGTTAGAAAAAGTGAGAAGTGGCAACATGATTCCAAAACATATTTCAACTCGTGTTTTTCTTTTGTGACCTACTTCTTTTCTGATGATGGTGGACGTCTTGCTCCACAGCAATGGCCATTGATGATCTTTTCTCATCTTTAATGTCATTGTTTTGAAGTTTTTGCATTTTTCTATACCAATTTGTTTAAGGTTTTCATCTGTTTATTTAGTCATGACTATGACCTACAAATAGCAAACCCAGGGATGTGACACCTGAGCATTGTTAAAGCTAAAATCAGCAAGATAAAAGTATGTGTGAAACGACAATTAGTGTGAAATGTGTAACCAGTAAAATTAGGCAGGCAGGCAGTCAGAGGCCTCCAAGATAGGAATGCAATGATTTCGAATTTACGAGTCTGCTTCGGAACTCCATCGAGAAATCAATAACTCTTTAAATAGTTTGGAAATCTCCTTTGTCAGACAGTGCGAAATAACCTGTGTATGCACAAATTTTTATTCTACTCACAAAACTTTGCAAGAAGCTAACCATCCTGTTCCTTAGCTCTAATTGTCTATTATTGTCGAGTAAAAATGTATCCATCCTAGATGTTAAATTAACTTGATACTACTCGTGTAATTATTATGATTGTATCGACAAGGTTCACAGTAGTAACCAAAACAACCCAAGGACAGTGAATAATGTCCTCTTTGGAGCCCATTTTCCAACATCAGCCTAGTAGCAGGGAGTCAACACTACTCTGAGCTCATTCCACTCTTCTCTGCAAGGTCCATAAGTGTACCAAAGAGAAGTGTTTCACATCATCATATGCAAATTTCATTAATGAATCATTAATGTTTCTAATTTGTAAATTTAAATTTCACAAATAAAAAATATCTAAAATACTATTTGTACCCTTACACAACTGTGAAATCTACAGAACATGCATGAATAAACAAACCTAATGTGATCAGATCCAGTTCCAAAACTTTCTTCTCCACACAAAGAAAGCATTCCAGCATCCATCAAATTTCCAAAATACTTCCATCCTGTGGGTGTCTCATAGATCTTTTTACCTGTGACTTCAGCAACTCTACAGAAATGAAGGGGCATGTTGTATTGCCAATTTTAAAGTCCTAGATATGTAAATTTGTATCAGATACCAAAATACATTACAAATTTATAGTGAACTCTTCCTTTTCCATAGCTGTTGGTGCAGTCACAACCAATTAAGATGGAGAATTGCAAGTTATATATGTGTGCAACAGCTACTGTCTTGCAAATATTATACAAAGGCTTTTATTGTGTCAGATTCAAAGGCTTCTCTGGTAAGTATTGCTTTTAATAAAGCATGTGATTCAAACCTAACCTGATGTCAGACTATTAAGTTTGTTGACAGATTCTGGTGTACTTCATAGGGTTCCTGCACACTGCAGCAACTAGGGTAATGAGAACTGACTTCTTTGCAAATTCCATTCTTCAAAAGCTAAATAGACTAATGTTTTATACTGCCAAAACTCAAATGAAGCTAATGGAAAGGCCTGGGATGTCTTGCTAATTTATAGTTCCTGATTCCAAGATCTCTGCACAGTTCAACTGTTGTTATGCTAGGTCTACTCCCCTATTGCACTGATTCTGGATGCCTAGGAAGTGTGAACAAACACATTCATTGCACTTAATGGTCAAAAGTAATGCAATGCTAGAAAGCTAATGGATTACATGCTAAGCACCTGACATTTGTAACCAATAAGGAATCACAAAATCATAAATAGCGGTTTTAATGATGTGCACATACTGTAATTTAACAAAAAATAACAATACATTTCAAGCATTAGAATTAAAAAGTTGTTTTAACAGAAAGGAAAATGTATTTACAAATCATAACTTTGCCAAAATAACCAAGGTTAAAAACTTTGAATGTTAACTAAAAGAAAAATAATATTTCAAACTACATTTTATAAAGTATAATGTAATATGCACATTTATAATCATGCATTTCATAAAAATATATAAAATATTAAAAAATGAAGAAAAATTACTTTCAAACGTTACACTAAAAAACTAAATCGGAAGCATTTAAAACATTTACAGCAAGAATTAATTCATAAATGTTCTCATGTAGCAATAAAAAAATTATGATGCAAGCAAATATTGGATATTCATACAGACATCCGATTAAGTTCTCTCAAGCATATTCAGATTGAATTAATATTTGAAGCATGTAACAAGATAAATCTATTCAAAACAATGTCATTTTGAAGTAAACTAAACATAATTAGGATTTTGTTTTCAAAATGCATACCACCTACTTGCTAAGCTCCAGATTGCTAAATCTTTACTGGTTCATAATGTGAATCATGATCACTCGCAATTCACCATAGCACTCGCAATTGGCCATTACTTTGTTAAACAAAGAGTATCAATTTAACAAATATATAATGAGTGTAAAAAGAAATTCAGCAATTGCATACTTCAGACACACTTGAAGATTTGGGCTTGTGATGGATCATATATCCCGAAGTAAAAAAGCCCATTCCTAGGCGAACTTTTAGATTTAAAAATCTTAGTAACAGTTGACTCCTTAAGAGGTTGTTGATAATCTTGTAATAACTTTTTGAATTATTTCTGATCAGCTTAATCAAAGTTATTAAAACATCAGGATAATCTAATTGTTTTGGAAGTACTTTCCCATCATGGCAGATATTTTTAGAAAACTTCCTTCAAATTCAGCAGCATATGCCACAACACCCACAAACCGTATCTGAATAACATCACTATTGCGGTGGATGTGTAAATGTTTTAATATCTAAATTAACTTCTTTCATGATTCACAACTTAAATTAAATATCTATTTGCTAATTGATTATGCCTTTATTTAACAGCATAAATGTAATATTTGGCAGAATAACAAAATAATTTTTAAAACACGAATTTGGAACTGATCATTGTATTTTTTTTATTTAAATTCTGTGAAAAAGCTCATTTTTCAGACAAAAAATTGATTTGCGAGAGGAAAATCATGAGATTGCCACACAACTAATATGAATGAGGCCTTTTTCAGACTACACAAGAGAAATATATAGACTACTGGACTCTCGCATAGCATCTGCATTAGTTTCTAAATTATTTATGTCTCCTGATGGCACAATGAGACTTATTGCCAATGCAACTGTTTTTGAGTAACCAAAAAATTAATCAAAATAGAAAGCAACAAATACTTTTTACTGGTATTAATATTTCTAATAACTGCATGGTAAAAGGTGTGCAGCTTTGTCATAAAACAATTAACTTCTGAATGTTCTATTGAATTCCATATCATTCTCTTGTTCAAAGGTGATGGAGTACTTTTTGAAGTCTAAAACCTATTTTCACATTTGCTCATTTTCCTTTCAGTGATGATTTCTGTAATCAGATTGCTGAAGAGTTTTATTAGAGGGGTGAGCTATTCCATGTGGTTTTAGCAACATTATGCAGCTTCATAGCTCAAATCAAACAAGTTTAAGCTAAGTGGCAAAATTGGAAAATGAATCCTGCAGTGGTTGAATTTAAATTGTTTATATCCACTGCCATTCTCCAGTATACAAACAACGTCGTTTTCTGTGCCATGTACATTAGCTATATGTATAGATAGATATCGGATACTTGTTGCTGACTTTGTATAATACAAATTTAACACACAATTTCAAAAGTTTAGTTCAGATTTCTTTGCATAACAGCAATGTTACCTGTCAACTGCACCAGCAGTGGGCATACTCCTAGCATATCCCTTCACTCCACTCTTCTTGAAATATGGAATGCATTCCAAATTATTTGCTAAGACAGCTAACGAGTCAGAGGGGCAAACAAAAAAGGCTTTCTTTCCCAGTATCATGTTACGATCCTAGAAAAGGAGATGTTTTAGATAGGAATACAAATAATTATGATTTTTTGAGTTAATCTTATATGCATTAAATATTATAAGATTAGTTTTGGAACTCCATTTCTAGGTAACCTTTTGTCTGTATAAAACTACATGCTTTTAATTGGCTTGACTGAAGTTGAGGGCTCTCTTTTTAAAATTGTTTTTAATTGCCAAGAGGGTGATAATAGGTCAAATTTGGCAACCTAACTTACTGCAACTTTTAAATTTTTGGACATTATTCTCCATTTAAATTCTGGCCATTATTCTGGTCTCTTTTTATCCTCTTCAAACAGATAAAAATCAACTGCAGGGGTAATGTATGTTCATATTTTATGACTAATTCTCTATTTTGTGGAGTGATTTGAATTAACGATAATTTTTATAAATGAACAAACAATGTGGATCTTACATGTTCACCATCATTAACCCTTTGCACTTCGACAATTATAATTATCTACTATGAAACTGCCAATACGACGACATCCAAGTGCAAAGGGCTAATAGATTAATGAGTGAAAAACTCATGACGAGCTAGCGAGATTTTGAAAATTCAGCAAGTTTTTCAGGAACACTTTAAAATTTGCATTTATTTTTAAAGATTTCCGTTATTCAACATGGAAATCAACAAAGTTCATAAAGGACATTGAATGCTGATTTCAAGAGTCCAATAATGCTGTGAAAGAACTGTGCAGCCTTGGATGTTGCACTTAGATGGTTCCCTGAATTTTGAGGAAGAAATTTCTATAGAGCAACGATGAGGTATATCTAGTGGGATACAAAGGGAACTATACAGAATGAACTAGTGTCACCTAGTTAAAGCATTACCACTGATGTTTATCAGAGCTGTTGGAATACTTAAAGAAGCAAAAACCAAGAAAAATAACTAGTTTTAGCTGATCAAAAATGCTCGGTTTTTCAACATGAAAGTGCCTGATCTCATACCACGCGTTATATAATATAGAAACTGATTAGCTGGAACATGAACCCCATCACCTTCACCAATGTTACTTATTTTATCAGATTTGTTGGGTCCCCCTTTGCATTCATCACTTTTTACAATTTTACATTACTCAGGCTTTTTTGCTGCATTTATAATGCCTTACATATAAGTCATTTCTTTTTGAGAAGTTTTTAGGCCTTCATAATTTGAATTTTTTAAGAGTAACCCACAGGATTTTATACATTTCATCTTTTATCCTATGCCCTTTTGTCTTTTAAACTGCACCACTTTCATCTATTCTAAGTCAACAATTACATCAATTTCATGTATTTTAAGACAATTACATAATTTTAATTCCACTGCTTACTTCTTTAAATTCATGATGGCATTTTGCAACAAATATATATTTACTGTTTTCATACTTTTGATTAACGTTATTAATTTGTTTTCATGTTGTTCATCTGCATATTTTGTTCTTTCATTAAATGTTGGTTTGAAACTTATATAAAAACAGATATTTAAAAATTCAAATAACTTTATTTGGTCTCAAGTTTGGGCATAGCTTGGCCATTATTGGCACATAAATCCTTAACAAACCAATCCTTATATCACAAAATTGAATTGAGTGCAAATTGAATTGATTGCAAAATTGAATAGCATACTTACACCATCTCCATCAAATGCAGCACCAAGATCAAAATCACCCTGTTGCATTGCTTTCACAAGGTCAGCAGCATAGGTTAAATTGGGGTCTGGATGATGACCACCAAAATCCTCTAGTGGTACTCCATTGACAACACTGTTCAATGCAGCTCCAAGTTCATCAATAAATATACGCTTAGCATATGGCCCAGTTACTAGAAGTAAATGCCTCAAATTAAAATTCAAACATTAATTAACTGACAACATCAATATGTAAGTTCATCTTTTGATAAGTATATTATAAAAAAAATTATCTAACAAAAATAAATTTTCAATCTAACCATCTATTAACATTTCTGAAATGGTTAATTAAATATGAAAGAAAACTATTCAAAATTTACATTTAATCTAACTTTTTGTATATATTGTATATTTTAACAATCCATTTATATTTTTTTATTTTGAATGAACTGAATACTGAATTGTAAATACAAATATAATATTGCTTCTTGTCATAAAATGCTAATAGTGATATTTAATCACAAGCAAAACATTAATATTTGGATAATTTTTAAGTTCATATTTTGAAACAAAGTAAAATTGGATGAACTTTTATATGGAAACAATGTAATTAGTAATTAGATAGATCAAATGTAAAATTACCAGTTATCATATTTATCAGAATAATACTTTGTTTACATCACAAAATATAATAGAAAAATAATCAATTATGAAAAATAAATTAATACAATTTAACAGCGTTCAATAAAGAAAAAATGTGCATAAATTAACAAATATACAATTTATATTCAACGGCTAAGGATTTACTCGCCAATTTGGCAGCCTAGCTTAAACATGTTTGATTTGAGCTATAGAGCTGAATAATGTTGCTAAAACTTCATGGAACGGCTTGACATTATTATGAAACTCTTCAGCAATCTGATTACAGATGGGAATGGGAAATCTGGAAGATAGAAATCATTGCAGAAAAGAAAATGTCAGTGAATGTGAAAATGGGTCTAGACATCAAATACCAAATTGCCCTTGAACAAGTGAATGGGATGCAATTGAAGTTAACATTCAGAAGATGAATGTGATAACATGACTAAGGTGTGCACTTTTGCCATTGAGTTATTTGAAATATGAGTTAAAGCCTGTTAGAAATGTCATGTTGCTCTTTACATTTCATATTTAATTTCATTTGGAGGTATGATATTGATGCTTATATTCATTATAAATAGATTTAAATAGTACCAGATGTGAATATCATTGCACCATCAGTAGGTAAACTATTTAGAAACTTAAGCAGATGTCAAGAGCAGGTTTACTAGTTTATTGAAGTGTTCAAAAATAGTAACAAATCAACTTTAAAGAAAAGCTTACGGAAATTGGAAGGCTTAGCAAGCATATTTAAACTATGCAACAAAATTGGCGAATGAATCCCGTAACAGTCAATTTTATATCTTTACATATAGTGCTGCCACTCCAACGAACAAATCATGTTGATTTCTGTGTCACATGTTAAAGCTGCTATATTATGTAGTTATATCTAAGCACACACATATAGATATTTCTCATTAAATTAAGGCTGTTTAGTAAATTACTGGAACACTAAAAGAATCATTCCCCCAACTTGCTCATTTAAACATTTTACAATGGATGTGGATGAATTGCATCAAGCACTACTTTTTACTACTGCCATTGTTTCTACTTTAAAACATGCAAATCCACTCAGCTTGAAAATAATAGGTCCTTAAAGTGAAAATATAGCTCTCTCAGGATTAAAATTTCAAGCAAATTTTTATCGTATGCTTTTGCTGCAAAAGTTCAAGCAAAATAACCCAGGAAATAAAATATTTATTAAAATATATAACAATGCAGACTTGTATAATTCAGACTAATATTTTAAACTATTGAAAATGAAAGATAAAAGTTATCAGATGAATGCAAACCTAAAATAGTTTGAGTATTACAAGATTGGTTTGTCACTCTAGTTGTTTTTTAGCAACAAAAGCTAATTAGCATGAGACTAGAAGTGGATTCTAAACTACTATGTACATTCAGGGTATTCAAACCCTGAGCTTATTGAACCAAGAGCAAGAGTATTTATTATAAGAGGGCATAAGAATATTCTTAACTCTCTTAACATACTCTTAAAAGATCAAATTAAAAAAAATACAAATATAAAGGAAATCAAACTTCAATCTTACCTCCATGCATACAATTGATTAGAATCTTGAATCCTCCTCCAGTAAGAAGTTGCTTCATTGAAGGAAAATCAAATATCTCCTTCATCAAGATTAAATAATCATCAACAGAATCAACGATTTCTACTCTAAAGGGCTCATTTTCAATTATAAAGTCATGAACTCCAATTTTAGAAATGTCACATTCCAAATCTGGACAGATGAGGTACTCTTTTATTTCAGTAGAAATCTTATAGATGCTGTTGGTACAACTATCAGGAGCAGGACCTATTGAATACGTTAAACATAAGTATGTAGAGAAAAAATAGAATTTGTACTGAATACATAAATTCTATTAAATTTATCATTAAAGGTAGTAGCATAGTTAGGATTTGACAGGCCCAAAGTTGAATCTAGAATTCTTATTATAACATTTTTAAAGGAGTTTGCAATATTTTGGAAACCAGGCTAATTTTAAAACGTTTTAAAAGCAAAATTTAAATCTTGTTAATGGAAATTCACTTTTTTACTTAGTACCATTATTAGGGGAATATGAAACTGGCTATATGAAGAAATGTAGAAAATGGTTGAGTCAGCATAGAAAAAATAATGTCCTTAATTATCTTTCATACTTCCAAATAAATACTACATGTCATAAACTATTATATTATATTATATAATGAATTCAGTTGTTTTAAGAATAAAATAACTGTTATTGTATTTGAAGAACATAAAAAACATTTTATTTTTGTAGATATTTCAAAATTCAGAAACTAAAACACTTGGGAAGGGGTATTTGGGACCCCAGACTACCGGCATAATATAGACTAGGTGATTTGCAATAGATATTAGTGATTATCTTTTTAACTGTTTTCTATAAAACATACTTGCAAATAAGAAAGAGTTCAAGAGTTGAGAGTTTGGACACATAAAAAAAGCTTTTAAGTTAACATAGTCTGCCTGTCCAAAAAGAAAAATTCTAAAACCAATTAAAAGTTGTCACTTTTATTTTAATGATGAGATCAAGATCTGGTCACTTTTATTTTAAAGACGAGATATCTTGTCCAAGATATGGTCAGTTTTGTTAATCACGAAATACCTCGTCAAGACAACCACCAGGAGGATTAAGTAATTCCCCATTGTTTGGTGTCTCAATATCAGTTCTCTTTACACTGAGCATATCTTTTTATACTTCATACTTTAAATTACGCATATTTCTCTCAATCAAGGCCCATTCCTGACAGTATGTGAATCCAACTTTAAATAAACATATCCAACAACACATTTTCCAATATTATTACCTCATTCGTTGCTGATTAAGTTACTATCCAGAAATTACACTGATTTATACTTATTCGTTCTTTGCAGGTTCTTTTTGCCATTGTAATAAGATACTAAAAAATCTGCATATTGATTAGAATATTCGAAAAGTGCTCATAACCAGGAATGTATTCAAGTGGAGAGAGAGCACACTAGTCTCGAATCTTTGCCTAAATTATTTTAGAAATAAAACGTTGCGTGTCAAAAATATATGCTGAAACATTATGAGAAAATCGGTTACTTAAATCACACAGGTAAAGCATTGTCAATAGTCCGAAAACTAAAAAAATCCTTAAAAGCAATGCTCAGTTCTTCATTGGCTTGCTTGACTGCGTGGGTCTTTATGTTCTCGATGATTCTGTTCCACCTTGATATGTTATATCCAATAATTTTCCAGCTCTTAGTTTTGCAATTGCCAACGTTTTTGTTTACAGTCAATTCGTCTTAGGTCTTCGTCTAGGCCTAACCCCACTTGGCCTGACCAGAAGTATCTGTGAGGTGCACCTACAGTGGATCCCTTCACACATGGACCTCAGGGGAAACGAAGTAGCGGATGATTTGGCGAAGGCGAGTGTCGATCAACCATTGTCCGATACCCACTCATTGACGTTTCCTGAGCTTTACTCTATTACAAAAAATATTGATAAGAAGGCATGGATCATTCCCCCGGTACATTCTTGGTATCGCCCCGGAAAATCTCTTGTTCTCAATTGCGACAGACAAATTCAGACAGCGCTCTCCCGCTTTTTCAATGGCCATCTGAGCTGTCTCACATCTTGCTGTGGTCGTAAGATTCATCCTGTTTGCCTTAAATGCCAGTCTGACCAGGCCTCCACAGCACACATTCTCGAGTCCCTGTAGTTGTCCCGAGAAGACCTGTTTTCTGAACCTCTTATGGTGTATGACTGTTCGGGTGAATGGACTTGTGGATTTGGTCTAGCTGGAGCTAGACGTGGAGATTAGCAACAACAGAAGTATTGTTTGTACTCATAATGCTCATTTCGCATGGTATTAAATGTGCATATTGATGCTCATATTCATTATAAATGTATTTAAATAAGGTGCATAACGACACTGCCATCGATAAATAGACAATGACTGTAGGCTCTTGCGTGCATATATTCTCCTTGATATGGTTGAAAAACAGGAGAGTTATAGAAGTTAATTTTTATTTAAACATTAATATCCTATTAACAAATTTCAAGAATCTTTTCATACCAACATTTTTGTGGAACATCTATTGATTCCCTGTTTTTATCTTTTTCGCATACCAAAAAAGTATCAATTAAGATAAATACATTAATTAAATTCTGAAACTAAGGAAATTAAAACATTATTAAAAATTGTTTGCAAAACACGTTTCGAATTTGTTCTTTTAAATGAACAATTATCGTCTGATAAAGTATGAATCAAAACTTTATTTCCGAATAAATATTGTTCGGTAAAATGTATTTCTGGTATTTTACACATAACAGAACTTTCACACTGAAAAAACACAGGTAAACGCGTCATCATCTGATCAAATTAGATATCAGCTTACCGCCGACATTTTCAAGATCGTATCCTAGAGTAATTAACCATAAAGAAACTAATTTAACACAAGACAGGGTGGAAACATCGACATGTACGTCGGGTAGTAGGTTGTCACAAAAGGTAAATGACTCAGAAATTGCAATAAATTATGAGACGTCCTCAGATGTCTTGATGCAGTCGTAGACAAGTACTTACCATTGATAGAGTGCATGGTACAATGTAGCAGTTAGATTAATACTAGGGTGGGCCGTTCAGATAGCAGGGTATGAAAAAAAATCATGATTTTTTTTAAATCAAAAACATCGGATTTATTTGATTTAAATCATACTTTTTTATTTAAATCGGATTTTTATGATTTTAATTAATTCCTTGTCTGTACAAGTTTAAATTTGTTGGACATGACACGCAAATTACAGTGTAGTTTCTAGATAGTTTTGATTTATTTTAACATAAATATTTTTATGTAAGACATTAATGTATTAAGAAATATAACCAGGTTAATTTTTGAAAGATTAAAACGTGACATAGGAATTAGCAAAGCAAATCACATGAGTATATAAACCCCAAATGCCAAGATGAGCAATGTTTTCCATCTGGTTCTCACGCAGTTTAGATTACTTTGAGTTTAACTCATAAACAGTGACATGAATTTTTTGGACCTATAGTATAAATAAAGTTGCCGGATCCCACGTACACTACATTATGAATTTTTTCAATCATACAAATTTCAGAATTCTTTTTGCATTATATATTTATCATATATGAATAAAATATTTTTAATTACTTCAATTATTTTGATGTAAAATAATTAATTGGTTCAAGATTTGCTTTTGAGAAAAATCATCAATAGAAAAATAAAATAAAAGGAACCTGCATCTTCAAAAAGTTTCTACTTCTCATTAATTTTTACCTTGCAAAAATAACTTAGTGATGAAAAAATTGTTATTTTTTGTAAGTTAACAGTAAAAAAATGAGACGATATGAAAATACATCAACTTGAAATAAAATGCCTATTTTTCAAATTCTTTGAGCATTGACAAGTATTTCATAGGTATATTCGAAGCACACAAAAAGGGTTTATATATAAAACAAAAAATGAAGCTTTTCTCTATGAATAGCACAGAACAAGTGTAATAGCATCCCCAGATAATGCCAATTCAGTGGAATTTTGAGCTTGGAATAAAAATTTATCAATTCCAACAGCTTTCTGCTTCAACCCATAATCTTTTCTCAACATATTCACTCAATTATCAGATGAGTAAATTTAACTTTTACATTCCAAATTTCAATACCATAAACTTTGAATAGTTATTCTAGTAGTGTAAAAATTCTAAAGGATCAATGCATAAAATTTCCCAATAAATTGAAATAAAATTAACCAATATATAACACAAAACAAAATTAAACTATTAAAATTGCCAATTATAAATATTTATGGGCAAAGTTGGAATGTTTTTGTGATACTGCAGAAAATCTTTTCGTTGTGAGTGAATATATTTTTTATGAACAGACTATAATACTAAATAAATAATTAGAACATCTTAAAAAGAAAGCAAGTTACCACAATAAGTGTTAATAATTTGAGTGAATATATTTCGAGCATCTTCACTTATCACATGGTGAATGGTTTAAAATTGGCCTTGGGCGATTTAGTAACACGGAATCTTTAAAACAAAACCACATGAGCAGGCTTGTGAGTGACACCTTATTGGTCAATTGCCTAAGATGAAAATACTTGCCTGGTAATTATGATCCCAATCAGCTAATACTATTATTTAGTGTCTTCAAAGAGAGGATGATTTTCAATATAATTTTGGTATGAACTCAGTATGAGTGTTCTTAACTTAAATTTGAATGAATCGAACATGCATCTTGTTTAGTTATTTCATTTTCATTATTAAACACAACAGACAAAAAAATAAAATTTAAAATTTTGATTTAAATCAATAATTTTTTAATAAAAATAACTTGATTTAAATTATGATTTAAATCAAGCTAATTTAAACCAGCAAACCCTGATTTGAACCATTTTTCAAATTAGAAACATGGTTCTATGATAAACAGTTAAAGGTAATCACATTAATATCCATTCTCAACCATCCTGTACAAATACATATAAACATTTCATATACTTATGTGCTAGGTTGACCATATTTCCTTGAGACAACAATGGGACATGGGGAGGTAAAAACAAGTTATGCAATATTGTATTTATGTAAAAAGTAAGACAATAAATTCTCTCTGGAGATCATTAAAACTGCAGTTTCGGCTATGACATAGCAAGGATAGATTTAAAGCTTTAAAAAAATAAGACTTAAAACTTTAAAAAATATGAAATTTAAACCATCAGCATTGAATAACAAAGCCACTGGTTAGCATATAAGTGAAACAAAAACTAGCACTACAGAACAGATGCATGTCTGAGACATGCAGGTGTTGTATATATTATATATACAACACCTGCATATATTTTTTACTTTCACCAAATAAATAACTGCAGACTTTAATACATAGTACCGAATGATGTAACTCCATGGTGATACAAATTACTGGTATCCATGAGGGGGATATTCATGTACAATTATAGGTTATTAACAATAGTTTATGATTGACTAATATTTAAATATCTTATGGGCCAAAATAAAAATATTTAATGGGACATAAATATATTTTATATTTAATGGGACAAAACTGACATTCATATTAAAATGATGGGATGGTCGGGAAATATGAAAAAACTGTCCCCTTCAAAACAGTATGATCAGCCTTTTATCTGCCAACTAGTTAAAAAGATTAATGTTAATCTTGGAAAATAAGAAAATATTAACCTCCATTTGCAATATTGAATTTAATTCCAAAGTCTTCATTTTCACCACCTGGATTATGACTAGCTGTTAAAATGATACCTCCATCACATCCTTTCTTACGTATTACACAAGAAACTGCAGGGGTTGACATAATTCCATTTTGAGCAACAATGAGTTTCTTCACCTAAAACATTTATTTCAAATATTAAAATGATTTATTTCCAATAGAAAAGTAAAAATTTCTATATACCAATCTTGCGTCTCTAATATTATGTTTAAATTAAAACTAGCATGTTAAATCAAACCAAACATCACAATGGTGATTTTTCTAATCAATAATGTAACCTGTTTACAAACTAATAGTTTGGAAGAGATTTCAGGTTGTGCTTATAGTAACAAAAAAGGAATGCCCAGTGGTGAAGATTTTTCAGTGAAGTGTTTTCCATTTAATATTTCATATAACAAGGTTTAGACATATTTTTAACTTACAATCTTTTTTCCATTTATTCACTTCCAAAATATTCAATCTTGAATAAATATCAATTCACATAATACATTCAATTTGCAAAATAAGCGTTAAAATACAAAAACAGCATTAGTCAATAGAAAGTCTCCAAATTCGGTATGAACAAGACTTGTATCACTCTACAACCTGAAAAGTAAAACATTCAAGAACTCACTTTAAGTTTGATGAACCCAGTAGCTCTCACAATTGAAGTACTTCTGCATTATAATAGATGATAATCTACTGTTATAACCATATTTATGAGTACTACTCTACAGAAAACATTTGCAAAAAATAATAAAATTCCAAATATTTTTTAAGATCCCAAATATATGCTCCAAGCACTAAAATTAACTTTATCTTACAAGACAAATTTGGTCAGTAATTGAATAAATATTGGTATTAACATGAACAATGTAAACAAGTATTTTCAGGCAGTAAAAAATACATAACTATGACCACGTAAAATTTCAACACACAGGAAATGATTACAGCAAGTAGCACAAGCAGAGCAGGAGAGGGGTGTCTTTGTTGGAGGAGTCAAGGCAACAAACAGGGTATGCCAATTTAAATCAGCTTGATTTAAATCACGATTTTAAACACGATTTAAATCAAGTGATTTTTATATAAAAAATCATTGATTTAAATCACTTTAATTTTCTTTCTTTTTTCCTCATGTTTAATAATATTGAAAATGAAATAACCCAGGACAAAATGGAACGATATAAATCACTTTAAAAGTTAGCTTCTACTCAGCAACCCCCAGAACGATCCTTTATAAAAGCGATAATTACTGGCCTTTCCTACTTTGAGGACACTAAAAATAATTGCATTGTTTGGGATGCACTGGGTTCCAACTTGGAGATATGATTTGCTTCATTATAAATATTTTGGAAACCTTTATTTTGTTTACATAAATCATTACCAATATTGTCAGTATATTTTTAATATTATCTTATACTGGAGGGAGATTTGGCTCTAACTATAAAAATATTACGCCCCAAAGAGTTCAGGGTCTCTAGAACATTGTGACAGTCCTGATAAGCAACCTAAGACAAATAAAACCACTTGGCATATTTGGTTACTCATTATTTGCGTATTTACCTTTTATGTTTGGGGTCCTGGGCCTTACCACAAAAATTTTAAAGGGTTTCAAGGGGTCAGACATGCTTGGTCTAGGTGGATTAGTTTTTCATTGGAAATATTTACCCCTCCTATTAGGAGATAACTAGGGATTAGTGCTCATTTTGGGATCAAAATATGACAACTGACCAAAAAATATTTCTCTTTGTTAACTTAAAATAAGCTTCACTCGCAAATCTCTTTATCAGCAGATATAGATAAGACCAGTCCATATATTATACAAAATGTTTTCAGGTAATTTGGGAATTGGGGAAACGCATTTGGATTTTAATAGTTGTATAGAAGACTAGTGTAGTAGTACCTGATTTAAATCACCCAAATTTTCATGATTTTTTTAAAAAATCCTGATCTTTTTCATGAGGGGTAGTAACAGTGACAAAAGTAAAAGTGAATTTCCAGAAAAAATGTTTGGATATTTTCTTAATGCTACATAGTATAATTTTATTTTTAAAAAATTTGTGAAACAAACATCAGTCATTTGCATAAGATTAAACAGTGTCACTTTTTATACACTTATCTTTTCCTTTTTAATCTTAATAAAACAAAATAAGACCTTCATATGAATAAGATTTAATATATGATTTTAATTTTGGATAAAAATTTCATCAACCTTGGACCTCCTTCGAAATAAAGTTCTGGTTGGGTTGAGTTTTGCGGCTGCACCAAACACAAGACATTGTTACTGACATATAGACAAGGAAAGTTTTACGAACAAATGAGAAATACACTCAGGGAGGAATCGCACCTGTGCAGCCTGCAATTCGTAGGTTGCTAGTGCAGTGGACAAACCCACTGTTCCACAACCTCAATAAAATTCAGGCTACACTACCGTCTGCTGCAATTGTTTTGAAATACAGACTAGCAGTATAGCTAATGTTTACATCAAGCTTATTTACTCTTTTTCAATAAAACTATTTCCATGAATAAATCAGAAAATTGTAAAAGAAATAGCAAGTATTTACCTTGTTGGCAGCACAAATTTTTATAATTTTCTGCACGGCTTCTTTAACGTAATACCTTCCATCACCTCCAACAGCCAAATAGGAACCTTTTAACTTCTCTCCCATGGCAGAAAGAATGCATTGGACAAAATTTTCTGTGTAATGATCTTGTTTGAAGATCTTCACTTTCTTTCGCAGTCCACTTGTTCCAGGTTTCTGTCCCTCGAAAGGAGTTGTCGAAACTTTCGTGCTTTTCAAAGAGTTGGCCATGATGAAAATTCGTCTGCTAAACTACGGATTGAACTGAAAATCAAAATAAAAAGAACTGTGAACACAAAAGGATCATGAAGAACAGAGGAGAATTTAGCAGCTCAATTATATTTAAAATATTTACTAACAAACAAGTTGGCTAGATTGAGGAGAGTTCAGTTAAGAGATAAAAGGCGAAATGAAAATTCGAATGAAGGTCACTTTTCAGACAAATACGAGAAGACGTTGCCAGCACAGAAATAAAAATCGTGTAGTTCCGGAATGCTTTTTAAAGTAGCTTGTGCATTGACATAGGCTTTTCTTTATTTGAAATAATCAAAATATGTAATGTACAAAATTATTAACTATTGAAAAAATATGTCAAAAAGGTTCATTTCATAACAAAACTATCTCAAAATTCTAAGAATTTTAAAAGTGCTGCCGTGGGAAACTTTCTGCAACAATAGTAAACTGACAAAACAGTAGTTCATTCATTTTTCTCAACCATGAAATACTTGGCGAAAGATTGAAGTAATTTGTCCTCCCGCTACATTAGTGATCCGTACATGATTTGAACGCATATTCCTAAACCCATCATATGATGCTTCAAACAAAAATACAATACAGAACGAAGGTGCGTGAGGTTGTTGAAACAAACCACCTCAATTTCAGCAAAAAAATATTTATTAACATCAACAAGCCGAAAAATAATAGCAGTGTTGACACAATCATGTTCACTGACAGAGCTTTTCAGCATAGCTTTTCATTCATGCCCTTCTTGGGCTTGTTCAACTTCCTTGCCAAAATTCGAAGCGCTTTAATGGTGAAACACTGATCTATATGACTCCATGCCCGAAAAAACCATTAAAATACGGTTAATTGAAAAACTATTCGAACGAATTGAAAATTCCTTCCTGGAGGACTGTTTTTTTTTTCAAACTATGTCACAGCTTCCAAAGGAAGTAACAAAGGAAGTCACGGCCTTTCGCCGTGACAGTTAAAGAAATTTAACCCTCTGAGCATCACGATATTTCAGAGTAATGTAACATTGCTATTTCCCTACGACACACACATAATGGGTAACCCCATCTATTGGTTGTAAGAATTCTAGGAAAGATTTTATTGGTCAAGAAATCAAAACTAGTTGGAAGTCATAGAAGTGAAATATAAGTAGACTGAGCATAGATCTTCAAAAAGTGGGACCAACATGTCTCTAGTAGTCACGTGACTGCTACGCGTAAATTCAGCTTGGTTGATTGATTTGATTTTTTATCGCTTCTCTTGGCGACATAACATTTACTTATAAAAGTTAGCGATGTGAATGTGTATAATACTGAATAGTTCTTGAATTTGAGTTACGTTTTAATGTTTTTAGCAATTTGAGCTGTTATATAATTACCTTAAGTTCGCATTGGGATCAAGTTTAAATGGCATGTATACAACAAAAATTCCTACGTGCAAGATAAATACGTAGTAGTGAATAGATTGATTGCAGGCCGAAGTTCAGATACGGCACTCTGGACAGGTTTAACCAGCCTTCAAGCTGAAAAAGCCCCGTCGGATATGCTTACCCGACTTACAGACCAGATATGGTCCTCCAAATTTTAATTAGGACCACAGTTCAGATACGGTCTCCAGACAGGTTTAAACGGCCCACAGTCCATATACTGTCCACCAAATATGTTTATTAGGACAGCAGACCAGATACTGGACATGTTTAACCTGCCTGCTGTCCAGATACGGCCCTCAGGACAGTTTTACCTAGCCCGAAATCCAGATACCATCCTCCAAAGTTATATTTTTATCAGGCCGTCTTTCAAATCAGCTTAACCAGCATGCAGTTCAGATAGTCCTCCGCACAGGTTTACCAGACTCGCAGTCGAGATCAGTCCTGTAGTGCTGGTTTGATTTATCGCCGGAATATTTGTTACCTTTTGCAATTGTATGTTAAGAGAAAATGTCAAAAAGGTTAGTGGATGCTCACAAGTATATTGTCACTAGTTAAAAAATTTTGTTTAAGATAGTTGTCTTAAACCTGAAAATCTTTAATTCAATATATTATATATTTTTCTTTAACTGTATTAGGTGTTGTGAAAGTTATAGTAAAGATTTAATAGGCAGAAAATAATTCAAACTTCCTTTTTTAAACTTAATGAGGTTAACACGAGTCAGAATAAATTGAAAAATAGTAGATGCCCTGCCTCAATAAATATTTTACTGATGCACAAAATAAAAATATTGAAAACAGATAAGAAGGTTGCGTGCTCAAATCACGTCTGGGTCACCACTGAAAGCTTTCATTCATATTATGGATACATAATTGCTTATGTTCTTGTAAACGTAAATTTATTTTGGGACAATTGCGCATAGAAGTATTATGAACGTGAAAAGTTATACATATAATGTTTACAAGATGTAAGGTAACTTTTTAAACCATGTACTTAAAGTTGTTAGCTATTTTACCCAATTTTAGATTTTTGGTTCAAAAACTAAATAAGTTTCACCTGTGTGTCTATATATGGATTTTAAATGTATCAGTGTTCAAGTAAATAACTCTTGACAAATTTTATAACTTTAAGTGTGTGCAAAAGTTCTGTGCTGGATTTTTAATATTAAATTTGTATTAATTATTGTGTGTGCGAAAGCAATATTTTATAAATACGAAAGATAAATAAGAAACAGTAAGTTTATAAAATTTATTTTCACATTCATCACATTTTAAATCCACTGAATAAAACTCATAGAAACATGTAGCCATTTACTAACCATCTTCTTTCTTCATCTTTAGGAAAACTAATAAATAGAACAAAATAATTTTAAATACATAAGAACTGAATAAATGAATTTTTAGCAGGTACACATCTCTACAAGTTCTTATTACGAGTAAATATAAATTGTTTTACTTATAGTTCTAAAAATCATAAATACAAAATTATTTTTGTTTCATGGAATGGAACCTTAAAAGTTTATCACAGATTTAACGCTTTTAAGAAAATAGTTTTTTCAACTTGAAAAATTGTGGAAGATAAATGTTTCGCTCAATTGAGGAGCATGTTTTGTGTACATAAATTTTCACAAATATACTTAATTCGCTAAAATAATCTATTTAGAGAGAGAAAAAATGTCCCTTTTTCAGGTAGAAAACAATAGAGTGAAGGATTTCATTTCGCTGTGGAATGTGTTTTTATCACCACCACACTTTTTTATCGAGTTAAAGAACGATATAAATATTGAAATGCTCACAAACATTGTTAGAAACAATCTAATTCAGTGTGATTTATCTCAGGATTAAAAAATGTAAGGAAGAATGATGAATCTGGTTTAAAAGTGGAAAATAATTAAATTTTAATGTTAGGTTTATTTAAATACAAAGCAAAAAATCAGGATGTCAAGCAGATGTTTTTAGAAAAGGAACTTTCCTGCTGCGCTGATTGTTTGGAATTAATACAAAAGAAGTTTCATTTCGTTCTCTAATTGTTTGCTTTTCCAATTTGCTATATTGCATGCTTTATTAACAAGAATAAAAATACGCCAAAACAGGTGCAATATTTCAATTTCCGTTTATGCGCTAATTTTGTTTTTCACGTAAGAGGACGGCAATTTGATTTTCACCATTCCAGTAGAAAGCTATAGATTCAAGGGAAATTATTTGAAAGAAAAGCTCTTTCGCCAAATGCATAATATGTAATGAAAGATTTTACAAATATTTTAAAACATGAACAAAAGACTCCTTAAAGCGCATAAATGTGGTTTACATTTATAATACGGTCTATGAAATGATTTAAACCTATTTTTAATAAATCGATTTTATTTAATTTATAATTCTTAAAAGTTTCAAATCCCAGATTGGTAGATTGGCAAAAGTCATGTAAAGGAAAATAGCAATTGTCTTTTTCGTTGTCCATTCTTGAAAGGAATCAATAACAGATTGGCAAAAATAAAATAATTGATCTGTTGTTGACGAATTCTGTAAGCAGTTTGATAGAAGTTGATTTTTCCATTGTTTGTGAGCCAGAGCATGAGTCTTGCATGAATGATGCGTTCTGTTATTTTACATAGTATGCTGGTCAATGCGACTGACCTGTGGCTTTTGCATTCTAATGCAAATTTATCAGCTTTCAGAATGGAAATAATGATGGAAGTCTTCCAAATCCTTGGGAGTTTACCTGTGTGCCATGAGGTATTAAGAACAGCTTAATTGTTCTTTGGTATTTTTGCCAAGGTGTTTAATCACATAACCAAAACTAAGGTCTTTCCCTGGAGATTTGTTTGGTGCTGTTTTTTCGATTGGTAGATTTAGTTCATTTAACGTTAAATCTTCGTAGAAGATATTTTTATGCTTGTATGTTCTTGTTTCAGGTACTTATTCGTAAGCTTATTGCAGATTTTATCTTCTTTGCCAAAGCATAGTTTGGAAGTATTTGAATAATGTTCTGCCAGTGTATTTGCCATATCGATATCTGTCAGAGATATCTTCCCTTGTTTATAATGATGTTTGAGGTTTGCCGCTCTATTGTTTTTGCAGTACTTTTCCGAATTCGGATGCTGTTGTGTTGACTTTCTTCCCTAGGGTCAAGATAACAGTATAAACCTGCCCATTTGTCCTGTTTGCAGTTGTAAATTCCCTGATCAGGGAATCCTGATCACTCCTGATTGTGCATAATGACAATGAGCTTTTTCTTAACTTCAACCGTTTCGTTTGATCTTAAATTCCTCTTTGATCATGGAGTCGATGTTGTGGTCTCTCCAATACGGTAACCATTCGTTTTCCAGCTTGCCTCTAGGTATTGACGCTTTTGCAGCTGTGGTAACAATCCATGTAAATATTTGTACTTTGCTATCAAGATTTTTAGTGACGGGTCTTCTCTGACATAAATCTTCTTTGGTTTGAGTATACTTGATCCAAGGTGGACGCCTTCCTAAAATTCAATGACCTTTTGATTTGTTACACACGGTCAGTTTTGAAGCAGAGAGTTGTAATAATGGGCCTATGATCGCTGATAGCATTTTTCAAGATTTTCCATTGCGCTAATGGTGCAGAAGTGTAGTTTATGGACTTCTCTTCCCTAATCACACAACACAATATCACAACTATCAATGCATGTTTCACTAAAATACGTGGTACAGAGATTGATGTTATTTGTTTATTGGCATGGCAACAACGGGTATAAGCAATATAGAATCGACCGTACGGGATTCATTCTCCAATTTTGACTCTTAGTTTGAATATGCTTGATTTGAGCTATGAAGCTGCGCAATATTGCTAAAATTAAATGGATGAGCTAGCCATTCCACTGAAATTCTTTATTAATTTGATGACAGAATACAATGAAATATCTGGAAGATAGAAATTAGCTCAAAAAAGAAAATGTGAGCAAACGTGAAAATAAGTTTAGACGTCAAAAAATACTGAATCGCCTTGCTCAAGTGAATGAGATGCAATTGAAGTGGACGTTCAGAACCTAATAGAGGTAACATTACTGAGGTATGAACTTTTAGACTTGAATTTTATCTATATAAATAAAAATGGTGTTTGTTTGTATATTGAAAATTTTCGACCCATTTCAAGTTTTCTATCCGTTTTGGGTCGTTCTGATGCAAAATCCGTCTCTTGCGCGTTTGGTGTCTGTCTGTATGTATGTGTGTATCAGTACTACGTCCAAACGGTTGAATATATTTTCACGAAATTTTGCATACTGCGAGTACTTACATTCATTTAGTGACTGAACTTGGTTGCGTTAGTCTGTCTGTTCGTCTTCCCGTTCTATGTCTGGTTTTGTGTTTGTATGTTTGAACAAGTACACATATGTGTATATTGTACTCCATATATTTTAATACATTGCTTACTATTTTATACATCACATTTTAGTTTAGTGAATACATTATCTAAATTTTCTTTGTTTACATATTTAGATTAAGTTGCATGCCAAAACATCTGAGAAACTGTACTTATCAACCATAATTGGGTAGTTTAGGAGAAGCTGGAATGCATATTGAGCATTGCCAGTTATTGTTTTACCAGTACTGATGAAAAAGTAATTATTTTCACAAAATTTAAATTTAAATTATTTATTTTTAGCCTTATCTTTTCTTTACGAAATGTAAAAAATTCTGAATATTTGGGACAGACGATAAAGAGAATAAAATAAGTAGTACAAAATATTTAAAATAGGACTGATAGATAATATGGCAACCTTGGTGTTTTTAGAAATTATCTTTGGCACAGAGTAAATAGTTACGCATAGTAACGCATGCGTAGCTATTTACTCTGTGATCTTTGGCATGCGCAACTGAATTAGTTAGAAACAATCATCATTAATCGTTTGCTTTTTTAAATTTCTGTAATCCGTTAGATTATATTCCAGGAATCCATTTTGTAGTGAAAAACAAGTACACTCATGTCCCAAAGTTAAGCATAGTTCGTAAAATGCGAAAAAATCGGAGTAAATATGGATACAATGGTTCAAAATCACTTGTGGAGAATCGTGGAACGGGTACAAAACGGCCTCGAGCGGCATGGCCAGTTTAGACAGAAATTTTGCAATTACTTTGGTACGGAGCGTTAACACTCAATAAGCACGGAAGATATTACAAAGATGTCAACTGGACATGTTTATGAAGAGACAAATTATTGAATGCTGGAATCCAGTCGATCCCAAACCGAAGCGTCTCGAATTCTGAATGTGCCTTCAGTGCGTGATCTTCAGACTGGCACAGGTTTCAAACCACTGGAGATGTTACCCGACGATCAGTACCAGGTCGGCCAAGGGTAACAACGGCTCGCCAAGACCGATATTTGGCGATAACTGCGCGACGTCAGAGGAACCGTTCTGCCTAACAACTGGATTCACCCCTAACAGCCGCCACAGGAGTCATAGTTTCGAGACAAACTGTTTACAGGAGACTCAAGTACGTTGGTCTCTCTATGCCAACATACCAGTAGTTTGCATCCCCCTGACTTCTACACAGAAACGCTCGCGTTTACAGTGTAGTTTGGAACATGGGCAGTGAAGTCGACAGCAGTGGGGCAATGTCATGTTCAGTGACGAGTCCAGATTTAGTCTGCAGACTGATTCTTTTCGTACCACGATCTGGAGAGAACGTGGAACGCGTTTTCACCCGGGAAACATCACGGAAAGGCATCATTTCCTTCAGGAGAGTCATGGTCTGGGCAGGCATCATGCTGGAAGGCCGCACAGACCTCCACATCTTTGACACGGGGTCTGTTACCGGTCAAAGATACAGAGACGAAGCCCTTGAGCCTACCATTTGCCTGTTTCGAGGTGCTGTCGGTCCTGGTTTCATATTCATAGATGATAACGTGCCTCCTCACCGTGCAGCCCTGGTCGACGCCTTCCTTCAAAGTGAAGATATCCACTACATGAGGTGGCCTGCCAAATCTCCTAATCTGAATCCTATAGAGAATGTGTGGGATATGCTAGGGAGACATATTGCAGGCCTCCGCCACCCACCAAGCTCCGTTCCGGAATTGAAAACTACTTTCCGTGAGGCTTGAAACTCTTTGAGCACACAACTCATCCATACCCTCATCGAAAGTATGGGAAATCATTGTGCAGCATGCGTGGCTACCAGAGGTTCCTACACACCGTATTAAACTTCAGTATCACATTGTTTTGATCATTCTGTTTCATTAAAGTTGACACTCGTATTGTGAACCTTTTTCTTTCAACCCTTTTCTTTGGATAATAAAAGTAATTATTATCCTTGTTTTGCATTGTTTTCTTCTTCTAGAACCCTATTACATCCATATACTGCGTTTCCTTCCATTCCGATGTAGATTTTCTGAAATATTCACATAAACAGCAATTGTGCTTAACTTTTGGACACGAGTGTACATTCATTGCTTTTCGTTCGTAAATTTATGTTTTAAGGTGTATCTCTGAAATTTGAATTTCATGTTTTTCGTTTAATATCTGTTATTAAGGTATACATATAAGTAAATGTTTAATTAGGTTTTAAATTTTTTTAATCATTTAAGATAATTTTAGGAAACGCTTTTGGGTACAGATGTATCTAGCGCCTCGTCTGGTGACAATGCTCTTGGCGTGTTTTTAGCGCACTTTTACTAGTGAGTTTGGCAGGTGAAGGTAACTCATCGTTATTAGGGTTATTCCCGTTTTTGTGGCAACCTCGGCAAGCGCTTAAGCGCTAAAGCTGCTTTCCGTTTAAAAAAAGATTTTTCTAAGATTTCTTTCCTTGGCGGCAGAAAGAGTTCACCAAAAAACGCGCCAAGAGCATTGCCACCAGACGAGGCGCTAGATACATCTGTACCCGCTTTTGTTCTTAAATGACATACAAGGCATTTATATGCATACTCAATTATTCTACGCATTTTGGGTAACATTGGCACATTCTAAAGACTTTCTCCCTTACTAGAAATTTAAATTATACAAAAATGTAAAACGTTAAATTTGACATTTATTTACATTTGTGAAATTGTGTATTTAACAATTGGGCACCTTTATTAGAGTGTGGTAGTTTGAACATGTGATGAATAGGAATTAGAATTTATTAACGAAAGCGGAAGATTAGTTAACTAATTCAACCCAAGTAACGGCCGGGTAATTCTGTTAGTTGGAAATACGAATAAGCACAGTAAGAAGAATATGAAATTCAGTTTTATGTATTTGACTAATTTTATTCCATTTCAAGATAAAGTGTGCTTATAGATGCTTATTACAAATGGATTTAAGTAAGGTACAATGTGAGTAACGACACTTCGTAATATGTTGAAATACATCATTTGCGCCTAATCCAGAGGAACACAGGTTATTAGAGCAGCCAAACATCCCGGGCTTCCCTAGCGGAAATCGGACTGCCCTCTGGGGTGGAAGCGCAGTTAAAAACCTCTGTGGTGTAACGTTTCTTTTTAAATTTTACTTATTTTAGAAACTTATTAGGAGCCAAGTTTTTTTTTCATTACATCGCATCTCTCCGACAAAAATAACACAACTCAGTAAAGTTAGTTTTACAGGAGACACAAAGGAAGATTGGAAATCCTTAAACGTATTATTATCCTTAAACGTATTATTCTCAATTTGAAGTTTAAAAGAGATTTTTTTTAACAGGATTTTTTTTCAAGCTAAATATAAGTGGAGGTAGTGTTTTTGCGGCTATACGTGCTCCTGTACGTATTCTGAACGTGAAATCTATTGCTTTGATTTTCGAATACGATTTCAGCACTTCGCCAATAAAATATTCAAAGAATGAATTCCGAATTTATATATGATGGTTGATGGGTCAACACCAATGAGATCAAACACCAAACGTTTCGAAATCGGCGATGAACTACATTTTAAGGTGACTCCGATATGAATCACGCGAGAGCATTTGTATAACAGAAAATCTTTGCCCTCTAGTTTGTTTACTCTATGATAATCCTCTCATAGAATTCGTTCATATCTATGATAAATGTATAGTGTTTATTATTATTTGATTTCCACAGCTTGTTAGAGTTTAATAGAATCGTCTGTTTATTGAAAAATAGAATGTTTAATTTTCACTCACTCCTAAGGAAGATACAATACAAATGTGGATAGAGAAATTTAATTTGTGTCTTAAAATTGAGTAACGTGATGCATATATCTAGAATTTCATGACTAAAGAAAAGGGTTTATTTTTCTAATAAATCTAAAACTTAAAATGAAAAAAAATTATTTCGTTTAAACCTGTAGAAATAATTAAAATCAATTTAAAAAAGAACAGAAAGTACGACACGTCTTTTTTAATATCGTCACCGAACTGGTGGCTAGACATAAAAACAAATCAGTATGAAAGTCGACAAGATTCCCAGTCCTCTGCATCTGCCAAACAAAATTCCAATACCAAAAATCACACCTCACACTCTTCCGGCCCTTTATTGAAATTCCGTCTCAGGCACCAAACGTTTTGATAGATTTGCACTTTTCCGAGAAGTCCCAATCATTTTCCCCGAAAAGGCGTTCACGGCCGTCGCCCACGCTTCCCCCCACTCTACAACAGCCCCCTAATCGATTAATCAAGACCCCAGGCAACGGTATCTTAGCAACCACCTGCTCCTCGCATCCCCATCCTCCGACGTTCCTGTTCCCAGCTAGACCCCCACCAAGACGGTCGACTTCCTCGCGATTCGACTACTTGTGGATTGTGCCATGGATTCATCCCTGGCCCTGCTTTTGCTTTACTGCTGCGCTTGGACTTTTGCAAGTGGACAGTTGGAGGAGGAGGAGGAGGACAGTGTTGGCCATCCCGAGGTGGACACGACCGGTGGTCGCATCAGGGGCAAGACGATGACGCTGACCAATGGTAAAGAGGTGGCCGCTTTCTTGGGTGTCTTTTTTGCCGAGCCGCCCATTGGGGAACTGAGGTTCAAGGTAAGAGGTCAATCAACTTTGTTTCTGCTGTTGAAGCTTGTGCAAATTTGCGTCTGCTTTCTAGCGCGTACGTATTTCTAAATAATCTGGGTAGGCTACAACGCAGAGGAGCGTGTTTTAGGACATTTTGCAACGAAAAATATTCTTCAATTTTGAATAAAAAATATTTTTATGCATTAAACCAATGGTGCCATATTTAAATTTCCTCAGAGCTTGACTGGAGAATCATTTAAATATCCTCGCAGGAAGCCTAATAATACATGAAAAAATAATATAAAACCAACCAATAAAGATTTTTCTAAAAATTTGCATACATACAGGTAGTACTGAAAATACATTAGTATGATTGTTGAGTATATTAGATCTCAAAACATTCTTCTAAATGAAGAGCACACCACACCTTTTACTATGTCAACAACTTTCATAAACTTTGATGGCTACTGAGGACAGCAAAATATGACGAAGAAAGAATTAATTTATTATCGATCAAGAAGCATCGGATGGAGCTACACTAGGGGAATTACCATTGTCACATGTCTATATTTCATTTCACAATGTACACAAGTGACATCTGGGTGCAAGGCATCGAACTACATGCATTTATATCAAGCAATGCATTCTTGCGAGTTGAGCTCATCCTATGACGCCAATGGATTAATATTACAAATTAGTGCTGGTCTATTTGTCCAGTGGTCAGGGTGCTGATTTCGAGATCGAAAGATTCCTGGTTCGAATCCAGGGTAAGGCGTGTTCCGTCTGGAGTGAACGTGTGGCCTCTCTATAAACGAGCTGTGCCTAGAATGAGGGGTAAGTATGTGATGTGTTATGTGAATCCACCACCGTGGTGCACCAGGGTAATGCCAAGTGGTACACAATTGCGTTCAATTTGCCGGACATTGGGGAAAATATTGTAAATTAGTTAATAAAAGCAAAATACTGAACGGAATCTATATCTCGGTAGGTAAAAAGGGCTAATGTTCAAATCTGCTGATTTTGAATTATGTCCACAAGTTGCTTCAAGCTATAATTGAAAAAGTGCCAATACATTTTGGAAGAATCAAAACATTGTAAATTATCTTTTATATGCTGTACAAGAATTTTTTGGATGCTGTAAAAATTTAAAAATAAATATTACTAAATCAGCTTGTTAAAACTTGCAAAATGGAGACTGGCACTTTCTCTACCGAGGTACAGAAGTGATTGAGCAGAACATAGCCTGCGAAAAATCATGAAACTCATTTCTTGACAGTTATTACAGGGGTCAATTTTAAGTTATCTTACTGGAGCTCAAAAGGCCATGCGTATGTTTCGTTAGCAGTTATTTGTAATTGCATGCATTTTTTACATTATTCCTACATGAAGTTGTTACCTCTTTGTATCATAAATAACATACAAGTCAAGGATGATAAATTGTATACGAATTAGAGTCCGAAGTTCGTACGCAGACTAGGTTGATTTAGGCATTTTTAACAAAACTGAAAATGAAGTTTTTGAAGAGGTTCCAAGTCCATTAGAAAGATTCTCCACGTATTTTTCTTTAAAATTAATTTATCATGGTTAGGTTTTCAGGTTAAGATTTTACTTATGCACGCCAAATTTAGAAATCGAACTAAGTTCTTATATACTTTATTGAACTTTTGTACGGTAAACTTAAGTATATGATAGTCGATGACTTAAACGAACACAAAGACTGAAAGAAAGATCGGACAGCCACAAAAGAACTTTGTGTTCGGGGTGGATTCAATTATATTTTCCTTTTATTAATTCACGTTGGCGTAGTGTGGTAGTTTGGAGAGTGGGATGCCAGCTCAGGTGCCGACCTCGTCATCTAACCGTGATTCAAAATTACGAGGCGTTGTCATCGAATCTTTCCCAGCGGGATTGATCCCGAACCGTCGTCTATAGTCTGTTATGTTGCTCCAGTGCGACATAAATCAATGTCCAACGTCAAATCACATACGAGGAAAATTTTACTGGCACATGAGAGAGAAATACACTCACGGAGGGAATGAACCTGAGTCGCCTACAATTCGCAGGATGCTAGCGTAGTGGGTAAACCCTTAGACGTTAAATATAAGTAGACCGAACATTGCTACTGAGAGGCAACCTCCTACTTACCTTTTATTAATGTGTTTTGCTTTGCATCATCGATGTACAAGAGAAAATATATTGCTGAAATCAATAAATATTTTATACAGGGTCAAAACTTCAAGAACAAACTTAAAGAGGAGGTAAGGAACACTAAAATAAACCGTCTTCACATTGGGATGCATATTTGCAAGCGCCACCTGGAAGATGTTATTTGGTAGTGGTAGGTAGTTGGGTATTTAAAGTTACGTCGCACTGGAGCAACACGACGGACTATTAGCAACTGTCCGAGATCAACCCCGAAGGGAAAGATCCAAAGACAACACCTCCTCATTTTGAATGTCATCGTCAGCTCAGATGATGAGGTCAACTTCTGAGTTGGCACCCCATTCTCCAAACTTACACACCATGCCAACATGAAGATATTTAGGTCACGACAGATTTAATGTACACCAGACTCCACTTGCACGACAGTCTTGGTTGGATCGAGACTCGAACTCGCAACCCTCCTGTCTCTAATCCGCGACTCTACCAACTGGGCTACCGCAACCCATTGGTATTGCAGCAGTTGGTCAGTCTTGGTCTTCGTTTCTGTAGATGATGACTTCGATGGTTATTTCACGAATACTGATGAGGTTGATATATACTTAGAACATTGATTTTCAACTAGTGTGATGCAAGAATGGCACTGGTGTACCTTACGGTTGGTGAAACGGAAAATTTTATAAGATTTATTTCATTTCAGCTGTTTAGTTTTGAACTTTTGACAAATGTGTTCAGAAATAATTTCTAGTAATACCCGTATAAATAATTTTGAGAATAATTTTTTTATTCCAAAGTATTATAAATAATTTTTTCAAAAAGATCTTTTAAAAAGTCACTGTAGCTTAGGTAATCGCAATTTTTTATTTGGTAAATCAATCAAAATTATACCAGTTTTTGTGTCGGATAGGCAAAAAATATAATTTTTTGTCTGTGCCGCAGAACTTTAGTAATTAGTTCATGTGTGCCATTAGATTAAAAAAGTTGGAAATCGCCGACCTGGAATGCGGAGTAGCTAACAGAAACGTACAATTTGGACAATTACGTCAATCCGCGTGTCCATTGTAACGATTTCTCTGGGTAGCGTGGTAGATTCAAATCTACAGAGAACAGTCTAGCTTAAATAATAAACATTAATTTTATTCAGAACAATTTCTTGGTCATGTGAGGGTCTATGTACAAGGCACTTTCATGAATTCGATGCCTCTGCTAACGGGATGCTACAGATTGTCGTAATCTCAGGTACGCACGAAAGTCTCTGAGTGGGAGAAAGGTCTCTCAAAGGTCTCGGGATGAGACTCTACTCGTCGGGTGACGATTACACAAGATCAGCACCGGATCCTCACGGGATGACGGAACAATTCAGGTTCCCTGCCGAACGAGAAATCGACACCGGACTCTTCGCAGGTCGTCGGTGTTCGGCACAATCAGGGATCAGCTCACTGAGGTCGCCGGGTCAGCACAAGACAGCACGGCTCCGCTGGGGTCGTCGGATCAGCACAAGACACGCATGGCTCCGCTGGGGTCGTCGGATCAGCACAAGACAGGCACGGCCCCGCTGGGGTCGTCGGATCAGCACAAGACAGGTACGGCTCCGCTGGGGTCGTCGGATCAGCACAAGACAGGTACGGCCCCGCTGGGGTCGTCGGATCAGCACAAGACAGGTACGGCTCCGCTGGGGTCGTCGGATCAGCACAAGACAGGTACGGCTCCGCTGGGGTCGCCGGGTCAGCACAAGACAGCACGGCTCCGCTGGAGTCGTCGGATCAGCACAAGACACGCATGGCTCCGCTGAGATCGTCGGATCAGCACAAGACAGGTACGGCTCCGCTGGGGTCGTCGGATCAGCACAAGACAGGTACGGCCCCGCTGAGATCGTCGGATCAGCACAAGACAGGCACGGCCCCGCTGGGGTCGTCGGATCAGCACAAGACAGGTACGGCCCCGCTGAGGTCGTCGGATCAGCACAAGACAGGTACGGCCCCGCTGAGATCGTCGGATCAGCACAAGACAGGCACGGCTCCGCTGGGGTCGTCGGATCAGCACAAGACAGGTACGGCCCCGCTGGGGTCGTCGGATCAGCACAAGACAGGCACGGCCCCGCTGGGGTCGTCGGATCAGCACAAGACAGGCACGGATCCGCTGGGGTCGTCGGATCAGCACAAGACAGGCACGGATCCGCTGGGGTCGTCGGATCAGCACAAGACAGGTACGGCCCCGCTGGGGTCGTCGGATCAGCACAAGACAGGCACGGCTCCGCTGGGGTCGTCGGATCAGCACAAGACAGGTACGGCCCCGCTGGGGTCGTCGGATCAGCACAAGACAGGCACGGCTCCGCTGGGGTCGTCGGATCAGCACAAGACAGGCACGGCCCCGCTGGGGTCGTCGGATCAGCACAAGACAGGCACGGCCCCGCTGGGGTCGTCGGATCAGCACAAGATAGGTACGGCCCCGCTGAGATCGTCGGATCAGCACAAGACAGGCACGGCTCCGCTGGGGTCGTCGGATCAGCACAAGACAGGTACGGCTCCGCTGGGGTCGTCGGATCAGCACAAGACAGGTACGGCCCCGCTGGGGTCGTCGGATCAGCACAAGACAGGTACGGCTCCTCTGGGGTCGTCGGATCAGCACAAGACAGGTACGGCCCCGCTGGGGATTCGCGGATCAGCACAAGACAGGTACGGCCCCGCTGAGATCGTCGGATCAGCACAAGACAGGCACGGCCCCGCTGGGGTCGTCGGATCAGCACAAGACAGGCACGGCTCCGCTGGGGTCGTCGGATCAGCACAAGACAGGTACGGCCGCGCTGGGATCGTCGGATCAGCACAAGACAGGCACGGCTCCGCTGGGGTCGTCGGATCAGCACAAGACAGGTACGGCCCCGCTGGGGTCGTCGGATCAGCACAAGACAGGTACGGCCCCGCTGGGGTCGTCGGATCAGCACAAGACAGGTACGGCTCCGCTGGGGTCGTCGGATCAGCACAAGACAGGCACGGCTCCGCTGGGGTCGTCGGATCAGCACAAGACAGGCACGGCCCCGCTGGGGTCGTCGGATCAGCACAAGACAGGTACGGCTCCGCTGGGGTCGTCGGATCAGCACAAGACAGGTACGGCTCCGCTGGGGTCGTCGGATCAGCACAAGACAGGTACGGCCCCGCTGGGGTCGTCGGATCAGCACAAGACAGGTACGGCTCCGCTGGGGTCGTCGGATCAGCACAAGACAGGTACGGCCCCGCTGGGGTCGTCGGATCAGCACAAGACAGGCACGGCTCCGCTGGGGTCGCCGGGTCAGCACAAGACAGCACGGCTCGGCTGGGGTCGTCGGATCAGCACAAGACACGCATGGCTCCGCTGAGATCGTCGGATCAGCACAAGACAGGCACGGCTCCGCTGGGGTCGTCGGATCAGCACAAGACAGGTACGGCCCCGCTGAGATCGTCGGATCAGCACAAGACAGGCACGGCCCCGCTGGGGTCGTCGGATCAGCACAAGACAGGTACGGCTCCGCTGGGGTCGTCGGATCAGCACAAGACAGGCACGGCTCCGCTGAGGTCGTCGGATCAGAACAAGACAGGTACGGCCCCGCTGAGATCGTCGGATCAGCACAAGACAGGCACGGCTCCGCTGGGGTCGTCGGATCAGCACAAGACAGGTACGGCCCCGCTGGGGTCGTCGGATCAGCACAAGACAGGTACGGCTCCGCTGGGGTCGTCGGATCAGCACAAGACAGGCACGGCCCCGCTGGGGTCGTCGGATCAGCACAAGACATGTACGGCTCCGCTGGGGTCGTCGGATCAGCACAAGACAGGTACGGCTCCGCTGGGGTCGTCGGATCAGCACAAGACAGGCACGGCTCCGCTGGGGTCGCCGGGTCAGCACAAGACAGCACGGCTCCGCTGGGGTCGTCGGATCAGCACAAGACACGCATGGCTCCGCTGAGATCGTCGGATCAGCACAAGACAGGCACGGCTCCGCTGGGGTCGTCGGATCAGCACAAGACAGGCACGGCTCCGCTGGGGTCGTCGGATCAGCACAAGACAGGTACGGCCCCGCTGGGATCGTCGGATCAGCACAAGACAGGCACGGCTCCGCTGGGGTCGTCGGATCAGCACAAGACAGGTACGGCCCCGCTGGGGTCGTCGGATCAGCACAAGACAGGTACGGCCCCGCTGGGGTCGTCGGATCAGCACAAGACAGGTACGGCCCCGCTGAGATCGTCGGATCAGCACAAGACAGGCACGGCTCCGCTGGGGTCGTCGGATCAGCACAAGACAGGCACGGCTCCGCTGGGGTCGTCGGATAAGCACAAGACAGGCACGGCCCCGCTGGGATCGTCGGATCAGCACAAGACAGGTACGGCCCCGCTGGGGTCGTCGGATCTGCACAAGACAGGTACGGCTCCGCTGGGGTCGTCGGATCAGCACAAGACAGGTACGGCCCCGCTGGGGTCGTCGGATCAGCACAAGACAGGTACGGCCCCGCTGAGATCGTCGGATCAGCACAAGACAGGTACGGCCCCGCTGGGGTCGTCGGATCAGCACAAGACAGGTACGGCCCCGCTGGGGTCGTCGGATCAGCACAAGACAGGTACGGCCCCGCTGGGATCGTCGGATCAGCACAAGACAGGCACGGCTCCGCTGGGGTCGTCGGATCAGCACAAGACAGGTACGGCCCCGCTGGGGTCGTCGGATCAGCACAAGACAGGCACGGCTCCGCTGGGGTCGTTGGATCAGCACAAGACAGGTACGGCCCCGCTGGGGTCGTCGGATCAGCGCAAGACAGGTACGGCACCGCTGGGGTCGTCGGATCAGCACAAGACAGGCACGGCTCCGCTGGGGTCGCTGGTTCTAATCTTTCGAACGAGAACAAAGCAGGAACTCGAGATAGGCAGCCTACGCCAGGCTACAAGAACGCGTCCTCTCGGGGTGAGAGAACCGTCATCCAAATTAATAAGAGCTCCCTAATGAGGTTGACCGCTCAAAGGGTCGCTGAGTCAAGCCTCTCGATCGAGAACACCGGCAAGAACTGACTATTCGACTCTCTTCTTTTCCTTTTGAAACCTCGCAGCCTTTGTTCGCTGGTGGTTTTTCTGATTGGTTCTCTCTTGATTGGTTATTGCTTTTAATTTGTACGCTTTCGATTGGTTCTGATTCGGTGGCGACTGTCTGACGTAAAATGGGATCAGCTACTTAGCGCAAGTGGGCTTGATTACCTAGCAGGTGGACTTAATCACCTGGCAAGTGCACTCCTAAACACCTGGGCGCTTTTCGGAACGAATTCTCTTTTGTCAGTCTTTGATCCAAGTCCCGACCGTCTGGTGCCAGAGAGATGGAAACGCATTGCCCTGTTCTTTTACGACTCTGTCGGCGAGTTTGCCTTGAGAGGGTTAATTGAGGCTCAATGATTCCTCACACCATGCTGTAATGTTGGTGATCGTAACTTCGATCACTAATAACGAAACTAACGCGTGAAACTGTAACTGTACAACTATTGTCAAACTGTAAAATTAGGGTTGATAGAAATGTCGTTCACATACTTGTTTTCTTTCATTTCTGTACCTTATTGTACCCTCTAGCACATCCGAATGGAGTTTGTGGCATGCATCCCTTCGTTAATAGGGTTTCGTTTTGTGTTCCATGCCTCCTTTTAAAATTCACACAAGAACTTTATAACACCCGTATAATTCAAAATACATCCATAAATAGATTGTAACAATTTATCATCTCATCAAGATATCTGCCTGTTTGAAAGCGTTTCACGCATTATATGTATCTAGCATATACGTAGCTAATCCGAAATAGTGCAGAAAAGATTCAGTCTGCATTGGCTAAATATATGTGTTTGCTAAAGAAACTGTAAATTATCTGTGTAAATAAATTCAGCCTACTTATTTTTGACAATTCTAATTCACAGGCTCCAGTTCCTCGAGCTCCATGGGAAGGCACATTCAACGCCACCACATTTGGCCCTCTTTGTGTACAAAGCAAAAACAGGTCCCACTGGGACATTGTAATGGAATCCACCGACAAGAAAATACTACGTAGACTGGGATTGTGGGACTACTCTCAAGGAGAAGACTGTCTAAATCTCAATATTTATGTACCTATAGAAGTAAGATTGGCAGACTGCTAGAATTCTTAGAAGTATCGGGCAATAACATATCGTCCAACGGCTACAATCTCAAAAAATGAATTTCTAGTAACGTGTAGAAAGACTAATTACATACTACTAAACTCTCCTCTACTGGAGCCTCAACCACCCTCTACTGGAATCTACAGTTGTGGCAGTTCTGAAACTTTCATAAACATGTATCTAGTCTTTCTACACATAAAACTAGAAATTAGTTTTATTTATTTATGGCGGTATTGCAGATAGGGTGCGATATATTGCCCCTCTAGAATAATAGTGCCATAACTCAAAATATATGCATTTTAAAAGTATATTTCTTATATATTAAATAAGCATTAAATATCAGAAATAGGTCTCTCTCACATTGTACTCTGAGACCCATTATCACATTAGATGACGAAACCCAGTACCAGTTTAGATGACAGACCTCAGTACCAGTTTAGATGACCGACCCCAAGTACCAGTTTAGATGACTGATCCCAAGTACCAGCTTAGATGACGGACCCAGTACCAGTTTAGATGACGGACCCCACTACCAGTTCAGATGGCAGACTCAAATTACCAGTATGTATGACGAATCCCAAGTACCAGTTTAGATGAAGGACACCAGTACAATCTTAGATGACGAACCTCAAGTACCAGTTTTGATGGTGGACCCCAATACTAGTTTAGATTATACCCAGCACCACTTTTGACGACGAACCCAGAGCCAGTTTGGATGACGTACCCCGTACCAATTTAGATGGTGGACCCAGTACAAATTAAGATGACGGACCCCTGTTTCCGTTTAGATGACAGACCCAGAACCAGTTTTGATGACCAGGGGATGGCGAGCGCCAATATCTAAATGGGCGGCATTTCAAAACTATTTAAACTTTTTGTAGTTTTGTTTGAAATGTTTTTTTAAAGTAAGCACACTTTTGTCCTTGTCACAGAAGTATATTCCTGTGCTGCATGTGGGAGGTGAATGTTTTCATGCACTCCATCTTGGAATACAGCATTTAAAAGTCAATCCTTACATTCATATAGCTCCTTGCATACGTGCTTCAGTGCGACTTAAATTCAAAACAAAATTCCACAGAGAACACAAGGTCACTTACATTTAGCTTTACAGAAAAAGCCTCCCATATGAAGGAACTGCTGAGAAGACATTTCTGTAAACAATGTATACGAGGAGGTGGAATAGCGTCGCTAGTCCATCTTATGACATGCATTTTCAGTATAAACAAACCAGACGTATAGTTTACTTCCTGCCACCCAAATGCTCTCTCCTAATATATACCGGAGTTATCTTAAATGCAGTTTATCGTCGTTTTGGTTACGTTTAGCGTTTAATCTAATTCGAGTAAACCAATTAATTATACATCTATTTGGGATTCATTCCTTGGAATTTTCATTATCAAACTCTTTCCGTATCCTTGTCGTTATTTTTTACACAAACACATCACAGTTGAATTAACTTTCAAGTATTTATGTATTTTTCAATTATAAAAGCATTTTTGATTTTTGATGCAAAGGTAAATAAAGAATGATGACAAATTCCGTTCGGGACGTGTTGAAATCGAATTCGAAAAGCAAGCCATCACGTCCGGAATACGTACAGGGAGGACGTTCAACCACCAAAACACTACCGACACCTACATTTAGCTTGTCAGAAAAAGGCTATCTTTTACAAATATCGCAATTATAAATAATAAATACTTTTTAACAATTCAACGTAACGTAATTTGAATTTTGTTTTCCTCTCACTTGAAAATTTGTATTTTTGAGTTTTCATGGTGTTCTAGGGGTGTGATGTGTAGAACTCTGAATTTGCAAACCCAAAATGTTTCGTAAAATGTATGTATTTATTTCTCTTATGCAGTCTCTTCCAGAAAGGAACCCAAAGACCAAGCCATTATCAGTCATGTTTTTCATACACGGCGGTTCTTATAAAACGAATGGAGGTAGATTTTACCCTGGAGAATGGTTGGCTTCTGCGGGACAAGTTATTGTCGTTACAGTAAATTATAGGCTCGGAGTTTTAGGTACGTTAAACAATTGCTTCCAATGACATTCTACGTATGTTGCATATTTTTATTCAAGAAAATGCTGATTCAGACTAAAATGTGTCCATACTCTTCACTGCAGATCTAAAATTGAGGCGGCTTTTTAAAAATTCTATTAATTTTGGTTTCATTTTTTCATATACTTTATTGGTCCTTTTATGTTAGTATAAGCTCTAGTTCAGCAGCACTAAATTTTCACCAATCTCGTTTTATTCCAGCATCCATAGATTCATTTTTTTAATATACAAGGTGTTCCGCTAAGCACTATAGTAAAAGAAAAACTTGTAACATTGAAACAAATGATTCGAATGACAAGTGCATGATGCGCATGTTGAAGTGCAAAAAAAATTTCCGAGTCTATGTATGTACTTAAGAAATTTGGAAATAAATCATACTATATAAAAGCAAAGAAAATATGACACTCTTATTATAGTCCTACACAGTATTTAGAAGCACGTAAGGAAACCATGTTTTCGTGGATGACATTTATAGAAGTTCTTTCACATTTGGTATCGAAAGAAGTATAAGTAATCTGTGTTGTTACTTATCTCACTTGTCATAAATAAATTGTGTCAAATTTATTAACCCGTGAAACTTGAAGCCCGTAAGAACCAGCTTAGGATGGTGAGTAAGCTGCCCTGGGGTACATCCGAGATAGGAGATGCTCTGGCAAAACCTGACCTGAATAGCATTTAAAGCACATAGGAAAATGCTTGTAACCCAATTCTATCTTCATTGGCTTCCAATTCTATCTTCATCTTCATTGGTAGGTTTTTTACGTCGCACTGAAGCAACACAGCGGGCTATTGGCAACGGTCCGGGATCAAACCCGAAGGGAAAGATCCGATCATTGACTGCAAGAGTCAACTTTGGAGACCTGCGAGAGCAGCCTGATCCTTTATGCTGCACATTTTACCCAAGGAGACACAGTGCGGACTGTAGGTGTACCAGTCATAAGTCGGAGGAGTCCTCTGAATTCTGGGGTCTCAATGGATCAGTGGGTTTACCCACTGCGCTAGCAACCTGCGACTTTAGGCTACGCAGGTTCGTTTCCTACCGGAGTGTATTTCTCTCTTCTGTGTCAGCAAAATTTTCCTAGCATGTGACTTGACATTGGACGTTGATTTACGTCCAACAGGGATTTACTTGACGTTGTTTGGTGTAGTTTGGCCAAATATGGCCCTTGCGCCATAATACACTGCTGGCCACCCAAATTGCAACACCAAGAAAGACAAGAGATATCACAACAAAATTTATTTTGTACATAACATGTTGACCAAGTATCAAATGATTAAATTTATAGACTTCTGTGAAGTGTGGTTCCTGCCAAAATCAGTAGCCAGAGTAGCCGCCATTGTTGGAGATCACCGCTGCCACACGCCTCGGCATTGATTCAAAGAGACTTTGGATGTGTTCTTGGGGTACAGCAGACCAAGCAGCTTCCACACGTTGCCAAAGTTGATCTGGTGTGGCAGCTGGGGATGTATTCTGGATCAATCGTTGAGCAACCATGGACCACATGTTTTCTATCGGCGAAAGATCCGGAGAGCGATCTGGCCAGGGAAGCAATTCAATCTGGCGATTGACGAAGAACCCTTGGACAATGCGTGCCACGTGTGGTCGTGCATTATCCTGTTGAAATATGGCTGTGGGCAAGCCCTGAAGGTAAGGAAGGACAACTGGCTCCAACACCTCGGAGATGTAGCGCTGGCTGTTTAAAGTACCGGCAATGCGTACTAGAGGAGTGCGAGAGTGATATCCAATACCGCCCCATACCATAATACCCGGTGCAGGACCAGTGTGGCGGTGCATAACGCAGCTGTTCAGCATCCTCTCTCCACGGTGTCTCCAGACTCGAATCCGACCATCGTGGTGTTGCAGACAGAAGCGTGACTCGTCAGTAAAGACAATTTCATTCCATTCTGCCGTCCACATCCTTCTTTCATCGCACCATTGGCGGCGGAAACGTCTGTGGTTCTGCGTCAAGGGTAGACGAAGCAATGGACATCTTGCGGACAGACCACTCTGCTGTAAACGGCGTCGAATGGTAAGCGCTGACACTGGATGATGCGGTACAGACTGAATGTGCTGTGCTATGGTTCGTGATGTGGCTGAGCGATCCGTCACTGCCATACGCACAATATGCTTGTCATCACGTGAAGTGGTGCACTGAGGTGGATGCGATCGAACACGTCGGTCCGTCGTACCCTCCTGCATCCAACGATCACATATCTGCATTACAGTTGTTTGGTTTCGTCCAACACGACTACCGATTTCCCTGAAAGATAATCCACAATCTCGGTAGGCCACTATCCTTCCTCTGTCGAACTCGGATACTTGATCAAAAGATGATCGCTGTTTTCTACGAGGCATAATTGATCGTTTTTTTGAAAAAACCACAAGAAAAACACAATTGCCGTACTTGAAATCGTCGAAATCTCCAAGCCTTAAATAGCGCTTTGAAGTGGCGCCACAGGCGCGCGTGATGTGCGTCTGCGCTGAAATTCTAATCATTTGCATATCTCACCTCCGCTAATGCATGTTGTAAATTTCATATTATTTGCATGCTTCCTTCAGGGTGTTGCATTTACTGTGGCCAGCAGTGTACAATGCAAATTCTGTTCATACTGTTTAATTTTGGAAGCAATTTCTTCATAGCTAAGTCTGCAGTGAGATGGTAAAAAGCATTTATACTTCCCTCCTTTGATAAGTACTCTTTATAGATATGTTTTTAGTAAATTTATGCAATAAATAAATTAAACTTACGTAACTGTCATCACTCTATAGTTCAAATTCACGGTATTCTTCATCGAACCCCTACAGTCATCTCGGGAAGATAAAAGTATATCTTAATCAGAAACCCCACAAAACATTGCAAATTATGTCTTAATGTTTCTGTACTTTAAGTTTTAAACTTTTATTTACTCAAATGGATTTGCATAGAATCTGTTATAATTTTTGGACCAAAAATTCCTGATGAAGTTGTAATAGTATTTGTCGATTGATAATCTCATGAACCTCGAAATATAAAATTATTAGCTATTCACGAAATATCTGTTGTCCTAGTTGGAGTTAGGTGACCTCCACAAAAATCCGCAAGCATAAAATAAGAAACCGTACGCGTAAGATAAAAGAGGTGTAACGAATATGTTTACCCAACCCGCTGACCAGATACGACCGTTACCACCGAGATAACAAGGCCAGACCGCTGTGACGTTTCGATCACGTGACTCGCTTACTAGTAGTCATAACAAACATCGCCGCATGGCCGGCTACTTATGGATTACCTTTAATGTAGCGTAAGAAATTAGGGTTTTTATACTATTTTACCGGAAAGCAAGTGCAGCTGCAGTTAAATATTGTTATATAACATTTGTGGAACATTATAGTGTCAAGGTGTTAAAGGCTTTCGTCAAACAACACGTTTAACGTGTGTCCAGACCGATTTCTTTAGGCTTAACCACGAGGCTATCCAAAATGCCCTTTAGATGCTGTGTACCTACTTGCTCTGGAAATTATAGATATGGTGATGCACCAAAAGTGGCGGTTTTCTCCTTTCCAGAGGATGAAAATATTAGAAAAAGATGGCTCAGGGCGATTCCACGAGCCGACTTTACACCATCAAAACGCAGCAAAGTCTGCGAATTTCATTTTCAAAACGATGATATCGTCCGGAATGTATCGAAATTCAACAAAAAAACTGATGAGTGTTCTAACTTTTCCATGAAACGTCTCTGTTTAAAAGTTGGTGCTATACCAAGTATATTTCCGAATTGCCCTAAATATTTCTCGAAAACTTGTCCCACCGTTCGTAAAAGCAGGGAAGATAAAATTCGTGAAACTGAGGGATCCAATTTATTGAGAGCTATCAACGAAAGCAAATCTGAGTTCATTGCTCATCATGAATCTATTTCTTTTCAAAATTTTAATAGGTTACTAGAAATTCTGGATTCATTACCCCATAAACAAAATTGGTTTAAACTAATTGAGGAGTCAAAAGTTACTTTTTTCAAAATTTGTTTTAATCCAGGACCTGCAACAAATTACACTGTTGTAATACATTCAGATCTGAAAATGGAAACATTTATATGGCCAAGAAATTTCTGTAGATAACAATCAAATCAAAACACCTTGTCACGTTAATAATTTGGAAATTATTGAAAATTGTTTGAATTTTATAAATGAAATATCAATGAAAAATTCTTCAGCCAACTATGATAATAATCGCTTCAATTGCTTTTACAGTTCAATTGCTTTGATTTCCCATTTTTACAGATTTAATGACGAAGAAAACATTAAATAGATTTCTTTAGACTATGAGAAAGGGTTTTCTTTTCTTTTTGATTTATGGTCGCATTTGAGAAACTATGATATTGGGCGGTATTAAGCTTGATTGACGTGTGTATTTTAGTTAATAAAAGTCATAAGCGAGTTTTTCGCTATTTATTAATTGAATTTACGATATAATTTTGGCTGGTTTTTTAAACAAGTTATTGCTTTTACTATTTACGCACTCTTTGTTATCGTTAGTAAATAAGGAAGAAAGACGCGAGGGTGTGGAAGTTTCATTATGATATTATTATAGTTTTGACTAGGGAAAAACCATATTTACAAACTGCTATAATAATTTGCAATAACGTATAACAATATTTTCCTGTGGTCTCGACGTATATAGAATATATTATGTATCGTTGTAGACAGATTTCACTGTATTAGGCTTTAAATATTCCAATACGGCGGTGGTCGTTCGTATCGCACGTATGACTACTAGGGAGACGCCATGACGGCAGCGGTCAGGCCTTGTTATCTCGGTGGTAACGATACGACCCGGTTTACTCGACCTGCAACCCCAATGAGGTCCTCCGGACAGATTTGCTTCGCAAATAGTTACGTTTAAATTTGCGCCAAGCAGATTTTTATACATTATTGTTATTCATAACCTTCTTGTAATACTTGCATTTACACGATACATGGTAGGAAAGACATATTTTGACGTCTTATAACTTCAGGTTTCCTAAGCACTGAAGACGAAAATGCAAGAGGAAACTACGGTTTACTGGACCAGATATTAGCTTTGAAATGGATCAAAGATAACATCGCCACCTTCGGCGGCAATTCCTCCGACGTCACCATATTTGGTAATAGTGCAGGTGGAGCATGTGTTGGATTGCATCTCATATCACCCATTTCTAGGGGTAAGTATAATGATTTCATTTATTCAATTGCATGAAGACATTCATACGCATAGAATATTTCAAATCTGTGTTGTTTTTACACCTGTGTGAGAATTGGAATCGAGTTTTACCATACATGAAATACATATATATATGCTAGTCAGAGGCAGTATCTCCATGTTTGATCTTTTCGACTTGATTGTTACAGGTTCAAGCTGCGCATATAAGAAAGGGATGCTTACTCACTAGATGACAGTTTCACTCAACCAACTCCTGATAGAGCATTTTGACTGTTTATTAGTGTTATGAACCATCATATACTTATACTTTAACCGTTACTTATTTTAACAACCATTAAAATGTTTGCCAAAAAAGAACCCACTTGGGGAGTCTTCCTGATTAACAAGGCATCATACCGGTCGTCATTTATTCTTGTCCCAGTAATCATTTAATAAAGGGTGTACATGAAATATTTTAAGAAATGAAAGCAAACTCAACTCGAGACTTGCTTCAATGGTTGTCTTTACTTTCTTGCGTATATATCAAACGATACTGAAATTAAACCTTGAAATAGAATGTTCACACAAACACCACAGGTAATTCCCTTAACGTTCCAGAATAACTCCCTCTTTTTACTTGTCACAGCCATTTTATCCCTTGAATGTTTACACCACTTCATTTATTAATCTTTCCTACCTCGCTAACCATGGCTTAAAAATGCCACGCCTTCTCGAGATTTTTATTTCGTACTTTTTGATCAGGGCCAAGGTTGCCCGGTTGGAGGAGTAACGGATTAGCAACTGGAGGGTTGCGAGATCGAAACTCGTTCCAATCAAAGACCGTTGTGTACACGGGAACTGGTGCACGTTAAATTTGTCGCAACCTCAAATGTCCTCACGTTGGCGTGGTGTAGAAATTTGAAGAGTGGGGTGCTAGCTCAGGTGTCGACCTCGTCATCTGCCTGTGGTTCAAAATTACGTGGTGTTGTCCTATGATCTTTCCCTTCGGGATTGATCCTAGACCGTCACTAATAGGCCATTGTGTTGCTCCAGTGTGATGCTAACAAACAACCTACCTACCCGTTCCAATTGAAGTTCAAATGATTAATAAATGTTCCACAAGATATGTGAAATAAAATAAGAACACCCACACTCGCCTCGTGCTAGCGGGAATTAACTATTTTTATAAAATACACTCTTAAGTAGTTTCAAGATATGTATTACATAGAAGAATGTCTCATAAATCTGGCATTCAAAGCTCAGGAACCCTTATTTTAAAGAACCCATTTTAAAGAGCCAGGTCCCTTTCTTTAACTTTGATCCCGGGACATCGCCAATAGCCCGAATGCGACGTTAATTACCTTTACCTTTTTCGATCGGCCGGTGCATTCCACCACAATACTAAGATTTAATCGAAACTGAATTTTCTGCCAATAAACTTTCTTAGTTGGTCTCCTAATGTAATAAATTTCCTCTAAATCCTGAACCCCTAGCGGATTAATTTTTAACTATTCATTCCTTCACAAATCCCATAGAAGGATAGCAGAGACATTCCACATCCCACTAAAATCTCCTTATTCTAATGTATCACAGTATACTCACCTTTGCATTTAATAGTCTTTGTTTTCCTGGAATTTCTTCTGCCTGCGTATTCAACCTTAAACCTCAACCGTCCTGGTGGCTGTTGTCTCGACAAGGTATCTCGACCTTAGCAAAACTGACCTGATTTTGATGGATGAAATATCTCGTCATTAGAAAAAAATGACTAGATCTTGATCTCGTCATAATTAAAAAATCGGTAATATTGTGATGATGATATATCTCGTCATTAACAAAATTGGTCAGATCTTGATGGACGAGATATCTGTCGAAACCACTTGGAAGGTTAAACATTTTCAACACTGCATTAACCACAATGGAAAACATCTCGAATGGCTGACCGCCAACACCACATTGTGCCAAGCATTTGACTTTTATTTCTGTTATTACATGTATAGTAAAGAACTAAAATCAGCAATTCTTGTAAGGTTTTGCTCAACTTTTTTCTCACAGGTTTGTTTTCCAAAGCTATTGCTCAAAGTGGGAGCCCTATTGGTGAGTGGGCGGTGCAAAGAAGACCCCGAATATATGTCGAGAGACTGGCTCGCAAGCTGAATTGCCCCGATGTCAGCAATAGCGAAGCCATACTGGAATGTCTAAGGAAAATTGATCCAGAAGAAATCATTGACAAGAGTGAGGATGCCGTAAGTGCCAGCTTCTATATAATTGCATTTTTGCTATTAGTACTATACGTCCTTTTTATTTACCGGCTGCTGTAGCCCAGTTGGAAGAGCAACGGATTAGCAACCGGAGGGTTGCTCGGTCCAGCCAAACACCGTCGTGAACAAAGGGGGTTGGTTCACGTTAAATCTGTCGTGGCCTCAAATATCCTCACGTTGGAGTGGTGTGGAAGTTTGGAGAGTGGGGTGCCAGCTCACGTGTGACCTCCTCATCTGACCCTGGTTCAAAATTACGTGGTTTTGTCATTGGATCTTTTCCTTGGGGATTGATCCCGGACCGTCGCCAATAGCCAGTTGCGTTGCTCCAGTGCGACGTTAATTAATTACCGTTACCTTTTTATTTATCTTCAACTGGGGTGACTAACCGCTTTTCAACTTTGAGCCTAAGAATCGTGGGCTTCCTGGTTGACTTTTTCAAAAAGATTTTTTTGCATTATGTGGCTTAGTGTTAGAGGAGTTGATTAAGTGTATATATATATATTTCTTTTGCTCCAACTCCCTCCAGTTGAAAGATCAAAAACCGGATGGGTATAAAATTATTTGGCAAATAGGGGTGACTTCGCCCAGTTCAGTTTTTTCCCTTTTCAGCCTTGTTTTGACCGGTTCATTTTTAGTAAAAAAAAATCAATCAAATCAAATTTAAAAAGCATCAATCAAATAACTTTTTTTGTAGTATTAAGTGTAAATTACAAAGGATAGCAAAAATTATTTTAAAAACTCAAATATTTATTTAAAATCAAGAAAAGAGAAATAGTTGACAAATCATCTTTACAATGGTTAATACTACTTTTTCCTCAAGCCAGGAAAGTATGTCGTTCTTTTAAGGGTAACGATAAAGACTTTATTGTGGTTTGACAAGACTATATCTTAACAAGAATATAAATTCAATGTGTAGAAAAATTGAATTTCGAAACCATCATCCAGTAAAATCTTCTCCAAAAGGGACTAACAGGAATAAAAATATTTTTGCATTTCCTCAAACATTGAAGCAGGTTTTATTCAAAAATCTTTAAAGATATAGCCTGTTAAAAATAGTTTATGTGCATCTAAAGCATGTTGAATTTCATTCTGATCAGAGTTTTACAGTACCTTTTCTAGCAAGCTCTTTTAAACTAACTATAATAGATTAATGTCATTACACCTATGCTTCATCGTCTCCAAAGAATCTGAAAAAAGATAATACTTCTCTTTTCTCGTATCTTATTTTGCAATACTACAATGCACAGATGAGTCGAACTTGTACAAATCCTTCAGAAAGACATGCTGTTTGCTTTACCACGATAATTCCTCCCGCTGTAAAATCTGAGTAGATGAGATAATTAGAGGAACAAGGCTGATCCTCAAGGCTTAAGAGAAGTGGGAAGAGAATTTAAGAATTCTATTGATGGAAATCTTAATTTTATTTTGTTTTTGGAGAATATTGACAGCAAAAAGCTATAGTATACTAGTACGTATTACTATTCTCTAACACATAAAAATCATAACAAATCTATTTTCTATTTGTCATGCGTACGAACGAGACAAATGATTGTGTTTCTTTAAGTATCAACTGTGGAAAATAGGAAATGCGCGTTCTAAGGCAACAGACAGGCGCACATGCACGTGTCTAAGTTTCATAAGACAAATGCTGCTGGTGCTGCTTGCCTTACAGAGCTGTTATATATTACTTTATTTCTTGTCTGACATGTATTTTATGAAATCGTTTTAAGGGAAACGTCGCCTTTCTTCCAGAAGACGTTGGAGGATTCCCTGATGCTCCAGTTTGCCCCAGTTGCGGACGGAGAGTTCCTGCTTAAGCACCCCACGACTATGCTGCAGCAAGAAGGCTCCCTGAGTTCAGTTCCTGTTATGGTGGGCGTGACAAGGGATGAACTCGAAGTATGGATGACAAAGTGTTAGTAGACATGTCTTTTAGCCATAGGGTCTTTAAGACTTATTTTTATTCTTCTTAGAGAATTATTTAACATTCTTCTTAGAGATTAAGCACAGTCTGCCATAAGATTATGAAAATATTTCACTTGATTGTAATGCACCTAATGGAAAATATTTATACTCCTCAGAAATCAAAGTAATTTAATTGATAAACTGATAACTTTAAAATAAAAGTATTGGAAATGACCGTTGAGAGCCTTTTCGAAAAGTTCGGCGAAAAAAGCGGTGTAACGTTATGCATAAAACAAGATGTTTGTATAACAGGATTTTTGTATAAATTCATTAGAATGTTGTTAATTTAGTCCTCTATATAGCCAATGCAGTTTCCTCAAAGGTTGGTATTTAACAACCTTCAACGTAAAATATCAAAATTTTAATCTGACGCGTGCTCAAAGCGGGGCCAACGGTATTCCTCCACTGAAGTACGCGCTCGAATCCTCCCAGCTCGCAACTCAAGCACCTTTTTCGATGCTATATTTCAATACAATTCATTATTTTTGTTCATATATCAATGTAGTGTGTGATATCTGAGATTTTAGATATTTTTATAACTTTTCAGTAAATTGTGATAAAAAAGATCAGTCAAAATCTATTTCCAATTATTGACCGGGGAACACATTTGGAATGAATATTGTTGTGGGGCTTTCCTTGCATTACAATTTTCATTTAGTCATTAATACAGCACCTGCGGCATGAAACTATAAAATGAAATAAGCGAAATAACCATATAGGGCAAGCGAATAAAACATTTGATATTTTGAACTCCTTATATTGCTTTCTTCATCAGTTGACAGAATATTTACTGAATTATATTTACTGAATATTACTGAATGTCGTTGAAATGTCATAGGACTAATGTAAGAATGTCGTAGGTCTAATGTAAGAATACGAATTAAAATCATGAATATAAGAATGTGTATAAGTACTAACCACATATATATATATATATATATATATATATATATATATATATATATATATATATATATATATATATATATATATATATATATATATATATATATATATATATATATATATATATATATATATATATATATATATATATATATATATATATAGGGTAAGCTAATAGAAAATTTGATATTTAAACTCCTTACATTGTTTTCTCGTTCAGCTGATAGAATATTCACTGTCGAAGGACTAATATAAGAATGTCGTAGGACTTATGTAAGAATGTTGTTGAAATGTCGTAGGACTAATGTAAGAATGTTGTTGAAATGTCGTAGGACTAATGTAAGAATACCTTAGGTCTAATGTAAGAACACGAATGTAAGAATATGTATAAATGCTAACCGTACAATGCAAGCAAATAGAAAATTTTGTATTTTAAATTCATCACTTAGTTTTCTCGTTCAGTTGATAGAATACTCATTGTCGTAGGATTATCTCCTTTTAGCCTACCAAGACAAGGATCCTTCCTCGATCCCTTTCACCAAAGACCTTCTGAGAAAGTACCTGCTGCATCTTGTCCGCAAAGATTTCATGTCCGGGCTCACTGCTGACGTACTGCTGCACGCAGTATACACAGAGTACGTGTACAGACATGGGACCACGTCACACCACAAGAGGAGGAGACAGCAGCAGCAGATAATGAGCAATGGAACTGTTTCTTACTACGAAAATCCGTCTTCTGTACTACCGGATATAAGGACATTAGGAAAGGTAGGCGTTTCTCCTATTTGCCACAGTTACCCTTACTCAAAATATACGTATTATAATGGAACTGAGCAGACTATAAATAGCTGAAAGAAAACAAAAGTTCCGAATTCAAAAACGCCCTTAAGGCTGGTTCACTCTATGCCAGTAATTTAGTTGAGTAGCGAGTAATTTAGTAACTAAACGTGTTCGGACAAAACTATTTAGTCGAGTAGTTTAGTAAAATGATTTAGTGGGCTCGATCCAGTCAAATGGAAAGTAGACGGTCGAATAGTATCCCCCACCCCACCTCATTAACCACTAGTGTGCCACTGGACAAGTCTGAACACGTCTGTTTAGTAGAGTTCATTAGTTGTTCGTTATCATTCCGCGTGATCTCTGTTTCTTGTATGTTTTTATCGGCAATATGACTCGTAGGAGTGTTGATACTACGGTCAAATTTGTTACTGCTTATGTGGAACAAGAGTGCTTATGGAATGTGAAATCTCCCCTGTACAAAAACAAAGCAACCAAGGCAGTTGCAATCGATGAGTTGGAAAAACGATGGGAATACCGGAGTTTCGCGAGAAGGAAATCAAACAAAAATTTAAAACATTCATAAATAGCTTCACAAACTTCTTGAACGAATTCAGAAACAGTTGACTTCCCTATTCGAAAGAGGTGCGTCAGGGTCCTTAAACCGCATCCAGTTACAAGAATGTATAGCACTGCCTCCAGTTTTGTTTTTCCACAGGTATGACTTCTCTTAGAAGAGTATTGGTACGCTGGATTTTAGCCTGTACTTTTTCTAATAGAAAATTGAAGCAACTTTCCGACATTCTCAGAGTTGAAAAGTATTCATTTGGGTCTTCAACTGCGAGTTCTCTAAGAAGCACATTGGAGGCTCCTTGCAAATCTCTTCTACCAATCCATTCTCGTACCCATTTTCTCTTTTACAATCTCTTCCAGGATAAGCCTTGCAGCAACATTTATTGCTCGATTCAGCCTCGCTCTCCGTATCATCTTTAGCAGTCGACATTTGAACACTTACTAAACCGTGTTTGAACACACACACTCACACTTGCTGTTTTCTCGTTTAGTAGAGCTACTAAATCACTGGCCTAGTGTGAACCAGCCTTTAGACTTCGATGGCAGACAATGTTTTTCCGTTGCTATTTTTTCTTTTCATCTTCGTTTGCATTTTTGATAATGAGATCGAAGAACTTTAAAGAGAACCTCTTGTAAATAATTATATAAAACTTCAAACGATGTTTATTATTTTACATAACGTTGATTTGTTCTTATTTACCATTCAATTCAACTTTTTTTTCAATTATACTTAGCTTTTTCTGTGTTTCTCTTTTCCAAATAAATCTTTACATTTTCTTCCTTCTAATTTTCAATTATTTCTACTCAACAATATTGGCTATTTTTCATTAGAACAATCCCTAATCTACCTATTATTGCCCCTCATTGATGTTAGCCTCAGTTCACCTGATATACGAAGTTGGTCTTTTTGCAGGATCTATCGAACTATAGCTTCACTACAGCGCTGTCCTCTGTCTGTTGTGTTTAGAAACATAAAATCTATGCTTGTTTGCTTCCTATTTCGCAATCGAGTTGCACCCAATATTATTTTATTTTTTACATCCTATTTATAGAATGTTTTGTTTGTTTTGTAATTTGAACATGAGTGATATTTTGATATCAGGTGAAAGTGTATTAAATTCGTAGGATAATGGACGTATAAAAATGTCATACAAATTTAATACAGTTTCACTTGATATCAAAATATCACTCATGTTCAAATTACAAAATTGCGTTTGTTTATAATCAAGATACTCACTTCACAATCTTTACAAGTTGTGGTCAAAAACACTTAAGCCGGGGTCGAATAGGAAGCGCGAGGCGCAAAACGACACGCGCAGACCAATCAGAGGTGCCGGCGCGAGCGGTGAAAACCCTCTTATTGGCCTGGGCGTGTTGCTTGAGCCTTCCGCTTCCTATTCGACCACTGCTTTACTACCAGTTCTATCATCATGGTACGAGTGGTTTCCTTGGCTGATTAGACGTACAGCTGTGGAAACTCCCTTTATTTTCGCATCATTCTTAGTAGAGCAAATTTAATCTCGGCATCCCCAGTTGTAAATGTTATGCTACGCTACTGGTGGATTCAATTAAAAATGCTTCTACAACTCTTTAATGATCTATTGTTATTTTGATATGAATCTTCAAGATTCGTCTATCAGTCAATCCCGTGTGTATAGATCTTGATATACACTTACTCTGAGTCAAACTTGTTTTATTGGAGGATTGGAAATCTAATTGCTTGTTATCCCATCAACGACAAGAGACTTGTTTAAGAGAAAGCTATTCTTGTTTAGTTCTTTATAATTTCCGCTGTGCCTCAAAAGCGGTGCGTGACAAATTGTTTCATTCATTAGTTGTTTCTTTGTAATTACTAGACCATGTAACAAATGAAAATAGCAATGCATTAAATCACAGTTTTTAAATTCAGTAATCGGGGGACTTAAATTAAACTCTCCGGGCTTAGAACAATCGTATGCCAAGCATCATCATTTGGTTTTGCTAGCGATAGAAACTTTTCTTATTAACTGCACAATTGGTGTCGTTGAAATCAGTTCAAAAAGTCTACTGGCTTTTCGCCGTAAGAAACTGAACTCTATAGAAACTGAATAATCTCAAATAAGTCGATTTAAATGAAGCTACAAACTCTGAGTAGTATGATACCTTGCCCAGGTGACTGGAAATGAGTTTTACACTATATTAGTACTTCACGTGCGATACTACTGAAAAATAGTTTCCAACAAATTGAGAAAACTGAAGCATATTGGGAAAAGAGAGTTCACTTACAAATATAATTTTAATAGAACTAAATCTCCATTATAAGTAATAATACTTTTTCCGTGCGTATACAGGAAAAGTAGCATCTAGAGCAAACATTACAATTGAGTCTCTGTCCAAACATCTTACATTTTTACCTTAAAACACACCAAAAAAAAGGCATGTTAATCTTTTTATTATTAAATTCTGCCCAAACGAAAGCTATAACTGCACCTTCCTTGTTAAACTTAAAGCAACTCTATATGATCAAAATCAGTTTTCCTCTTCAATATTCAAAGATCCCTCTTGAGACTCGCTGAACGGTTATAGAGTAAGGTATGTGGTCATGCTTCTCCTAGCGCTATATTTTTGTAAAATAAAGCAAATAAAAATACGACAAATTATGCTTCGTTTAGCGATAAATAAATTTTCGTAACCTGTTATTCTAATTTTCTTTGGGTTGGAAGAGTAGCGAATTAGTAACCGGGGGTTGCGAGTTCGAAACTAGATCCAACCTTAGACCGCCGTGTACGTGGGGACTTGTGCACATTAATTCTGTCGTGGCCTCAAATGACCTCACGGAAGAGTGGGAGCTTCGAGAGTGGGGTGACAGCTCAGGTGTAAACCTCGTCATCTGACCTTGGTTCAAAATTACGAGGTTTTGTTCTCGGATCTTTTCCTTCGGGATTGATCCCGGAACGTCGCCAATAGCCCGTTATGTTGCTCCAGTGCGACGTTAATTCAATTTCCTACCAACCTATTTTCTTTTTCATTCTAAAGAGTGGGCACAAAAACGTCTTTTTCGTATTTAACTTCTATATAAAGTGTTCATTAGGGATCCCTTTAACCAGCGAACTAGGTACATGACCTACTCTTGATGCGCCACTGCTCCAAACTCACCTTTCACCAGACTCTTAGTTTAATGATTTCTATAATAGGTTAAGATGCATCGTAGGGGACGTTTAGTCGCCTATTGAGAATTTTTCGCCAATTGCAAAGGATTGCCATATCGAATGTTGTAAAAGAAAGAAGGCGCGTTTCCAGAATTGACGGCAAATCGTTTCCAGAATTAAACGTCCTCTACAATACATCTTTCCGAATTTCAATTTAGTAATTTTCTTTTTCAGATCATAAGTGATATTGACCTGAAAGCACCATCGGTAAAACTTGTGAACCTGCTCACTCTTCACCCAAGTGTGTCCGTTTACATGTATGAATTTGATTACGCCAGTTCAGACGATGTCATCGCCAACAAATATGTAGGTGCGAAAAACACGTGGGTAGGTGAGTCGCAGATGAAGGTATTTGCTGCTACCATCTCACCCATATTTATTTAATAATTTTTTCAATTATTATCTATGCATGGTATATATAAGTATGTTGCACCTCTTAACCAGCAGGTGTCTCAATGGATACCTAGAACTCTTTCCCCGAATATCTCTTGCAGACACGTATCCAGAAAATAATTTCGGGGATGGCCATATATTCTCACTCACAGTATGTGTTATTTGTATGATTAACTTATCCACGTATGTTTTACTAGTACGGTTAACTCAGGTTCCCAACCTTTTTGGCTCGCGGAGCCCTTTTTAGAATCAATTACTATGGCGGAGATCAATAGCAGAGAGGATAATAAAGATATATTTAAACAATTACGCAATGTCAATGCAATGAAATTATGTTTCAAAACTTTGAAATTTACTATAAATCGAATAGCCAGCCTCTGAATATATAAGGCTAAGTTTCGAGAAGCTTCGAGGATGTGCAGTTCCAAGAAATCACTCGGACATTCAGTTTCAGGATGGGCCATTTAAACGCGCCTCGTCGTCTGTCCGTCTCGAGCTGCAATAATTTTACAGCTAGCGGCAGGAGATTGACCAAGCGTCGTCTGCTGGAGGAGGCACGAGATTCAACTTGGCAAATTTCCGTTCAGAATGTAATTTCTAATTTGTTTTTATTCTACGCTTTGTTTCTTATTCTTTATTTAACTCAGATGTTCCCGTCATTTGACCTTGGCTCGAAATTACAAGGCGTTGTCCTTGGATCTTATCCCTAGGGATTGATTCCGGACCGTCGCTAATAGCCCGTTGTGCGACGTTAATTAACTATCTACCTGCCTATTCTTTATTTCCTTTAATTTTTATTTATTTTATTTTTTTGGAGCGGCCACGGAGTCCCTGGGAAAGCACGTGGAGCCCTTAGGGCTCCGCGAAGCACAGGTTGGGAACCAATGGGTTAACTGATCTACAATTGTTTTACTTGCATGATTAGGCGCCGCGGTAGCCCAGTTAGTAGAGTAGCGGATTCTAAACCAGAGGTTTGTGAGTTCGAAACTTGATATAACCAAAGACCGTCGAGAACGCGGGGACTGGTGCACTTTAAATCTGTCACAGACTATGTCCTCACGTAAACGTGGTGTGTCTCTCTTAATGATAGAATTTATCACAACAGGTCACGAACATTTAGTTTTTCAAAATGCCATAAAGGTGAAATTTGATCGGTTTTATCTGAAATGCTTCAGCCAGCAATCGACTAGTTAGTGCTAAGAATTCGTCACATAGTGGCAGCGAAGGGCAAACATTTGAACACCTTCCTTATTCACGGCATTCTTTTGAATCCAAATGCCTTCTCCTGCAGATAATTTTCATTCTTATACCCAAGATACTTATATGCGCTGTAGATATTTTACCCAAATGCCTTTTCCTGTAGATATTTTTTTATTCTTATCACAAGAAATAAGTTGCCGCTAGCAACCTGTATTTACGATGGATCTTGTCAGCTCCAAGAAAAGAAAAACTGATAGAGTACTTTGCCCGAAACAAATTCAGTTCTTTATAAATATGGGAAGAAGTCTAAAATATTCATACACCAAACAGTTACATTCATAAATGTAGTGGTTATGACTCTGGCGAAAGTTGGTAATCATGTTTTACGAAAAATTCAAATGGAGAGTTAAATGTCTCATTTGAACATTACTTCTCTGCAAACTATTTTTCAATCCTTTTACCTCTAATTTATCTACATTTACTCACTTCATTTTCACATGCATCAATTGATGATATTGTTCAGATTTTCAAACTGGGGCCTGTCAGGTACGATACCTCCCTGAGTGTATTTCTCTCTTCTGTGTGTGTGTATGTCCATTACTTGATGTTGTTTGTCTTGTGTTTGACGCAGCATGGCCAAATATGGCCCTTGGGCCATAAAATCAAAAACCAATCAATCAATCGATTCCAAACTGGGGTAATGATGCATTCTCAGTATAAAAATAAAACTTGCATGGGTTGAAAATAAACTTGCACGTGTGATTCTCTTTTCTCTTTTTCTAATGAAAAGTCAAATAGAAGGTTAAACTGAAGCCCATTCTTTTTTCTCTATTTGCCGATTGCAGCTCTCAGCGTTGTTGAAACTTGTGCTCAGGAAATGAAAATGATAATGAAGGACGCAGACTACAACGCTTTATTAACAACTTGCAAACTTATCTTCCCCAACGGAAACGAGAAGAAGTCGGTTCAATTAGGTGAGATACTTAAAAATACCATGAGCACTTTTGAACACAAAATGTATTTAGATGTGGAGAAGAACTGAATGTCGTCAAGAACATCTTAAAATAGAGCATGATTTGACTTTTGTAATCGTGTTGTCTTGTTGCAGCAGCTTTCATACTCTTAGTGGAAGACTAACTCTACAAAGCATTTGAAGTTGCTCGAACGAAATAGCTTATTAATAATCTACTAAATCTATTTATGGAGAGATGAAATCTATTCATAAATATTCCGTAAAAAACGAAAGCGAAGATTTTACTTCTGCTGTCCAAATGCTTTCTCATGATACACATAAGGGTTACCATAAAATATAGTTTATCGTCTTTTTTGGCAACGTTTGGCGTTTAATCTGATCGACGTTGATCAATCAACTATCAATTCGGAATTTATTCTTTGGAATTTTTATTGCCGAAGTGCTGAAAACTTATTCGAAAAACAGTACGTACAGGAAACACGTTCCTCCGTAAAAACACTACCGACATCTACATTTAGCTTGACCGAAAAAGATTCATTTATACAAACCTTTTATCTCCAATACCAGCTTATAGATCATATGATCCTTCAAGCATCAATTAGCGAGAACAAGGCAGTCTGCGAAGATACAAATCAGGTACTTTGTTAAACTGCCTCAGATCAAAGTCGGATAATATCCATTAATAAACTGATAATCAATCTTCGAAAATAGCGAGTATTAGAGATTCCATAGGGCGGATTTTATCAAAAATATTTAAAAGATTAAAAGCGACGAAAATGGACCAATAATAAGTCCTGCTTGGTAATGCATTAAATAGCATTTTCCGAAGTCATAGGTTAAAATTTCACGTTCTACTTTCATACTAAGTAATCAAAATTCAATTGTTCATTAATATACTTCCTATTCCACATAACAAAGATGCATGACATTGCTGTAAACGTATGCATTAAATTACCTATAGCTACAGTGTCATTATTGCTGTATCTTGTAGTGCCATGAAAGGAAATAGAATGCACTCCCATCGATTTTGCCCCAGGTGCAGATGTGGAGCATATACGGGGGTGAGTCAATAATTATCCGCAATAAAGTTGTATGTGTGTTTCTGTTGGCAACACTGTCGTTTTCGTTACATCGCAAGGCGAGGTTTCTGTCCGATCACTGCTGCCCAGGTTTGAAGTTGCAAAATCAATTCCGTTGTCGCTATCGCGAAATTAACCATGGACGCTCTGCTTTCCGTTTGCACCAAAGAAAAGCAACGTTCAGTGATCTGGATTTTTTTTTTTTTGCAGTCTGAAGGAGTGTCGGGGAGTAAATACGTCGAAGATTTCAGCTGAGTATGGTAACAGTATTTTGCAGTAACGGAACATCTACGAATGAATCGAAAAGCTCAAAATTTATAGCACGAAGAAGACAGACGATCGTCCTCTACCACAACTTACGAAACAGTGATTTGTAGTGTTAAGTGATAAATTACTACGAACCAAGAACTGGAAGAAGCGGTGCCATGCGCGACTCTCAACTCAATCGAAAACCCTCTTTTTGAGGACATGTTATTAATTCCCTTGGTCAAAGTATAGCCTAGACCAAGTCCAAAAGACTACGTTTTTCGAGTCTCATAGTGACGAAGTGCTCATCCAGAAACTGTCCCACAAAGACACCGATATAATCCAAAATATGGGAAGGAGATACTGAGGTTTTTGAACATGGACAAGTTAGAAAGTTCATAATTCCTCTCTCATATGTCTTATGTGCCCGCTTCTAATTCTTGGCTTAGCAGTCTGGTGCAGCTTTGAACTTTTAAAATTCAACAGTCCATTGCGCTTTATGGGGAGGAACAGACCATGTTTTGTAATCTTTTTATATATACGAGGAGAAAAATTTCCGCGTCAGTGAGATCACTACTTTCTGGACTGATCTGCTTGCAATCGTCCTCTGCAGTAAATCAGCTTAACTCATTACCAAATAAACCAACGTGAGATCGTATCCACTGCAAGCAATGGAGCCCGTGTGCGCCAATTCCGACAAGAGAAGAAAAATATCTCGACTAGTTCTGTCCGTAATATTTTTGAAGGCATAAGAAAGCTTGCACAACAATGGAACGCAAAGGAACTATTTTGAAAAACGATTTTATTGTAAGTTGCCTATTTTTTTATGTAAAGATTATACTTAAATTGCGGATAATTATTGACTTTCCTGAGTACCCCTACAAAGACAATAAATAATCAAACAAACAAAATCTAGATACTAGAGTTCTAACTTGTCTTAAACTAGTTGAATAGGAGATTCACCAATGAGAATATAACCATTGAAATCAGGTTGTCTTTCTTTTATCTTTTTAATTGTATTAGTTTCCATTGGGTTAAATACGAGTCCAAACAAAACAAAATGTCTCTGATTGAAAAAATTCATTCTGCTTTTTAAAGCAACTGTGTTCATAGTTTTGAGGGAATAATTGAAAACATTTTTGCTATAATCCTTACATTCATGGAATAGCCGGTTGTGTTGCTCCAGTGCTCCAGTTAATTGACTGCCTACCAACCTTATATTCATGGAATTTTAAAGCATAAAGTAACCTGATGACAGATCATCTAATATGTAATTTAGCAGTAAAGGCAGTGAAGTTGCCTAGATATTTGGTTTTACAAGGAGAGACCATTTGACGAACTCAGTAGATTAGTGAAAAGTAAAAGTCTCTAAGAGAAAAACTAAATTCTAAATATTTTAAGCGATTTTGCTTCGTATGCAAGATTAAGAACGAATTTACTACATTTCCGTGATACCATTCATCTCTATAACGCAAACAGTTATATTATCCTTAAAATTATCATTAAAAATATTATATTTTATTATCATTCATATTATCATTTAAAATTAGGAAAAACTTGAATTGATAACGCTGCTTCATAAATCTATTTTACGTCTTTTATTATACGTATAACTCTAACTTCAAAGGATGTTGCAAAGGCTAATAACATTAATCATACCTTTGTTTCAGCTTTTTGTAATTTGTTGATTGCTTTGTTTTTTATTTTAGGATCATACCACGAAAGCGAGCTTTACTACATATTTGGTTTTCCCTATATGAATTTGAGCAATGCCCTAAGACTTCCCCAAGACAAAGAGGTATCTAACATAATGATTCAATTATGGACGGATTTTGCGAAACATGGGTAAGAAATCCTTTCGGGCTTTCTTTCTATTCTAAAAGTACATTTCTATTAATCCATTGGAGAAAGCAAATTACATATTTTATTGAACGAGCCAACCAAGAACCAACAAGCTCACACGCAAATGCAGTCACTACCTCGTGGAATCTCGTCTTAGTAAAAAAAAATCCTGTTCTTAATATCAAACATTATGCATACTTTTGATATGTAAGCCATTGTGGTTGCATGCTTTAGAGTCCTTAATGGGTATGATTATCTATAGGCTCATCTGCATCGAATAGGGCTTTATGTTACCCCATTTGTACACAGTGTAATAGTGTGAGTATGACTAAAGGCACCTTTTCACTTGCTCAGCTCTATCTAATGTGTATTCTTCTGATCTTTCCCATTCGGAGGCAGTTTGTAACACTGGACTACAGGGCATTTAGTGCTCGAAAGAGCAATTAAGTGAGTAACATAAAAAAGCACTATTTTAATATTTCAAATGTGTGATAAAGGTCTCTCTTTTATATTTTGCACTTTACTGATCAGTTAATATTATAGAAAAGGAGATACATTTTATAGTGTACGTAAAAGACATTCCTTGTAGTATCTAAGATAAAAATTGCTGTTTCCTATGTGTCGAACAAATAGTTTTCTATAAATCTTATAAATAGCATGTTTTCCTTAAGTTAACTACAAAAAATTACGATGGCCTTTCTATCGAGTTTATTAGTTTTCAGTAAGAGTTGACTGATGCATTAGTATCAAAAAGCAAATATAATTATGTGTATTTCTTTTCCTTCTTTTGTATTTCCTTTCTGTATAACAGTCTTATCAAATCGCGACCCCACCGTCAACTTCTGAAATTAAAATCCTCAATACGATAAGAAAATGTAATAATAAATGCTTTTGAACTTAAGTCAAGAAGGTTATACCTCAAAATCCGTGCATTTGAAATTTATTGACATTCATTCAGACTTTTTACTATGTACTATCTTCCGCTTTCAGAAACCCAACTCCGACAAGACCCGACTCGGACAATGCGGTAAAGAACTTCACTTGGAGACAGTTTACAGAAGATGAGGACTGCTTTGCCACTTTGGGATTGCAACCCTTTGTCGCCAGGTCGTACGAACTAGAAAAAATGACGTTTTGGAATCACTTCGTTCCACTTCTCACCGAATACCCAATTCTAATAACGTCCAATCAAACACAAGAATTGCGTCACGAAGAAGAATGCATTTCAACATTCCTGATGCTTCTTCTGTTCGCTGGTATCATTCTAAGCGTATTGAGCCTATTATTTTTCATTTTCTTGTGCACTTGTACCAAGACTAGAGGTTTCAGCTTCATCGGCAAAATTCCTATTCCGGTTTGACGTATGTTAATTTGACATGTAAATTCAGTGAAAAGACATAAATACGCAATGTTTCTGTGTTGTACGGTAGCGTTGACAAAAAATTCAACACGAATGACCCGGTGACTTTTTATTTCGAGAAGAGAATGTTCTAAACGGCTGAACACAATGATGTTCGTAGGGTGGCAAGAGAATATGGAAGAGAATGGGAACTATTTTGATTACATTATTGAATGCTCAAGACTCATTTCATTCGTACGTTTCATCGTTAATTCTTTTTGCAAATGTAATATTGCCAATATATCTGGAAAAGTGGTTCTCAACCTTTTGTAAGAGTTAAATATTGTGGATTCAGAAGTTCATAATCAACATTAAAATAGCATTTATATTGAAATTGAGAGTGACAATTCTAAAACAGCTTCTAAAAGACAACTTGTTGGTTATGTTATACGAGATCTGATCAAAAATTATCCGACCTCATTCTGATTACTTCAACCATTTGCATCCTGGAACCAGGACTTTGGGCCAATTTAACTTTGGAGTCAACTGTCCCATGTAGTTGCTCATGTGTTCTATGTGTGCCGCATTCGAGTTTCCAGCTAAATTAATCTTCATAAGAGGCACTTTCTGTCAAGTCAAATGCAGGTGGAAGTGGTATTTTTGATACGTGTTTCTTTATGCATTCTGAAATGACGTCACTTGGCTTGTTTTTCGAATACGATTTCAACACTGCACCAATACAATTTCTAAAGAATAAATTCCGAATTGATAGCAACAGTTTATTGGTCAACGAAAAATCTTTCTCATATAGACTGCTATATAACACTTCTGCCATCTAGAGATCCGGTATCGAAGTAGGAGATTCGATAGTATTGCTGCTGGAAATAATATAGTTTTCCACAAGACAATTTTCGCCAAAAATCATATTTTTGTGTTGGTCACTATTGCTTATGAGCGATGTAAAGAAGTTTTATTTTCTCATCAAAGGGGGTCGGATACTTCTTGATCAAACCTCGTTCTCATAATGAACCACTTAATTCATTTTAAGAAAATAAAATTCGTATGTCGGAGAACTCATCAAATTTCTTTATGCGATTCAAGTTCTTAAGACAAAAGTTACAGGTTGAGGATCACTAGCTTTATTGTATCTCGCTCAAAAATGACTTGCTGATTGTCATTCAACAAAAGAAGCTATTATTGTATTGCATTGTATTCAAGTTTTCTTGCAGATAATTTCAATTAGCATTTAGGATTAATTACCCCATTGATGCTTACGATATTCCAATGCAATATAACTTTCTACGATGCTATGATGTTGCTAAATGTGACTGCTATATATGAATTTCTTGCTTGTTCCAGTTGAAGCCGAATTTTTAAAACTAATTCACATCAACCCAATCCCATATCTATTCAGTGTATGTTACTCAAATGTTTTTGAGCACATTATTAAAATGTAAAACATTTCCAATATTATAAGGTTCATTGTACTTTTGCTCCATTGAACAGTACATAATACATTAGCGTTTTGATAATGAAACTAATTCCTGTTCTCTGTGTGTTGATATTTTTTACAAACTCCATCTTGAATAATACAGTTAAAAGTAAGATTATAATTTTATAAGTGAGCCATTCCATGTGACAAAATGGGACCAATACAGAAGATTTCAATCTCTATTTTTCCTCTCCTTTAACGCATATGGCAATTTCAATTATTTTAAGCTTTATTTCAGACGTTTGAAGCTTTTTAAATGCATTCAAATCAACAAACCAAAGAACATACATTTGAATTAGGTAAATTTCAAGCAATTGTGAGTGTGTCGGAACGAGACATGCAAAATGTAAACATTTCGACAAACTACGAAGAAACTTTTTCTGCGAATTGAATTGAATGAAAATTCTAGTTTTTCTTTATATATAGAATATAGGAATACACTAACCAAATCCCCACAGATAGAATGTCATCAGTTGAAAAAATGATTTCATTAGAATCAAATAAGTGCGTGACAGAATGGGATATATTATGTGTAGGAATAGGACATTTTTAATAAAAAAGAAAATTTTTCAATTTTGGCTTGAAATACTATATATACACGAAAGGATATAAAAACTTTCAATAACGCATAATAAAAATACGAAAGAACGGGGTTGGTTGGTTTTTATGGCGCAAGGGGGCCATATTTAGTCATGCTGCGCCAGACACAAGACATACAACATCAAGTAATAGACACACACAATGAAAGTTTTACTGACACAGAAGATAGAAATATACCAAGGGAGTAATGCACCTGACAGGAATCATACTTGCACCGCCTACAACTCGAAGGTTGCTAGCGCAGTGGACATACCTACTGAGCCACGACGGCCATGCGTAAGAACGGGGAAACACTATTAAACGAACAGAAACTGAACTCTCGATGTATGTGCGTTAGACATAACATGATGAGTGAGATAATAGTATTTTAGGTAAAGGAAATTGGAAGGGACTTTGAAGGTGAGACGAGTGGTATATTGGTAGGTCAGGGCGCCATCTGGAAGGAGCCTGACACAGACAACATAAAATGGTGTTTTCTGAGAATCATGAGAATCAAGAATGATAAAAATGCATTGTTGACGCATTTTCGTTTCATTCAATTCAACTTTAATTCAATTTCTATTCTAAACTGTTTTTGACTTGTTTTTCTTGAGTTCTGAGTGTTAATTTTTCGTGTTGAAATAGTTACCGTTTATTGCTCACAGTGGTGTTTGGGGAATGCATTTTTAGTATTTTTGCTGCTCATGCGTAGAAAACACCATTTTGTATTATCTGGGTCAGGTTCCTCTCTGATGATGCCTTGGCCCACCAATACACTCGCTTCACCTCCAAAATTGACGATTGCTGTTTTAAAAGATTGTGCAGAATTTGACATAAGAACGGCCCCTTATGCAAAACTTTTGCATGCAAATTTGTGGAAGACGTTATTCCCTTTCAAAAGGTTCTTTTGAATTTCCCTTATTAAGAGAGATCTTTCTTACAAGATTTCGAGGACTGGTTTTAAGATTTGGGGCATTCTATCACATATGGAGCAATCACACGCAGATTTTCCATGAAAATTGCTATATATTTTATTCTTTATTAATAATTTTTTAACTTAAACTATTTTCCCTTTAAGTAAACTCATCCAAATATATATGCTTTGTTCACTTTTTGACACGAATACGTCTTAAATTCTGTCAGGGGGTATAGGGGTCTCTACAAAAACTCTAGCGGTCAAAAAATGGCAAGATTTGCCGCGCTTATCTTCATACCTAAAATGGTGGGTAGTGGTGTGTGCAGCTGTGAGAAGGGGAGGTGTAGAGCTTGAGCGAACACTGAAAATGGCGACTCCGCGTGGAGTTGTGGCAGTGTAACTGGATTGTAAAGAGATAAGAAGTTAAAATTGATGCAGATTTGCAAAGAATAACAGGATCTACAATATTAGTCTGGATTAATAACCAATAAATAAAATTTATGAAGTTATAAGCTGATAAGTGTGCTGAGAAAATTTTCATGTCGAAAAAGTTGCAAATAAAATACGAACGGAAATGTAAGAAAACTTATCATTGGAAAGAAAAATTCAAAAAAAATCAGAAAAGCTCAAATTAACTAATGCCGAAAGATGCAAATTGCATTAGAGCTTAAGGAAGCCGAACGCATCAACGCTAGCGTGAGTACTTTGAGTACGCCGCCGCTTCAACGCATGGATATTGACTTGGAATGGGATAGTTTAGAGAATTTCTATCAGGAAAATTGCATCCAATATGATTCCAGATACCAATGTACTCAGTGTCGATGTTACTCAAAACAAATAATCGTTTATAGAATATATGCAACGTGAGTTTAACTTGAAGTGCATTTCTACATCGTCTACTACTCTGGGCAATAATTGTGTTGTCTTGAGCAACTCACCGGTTTCTCAAGGTTCGAATAAAAGGAATTTATTGGCATTAAAACATTAATATATTTACAAGTTAGCTGGAAACTACCAAATATGAGCAGCCAATTGCATTTCACTACATATTGCGTACTGCCCTTATCAGAGTTCTAGTGATTACATAACAGCGGGAAATCGCCGGCGCGGAGGAACTGACACCTAGTAGCGGAAAGAGTAATATATTACTTACATTTTTTTCTTTATACTCAACTGCAAACGATATTCAACATCCTCCCACCTTGAGCTGATCGAAATCAACTCAAATTCTAAGGTTTTAACACTTCGCATTTTGCACTTCGCAAAGTTCTTGAAAAGTCCCTCTTTTCGTTCTTGAAAAGTCACTATTAAAGTTCCTGAAAACTCACTATTAAAGTTATTGAAAAGTCACAATTGCAAGTCCAGCTTTCTAGGTACTTTGATCTTCCCCACTAGGTGTGATGAGTCATTCCTTCTTCCTCCGTAGGGGCACGTTGGACACCAGTGTTTGTAATAGGACGACGATCATCACCAATGTCGAAGACACTTCTAGAGGATGCAGTATCTAGATAGGTCTTAACAATTGTGTCGTAGACATAATGCAGACATACCAGTCTAGTGATGTTTTCCTTTCCAGGCAAAATTTCAATAACCCGACCCAAAAGCCAGTCTACTCGTTTTAAGTTACACTTTTGGACAGATTCTTGCACAGTATTAGCTTGGATAAAGAGAGATAAGAAATGTGATGAGCAACTCACTACTCAAATCTATATTTACTCATTTTCCATATTTACAAGTTAGCTGGAGACTACAAAATATGGCAGCCAATTTCATTTCACAACATATTGCTATTGACCTTATCGGAGTTCTAGTGATTACATAACAGCGGGAAATAGCCGGCACACGGAGGAACTGGCGCCCAGCAGCGGAAAGTGTAATTTATTACTTACGTTTTCTTCTTTATACTCAACTGCAAACTATATTCAACACTTGCATAGATTTAACCTTTGCAAGAAACATCGATATAAATACTGTGCCATATGTAGAGTACTTCTCCTATCATGAGTGATAAATCATTTCACTTATTATAACCAATCAGACTTTATTCATGTGCATTTTATCCTTCCTCTAATAACACAAAAACAGATTCACGCTTTGAGCAATTGGGATTGTGTCCCATACACAACTCACCCCATTTTTTCAAAAAGAGTTTAACATGAAGCTGTCACGTATCGAACATCTCAGATCTCATTAAGATGTTCCATACGTGTTTATTCAAGGCCATCTAGATTCTCTTCTAGATGGCCTTGACAAAAGACATCAATCGAAGAAGCGCATTGCTTATGTTCAACATTCAATTTCACGAGCAGTCTTGCTCAAACCACGTGACTCCCAAAAGCCGGACCATGCCATCAACAAAACATATTTCCCCAACAAACTAATCCATGCATCCCAAAACTAATGTGAAAAAACTAAGCATCAGATGTGTCACCTATTAATAACGCCAGATCATTACTAAAATTAAACTTTATTTTAAGATTGAATCTATACTTGATTCGTTAAACGTTCTCCAACAGAAAAAGAAGAAGAGTGCGAACATTCAAAGCAGAAAGCACAATTTATTCCATAACATAAAATGACGTCAGAAACAAAATTTGCATAACGAATACTCTTCACGATGGCATGAAATTATATTATGATAACACCAATTATATTTATTTGGAAAGTGGAAGACACTTAAATTGTAACACCAATGTCGCTTAGGTTTAATTTTAAAGCAAGACTTTTCATTCCCCATTAACGTTCACTAAAACATAATACATAATTCCGATAAATTATATCGGAATTATGTATTATCTAATCGATGAAATCTGAACGAGAATTTATTTGCGAATCTCATCAATCACAATTTAATTAAATTCGATTGTTTCGGCTTTTATTTTTCATAAAACATTTTCGTCCGTCATAGAGCGTTTTTATTCTCATAAGACAGGGATTCCCAAATTTTCCAAGACCGAGCTGCCCTTCACATGTCACATTTTCCGTCGAAGCTCTGCATCCAAAATTTTTTTAATTTCCCAAATTCGATTTGGTCGTATCTAAAAAGAAAATAGTAATTTATTTGTTTCCTTTTTTTGGCCTTAAATGTTTTTTTATTTCCAATGGCTAGGGCAGTCATAATAAAATAGAAAGGTTAAGTATAACACAAAGAAAAACAACGAATGATGACTGCGAAAAGAGTTTTAAAAATTAAATATCACACACATCGAGAGACAAAGAAAAGACTGAAGATATTTTCCTAAACGTTCACTTGCCTCCTAGATACCTCAGAAAGTCCATGGACGGTTCTACATCGAAGCAGGTAGTTTCAGTCCATTACTTCTCCAGAATGACAGAGAGGGTAGAAAGACTCGGTGAAGATGCTTAAGCAATGCAAATGAGTGGTAAGGCAGGTCCTGCAGAAATTTCACACCCTTTTCAGCAAGTCTGCTTACTCATTTCTATAAAGATTACAATGGCCAGGTATCCAATGCAAAACAATTTCTTTTCATCTTAAGCAACTTTTAACACCTGAGAATCCCAGACGATAGAGGGGACTCGATAGTGAAACTAATAGATTTGATAGCTGTTTGAGAGTCTGCTAACACGACTGCCTTCTCAAATGCGAGCTGAAAAATTACTAATGTAAAATTACACAATTGAAATAATATTTCAAAACTGAAAAGTAATAAATTGATGAGATGGATAAGCATATTTTTAGTATATAAGACCTCATGGTGTACAGTTTGTTCACAATGATAATGATTTGAGGCAAAATGCATAGTTTTCTAAGTGGTTTAGTGGTTTTAAATCGAATGGTTTCTAATAACCAATAAAATACGAAAAAATACTCAAATCCATGTAATTGTTAAAGGCTTTAATTACCGATTAATATATACACTATCTACCAATAAGTGTTTGGACACCCATGCAAATGACGATATCTGCGGTCCTGATATACGTCACGCCCTCCGCCGTTAAATATCGTGTAGGAAACAACATTGGCATTAGTCGCATGCAAGATGCCACGAAGTGCAGAGTTATCTGATTTCGAGAAAGGTGTAATCGTCGGGTATCACAGAAATGGTCGATCCTTAAGGGACATATCTAGCGAGCTGAATTATCCAAAATCGACAGTGGCCTATGTGATTCAGAAGTGGAAGGTGAGCGGTGATTGTCGGAATGTGCCCCGAGTCGGCAGACCCACGAAACTGGGAGATAGAGACCGACGGGTGCTGTCCAGAGAAATTCGGAAGAACCGCACCCAACCAATGGCCCACATACTCCAGGAGTTTCAACAGGTATCCGGGAGTGTTGTTTCGATGAATACCACCCGTAAGGAAGCACATCTGCTTGGTTTTCATGGTCGTGCTGTCGCCCATAAGCCTTTGATCACAAAGTCCAACAGCGCTGCTCGGTTAATGTGGTGCAAAGCACGTCGAAAGTGGACTGTAGATCAGTGGAAAAGGGTTCTCTGGAGCTACGAATCAAGGTTCACACTCTACCGTTCGGATGGCAGGGTCTGGGTCTGGCGTCTGCCTGGAGAACGCCTCCTGCCAGAATGCATTTTGCCCACAGTAAAGTTCGGCGGAGGTGGAATTATGGTCTGGGGGTGTTTCTCCTGGTATGGACTGGGACCCTTGGTCCCAATTCATGGTAAGTTCAACGCCGACGCCTACTGCACTATTTTGGATGACAGTGTGCTTCCTACGTCGTGGCAGTTTTACGGGTTAGTCCCATGTTACTTCCAGGACGACAACGCCAGCTGTCATGTTGCGAGGTCCACCATGGATTGGTATGGTGACAATGGGGTTAACCGAATGGACTGGCCTGCCCAGAGCCCAGATCTGAACCCTATCAAGAACCTCTGGGACGAGTTGGATCGCCGAATTAAGGGGTGCAACAACCGTTTCTCCAAGCCGAGTGGAAGAAAATACCACTAGCCGTCATACAAGGACTTGCGGAAAGCATGCCCCGGAGGGTTGAGGCTTTAATTGCCTCTCGTGGAGGCTCTACCAACTATTGAATATGAATAAATTTTGTTTTTCTTTTCTATCACAGGTGTCCAAATACTTATTGGTAGATAGTGTATATATACATCTAATTTTACTGGGGAATATACAAGTAAAATCAATGCCTTCAGAAATACCGACTCAAAATAAGTCAATCGAACTCTAGGGCATTAGGGGTGCTTGATGATGAGGGGAGAACTTCAAATGCGGTAAGGGGTGAACCTCAAATGAGGTGAGATGGGTGCGTGTAGGAATCGGGGTGAAATATAACACTTGACGTCACTGCATTCCAACAATTTCCAGTCTCAAAATTTTAACACTTCATTTGGCTTTGACATTTTTAGTTATTTTTGAAACTAACAGATATTTGCCGATAATGAGCGGATGAAACTGTTTATGCAACATAGTTTTTGTTTTCCTCTTGTACCCGCGACCCCTTACCCCTCTTAACACTTTTCAAGTCTAGATAGTATTTTCTCAGTGGAATAATATAAAAATTAAGCTAACCGGTATAATAAGGCGATCGTTCATGCATATTTCCAGAAGGGTAATAAGAATTGAAAAGTTTCATCTATCGATCAAAAGGGGATACTTTTTACATCAGTCCTTCCCTATAGGTATGTGCTCCTTAGCCTATCTTTAACCAGAAGTAACAAAAAGCGGAACTAGTATTTTATGAGGCGTTAACAACGCGTATTTTATGTCTTTGAATACATAAATCTTAACCTGATCCCACAAAAAGACGGAGAATGGAATTTTTACGAGGCACTAAAAAGTTCTTTCTGCACACACCTGTAATAAAATTCTTCGTTGGTTATAAATTAGTTTTTTATCTTTCACTGTTTCTTTATTAGCGTCTAGTCTTGTAGCGATTCGGATACATACTACAGTACCTGACTCCTTTGTATATCAATTTAATTTTCAAGTTGATTTTATGGGTCAACCAACGAGCTCAAACAGTTTTATGCACTTTGGTATTTCTTAACAGCATACCCCTACGGATTCTTAAGTGTCTTTTCTTAAGAGGGAAATAATTCATACTCAGATTAACGGGAAAAAATATCTCAACATATAATGAAAAGTATCATACCAATGAGAGATATTTTCTATTTAACTAATATAGGTGACGGTTGTATTTTTAGGAAGGAATAGACGGTGGCTTCCTGTACGTATTCCGGACGTGAAGTTATTTGGCTTGTTTTTCTAATACAATTTCAGCACGTCACCAATATAAATTCCAAAGAATGAATTTCGAATTGATATGTGATAGCTAATTGATCAATTTTATTTCTATTTTAGCTAATTTATCAATATTTAACTCCAAACGGCAATAGACTACATTTTAAGGTAACTCCAATGTGTATCATGCGAGAGCATTTCGGTAAAAGAAAAGAAAATCTCCGTCTTCTGTTTATTTTGTAAACACTGAAAGTCCCTCTCATTCACAGAAAACGGTTCATCATGCAGCTAATGTATCTGTCCTTATAGCCTATTGTGACTTTTGGTGAGACTAAATACTAATTAACTTCGAATCTCACCTATCAATTGAAATCTCAAAATATTGTAGATAATACTTTGCGGCACTTTTCGACGCTACATCTCATTCTGGAGCTGAAGTGATTTGATTTCAATCATTTTTATTCATATTTACTTGAACAGAAATCGACTATAGGTAAATGTATCCAACTGAGAAACCTGATGCGTTCAGGTAGGTTCAACAATGCAATACGTATCTATACCACTTTTCTTCAAAATTTATTCTTAATGTTCTGTAAATATTCATCGCTAGAAAGATTGCTATGCTATTTTATAATTGCACATGTTTTATATTTCCAAACCATGTTGTCTTTGAATTCTCCGTTACGATGGGATACAGTTATTCCATTATAAAACGCACAGGTGGTAAGATTAAGAGCCTAAGAATATATTCCAGTCGTATTTGCAAGAAGTAGAGAGAAGCATTGCCCATAAATTAAATTATATAGGGATGACTTCTAATACTATACACAATATTCGACATTATACGTGACAATAGCCCGTTGTGTTGCTCCAGTGTGACGTTAATTGAAAAATACCATACCATACCATTATACGTGAATTGAAGACAAGCAGGAAGCATCTCTCTTCATGAAAGGGAAACTATACATAACTATACACACAGCTCTCTCTCCTTCCATAAGCTACAATTCTTCCTCTGTCAACTCAGAAACGTGTTCGTATAACTGCCATAATTAAGCTTCCTATACGCAGAAAAAGCACAATTCCGATACATGAGCCTCCCTTTTTATACTGCTTACAGGGGCGTTACTAGTGCTCATGATTTGCATATAGCTGCAGTGGTAATCATTCGTGTAGCCTTCCATGATCATGCAAATTTAAAGCTATTACATACTTCCTCCATGGCGTTGCATTTTTTATGGCCAGCAGTTTATTTTTGATTCAGTGGAATTCCTACAGCTGCGAAAAGTCTCGAACCCTTGGCTCCACTCCAATATTGGGGCCGTCGTGGCTCAGTGGGTATGCCCACTGTGCTAGCAACCTTCGAGTTGAAAGCGGCGCAGGTTCAATTCCTGTCAGGTACATTCCTCCCTGGGTGTATTTCTGTGTCAGTAAAACTTTCATTGTGTGTCTGTCTATTATTTGATATTGTATGTCTTGTGTCTGGCGCAGCATGATCAAATATGGCCCTTTCGCCATGAAATCCGAACAAACCAAACTTAACCAACCACTCCAATATTTTTACGATTGGGATCCGACCCTCCATAAACATAAAGAATAATAAATGAAACAAATATAAAGATAATATATGGAGACTTTTAGGGCACTTGCAGTGAATGACTCTATAATTGTCTCCTGCCATTTTCTAAACATAATCCTGCACAATTTAAACATTTGAGCAATTTACATCTTGTACTCTCTGTCTACCAGTGGAACTACTCCACACTAGGTCTAGGTACTGGCTGTCACTATTGAAACAGGTCTCGTACATCTTGAATGGGGATGAGTCTGTAGCATCTAGTGCGAACGCGAAAACAAGCGACTCCAACAGCTCTCGATCGATCCTGTGGCAACTGAAACCTTAGCAAGGAGTTCCAGTCTTTCTCTTTAACTGTGTCTTTGTAAGCACTTGTCGTTGAAAATGAAATCAGGCTGCACAGGGCTTCAAGAGTCGAACTTTCAGCGAGAACAGGGAGCACCCCGAGTAAATGCGACTGACATAACCTTCCTTGAATTTTATGTGGATGACTTAGGAGTACTATCAAGTGCTTCTTTTACTGGAGAAGTGATAGAATCAACTCTTCAGTTAACAAAAAAAGTTCGAGAGGGGTGGATTAGAATTGCTTATTCGGTCCTCAAAAATGATCCGTCTGTGCTTAAGTCAATTACATCTGAATTGATATAATTTCAACTTCAGTTTGACATCGATCTTAGAGATTAAGTGAAAGTTTTCGGTATTTCTTGGAATAATTCGCAGGATTGTTAGTGTTCCTATCAGCAATTTCAAATGCTGGTAACTAAGAGAGCTACCCTGTCAGAGATGTGATAATTTTCGATCCCCTAATTGTGTGTGTGGTGTGGTGGTTTGCTCTATTCGTAGTGTCTTAAAAATCTTTTCTATCTGTAGTTTTACTCTGATGTGGGATGACCCTATCTCTGGCCCTCACATCTGAGTTGCAAATGGAACAAAATGCTGCAGAATTGACGACTTTGAAATTATTAATCCGAAAACATTCTTACAAACACCTCCAATTTGCATTGAGTTTCGTGCTTTTTTCAAGGTCAAGAACAAAACTTGTGGTACTGTCTTTTATCTGTGATGTTTCTGATGCTGAACTGGGGAAGTGAAACTACAAAGACTAGAATTGCACCTATTAAACTCTATCCAGACTTGTCACGCTTCTTTCATCCCATTTACTACAAGCTTTGCAGTTAAACGCAAACAAAATTTATACTCTGATTTGGCAGTGGGTCTTTTGAGACTATCATATGAGCCAAGGAGATAGCAAATATTTGTTGCAAACGGTGTCTTGGAAATACAATAAATAATTCCTACTGAGTTCTGGAATCATATTTCTAGAAAAGAAACTTACAGGCCCTTGTGTCTACTTCTGAAAGATCATAGGGATTTGGAAGATCTAATTCCAGATTACACTTTTCAATTGATGTTGTATCGTTAGAAACTAACACACAGTGTGGATATTTCAATATCTCGTTTACGACGTTGACAAATTGAACAATGGCTAGTTCAAGGTTACTGGTAGGGATAGAACCCGAATACCCAGTGAGGTTACAACGAGCCGATGGGTTTAAAAGCTCAACTAAACCTTCAAGGAGATTTGGTGTTAGTGAACAATGAGCGAAACCACTTCTAAAGTGGAAACTTGATCATGATTTTCTCAGTTGGACGAATGAAAAGGTACATATTCTGACCGTAAAAACTATTCTAGTGAACTTGAGACCAATAAACTGAACCTTCGTGTTAAATGTTTCAGTTAACTTCATTATAAGTTATATATAATTGATCCCCCTTGTGTTCTTTCTCTTTTTTCTCCCAGGCGCCACTCACTTTCGTTCAGAAAGGCTGTGAGAGCTTGATGACCACGTAAGCAACATGCCATGTTTTTGTATCCTCCATCAATGTGCGTTGTAAATAAATAGCTTGCGTTTTATCACTAGCTTTATTTATTTGAGTACTTAGAAGTACGTGAACGCGCGCGATCTTTCACCATGCTTACAGTGGCGCAGCTAAGGGGGGGGGCAACAGCCCTTGGCACTAATGTCTAATGCATTTCTGGTATATTAAAGACTTGTTCTTACAAATATTTTCGAAAACAATGTTTCGTGTCTTCTATTCTGGCTTCAGAGCAGTTTTATTAGTGTTAATTACATATGTCACTATCGTTAGGTCGTTTTCATTACAGTTGTTAGTTTATTTAGTATGATAAACATTATTCACGATGGTTGGTTGGTTGGTTTTGGGGTTTTATGGCGCAAGGGCCATATTTGGTCATACTGCGCCTGACACAATACATAAAATATCAATTATTCACGATGGATTTAAAGAGTATCAAGTCTATTGTAGATAACACTACTGATAGAAAAGGAAAATTTGTAAGAGGGAAATATCCACAGGGACAGCAATTTTTATTGTTTTGTTTACCTACTTGCCAGGGGCTCCTTTTCAGGGCAAAGTAGAGATCAAAATGGACGTGCTAGTGCAGGAAGATCTTAATTACTTCAATGTGAGATAGGAGGTATGGCCATTTCGTGTATCAATCATCCAAAAATTCCTCCTGTTGTTATTAGGCGCAGTAATTTAAATCCACAGATGCAAAGAGGTATTCATTAGTCAAAGAATACATCGTAAAGGAGAATTCGAAGGTTTTGCAATGATTACTACATTTGAAACAACTAAACCCATGTACTGATTTAAGCTATAGAGGTTGATGAACTAATTGTGCTTTATCATCACATTATGAACCTCAAATGATATTCCTTCACACGAGAAGGGTATCATCTTTTAGCTCTCTCCCATAAGTACAATATCAGGAGTCTTATAATCGAGTTAAACTCCAGTGATAGTTTTCCTCAGTTGAACATTAATTTTTTTAAATATGTTATTAAATAAAAGTGACAAAAATTTCAATCATGATTCACATTGCATAATCTTAATAAGCCAAGGTCATCAAAGTTATAATTGTAAATGCGATAAATAAATTAAATAGAAACACAAAAGATTTTAAAGCCAAATTATATTTCTTTTTATTGAATAGTAAGGTATGAAGAAAGAAAATCATATCGGGAGTCAAAACTTTGCAATTTGGAAGGTCGTTGCACCCAATCTTCTATTAATTCTATGATAAACACTAAATAAATAATCCATGTAAAAAATGTAAATGTTCAATAATAATAATAATCTTTTTATGGGTAAAGTCTGATGCTTTCTAAACAGTTTTTGCTTGATTCCATGGGATAGTTTATTTCTTTTCAATTTGAATCCATTTAATTCTCTGATGGAGAGGTTGTTTTCTGCATTGGACAAGGTCATCGAGTTACTGGTTATTTCATCATGACATACGGAATGTAAATTTTCATCTTCGTTTCCATCGTCAATGAATTTCCAACTTAGCTCTTATATTGAATCTTTTTTCATGTCACCTCAATCGAAACGATGCAGAATGTAAGAGTAGCTGTTCATAAAGTAAGCCGGACCAGGTAGTTCTCCTTTAGGAATCCACACAAGAAATTCAAGTCGTTTGCTTCTAGGCCTACTTTTCTGGTTACATCCTAGTATAGGTGTACATTTTCCTCTATCTCAGTACCTGGTTTTATGGAAGTATTTCCACAGCCCAAATTACAAATTTTATCATGTCCTTTGGAGATGTCTACAATCTCGGTATTTTCATCACTTGCTTTATCCTCAGAATCAAATTCATTACCTTTTCTACAATTTTCCTTATCCTCACAATCATATTTATCAACTCTTCCATCACTTTCCTTGTCTTCACAATCGCGTCCATCAATTTTTCCATTATCTTTTTATCCTCACAATCATATTCATCTTTGCTACCATTTTTTCTTTATCCTTACTATCATAATCATCAACTTTTTCACCATTTCCCATATCCTCACAATCATATTCATCAATTTTTTCATCAGTTTCCTTATCCTCACAATCATATTCAATAACTTTTTTTATCATTTTCTTCATCCTACAATCATATTCATCAACTCTTCCACCATTTTTCTTATACCCGCAATCACAGAGTAAAAGATGCGTAGCTATTTACTCTGTGCCCGCAATCATATTCATTACTTGTTCACCATTTATTCTCTTCCGAACCCTCTAACTCTGTTCTTAAGGAATATGCATTTATGATATTTTTAAAGCAGTTAATTGTAACGAGGGGAATCTAAACAGTCAATGCTATAAATTACTTAAAAAATAGTACAGTGCTATAAATTGAAAAACAATTATTTTTGACCAAAAAGTCAAAAATAAATTGTGCTTCAATTAGATTAAATTTTGAATTTAACTGTTTGTTATAAAATTTGTTAGGTATAACATGATTGTAGTTCTTTTGAAGGAACTTGTGTTGGTATTTCTTTTGAAATAACTCGAATTTAAATGCAACTCAAATAATAGAAATAATTCTATTGCATTTATAAATCGTACAGAAAGATTTCAAGAGTATTAGTGATGCTTAGTGAAGTATGAAGTTTTGTTTATACTTTTTTTCCCAAAATAATGTTCTACCATAATTAGTGTTTGATCATCCGATTTCTTCTGTTGAGAAAAACTATACCATTTCTTGCATAAATGGCATGAACTTTATTAAAATAAGTCTTTAAATTAATTAAAATAAGGTTTTTTTACCACAGTACTGTGATAAAATTTGTGTTGTTGTTTTTTTAACTTTTTTTGGTAGAGATGTGAGATATGCTTGAATACCATGTAATTTGTGCCATTGCTGCAATGCTAACTAAATAAATGCACTAGACGTTTCTTATTAAGACAGGAACTACAAAATTTAAATGTTTTGGCATAAATAAAATTCCTTTAAGCTCACAATTTTTTGCACTATGCTCTGCGTTAAATCATTCGATTTAAAAAAATCCCTAGCAGAGTGCAATTGATTTGCTAGCAAATTCGTTGCCGAACTCAATAAATTTTGTATAATTTTTAGTTTCTCTATCACGTGCGATTTGTAAATTGTAAGATTTTAATACAAATAGCATGTTTTGATATGAATTGTAAAACCAGTTTTTACAATTCATATAGAAATTATTAAATAATTATGAAATTGTTCTTGAAAAATTTCATTCAAATATATTAATTTAAAAATGCGCTTCATGGTGTAAGCAGGCTTTCAACAAAATAAATCAGATCTGCCAATTACACTTCAAATACTTACTATGCTGAATTTCTCTTTTTCAATTGAGTATAGAAGCAATAATTTTGCCACAATACTCGAAATTGCAGTGTGCAGCTATATTAAAATCGTACAAATTTAAATTCGTTTCAGCAAAAGAGTAATGTACCGATAAATAGAAATCATATTAAAAGTAACTTAAGTACAATTACTTGTAATCAATAATTAATGACGTGAATAACGATTAGTTAAAACATAATATAGTAATAATTAGGATAATCTATTTGTATTATCTTAATAGTTTACTTTTTACATTTTTAATGCATAAATTTTGTTTCAGACAAAGGGCGGCATCGGCAACATTCGTCTGTCTCAAAAAGTCTAGCTACTTCTCTGCATGTTTGTCATTAGTTTTAACGATTCATACCACAAGCGACACGTTAAAATCGCATTCGAGTTACTAGCTAAACTACGAAACAGGAATTTCACACACATATCGAGACATTAGCGCCCCGTCATTAAGCTTTACAAAAACTCTATAATAGGCTCTTATCACAGTATCTAACTCGTCATCTGACCGTGGTTCAAAATTACGTTGCCTTCGGATCTTAACATTCTGGTTTGATCCCTAACCGTCGCCGATAGCCCGTTGTGTTGTTCAATTCGACGTTCGACGTCTAAGTCAATTAGATTAAACTCCTAACTTCAAAAAACGACGATGAACTACATTTTAAGATAACCCTCAGATATGTGTAATGGTAGAGCATTTTTGGGTTGCGTAAAATCTTCGTATTCTATAAAAATTCCGAATTGATATAGAGGCCATGGTAGCCGGGTTGGAAGAGTAACGGATTAGTAACGGAGGGTTGCTAGTTTGAATCCTAACAAAGACCTTCGTGTACAAAGGGGACTGGTGTACGTTAAATCTGTCGTGGCCTCAAATGTCCTCAGGTTGGCGTGGTGTAGAAGTTTGGAGAGAGGGGAACCAGCTCAGATGTGACCTCGTTATCTGACCGTGGTTCAAAATTACGTAATGTTGTTCTCCTTTCTTTCCTTTTGGGATTGATCCTGGACCGTCGCCAATAGCCCGATATTTTGCTCAAGTGCGACGTTAATTTAAATATCTACCGAATTGATTATCATATGGGAGAGATTTTCTGTCAAACTATATGATATATGAGAGGGATTTTCGGTGTGAACAAGCAAAACAGATGGAATGCGTATATCTTACTTCCGCTAATCAAATACTAGCATTTCAGAGTTACCTTAAAATGAAGCTAATCGCGTTTTGGAAACGTTTAGGGTTATGTCTAATTGGTGTTGAATTTTTATTGGCGAATTGCAGAGATCGTGTTCGGAAAAATAAGCCGTGACACCACATTCGGAAACACGTTTGGCGCAGAAACATTACCGCTACCTACATTAAGCTCGAGAGCAAATGTATTTACTGGAATGAGACTTCTGAAACACTTTGTGTTTTTCATTTTGATACTGTAACTTTTATTTCACGTGAGTATTGTTGAGTTGAGTAGCTGAAGTGTTTTGAGAAGGATTTTATTTTCAGATTTAACGTTCTCATTAGCTTCTTATTTCAATTTCTGGATAAGAAAAGAAGTTATCCTTGAAGTTAAATGATTCTGAAATTTGTGACATCAAGGTAATTTTAAACATCATCGTAAACGAAGTTTATTTTTTTCTTTGCGTCGTTTTGCCTTGTGTTGTAACATTAATTCACTTTCTTAAATCGATCAATTGTCTCATAATTATGCTCTATTTTTAACTTAATGCTCACAATTATGGCAATCTGATTGTCTATAAGGTAATTTATGAGTAAGACATTTTGTTTTGAAGGTATGAATGCTATCCATATGCAACTATGATAAAAAAAAAACGTCTAAAATTTGTACCTTTCATTTTCGATCTGTGTGCTAACTTATGAAGGTATAAGTCAAGGTTTGATATTCTGTTTCTAAATTTGTGGTTAATTATATTACAAGTGTGAATCAAATCAGAATATACACAATCTAGAAATAAAGTTTTAGTTTATCGATTATTTGCTTTTAACTATATGAAGTGTTTATGAATTGAGATTTTGATTTGTATTTTATGAGTCTAAGTTTGAGAATTGATCATTTACTTATTTCATTTTGTATTCAAGATTAGTTATGTACAAATAAATAACATTTTTATTTTTAACTCGAAGTGATTTAAGCGTTTTTATCAGGTTACGTTATTTTTGTCGACTCTTAATTCTTAAAATTAAATTTAAGTTCGTATAATGTTCTTGCAGTAAGGTAGGATAGGTATTTCTGTATTTATTAATGGAAGTTGTGCAACAACATATATCATTACAGATAAATACAATAGACGCAGTGAACAAATGGGATTAAAATAAAACAACTTTATTCAAGTCATGGTTTAACTTTTTATAAACTATCATTTCAGTTATAGAATAGGTAATTTAGCTATACTAACAACCATTCCCTGCATAGTGCTTTCCCTTTCTTTCATTTGCCAGTTGCAAATTGATTTCCTTTTGAAATCAAAACAAATGACAATGTCTGAAATAGTACTAAAATCTACAGGTTGGAAGCCAAATCTTAGTCTGGTATTTTTTATATGGGACAACACATGTAACATTAACAGTCATATTTATTTTAATCAAAGCCTGGATGTGTGTTTGCAACAAACATTCTTTTATTATATCTTGGGGACAAATTAAAAATAAGCAAGATTTGGCATATTTTGTTTAAAATCACATGCTTTTTATCAGTAATGCATATGGATATTTTGCTGGGCTTTCTTATAGTTCATTTTAATTCTTATTATTTTTTTAATGTAACAGAAGGAAGAAGTTACTTGATAAGAATTAAAATATTTAGTCAAAGTTTTAAGAAATAAATGCTTACTTTTTCATTCCTTTTGGGTTATTAACATGAAGGCTTTATTTTATAAACATTTTTATACAAGTTAGCTCACATTCTGTCCATTTTGTTTAGTAAATTTGGTGGACTTTCTTTTCTTTTAAGCAGTACTATCCCTGCTAAAGCAAAATCGCAAGAATCTTGCCTTTTTTAAGTTTTTGTCATAATAATTTTTTCATGAATTTTGTTGCAAGTTCTTTTTATTTTCTTACATAATTTATCATCAGAAAGAAGTCGAACAGAGTAATTTCATATAGAAATAACTAAAGAAATTGTATACATTTTCATATATCAGGGTATGAAAAAAATCATGATTTTTTAAATAAAATATTGGAATTATTTGATTTAAATCAGATTTTTTTTATTTAAATTGGATTTTTATGATTTAATTAATTCCTTGCCTGTACAAGTTTAAATTTGTTGGATGTCAGACACGCAAATTACAGTGTAGTTTTTGTGGTTTATTTAAATACTAATATTTTTATGTAAAACATTAATTTATTAAGAAATATAGCCAGATAAATTTTTGAAAGATTAAAACACGACATAGGAATTAGTAAAGTAAATCACATGATATAGTAAATAGACAGTGCCCCAAACAGCATTGAACAAGCGTAATAGCATCTCCCAGATAATGCCAATTCAGAAGAATTTTGAGTTTGCAATAAAAAATTGAGCAATTCCAATAGCTTCCTGCTTCAACTCGTAATCTTTTCCCAACATACTCACTCATTATCAGATGAGTGAATTAACTTATACATTCCAAATTTCAATTCCAGAAATACTGAATTCTAGCAGGGTAAAGAATTCTAAGGGATCAATGCATAAAATTTCCCAATAAATTGAAATAAAAATTAACCAATATATTACACAAAATGAAACTATTAAAATTGCCTAATACAAAGATTTATATGCAAAATTGGAATGCTTTGTGACACTGAAAAAATCTTTTTGTTCCGAATAATTGTCTATATTTTTTATGAACAGACTATAATACTAAATAAATAACTAGAACATCTTAAAAAGAAAGCAAGTTACCGCAATTTTAAAATTTGGAGTAAATATATTTCGAGCATTTTCACTCAATACATGGTGAATGGTTTAGAATTGGTGAGTGATTTATAGTCACGGAATGTTTAAAACAAAGCCAATACTGATGAGCAGGCTTGTGAGTGACACCTATTGGTCAATGGCCCAATATAGAAATTCTTGTCTGGTAATTATGATCTCAATTAGCGAATACTGTTATTTAGTGTCTTCAAAGGAAGGATGATTTTCAGTATAATTTTGAGGTGAACTCAGTACGAGTGAAGTTCTTATTTGAATAAAATAACATGCATCTTGTTAGTATTTCATTCTCAATATTATTAAACATAACAGAAAGAAAAATGAAGTTAATTTAAATCAATGATTTTTTATAAAAATCACTATTTAAATCAAGCTGATTTCTATCGGCAGACCCTGTCCCCCATATATGTTAAGTATAGGATGAAAAAATTTCGGGAATTTTTCTGATTTTTGATTAATTTTGCACAAAAATTTATAATATGGTGTTAGTGGGATCCTGGAATCTTATTTATCTAGGTCCAAAAAATTTCATGCTAAAAGTTATGGGTTAAAATCAAGTTAATCTAAACTGCTTGAGAACCAGATGGGAAAACATTGCTTATGCATGGCATCTGTTGTGCTGTTCTCTGTCATGTGATTAACTTAGCCAATTCCTATATCATGTTTTAATCTTTCAAAAATTTACCCTGCTATATTTCCTAATATATGAATATTTATTATGAACAACATTGATGTAAATGTTTTAATATAAATCAAACCTATCTAGAAACTACAGTGATTTGCTTCTCATATCCAACAAGTTTAAACTTGTAGGGCAAAGGGAATAATTAAAATCATAAAAATCCTATTTAAATTTTAAAAAATCTGATTTAAATCAAATAAATCCTAATTTTTTTATTATTTTTAATCATGATTTTTTTCGTACCCTGATATATTAATAAAATGTATAGAATTTTGTTTAGTTATTTCTATATAAAATTTCTCGGTAAGACATCTTTTTGATAAAAAAATTATGTAAGAAAATAAAAGGAACTTGCAACATGATTCTTGAAAAATTCCTTCTACTCATTAATATTTAGCTTTCAAAAAGTACCTACTTGTTAAAAAATGTGTAAATAGTTTTTAAAAATTTAACTTGTAAGTAAATAGAAAAAATCATGATTTTTTCATACCCTGTGCGAGTATAGTTGAGCGAGTTTCATACCCTGTCATATTAGTAATGTGTATTTTTATGATTATTGTACCTCAAAAAATGAATACACAATTATTAAACTACTTATTTAATAGCATGTTTAATATTAAAGCATGACTATCAATAATCATAGTAAAGTTGAATTTATAGTCATTACAGTATAAAATATAGTCAAAACATTTCCTTCTCTGTAACTTAGCTTTTAATTTCGTAACATACAAGCAATATAGTCAAACCAGTGACAGTTCCATATTGATATTTTACTGCTATGAATTAAAATTAACCATTTTTAATTAAAGAATTGCGAAGTAAACATTGAGCTGTCAGTCCCATTGTCCAGTATCTGAAACTGTTCTCTAATGTACCAAGTCACTTGTTTTTTAATAACTGAATATCCTTCAATATAATTTACTAGCAGTACCTTCACAGCATTGCCCTTGACATCATTCTTGTTTGTCCTCACTGATTCTGAAAACATTAAAAGAAAAAACAATAATTTTAAGAATGAGTCCCACCACTCGACATGACACTGGCATGTCGCCTCGTTCCTTCCATCTCACTGATTCTTGCTTAAAGAGCTTCATGATACACTATGTTCAATGTTCTTCCATTTGGAGCTAGGGCTCCAAATGGAAGAACATGGATTCTCGGCTTTTCCAACTCTTGAACAACCCACATACAGTTGACCATTGGAGAAAGACGGTTTAATGAGATCGAGTCCTACAACTTTCAGTGATTGTCCTTGTGCATGCTCATGGCGAAACTTAAACGAACAGGGAACTGAAGTCATTTAAATTGGAATGGGAGATCCGAAGGGATGATTGGAATACTAGGAATTAATATTTCTTCTCCTGTAGCATGTCCAGTCATGATGGCGGCTTCAGTGGCTGAGAAGCATAATAGGTGCCCCAATTTCTAGCTGTAATATGTGCAAGGGTACTCCAGATGGCTCCAATGTGTTCAAAAACACTTGTGTAGTTCACAACCTCATCTGTCACATGTAGTGTCGATAGATTTGTATTATACAAATACGGAAATTATACAAATTCAAAAGTAAGTTATGAAAAAAACACTACTGAAACAAAAATGTGATTGAATCTTTAAATATAACGTTATACTTTTTAAAAGTCTTGTTATGTCACCTCACTGATTCTGACAAACAACCTAAATGAATCACAATGTCAGCGAAATCGAAACCAAATTAAACAGTAATAAACACTGTTCCTTCATTTCATGTAATTTATTAACTGAGTTAAATTTCTTGATGGTAGGAACTTGGCACTTGGAGTCGAACATGTAGGGGGGTGGAGCTTTAGTGGTTTGCTTTTCATTGGTGGTACGAAAAAGGACAATACAGAGAAACCAGTTTCAGAATTGAAAAAGCTGCATAAAATCAATTAAATTTTTAAAAATAATTGTGTTGAATTCAAAAATAAAAGGATAAAGTAAAAGTAAGTACAGAAAAAATTAATAGGATTAGAGTATATTTACTTTTTTTTTAAAATATAGAGGCGAAAAATAAAAATTATCCGTCAGCCGGGTTCGAACTCAGTAGGTCTACCTCCAAAGCACTAACTGCTACTTTAGTACGTCGCTTTACCCACTTCACCATCATTTCAATGTGAGGCGGGGTGTTTTTAGTGAAGAGATAGCATGTGTGATAAGTATCTGTCAGATCGGTATGCGCAGATACGCCATAGTGGAGGAGGGGCTACCAGCGCAGCACAAAATATTAATTTTTAAAAAATTTCTAGATTAAATTTTAAAATTCGGGCTTCGAGGGACATTCAGTCACCTTTAGGACTGCCTGTGTGCCGAATTTCATGGCTGTAAGTGCTATAGATTCGTCTGGTCACATGCACACAAACACTTCCTTTTATAATAGTAGAGATAAATGTATTTTTATATAACTGTATTAGAAATAATTATGATTTTAAATAATTCTCCATAGACCATGCTGAAAGTGTCAAAGCCATCCCATAAGCTACACAAGAGTTCAAGAGTGTCTCCTATGCGGAAAGAGCATCTCGTGAAGAAATCCATGCACTCAATTCGTGTCTCTGGAGCTTCAAGGTTGTCTTTTTATTCTAGATTGGATTAAATTTTATTTTTCTGTTCTACTCCACTCTCACTTGTTATATACAGTTCCTTAAAATTTCAATCTGTTTTTAAAAACATCAACATTTTTACAATACATTTGGTTTGAAGCAAATGCAACTGGATTATAAAATCCATCACTAACCTTTTACCATTTTTTTCTGAAACCACTTTGAACTTGGACACATTACAAGGTGTTTTCTAAAGTCACTTTTCATTTTAGTGTAAATGCTGATTTATAATCATTTTCTTTTGTATTTTTGAATCCTGATGGTTACTAAAAAAGAATATCACTATTTGAGCACATCTGAGGTTTTAACTTACAGACGTGAAAATAAATTACTAGAAAATTAAAAATACCTCCAATCTTGACCTGATCTCACCTTCAGATTTTGTATGTGGAGTTCAGTTAAAGCAGTACAAAATGAAGATTAACAGCATTAATCTATCAAAGGAGGTGAAGTGGCTAAGATTACACCTGACATTTTGGGAGATTTACCATGCTACCACTGAAAGTTGGGCTTTGTGTGTTGATATGTAAGGTAGCCATGTGAAATTGTATTAATATTTTTTTCATGTCTTATTCATCTGTAACACAAAAAGGTTTCAAAATCCTTCACAAAAATAGATAGTTACATAAGAAGCACCCTGTATTAGCTTCCTTTCATTAAGTAACCACAATGTATTCCTAAATTCCAAAGCAACCGATAATTTGTGCTTTAAAATACTGATTTGGAGGGAACTGGTCAGCCAGTTTGGATTAAACTAATATTTCAGTTAATGTGACTGTTTCTGACAACAGTTATAATTTTTTATTGCTTTTTTATCAATGTTGATCTCCACTGTTACTAGTCAAATATCAAACACCTAATTTTACGTTGTGTCCATTTATAAGATGTACTGTGTGTTTCTCATTTTAAGATATCATTCAGTTGAGATCTTCAAATAGGAAGCCTTTATTTGATCCTTTAAGAAATAAAACTTCCCTGTTGATTTAATTAGAACTAGACTTCCATTAAAGGAAAAAATTATCAGAATATATTCCTTTGTTACCAAGTGTATGGTTGCAAACAGTAATTCTTTTAGTATTAAGTATGTAAAAATTAACTTTTAGAAAATTAGGCACTCGTTTAATTTGAAAAATAGATTATTGCTTGGAATCAATTGCATGTATCCGAAGTTTCTGCAACTTTAAATGAACTTGAATTTCATTTCTCCAACATGGAGCAATCAAAACAACTTAAAAAAATACCAAAATTTCATTTAGCCCTTGAATTTTACCCTAGATATTTTAGATAAAAAATTTTCCACATTTTTTTTACTTTTCATAATATTTACTTGAAAACAATACATAATTAGTTTCTCCTTTTTAGTTTCTTGTATTAATTTTAACGTTCTTGGGTATATCACCAGAAACTACATTAATTTTCTTAAACCTTTAAAAAAGAATGTAACAACTTTGCTATAAATTGGCAGATTTTTTTAAAACTTTCTCAGAGGTTGATATATTTTTTAATGATTTCAAGTCAATAAATAATCTGCTTCAATGAAATATTTTGTTTTGCCTCTTATCTGTTAATCTCTTTTCTTGCATGTTTTGGATATATTTTGTTTCTTGTTATCGGATATTTTTCTGTAGAGAAACAACTAAATAGAAAAAACATTTATGCCTTAATATTTTAACATTCCTAGTCTTTCCTTCGTCCAGCAGTTTTATAATGCTATTAAAAATGAATGCTTGTCATTAAAAACATAAAATCCTTGATAATGTTTCAAAAATTCTTGAGGTGCAGCTTGACCAAGTATGGCCCTTGTGCCAAGAAACCAACCAAAAATTCTTAAAAAGTGAGAACCCTGTCTTATCCTATTTCTACAATCAAATTAATGATATCTCTAAGGGAACGTCAAATGCAACAGACATTGAAATTTCATAGTATATTCATAATATCAGCTGCTATGTATTTTGAATATAAAAATGTTTTCTACTCCTTTCAGGCCCTCAACAATGAAGCACTTATCACCAGGCATGAAGAGAACTCCAATTATGCCACCCAGCAAGAGTATGCATTCCCCTCGGTTGCGATCTATTGCTTCCTCACCGCATAGATCACTCCCTCGGCATACTCTGCAAGATTCTCCAGTGTCTATGGACAGGTATCTTTCTTGATCTGGTCTGAATCAACAGACCATGTCCTTTGAAATTCACAAGCTTCAGAACCAACACATTTCTGAGGATTGGGGTTGCATATGTTCTCTTGTTAGGCGAAGCAATGATTCTACTGTGCAGATATAGAAAACGCTGTTTACCGTTCGAGTTGATCGATTCAAGATTCTTTGAGATGTGGAGTTTCAGCTCTCCTAGGGAGTTGCATTTTTTCCCATCTGGGTAATTTTCTAATAGGAAGAATGTAATCAAGAACATGTGATGCATTAATATTTTGAAAGTTTTATTTCCTAAGGGAAGTTTTTGCTGTGTTAACTTTGAGTTTGATATAAATATAACCGAAGATTCCCAGAACAAATTCTACTGAGTACCTTAATCAGAGTATAAGCTCTATTGAGTTATACAAAACTTGAAATTTGTGTGGGCCTTCCAAAATATTTTGCTCAATCAGTTGGTTATTGATATTTTTGCATTATTGCTTTTTAAGAACCTTGTGTGATACATAGCTATCATTAAAACCTGATGGAAACAACTTCATTTGAAATATCTTAACTTCTGAATGGAAAGAAAAAATAAGGTTTTTTACTGGCTACCAATTTTATGAAGATTTATAGTAAGTTTCATCCCATTAGCCATGCTAGTGTCTTGACCGTGTATTTGCAACTTTGAGATCCAGTGTGATAAAATTATCGATTTGAAACCAAAGTGCTTGAAACGATAAAGAAAATTGCCTGTATTGAATATCCAAGTACTTGTAATTCAAGAATCAACAATTAAATCAAGAGCTAAACAAGAAAATTGCGAAATCTGATTAAACATGTTCAGTATGAATTTAAACCAGTATGATTAATTAAGCAAAAATTGATTTCTTCGATTTTGTCAAGGTGTTTTCCTTTTGAAATTGCTTTAATTTATTAAATTAATCTAAAATCACAATTTCATTTCTTACTCGATTGGAAGTTGCTTATTGGAAATGTGAAAAGAAACAATTCCTTGTCTTTAACAGCATCTGGATCATTTGAACCTAAATTGTAATTAGATAGCTTGGAAATCTCTAGATAAATATCCCCAGGTAAAATTGTAGGTGTAATTGAAATCCAAGCAAGAATTGATTCATTTTGAATAACAATTAGCATGCTGAATTTTTCATGCAGTGGTTGATTGGCATCTTTGAGTACACAACAAATCAAAATTAGATTTGTAGATCGCTAATGAATGAGTTTTGGTGTTTTCCTTGCTTGAACTGGTGGACTTAACCCATTATACTTCTGTCTGTTAAAATTAATAGTTATTCAATGAAAGCAGATCAGTTTATCAGATAGGCTTCTTGAAAACGAAAATTTCATATTCTTGGTAAACAAGTACATTAATCAACATAAAGAAAATGTCATTGTGTTTATTGCCACTTTTATAAGTTAATTGAATTTGACTGAGATACTTTGAGCATATAATAATCGTGTTGAATGTCTTGGAAGAAGTTTACAAATATATGTGTAATCATGAAGAAACAAGAGAGTTGGAAAAACCTAGACCAGGTCCAAAAGACCCATATTTTTCAAATCGCACAGCGACCAACTCTTGTTAATCCAGGAGCTGTCGAGACATCAATACAATCCAAGATATGGGAAGGGGTTGCAGAGTTTGAACAAGTTGGAAAGTTCTCCTCTAACAAGTCATAAATTTTGTGTGCTTGTTACTAAATCTCAGGAGAGCAGTGTAGTAGTCTTAAAATTTTAAACAAAATTTTGAATAATTAGTTCATGGTGCTTTACGAGCTACCAAGAATGTGAAGAGTAAGGCATAACATAAAGAATAGTAGTAATGACAATGCAGGAAAATCATTTAAGATTTCAGTATGCTGATCAAATACCAAATTATGTCAAAAATCAAACCACTGAAGTTGTGAAAAGCATTCTGTTGACCAATGACAATGTTTTAAGCATTTGAATTCCACATAAATGCAGATAATACATGTTAGAGCTGTATCGATATCTATGTCATGGATATTGAAAGGATTTGGAACAAGTAAGTCTGAAGCATATTGTTCATGTTTGAGAATCTCGCTGAATGCTGCAATTGAAACAAAATTCAAGAGATTAGTACTTGATTTTCCTTTTCATTTAATACTTAAAAATCACAAAAAGAATATCTTGAAAAATGACTGGTTTTAATATGTTGGGCTTTGTTTTGCTTCAAATTAAGCATATGTCAAGCACTTAGCTTTTCATGGTACATGAAGAAATAAAAATATGATCTTTGATTCTCTAAGAAAAGGAATTATCTACAAACAGCAGTGATTTTTTATTCATGATACTATTTACCAAAGTAAAATTGAGGAAACTTCCACAACTGAAAAATGTTCCATATGTTTCAGTTTAAAGTACAATATGTCCCTTGTTCTCCTCCTCACTTACATGTTGCAGCCTGGCGTAGAAATTTTTTTTAATGCTTTCTAGCATTTCCTCCTAAATGGAGATTTCAATGTCTTGTCGAAGATCAGGAATTATTCACAATAGACACCCTACCCTTGAGATAACCCCAAGATAAAAATTGCAAGAGTTCATCTATGGCTACTTCATATCTTTATTTTATATTCCTAAGTAAAGATGAGACAACAATCCATCTAGATACACCAAGGTTATTCTGAAACCAGCATTGTTCTATTCACATACCATACAAGAAAGCCAAAAATGAATACTGTGGTGCATACCACTTGTAACATTTCCATCAATAACACCTGTCCAAAGATTCCATGAGTAGCCATTACACTCCTGAAAGTAGCTCTTTCTGCTTGGAAAGGGTTGTCCGTGGTAAGAGGTGGGTTTTCTAAGGCCCAAAATCTTACACTTCGTTTATTGACTTATCAACTTACTCGTGTGAAAGAAAATGTACTTCATTGGGGAAAATGAAATTTCTAAGACATCCAATTCTTCAAAGTTCAGAGAATGTATTAGTGGAACAAAAACTTCTCAAGCATTTATGGCAAGTGGTTTCCTCAGCTGCATTACTAAATAAATTAGCACATCATATTTGCTGATTTCCATATAAATTGTATGCAATAGTCATGCACTATGATACTCCATGAAAACTCTTCAATGAACTTATCCATAAACTTTTCCAAGCATTCTCACTGGTGATTTGTCTTTTTATTGCATCCAAAACTTATCAGTTCACACGTATCATCCAATCTTACGATTGTTTTTAACTGGGTCTGTTGCACATACCGAATTGATTACAATTGATATTACAATACTACTTCATCATGAGCACCTGTTCAGTGCTGTATGCTTCCATTTTAACGGAATCTTCTAACCTTTGCTTGGCCAAATGTGGCCCTTGCTTTCTAAAACCCAATCGTTAGTATCGCAAGTTTTCGAAAAGCTGCAAGCCTCTATTCATGCAAAGAAAATGAATTGTGTCATGAATAAAAAAAATCACTCTACAGACCAATTTGTTTCTAAGGTGAAGCAATAGTTGTACCAACATAATCCTAAGCAAGAAGCACTCTTAAACCTTGACACCATATACAAATTGATTTAAGAAAAGAGCCTCAGACTGGAAATTGTCGAAACAAATTCCATACCAAAAATATGATTTATAATCTATTTCTTAACTCCAGATTAGTCCTGGTATTCAATATCATTATACAAAGCATATTATGCTTTTAGTACTTCAAACACTTGGAACAAGTTAATTGTTGATAGATAATTATTCATGTAAATGTAAGAAGACTGCAACATCAAGAAGAGTTGTAAAGGAATTCAGAAAATTTTCGATGAAATCATGTGGTTCGTTTCTACTTTTGGATCCCAGAATCTTTGCACTCGTCCTGATATTCAAGCTGTGATTAGTCTTTTGACTATTCAAACTGAATCTTGTGAAATACTTCAAAAGGCATTACTGCTACTATCTAACAAGTTACGCACGCCTAGCAAGATCTTCCATAAAAGATTTGAAAATAGCAAGTCCTTGATATTTTTGATGGCAACTGCTTTTATCCTGCACCTTCTGCATTGCAAGTTGAAATGAAGCCTAAATGGAAAGTAGAGCTAATAATGCAACATTTCAAAATTCACAGCAATTTCAGGGTTCTCATCTACCATATTTTCATGTTCAAAGCACTCGTCCTGGTGTTCAAGCTGTGATTAGTCTTCTGAATATTCAATCTGAATCTTGTGAAATACTTCAAAAGGCATTACTGCTACTATCTAACAAGATCTCTCTCTTCCATAAAAGATTTGAAAATAGCAAGTCTTGTGATACTTTTGATGGCAACTTGCTTTTATCCTGCAACTTCTGCATTTCGATTTGAAATTGAACCTAAATGCAAAGTAGGGCTAATAATGCAACATTTCAAAATTCACTGCAATTTCAGGGTTCTTATCTACATATTTTCATACTCAAAAATTCATGTTTAAAATAAAGCATCAATGTCTCAAAACATTTAAAAGCTTCAGTATCTGAGTTCGTGTTTTGTGATTGCTCCTTTACAGCTTTTCATGTGAGGAAAATTATTGCAGAGCAAATTTTATCTACATGGATACAAATCTATTTTTAATTGTACTGTGAATCAGTGATAACCTACATTTTATAAAATTAGTTAGATGGAAGTATGTTGAAAAGTTCATGGGAGTAATTTATTTTGAACTTTTGGTGGTCTTTCAATGTTCAAACTACCAGTAGTATGTCTCAGTATCACATCTGCAATGCATTTACTGTTGGTTCTGAACTTATGCTAATGAAATATGATGATATCATCTCCTTTGCAGTTCTCTGAATATAGCATTGCTTTTTAAAATAAATCACATTTATTTTGTTAAATTTGTACTACATGGCAGATCATATTTTTATAATAATTACTACAATTTATGCCACCATTTGAGTTCTTTTTTTACTTTATTATATCGATTAATTTCAGTGTCTTTATTTTTCAAACTTCATGGGATCTATCTTTTAAACTGAAGTAGAAACGAGTAACAAAGTTTATGTGAGCAATAATTTGTATTTCTACGAATATTTCTAAAATTACTTGATTTTAAGTTCATTCGAATTGTATTTTATTTAAAATACACTTTGATTGGCAGCCTCAGTCATGTTTATGACTCATTGTGCAACTTTATTCCAAAACTGTCCTACAAATATAAATTTGAAGTCAAATGCAAGTGGAATTTGTGCAATGTGGGTAGATTTGATCAAGCTTGTCTTTCTGCAAAAATACTTCTGCAAGAAGTGGTTTTAAGTTTCTACTTGAAAGTAATTTAAGATTCTACTGTGTGAAGCTGCTGCTAGTGATGCTTTTAAAATGGAAACAAAAGATCCTAGTGAATCTGATGTGCATACGAAAAGATCTTCAGCATCCTTATTGTTTCTATTTTTATTGCAAGATTGTGCATTAACAATGAAATGCGTTGAAAGGATCTCCTTTTGATGTATTTGTTTTAGAATAGAGAAAGAAATGTTGATAATTTCAAAACCATTTTTTTTGCCTTAACCTGATTTAAAGACAGCTGCTGTAAATGATCTTCAAGTGTACTCACAGATATTTTTCTTTCAAATACACACATATTGTTATCATAATGAGTATTTATGGGATTCTAATATAGTCATAGTGTTGACATAGAACTAAATTATTCTTGTTCTCTAGATCATTATTTCTTAACCAGTTTCATTGATATTTTTCCTTGCCATAAGTCTTGATAAAATATGATTTATTTATAGATTTAGGCCCTAGAACATTTTCTAGGTGGTGCGAGATCTCCTAGTTGCACCCCCACACCATAAATTTCAGAGCACCTTCTATGCAGTCGGTTAACCGATTAATTAAGTGACATATAAGCTACATTTTGTTTATTAGGAATTATAAGTGTTTTGGTTAAAAAAACCTTTATATTCGATAAGTAGATTTTTATTAAACAGCAGATCTCAATTACATAAAAATAATTCAACATACTATATGGGCACCTTTTTCGATTTAGCACTGGTAAATTTCTGTATTAGGTTGGAATAATTTATACTTTGTGCAATATTGTTTTCAATGGATATAATTGCAAGATCCGAAAGCCTTTCCTGACACATAGTCGAACATAAATAAGTTTTAATTTACTAAAGCTTTGTTCACCTTTACTCAGTGACAGGCAAGTACTTGTAATGGCTCCACTGATTCAGAATCTTAATAATGGATTCAAGTTTAACAGTTCTTCAGTCAATTCACAACCAGATACGTCACATTTTTCACCATCGGTTAAACTGATTTGTAAATCTGCACAAGATTTTATCAATTGGGGCTTTTCAGGAATTGTTTTGATGTTATATAAAAATGACCAAGTGTCATTGAATTTTGACAGTTCAAATCGAGTGACCAATGCATTATCAATAGTATTGATCATAGGATAAAATACATTGATTTTAAACAGTTCTTCAGGATCCATTGGGGTCTCATCTATGGTCTCGTACTCGAATAACCTCTTCTTTCTTCGAGATCGAACTGATTTAAAGACAGGTTCTATAGCAGCCTGAGAAGCTATTTCTTTAATTGTTATTACAGCAGATGACTAAGTCCTGTACTCACAAATCCTGAGCATTTCTTTAGCAATTGAGATGCTTTTGGCCATAGTTTCAGACTGCATAGCTTTATTATGTTAACTTGAAACAATGTCATACCAAGCTACCATGGTAAGTATGAATTCAAATTGTTCCATGTGCTGCATTAGAGACAAGGCCTCTGATGCTGCAACTGAGTCATTCGTTTCTTTGTAAAGTTCCAAAAAGGCATCACGAACTGAAAAGTAGTGATAGTGAACTGCAGCAAGGCTAGAAACTCTGCTCTCCCAATGGGTTTTGCAAACTTTTTCAGCGACAATCCATCTACGTGCTTGGATATTACTTCCCATCGCTTCATTGATCCAGAGAATAGAACAGTCTGGAGAAATCCAAATAAGGAAACTGATTGACTGATGTTTTGGCAGCATCTGCTACGACCAAATTTAAGCTATGACAGCCACACGGATTAAAATATGATCAAGGATATTGGTCCTGAATTCTTTTTTTACACACCTTTGTTTATTTGCACCAGTATCATCATACCCTTGGCCTCGACAATCTTTCATGTCCAAATCAAACTGCACAATTCCATCAAGGAAGAGGCCAGTGTGTCCTTCGCCCGAAGAATCACTTTCCAGTTTGTAAGCAATAAAACATTCTTGTACCTTGACTTCATCTTCACTAGTGTCAACAAAACGCAAAGTGAACGATAACTGTTCGATCTGTCTCACACCTGGAGTGCAGTCCAGTATGGAGAAGTATTTAGCTGCTTTTACAGTAGATAAAACTATTTCTAACCTTACCTCCAACTAAACCAATTAGTTCGTTTTGTATGCGTTTGCTGAAATAGCTGACATGTTTATTAACAATACGACAAATCTGCTCCATCATTATTATGAGTGTACAAAGTTTCACAGCCAGAGCTTCCTCTAAATGACAAATTGCCCACTAAGAAAAGAACTATTGACATGCGTTCGAGAATAGCAACCCTCCTTGACTTCTCATCTTCAACTTGTTTTTGTAAATTTTTGCCTATTTCACTAAAGTGCTTCAATCTATTCAACACTTCTATCCAATTGTGCATAGCCCGCATATGATCTGAAGAGGTTTTGTGACTTCTGAGGTGTGTTGGTAAGTGCCTCCAGTTGTCAAATCCTTCTTTGCCCAAATTAAGAGTGGGGCTTCAGCAGCAGAAACAATACACTTTATCGGCAGATTTTGAGTAATCCAGCCGCCATCTTTCAAAAGTTTCCCCATTTGGCATTACTCTTTGAAAGTGCATATTGGAGAAGTGACGTCCATCATTATTTCTTGGATAGTTTTCGCTGCTCATTTTGTTAGTTACAGGTCCTCTTATAATTAATCTCTTGTGGCGGAGTCAATGAGCACCATTTAGAAATGTCGTAATTTGTAGTTTGAAAAGATGATGGCATTTGTATATTCTCCGTGGTTATTTGTTTCTCGGTGTATCTGTCTTCTGGAGCATTTTGAATTTGAGATGATGTCCCCAGAATGGCTAGCTCTTGTATATGTTCACTTTTATTTTTTCGAATGATGACTGAATCACTTTTATATTGGTTGTCATCTTCCGTTGCATGCTGAACCAGTTTAATGATGATTCAGATGACTTCTCAACTCTCAAATATTTCGCAAGTAGTTCTGCACCCTTTTTGGCTTCATTTTGGGGTTTTTTTACGTTTTGAGCGCCAGATGATTTCTTTGGAAGCTGTGACATGATTTTCTGTAAAGACAAATGTTACAAGTGAAATCACTTATAAACGTTCTTTGTTTTGTGCTTATCATTCATATCACTCAAACAAATATTAAGTATTTATATGATCTATTTATATATAAGTATTTATATGATCTACAATGTTTAAATGCTATCCAAGCAAACATAATATACCACATGAGATAATACTATGCTTGTATGGGGCCTCCCCCGTTACTCTGCTGTGGGATTATGTCGGGTATGGAGGGGGCTGCGCCCCAACTAAGTGTAAGTGTAATACTATGCTTGTAGTAGTTATTCTTATGGAATGTAACAAGTTAAAGTATACTTTCACACAAACAGTATGTATTTATTTAAGATAGTTTGTTAAAAGCAAAAAGACTTATTTGTTGGCAAATGCACTTCACATACACCCACTCATTACCAGATTGACTGAACTGGTGGAAGGGGCAACGGAAGCATGATGCAACAGTTGATTGTCTTGCGATTTGTTCGTTTGATCAAAAGCACGACTCGCGTGCACACAACTCATAAGTCGGCATTGTTATTCTACCATCAACTAAAACTAGTGAGTTTAGTTGTACTTATGTATAAAATGATTTTCACATTTCACTTATATTAAGTCTATCGTACGCTTTTCCTGCGAGAAATATTTGGACATTGCGACATCCTGGTGTTAAAAACTAAACTAAATCACATATTCACCAAAGTAGTTTATTAATGTTTGCATAGTAAAAATTACACCAACTGAATGTACAAACTGCTATAATTTTCTCCGTGCAGTATTTGATTTCAGTGCCCCCCAAAGGCAACGCCTGGTGCAGTCGCACTGCCCTAGAGCAGCCGCTATGCAGCACTCTAGTGGTGAATAAGTAAGATGCCCCCTGTGTCTCTTGAAACGAAAAGTTGTATGTAATCAGTTGTTTTATACAATATAATTAGTATTAATTGCTAAAAAAAACATTGATAACCACGACAACATAACTGAAAAGCATTGGGGATCCCATGTCACACAGCACTCAACCTTTGATATCTTTAATTTTAACAAAAATTGGTGAGAAGGTACTCTTTAAGTAGTAGACCAAGAATACAAGTTTTCGAAACGATCATTTGATTAAAAAACAGTTTATATCCATAGAGCTCTTCAAAGTGCAAAAAGTGATGACAAATTAATTCCTAACATGCCATGATCAAATCAAGAATTAAACAACCAAATGGAAAATATTGTATGGGACTTGGAAATAGTGCATATTTTAATCATTCCGAAAAATCTATTGCTACATATCTCTAGTAAACCAATTGCAGATAATTGGGAGTTGAATGTCTCAAAAAAATTAAATACCTGAAGTTAAATAATTTTCTAAATCACTTATGGTAGTTATTTGTTCAAATCTTTAGAAAAATATTTTTTTTAGTGCAATGTTAAAATAAGCTGGTTCTGAGGTACTGATCTAGAAATGAGATTTTTATATTGTTGAGTTATGTTATAAAAATCAACAGAATAATTTTTTTTGTGTGTACTTTTTATACGAAATAGATAGTTTATTCGTATAATTTTCTTGACTTAAAACAACAATCTTGAAATTCTTATCACAGACGTGCACATTTCTTTTTATTCAAATCATACATCTGAAAATAATTTCTAATGCCCGACCACTGACCACTTTGGTACTACAAAAGACTAATGTGTGAAGGAGTACCCAGTGGGTGAGCTGCTTCTACTTTTAACAGGAACAATTACCAACATCCATGTACTAACCAGAATTCGAATCCAGAACCTACTGGGTGGCAGACGAATCCTATGACCATTATACCAGTTAGGCAACATGAAAATAAAGACTTGACTGAGATTCTGCAAAAATGTGTGAAAGAAAAGAAAATTTAAAAAAAATTCCAGGAGTTCTATGTGTATATATTTGGTATATATACTTTGGTTCTACTTATATATTCAGCTCATAAACAACTTGATAGACTAAGCTGAAGAAACTCGTGATATTTTTAATATTTGTTATTTCAATATATAGATTTTATTATGCTCAAGATAATAACGTAACTTCTTCAAAACAGAATATGGTGCATTCAGAAATTATGTGAAACCAACGTCAAAATATTCTACATATTTTTCTATGCTGTTCAAAAGCAAGTTTTTCTTTGACTCCACAAGAGTTCAAATAAATGTTGAAGACTAAATGTATCTTCTGTTAGCAAGTATCCAAGTATGTCCTGTATCATCAATAGAAAGATTTTAACATTTCCATCTTATGCAGCAGCTATTTCCAATGGTTATCATCTACAGTTTTAGGTATAATGTTTATTTCAAGAGAAAGGTTATTGATGTGGTGTTATTCCCTTCAACATCCTGGATACTCCTATGCTATGCATACCTCAAGTTTACGACTATGAATTTTTTTACTGTTGTGGTACAATGACAAGATTCTAGAGATGGTATTGAATATTCTTAGAATCTTAGTTATCTAGAATAAACTAAATTCTTTCTAAAGAATTAATATGGTTCCTTATTTGTACTAAGACTCAATCATCTTTAATAATTTTCAAGTTGGATTGAAAGGTTTTACCCATTCTGGAATACCTAAAATATTAATAAATGAAAGTTTGAGAATATTCAAAGGTTGGTTCTACTCCCGAAACAAATTTGAAGAAAGAATGTCAAAAATAGATGAAGAATTAACTTATGTAATTGCCAAATTCCAATGTAGTGAACAGTTGACAAATTGTGGCTGAACAAAACATGCACTTCATGTATTAATCCTGATTAGATATTTGAGATAAAAGGTATGTATAAGTAATCTCATGCACATTAAACATCCTTTTGTGAATAGGATAAGCTCTATACTTAACATTTTATGTCTTCATTAAATTCCTAAGTAATAAGAATTTGGCATATGGTTTTAATTAACCTGCATCTTATGTATTTACTCACTAAGCTGAGCCTCAATTAATAATTTTTATTCCCTCTTATATTAATCTTTTTAACCTGATCTTACAAGAGCTCTTATGTTTTAGGTTTAGAATGATTGCACTGAAAAAATGGAATTATATAAAAGAACCTGATTATTAACTCATGAAAATGTGCTTTGTAAATTTTTAGAGGTCGTCCTCCAAAGACTTCTAAGTATGAAAAAAGAAAACATACCCCACCATCTCCAATTCGCCATCCAATGGCTTCCTCATCAACTGCCCTTGATATCCGAGGGTCATCTCCGTATCAGGATGATAGATATTTAGGTGGTAGAGCAGTAGTTCGTGAACCCCACTTTTCTTCACCCCCTTTGAAGAAAAAAACACGCAGGTATGTTGAATCCTCTGCCAATTTTTGACATGAAAGCTACACTTTTAAATATATATGAAATTAGACAAAACGTAGGAAATGTATTAACATCAAATTTTGCATAAACAACAAAATTTCCAATAGCAACACCATGTTTTGATGCCTTTAATCAGATTCTACATTGTCAAATTAATCTTAATGAAATTTCATGAATTTACCGTTATATCCTAGATATTCAGTGTTAAAGCTGCTGCTCTTTTCAGGGATATTGCAATTATTTGTCATTATTCAGCAATTGTTTATTTGATGTTTGATTGAAGGAAGTCTACAAAAGAACCTTTGAAGAAAGGTTCATTCTTTTCATAATAATCCTTTTCAGATACAAAAATTTCTTAAATTTGCTGTTTACGCAGCAATTTAAACAACATTGTTTTCTCAAAATAACAGTTAGCAATTGTTATCAAAACATAACAGTTAGTAAATGTTATCAAAAATATCAGTAGCTATTGCTACCTTTTATTGCAATACATGTAAATGTTGATTTTAAAATAGTTTTAAAAAATAACTGTTTATGTCAATTTCTAAGTCAATAACAGTTGTTATGTTTAGTTAACTGTTTGTGCCATTTGCTGATAACAGCTTAATATTAACTGCTAATAATGTCTATTATCACAAATTAGCTATATCAGTTAACACTGTGATTGCTAAATAACAGTTTTGTTTGTTTTTCAACTTTTGGATGCCCCTAAAATCACAGTAATGAAGAAAATTTATGTGTAGTGCAAAACCTATGTGGAGGAAAGCTGAAATTTTGTATTGTTATTTTAAAAGTCCTGATTCAATTTCTATCAAAGCATATCAAGATTCCTATTCATAATTTTTTCGAATATTAATTTACTTTGCAATATTATGTATATTTTGTGTGAGTTTCTTCATAACAACATAGTACAAAATTTCAGAGCATAGATAATATTATTTCAGAAGATATCAATAAAAGTGTGGGAAATGGATTTAACATTAGGAGCTCCAAACTTTCTGTACTCATAATTCCGAAATGGCAGGCCCGAATGGCATGAAACTTGGTACTTGAAGTTAAATTTTAATATGGATTTAATCTTGACCTGAAGTTAAATTTTAATACAGATTTGAGACGAGATATCAAAATAGGGGAATTATTGCTATTGGAAATTATGTTGATGCTTAATTTAATATAAAGACTGCTCCTTATGTACATTATGCATACAAATTTATAGAAGACGTTATTGTACTCTCTCCTTCAATATAACAGACAACTAATATAACAGATTTTCATTTATCTTCAATGGGCAGGGTTCAATTCTAGTGTTTGGTACAGTTCCAAATTTTTTTTGTACTTCAGAGAACCAGAACGATATGAGCGCAGTGGGAGTCCTGGTCTTCGCATGATGCATCGTCCAGAAGTTTCCCTTCATTCTGGTGGTCGGATGCCCCCTCACAGGAATGAAATGCCACCACGTTCTTCACCAATACCCAGCATTTCTAATCCAGTGCAACATCGTAGTCATATGTCTTCATCGGTTCATGATGGAAGAAGTGACCATTTTGATGTGCATAACCGTGCACGACCGGGGTTTGTAGAAACTTCTGAATGTAAACCATATCACCTTGTTTATTTACAGGAATCATTTATTTAAATTGAATGACATCCAATTGACGTTCTATGAAATGCTTGACTGAAACTATGAATTGTGATCTTTTAGTGCCTACTATATGTAGTTATATTTTTCAGTTGTCAACTATGAAAAGCTGCCCAAAACTATTCATGATTTTTTTCATATCAATTATTTTTTATCCAGTGTCCATTTTTATTGTCCATAGAAATCTAATTTGTAAAAAAATGTGATTTAAAAATTTCACTTGAAACTTTTAAATTTTTATTTTTTTTTTCTCAACATTTTGTATCAATACATTGTTTTCTAATTTCTGCCTGTTTGCTAAGTTTCAATGTGGAATTGTGATCCAAACATTTTTATGGGCTAATCAAAATATTTTTCTGGCTATCAGAAATTGTTTTGGCTGTGAAAAGTCATAAGACTCTTCAGGAATAAATATAAACTAGTGAGTGGCATAATGTATGCAACAAATTTGTGATGGATTTTGCTATAAATTCCTGAAAGTATCTGAAATAAGATACATGGTTATGTTTATTATTATCCATCTATAGCACTTGTGAAAGTTTCTTCATCTGTGCATTGACAACTTAATCTTCAGTACATGTTAATGTATCCTAAAAATAGCCAAAATTTTTCTTTTGCTAAGGAGTGGGAACCATTTTATTGATTTTGTAAATAAATGTTTTTAATTATGTTTCTTTACACACAGCCCTTTACCTGTTATGTCAAGCAATCATTCAAAAAGACCTCAATTAAAACCTTCTTATGATAACCAGCGTCCAGAGAGATACAGAAGTCCTAGTCCTGTGGAAAGATATCCTACCCTCGTGAGCAAGGAAAAGCGTTATGCTCCAACATTGCATGAAAGATTCAGCACAGTGGTCGAAGCCGCACGAACTGAGCCTCGCATCAAATACTCGCGAGAAGATTTGGAGAAGATAACAATTGATATTCACCGAAATATTAAAACCCCTTCACCTACATTGAGACACATAGTCAACCCAAATGATGTGAAGTTGGTGCGTAGAGCCAATGAAGGTCATCGACCAATGTTTGACCGAGAAGAAATCAAACAGGCTCCACGGGACATGCGTGAAGATGCCTATTATGAGAAGAAAACAACGAGCGATGGTGCATATAGTTCAATGAATTCCATTAATCTGCGAGATGCTGATAATTATGAAATAACACGTCATAGATTTGATCCGCATCCTGTAGCATTCCATTCAACAAGTGGACGTAGTCTCAGTGACCGATGGCAAAGTGCTGAGGGAAGGAAAGATAATACAGCTTTGGACAGGGTGAGAATTCATATTTTTTTCTAAGTGGGAAAAATTTTTGTAGGGTTGGAATTGTGCTTAGAGCTCAAAATTTATACAGCAGCAATTGTTGGCAAATTGCATCATGGTAGTATTACAACCAAGCATGCATCCAGAATTTTTGGGACAGGCTCAGGAAATGGTCGAATCATGGTATTAATGTATCATTTGAGGGGTTTTCTTTTCTGCTCAAGCTTCACAATCGGTCTCCCATGCCTGCCAACTTTTCTGGAAAAGCACCTGATTTTAAGGTCTTTCAGACGGAAAAAGGTTTTTAGGGTGGGGAGAACATTTTTGACTTCAATTTCAAAGCTCCAACCTTGGCACCATGGAAGAAATATATATCTATCAGTACTTGCTATATTGTCATAAAAACCTTCGACCCAATTTGTTTAATTGAACCTGTAAATATACTTCAAAAACTTGAGAGAAAATTTAATTGCTCACTTTTGCATATATTTGGCACCATTTTGTGTAAAGTATCACTACATCAGTTTCCCCGAGTTTGAACTACTGCCATATAACTAATTGAAAGCAGGATTACTTTTCCTGGTTTGAATTTCACATTTCCAATTTGGTCAATTGTTGCTAATTTGGCTCTTTAGTATTTTTATTTTAAGAATTGTATTAGTCATATTTCTTTCCTGGCAGTTGTGCATTGTTTTGTGTACTAAAGATGTTCCAGGTATTTTTTTCTTGGGGGATGGCAGGTTTCATCCCTGATTGAAATATCTTTCTCCTGCTTATGGCAAGATGATAATTGGATTGAAAAAAAATTTAAAAAAACTTTGGTTTGTGTGTGAAATTGATGCACAAATTTTATGACAATAAATATTTGTTCTAGGATCCATCCTTACCTTTTAAAACTGAGGGCATGGGCATTAAAAGTTGCATATAGTTGGGCACAAATACTGGTGACTTAAAGAATACATGATTCCTGTTATTTCTTTGATTTTTAAACATGCCCTTAATTATTGGTTTGGCAACTGTTTTGAAATTTTTTACATATTTTTATTGGGTTTTATTTTATCAGGCATTTGGCAGTATTTGTTCTGTTTTGAACCTTCTGGTTGAAACCCTGCCAACCAATACTCCTCTTTCCGTTTCAAATCCTTTCTTTTGGTAACATCGCCAATCCCTATTCTACCGTCTGTTTATTAGATTTGTTTCTTTTTCCTTCAGTCAAACACACGCACATCTGAAGAATGTTAAAAGAAACTGCCATATTGAAACTAATATAATGTAGCTAAAGTTAACTTGACCTATGAATCCCTAACCTTTCATTAGAGGTCAATGTAGAATTTTTTAGTAAATTCCCTGAACACCTACAGATGCTTTCAAAATTATGGAAATTTAATTTTTTTTAACTTCAGAGGTGGCTGAAACTTATCAATCACCTCCCACGTGTGTCATTGCCACCAATTCTGAGACATGTTAAATAATATTTGCTGTGTCACTGAAAAAGTTTACCAAGAAGTTGAATATTTATTGCAATTTATATCGGTTTCGCTTTGCAGTAGGTAAACAAGTACAAATTTGATCTCTAAACTTAAGATAATATTACAAGTATTGAAAAGTTCATATATCAGTATAGAACATCTTATTTTTTTATCTTGCTTTAATTGTCTCAAGAAGTGTTTGTGTGTATAGTTTTCTTTAATATGGTGAACGGCATTGAAATATATGCAATTATTTTAACTTCACCAGATGGTCTTTTTCTCGTATTTTATTTAATATTTTATCAAAGTACATTTTTATTTACTTTGAAAGTTTCCTATTATAAATATGCTTTCATTAATGAGTTTCTATTAACAGTAAAAGATCTAAATATTAATTCAATGCTTCTGTCATTGTCAACTTTGACAGATTATTTTATTTTCAGTTGTGGGGTTTTATTCATCCCTTTCTAAGTGTTTATATTTTCAGTGTCTTCATGTGTGTGTGTGCATAGACACATTTAAAACTAATGCTTTTGAAGTGTTTAAGATGAATTGTTTTGTTAATGTAGATATATTTACAGGACCACAGAGAATATGAAAGACAACCAGCAAAGAGGAGGTTTGTGGACACAAGATCAAAATCTGGAGATCAAGATTTTCGGTCAGAAAAATATGCAGGTGAGAAATTATCTGCATTTCGGTTGGGCTCATTTTTGAAAATGTGTTCTGTCATTCTATACTTAATGGTTCAAGTAAACAGACATTTATTTTTCTGTGGACTACACCTGAGTTCTTCGTTAATTTTTCAAGATTTCTGAAAAGATATTTGAAGCATAATTTTGTTAATTAAAATATACTTTTAGGAAAAACTAGCTACTTTTATTTTTATTAAACCTTAAATATCATCTTGGTATTTGTTAGTGTTTACTAAAATGTAAAGTTATTGTTTCTAGGAAAATACTTGACCTGAATAATTATTTTTTACTTGTCTAAATCTTAAATCACCTGGTGGTGATATCTCACTATTATATTCCATCCATAATGTTTAGGTGCAATACAGTTTAAGTTTTGATAAACTTTTTATGTGTATTTTTACATTGATTTGAAGTGGCTTTTGTAATAGTTTAAAGTCTTTGCTCAGATAGTTTCTTTTAACAGATGAGCCAAGTCGGGAAAGGCCTGATTATCACAGCAGCCAACTTCGAATGTCTTCACCTACTGAACGCAGGTTAGAACATGATATTCTCAAATATAAGTACTTTGTCTACCACAAGAACTCCCATCATTGAGTCTTCACTTGTGTGTTCATGTATAAGAATCTTATTCTGTAATTTTCCAAGTGGTTCAAAATTAAGTGGTGTCTTCGGATCTTTCCCTTTGGGATTGATCTGGACCGTCACCAATAGCCCGTTGTGTTGCTCCAGTGTGACGTTAATTAAAATACCTACCTACCTTCAATTTTCCAAAGGGGATGCTAGAAGAAATGCATTAAAGTTTGTCATGTTGGTGCACTTAATGACATGTTGAAAAGATATTTACATTTTACCAAGAACTAATATAATGTAGCTAAAGTTAACTTGACCTATGAATCCCCAACCTTTCATTAGAGATCAATGTAGAATTTTTTAGTGAATTCCCTGAACACCTACAGATGCTTTCAAAATTATGGAAATTTAATTTTTTTTTAACTTCAGAGGTGGCTGAAATTTATCAACCACCTCCCGAGTGTGTCATTGCCACCAATTCTGAGACATGTTAAATAATATTTGCTGTGTCACTGAAAAAGTATACCAAGAAGTTGAATATTTATTGCAATTTATATCGGTTTCACTTTGCAGTAACAAGATAGTAAACTCTCAGTCATCTACATTCACCAAAAACAAAATTGAAACTTCCATCCCTATTCTAAATGTATAAACTCTGTTCCTATAGTGACTGTTGACACCCAAACTTAATGGTTAGAGGAGTTCTTGTGGTAAAAAGAATAATTTGACATTATGATTCTGTTTAACCTCTTAGTCAGCAAACTATATAAATAACTTTGAACTGGATGCATGTTAATTTATTCAAATAAGTTTAAAACTTTGATCCTAGTCCGTAACACCTGGAAAATGAAATTTTTTAACTGATAATAATGATTCCCTACTAGAGATGGTGTTTGGAATACAGTAGTTCCAACTTGAAGAAATTATTGGGGGAAGTAAACATCACTTGCTTCATAAAGGATGTTTCATTTTTTTTTTTTTAAGTCATTACCGATTTTATCATTTTTTATGTTTATCCCTGATGGAGGGGTTTTGCTGCTTGAATGAAATTTTCAGCAGTCTGATGACAGGAGACAATGAGAAATCTGGAAGATGAAGACAGAAATCAGTGAATAGAATGCATAAGCGAACTTGGGTTTAGACACCAAACAATACCGAATCATCTTTATCAAGTGCATAAGATGTAATATTTGAAGTAGAATCTCAGATGATAATTGTAATAACACAACTGTGATGTGGACTTTTTGCCATAAATTTTATTGAAAATGATAATTAAAAAAGGAAGAGAAATGCTGCCTTTTATATTTAATTAATTTTAATCATTTTGAGGTATGAAATATGCATATCAATGCTACATTGGTAAAAGTAAAGATAGAGAGAACACAGTACCAACCCCTCACCAAATTGGTGATTAAAATTTTTGTTAAATGCTATTTCGATTGGCTGCCTTCCACTTGTGCCCAAGTGTAATGAATGTACAGTCGCTGGGGGAACGAACCATCTCTCTTCATTTGATTAATTTAACAGTAGAGCAAATTTAAAAAAGCATTCGACAGGGAATAACGCCTTTTATAAATTCGTATGGGCTTAAAATTTGCATAAGGGCTGTCTCCATATTGAATTACGCACCAACTTCATAATTTCCAAAGGCAACCCCTATTTTGACACAAAATTTCAAATCATCATAATATAACTACGGATTCCAAGTTTTATGTCACTCGGGCCTGCCATTTCTTAATTATGAGTATGGAAAGTTTTGAGCTCCTAATGTTAAATCAGTTTCCCAGACTTTTATGGATATTTTCCTAAATAATATTTCTACATCGCTGATGTTTTGTAGCATGTTGCTATTAAGGTACCCAAACAAAATATACATGTTTTAGTTTTTGAATAATTCTTAGTTTGCAATATTAATTATTAAATTAATATTTGAAAAAAATATATATAGGAACCTTGATAAATTTTGACAGAACCCAATTCAGAAAGACTTAATATTTCCATAAAAAATTTCAGTTCTCCTGGATAGCTTTTGCGCTACACTTAAATTTTCGTCACTGCTGTGATTTTAGGGGCATCCAAAAGTTGAAAAAATTAACAAAAGTTATTTAACGATAACCGTTTATTGCTAATTTGCAATAACAGATACTATTAGCTGTTAATATTTGCAATTTTATCAGCAAGTGGTACAGTTAACAACTAAACATAATTATTATTGAATTAGAAATCGACGTAAACAGGTAATTTTAACTCCTATCGCAATTAACTGTTAAAAGTTTCGATAACAATTGCTAACTGTTATTTTGTGAAAACGCTGTTGTTTAAACTGCTGTTTGAATAACAGCAAATCTCAGAATTTTTAATACTTGGAAAAAGAGTATCATGAAAAGAATGAACCTTTCTTCTAAGGTTCTGTAGACTTCTTTCAATCAAGCTTCAAATGAACAATTGCTGATTAACAATGAATTATCGTGATCTATGATTAGCGAATTTCAATGTAGAAATTATCCCTGAAAAGGGCAAAAATTTTAACATTGAATGTCTCCAAATATACCTGTAGTAAATTCATAGAATTTCATATTTAGACTAATTTGGCGATATAGAATCTGATTAAGGCATCAAAAGAAGGGGTTTGCTATTGGAATTATGATGTTGGTGTTTAATTTAATATCAAAACGGCCCCTTATACAAAATTTTATGCATTACGACTTTATAGATGTTATTCCCTTTGCCATCTTTACCATGAATGCCATCTTTGAACTTGCTCTACTGTTAAAATTATTCGAATGAAGATAGTTGGTTCTGTTTCGACTGTACAATGGGTTACTGTTTACCAAATTTATCGCCAATTGGTGATGTCACAGTGCTCTCAAGTCTAACCCTTATATTTGCAATAAATGAATTAAAACAAAGTATCAAACATAAGTAAAGACACTGGCATCAATATTTGTAAACAATTAAGAAACTAGTGCAGGTGCAATATGTGCTAGTTTTTAATAATAAATTTGTGATTATCCATCACAGTAAAGCTATTTTGTTTTGGGTTTCCATTCGGTGATTTGTTGGACTTTCAATTAAAATAAAATGCACTTTTTTTAATTGAAATCATCTTTCAGGGGCAGCATGCCTATTCATCGCAAGGAGAATTCCATTCAAGATGCTCGTCAAAGATTGAACATAAGAAGAGGTAGTGATAGAGAACCTCCTCCCGTCATGCATTCTGATTCAAGAAGTCGATATCCTTCGCAATCAGATAAACACTACTCGGATGGTTTATCTACAAGAGGTAAGAGCTCAATCCCTGTGAGTCCAATATCCATTGCTATGTCTATGGGTCATTCCATGTGGAAACACCCATTTTGAGAAAAAGTTGCACCATAGTCATGTTTTTTCCCCTTCAAATTTTTACTATTGGTAGACATGGCAGTGAAACCATAGATCTCAATTATTTAAATATTTCATCCAATTTAGCTGTGATACAGGAATTTAAAAATTGGTCGATTTTTCAAAAGGTTGGCCATTTTTGGATTTGCCACACTGTCTATAAATGACCTTAACTTGAGAACTAAATAGTTCAAATTTAGTACTTTTGGTACCAAATGGAAGCCATTTATTTCAGGAGTGCATCTAAACTACTAGAGCAATGGCAATTTTACATTTTAGAAGATTTTTTTACATGTAAAGTGAAAAATCGCTTTTAAAAACAGGCTCACATTAAATGTAGAATTATCAATAGAACATCAAATTAGTCCTATGCAATTTTTTAAATAAATTTATTACGTGGTGTCTTTGGAAAAATATATTAAGTTTCATTGAAGAAAAATTGTTTTTGATTTATTTAAATTATTTTAAAAAATACTTAACAAAATGCGATGTGTTTTATAATATTCAATTACAATATTTTGTTAACTATATTTACATTAATTCTTAGGACCCACTTTTTGTTAGTAAAATGATACGTACTTGCTTTGACAATTTGCTTGAAAAATCATTACTTTATGTGTGCATCACTTTTTTTTATAAAATCTCAATGCCATTATTAAAAAGGGAAGAATTGAGTCTGGATACTGCTATCATTGTGGCATATTGTTCTGAAAAGTATTGAAATATATTTACATTTATGCTTAAGGTACATTGTTTCAAAATTACTAGGAAATTTTTATACTTCTCAGTTTATTAACTTAATTAGAAATACAAAAGTGCTTAGCCCCAAATATATATATACATAACACTAATACCCATTATTATACATAAATAAATATAGGCTCAATATACAAAATATATTTCAGTTGACATTACTGAAATATTTTTAGCTGTTTCAATATTGTTTTTAGAAACTTTGTAAAATATGTAATCGCATGTATTTTTAATTGGTCAAATAAAATTAAAATTTCTGGAATATTTTTCAACATACAAGTCTTTAAAGAACTATGTGAACAATATATATTGATCACATTATCTAGAAAGTTTTGAAAGACAAATATTGTGCATATATAAAAAAGGCCACCATGACAAAGTTGAAAAAAAGCTTTATTATTGTATAATTCAATTTATCTTGAAATTTAGATACAATAGTTCAATTTGTTTTCTTCATCAGGAGCAGCAAGATATCTTCTTCCATAACTACAACAGGAAGAACCTAAGATTTTATTATGCATTCATAATGAATCCAACATGCATCTATGGCTATAATTACATATAGGTTGCACTTGGTTCATGAGGGAGCATGGACATGATTTGTAATTCCTCACAACAATCCAAAATCTTTCCTCCATCAATTAACTCCATACACAAGTGCAACATTTTGAAATGTTGGTAATTAGATGGTTTCTCCAATCCCAAATGTTGTTGAAGAACCTGAAACTCTGGGAACCTATATTAGTTTTTCTGCTGTTATTGTATTTGCCATTGCATACCTATCTGCTAATTGACTCTTAGAATTTTCAATTTCCCTATAAAGTACCTATTCCTTTAATGGACTCGTGTAAAGTTATAACCAAAAGCATATAATATTGCTTTGCATGGCTACTTAAGACTTCCTTTGGTGGCCGTATGGTTTATGGTGCCACCAATACACAAACTTTTCCATGCAAGGGGGAAAAGATGCCACTCACCTTTTACACCATGGTCTTTTTATGATGACAAAAATTAATAGTTTAAATTTGTTTCCGTAAGAGTCTGAATTCTCCCATCAATGAAATACTTGAAGTATTTTAATTTGTGGAACTTGTTAAGTGTCATGCACTTCATTGTTACTTATAGCACATATAGAAACAGATTTCACACAAACAAAATCCTTAATATATGCTAGAAAAGGATTAACTTTTTTCTAACGAATGTTTTGAATACAATTTTGTATAATGCAGGAATAATTTTCAGAAAAATCTGCCATGATGACAGTAGTATTCAGACTCAATTCTTCCTTTGGTTTTTATTAATAGCATTGCGATTTTGTATTAAAAAAGTGATGCACACATAAAACAATTGAGTTTTTCAAGCAAATTGTCGATGAAAGTATGTATAATTTTACTAGGAAAAGTGGGTCCTAAGACAAAATAATATAATTGAATATTTTTAAAATATTTAATATTACATTTTGTTTAGTATTTTTTAAAATAATTTAAATAAATTAAAAACAATTTTTCTTCAATGACACTTAATATACTTTCCAAAGACCAAGTGATAAAAAAAATTTAATTGCATAGGACTAATTTGATGTTCATTGGTATTTTACATTTAATGTGAGCCTGCTTTGAATTAGTACTTCATAAAAATTCAAATTTGGCCATTGTTTTTTAAGCTATGGTTTTTGTTTTTTTTTTCCACTGTAAGATACCACCGTTTTTTGAAATTCATATTGCTATCATTAGAATACTTTTATTCAGAAACCAAAAATTTTACCTCTGAATTCTTTTCAGATTAAAGTATATATGTTAGTTAATACTTCCACAAAGTTTCAGAAAAATAAGAGGGTTCATTTTTATTGCCCTTTAAAGTCGACTGTTTCTAAAAGTGATTTTTTTTTATTTTACATGAAAAAAATCCACTGAAATGTAAAATTGTCATTGTTTTTATAGTAACTCCTGAAATAAATGGCTTCCATTTGGTACCAAAATTACTAAATTTGAACTATTAGTTCTCAAGTTGGGTCATTTATAGACAGTGTGGCAAATCCAAAAATGGCTGCCATTTTGTAAAATCGACCAATTTTTAAATTCTTGTATCCCAGCTATTGGACAAAATATTTAAATAATTGAGATCTATGGGTTTTACGGTCATAGTGCCTATGGTGAAAATTTAAAAAAAATCTGACCGGTGCAACACCCACCAGATATCCCCAAATGGAATGACCCCTGTGGTCTTGGATAAATATTTTAGAATGTAAAAAAAAAATGGAGATAAAGTATAAACTTAATTTTTCTAATATAACTATTTATGTGCTAGATTTTTATGATAGGATGGACTGAAAAATTTAAAAAAATTCAGATTAAATTGCCATGGCTAACTGGATTGAAGAAAAACCTCTAATGGCAACTTCCCCAATTTTGAAAATTCCTTGTTACAATCCAAGTTTTACTTTTCTGCCTCAAAGCATTGAATGCCGACCATATTTTATGAATAGTTGAAGGAAAGTTTAACATGAAAACATGTATTATATAAATGCATTGTACATTTTTGCTATCTCAAAATCTTAAAAACATTATTTTATTATTTTGAATCAATTGACTTTATAAAATTAGTTTTTTAAAATGAAACAGAGAAGCCTAGTTTCCTCTCATTAAATAAAATGTGCTAACACCAAGGACTTAGAGAGATGATCGAAATGTTCGCGTTTTTAAAGTCTATTTTTATATCAATAGAATGGAATTTTCGCAATATAATTCAATGTCTTTTACATCTATTAGTTTACTTTCAACAAGGGTCAGCATGCAGTGCCCCCCCCCACAACCTTTTTGTAACTAGCTCGTAACACAGCACTCATAGACATACCAAATATGTGGATAGACTACTAACAGTTTTGGGACAATCCAGTTAGCAGTGGAATTATTAGAGTGCAGTAAAGTTGTGGTAACACACCTAAACAGGATTTCCATAGGCTATAAGGCCTGATTTTTCATTTTAATTTTTAAAGACATTAAGAGGCCTTAATATTTGTTGAACGTCTTTAAAATTTTCAAAAAAGCCTTAATTATTTAAAAAACACTGTATATTTTATTTTGCCTGCATTCAAAACCGAAGTTCAACGATGCCTGTCCAAGATCGAATGTCATAAAAAAATTAGTGACATTTTTTCTCAACCTAGCTGGAAACATTCTTGAAACATCAAATATAAGGTTGGTTTGCATTGTATTTTTTGCTTAATGATTATCTTCAGGCGCAAGGTAGCTTACATAAGCATATGGATTATTGAAACTATTGTGTGTTTGTTTCAATGATAAATCATACTTACTGAATCTTATAATATAAATGTAATTCCCAAAGACTGATTACAGATACAATGTTTTTGTCATCCTTTTGCCTTCCACAATATCTGTTAAGAATCAATTATATACTAACTGTTTTAAACATCATTATAATTACTTCTGAGAATCAATGTTATTGACATAATCAACAAAAGGTTGGCATCTTTGTTTAGGTAGGTGGTGTAAATAGAAAAACTCCCCATATGAAGATTAATGGTTTCTGTTAGCTCTAATAAAAATTTCTCAATTTTCCTTTCAGTTGAAAAGCATTACAGTGATCGTCGTTCACCAGTTTCAGAAACTCATAAATGGATGCCAAAGCATAGGTCAGAAAGTAGAGAAAGATTGCCAGAATTTGCTCGTCGACCAGATAAGTATAGTCACAAATCCTGGCCTGAGAAACAAGATTTATCTCCAAGAGGTTCAAATTACTTCTTTGAAGTAAGTAAAGGTTTTGTTAAAGTATACATCGCATTTCCAAACTCAGTTTATTCTGTTTGGTTATACCAAATTTGGTTTCCCTAAAGTTAATATCATATACTTACTGAATCTTTTTTAATGTACCAGAGGAATTCTTTTTAACTTGCCTTTGATTTTTTGCTCTAGCAAAGTTTTTGCTATAGCGTACCAGAAAACCATTTTTTTTGTCTTCAGGATTTTTCTTATCAATGTGAGAAATTTTCAAATTTGGCACCACATTGAGTCAGTTCATGAAGGAACAATATTGGATACCTGCCAACTTTTCCAGAAGTCTGGAAAAACCCTTGGTTTTTCGAAATTCCAGAAGGAAAAGTATTTTCCAGTTCTTTGGGGAGAAAATTTTCAAGTGATTATAATTTCAAAGTTTTGGCTACAAGTCATAAAAACCATGGGAGAAAACATTGAAATCAGTGGCTGCTAGATTGTTGTAAAATCCAACTTGAACACAAAGTTCAAGAAAAACCTACAAATAAACCTCTAAAACACTTGAAAAAATTTAATTGCTTATTTTTCATATATTTGACTCCATTTTATGTAAAATGTCATCAAATCAGTTTCTCCGAGTTCAAACTGTTGCCGAGCATATGACAGTAGCAGAGAACGGTTATTTTTTTTTGTTTAGTTCAGGTTGGATTCTATACCTTTGGCAATAGCCAGTTGTGTTGCTCTAGTGCAATGTCAATTAAAATACCTACGTACTGTTTTGTTTTGAATTGATTTCGTAATGCACAATTGTTGCAAACTTGTCATTTTTAATTATTATTTTATTTATTTGGCATTTTTCATTTTGCAATGCATGTTTTCTTTTATGTTGCGAAAAAAAATCTTCCAGGTTTTTTCTCTTGGAGGTTAGCAGGTATGCTATAGGATTTATATATATACATTTGTTTTGAGAAGTGTTTCACTTGCATTCTTACCATTGACAGCTGTTGCAAAATTTAAAATCTCCGAATTCTGATGCATTATGAAATTGCACCAACCTTTTTGCTTGAACAATGTGTGGATGTATTTTGTTGTGAAATTACAGCTCAGTTTTCAATATCATCCTATCAAACATTGCTATTTGTTAGAAATTACTTAATTAATTCAAGTAATAGTAATGTTTAAAAAGTTCCAAAGATCACTAGTGGACTTAACATTCCCAATGGTTTACAATATTGAAAAGTTGTATCTATTTCTACTGGATAAATGAAAATAATATATATTTGTAATTAACAGTGTTTGTATTTGAATAGAAATGATATTCATGTTTAAATAGGTATGATACTAATGCAATAATGAAAATTAAAAATGCATTTATGTGTATTATTCACATAGTGTTTACATGTTTTCTTAATATTCATTAAAATTGCATACTTAAATAATTCATCATGTAACATTTAGTGCATTCTTGAAAATGCCTTAAAATTTCTGAAAATTACATTTCAAATTATTGGAACTTACAAATTGAGGTTGTTCTCTGAACTTATTTGATTAATTTGTGAAACTGATAACTGATTCTGTTTTTATTGTACAAATAGCCTGAAGGCCGTGTAGAACTAGAATCATATCGAGGACGAGGTAGTTCCAGGCCTTTTCGCAGTTCAAGGGGTCTCCGCTCTCGAGACTTCCGTGGTGGTTCAAGGGGAGGTTTTCCTACTCGCTCTTCATATCGAGGTGGATATCGGAGCTCCATTAATATGCGAGGAAGAGGAGCACCACGAAGTATGTTAATTAAATAATTTAAATGTGGGTAGTAGTAGTTTGTGTGTTAAAGATATACATAATCATGACTTAACTCGAGTAAAAGTTGGACTATTCCTTTAGTAAAACATGCATTTGCATGCCCTGCCAACTCTTCCAGACAGAAAAATGTCCTGATTTTTATTTGGAATGTGAGAAATTTTCAAGGAATGCCAAATTTGGCACCATGGAGGAACAACTATGCAAACCTGCCAACTTTTCTGGAAAAACTTTGTTTTTCGTTTTTCGTACAGAAAAATTATTTTCCAGATTTTTTTTAATAGAAATTTTTTTCAAATGACGCCTATTTCAAAGTTATGGCATCCATAGAATGATAACATTGGATTCAGTGGTTGGTAGATTGTCATTAAAACTTTCTATTATGCCTCTAAGAAAAAATTTAATTGATCGTTTTTGGCACTGCCGCCTAGCTGGTGTAGTGGTCATAGCACTTGTCTTACAGTTGCATATTCAATTTTATGTCGAAAACCTTCCTTATTTCTTTTCCTGGAGATTGGCAGATGTACATTTGATTATGTCATCTATAACTTCGAGCTTGCTTGAGGCATAATTCAGATGCGGAATTTGATTACTTGTAAGGTTGATGTCAAGATGACTTTTACTGATACCTGCATGACATGATTAAATATTAAAAGCAGTACTAGTTCCTATGTTGGTCACCTTTGCAGCATTCCAATTTTTCGTAAAGACACCTTACTATACTGACACCTTACTAACACTGAGAGGAAGTAACAATAATCATCTGATATTTTGTAGAAATTAAAAATGCACCTTGGGAACAGCCTGTAAGCTTAAAATCATACTCAAGCAGGATAGGCTGATTTAAATCTTGTATTTCCAAATTCCTGATATGTATATATGCTTAACAATTTAATTTCATCTAGAAACTGCACTATAGTGCATTTCTTACAAGTTTATATTAACAGCAGTTTCGTGTAAATTATAAAAATCTTATTCAAATTAATAAATCTAATTTTTTTTAATATAGATTGTAATTTTTCATTATACCCAGCTCTTAAGCATGCTTGCCATTTTACTTGTATTACACCATTTTTATGTGTAAGGTAGTCAAAGTTTGTATCTTAGGTTTTTATGTGGCTAAGTAGACTTGATTGTCAGATTGAAGGATATAAGTATCTATGCACAGAAATTTCTAATATAATAAGGAAAACTAAATTTTAAATGAAGATGTTATAATTGTTTTTTTAGCTAAATTTATAAAAAATAGGAACAAACATCTTCTATGAAACCTTAAATAGCAAGAAGTTATTTAAAATTTGGAAAATTTTCTGTAAGTTTACCAGTCTTAAATCAACTATACAACATGTGTTGGACATGCGCCTGTCAGAGTTGATTATTTAGAATTACTAATCATAAACAAATTTCACTATAATGTGGCTTATGTTCACTATAACGGATGCGGGGGCAGATGACCTTGGAGAAGTTCGTTTGTAAAAGGGGTGTGAAGCTCTTACAGAAAATAATGTATGCTGATCAGTGTGGAAGATTTTTCTCAATTCTTAATCACTGTAACACAGAATTAACTCTGAATCAGAATCTGCACTGAAGGCTCCTATTGATGAAGGGCTGTGTTTATTCATCTTAAAAAATGGCAAAAAGCTATGATATTTAAATCAATAAAGCCAAGGCATGAAAATATTAAATTAACTTGAATCCATTTATTTTTAATTTATATTGCTGTAAGAATTCTTGCAAGTAGCAGAAGTTTCCTACCTAGCTGTACAAATGGAAAAATTGTAAAATAAATTTTAATCTATTTGTTTTGTAGACTTCAAATAATAGTAATGCAAAACAGGGTAAAATTTTAAAAAATGTAAGAGACTTTGTTTAAATTACTTGTTGTATTTAAAATGTGTATGTGTTAACTGGTTTATTTTTTAGCTGCCAAATTTGGTTAATTGCATAAAGTATACATAGTTATAATTGAATTCGTCATTTTCATGAAAACTTGAAGCAATCATAATTTTGGTTTTTAATATTTCTTGCTGAGTGAGAACTGAAGAATTATTTTCTCTTGCAGGAGGCAGATTTTCTCCTGGTGTATGGGAACATGACTTATATTCTCGATCATCTGAAGATCATAAATTGGTAATTGTTTCATTTATTTTTAGTTTGATACTTAGTGCAAAAGCCCACAAAAAAATGTTTAATTTAGTCTGTATACACTAATAACCTTCTGACTTCAAATTGTTTTGCCAAATTTGTGTATCACTTTTATGATATTGATGCAGGAATCAGGTGTAAAAAATTTATTGCAGAAATTTAGTTTATTGAAAACGCGCCTGCTGGACCATATTCAGTCCACCTCCATCCAAAAAACTGTCCTTATTTTACCAAAAAAAATGCTGAAGTTAGCTTATGTTAAGCTATCTGCAAACAAAATGCTCATTTCGTATCAGCTTTTCAATCAGTTGCTGAAACAAATGAAGAACCCTTATATGCTGGATAACTGTCTTTGAAGAGGATAGAACAAGACAAGAAAACAAATTCATGCTTGGCCTTACCTATTTGCCCAGACACAAAAATGACCCGTGTGCACAAAGAGAGTGCCCATGGGTATAGCCTTGCCAAAAATATTTTTTATGTTAACACGCAATTAAAAATGCACGCAAAACCAGTTTAATCAACATACATTGAAATTATTTTCATACTTGAATTCTCATCTTACCAAAATGAACTGTAGTATAATACTATCATGCCAAATAGAACTGTTAAATCTAAGGAAGTACGTTGTAGTACAAGTTATCTGTTTCCTACCATTTTATATTGTTTCATTTAAACAGTTAAGATTTATATTAATAAAAAAGTAATTTTAGAATTTGGAAACACAATTTTGGATTAAGTTTTGAGTAGGATTCGCCTTATGGCATTTTTACTTGTTTTTTCGTCAACTAGTTTGCATTTAATTTCTAGAAATCTTCCCTTCATTACATAATTGTGTTTCAAGAATATTCTATTATTTTTAAGATTTAAATATGAAGGTAGTTGAAAATTTTTGTAACTTATTGCTTTCACAAAGAGCCACATGAAATTTTTCACATAAATGGCATATCCATATTTTTAATTTAAAACATATATTTAAATTTTGATTTTGTTCTCTAGATTTTGAGATTTATATTTAATATATATGTGAATAGTATTATAAACAGATTATGCTGTGTTATATAAGTTTGATGTAAATATTAATCACTTTTGTTCTCTTTACAGGATCTTCCTTAATGTCAAAACTGAACAATATTCCATGTATATCAGCAATATGCTGATGCCATACTTGTTTCTGCAAGTAATTTACAATAAAGTTGTTATTTGTCACTCTTAGTTCTGTCGTATAAACTGAATTACCATGATTTGCAAAGAATCGTTATGAAAACAAAATTAAAATATTTCAGTTGCAGACGAAAGCCGTAATCGTATAAATCTTGAAGAACAAAGCAACAGTAACTTTGTATAATTGGTCTGATTTTTTAATACTCTAGTCTATACTTTAGTTTCCCACTCTTTTGGGCTCAATGCCCTTTTTCGAAGACAATTTTTTTCAGCACCCCTCTGAAAAACTATCTTAAATTATAATAAATTGCAATTTATGCGTATGATAATCTTTAACTTTCACTAAAAAATATGTATAAGCTGTGAATTTTGTAAAGCTAGCTTCGAAATAAAATATTGAACTGTAATTATGAAGCTTTTTATTCAAATGAAATAAAAATATATTGTCAAATAAATACATTAGATTGCTTTCTAGTATTGGTAATTAATATCAACAGTATCAGTAAAATTTAAAATAATCACTTATGAGAAGGATGAGCATGGTATGCTACCAATGTGTCTGAAGTAGGTTCTATTCTCCAACTATTTGCTGTCGGTTCCTCATTTTAATTAAAAGAATCACTAGTGAGTGTATATGATCAGGTGTATAAGTGTTTGCTTAAAACATTTTTAAACAAACACTTGACACATACTTAAAACATAATTTTTTAGCATTCTATTGTCCCTCAATGTCTCCTGGGTTTAGCATTTCTCCAAGCTTTCTTCAGTGCCCACTTTGGGAAACTTCTATAAAAAAGGAGTTAACCTTTTAAATTTAAAAAATTGTTTTTTATCTGTTTTCGATTTCAACAATTTTATTATGTAACGGTCAATGAAATTGATAAAAAATATAAATTGTTGATTATCTGTATGAAAATTTCAACACAACTTTTCACATCAATGAAAAGAAATAACGCAAAGTACTGTTGTAGTTTTTAAATGCAGTTTTATAATTAATTTACCTGTAGAAAATTTTAAATGAAAAATCATGTATTTAATAAATTTGTAATTATGTTTAGTTGCATATCTTTTTCATCCAGCTTGGCACTTTTCTAATCTAATCTCGAAACTATTGAAGGATGATCACTCAGTTTTCTGGTAATATTCTTCAACCAGAATGAAGATAATTTGACTGGTTTTCCCAGCTTTGCTTGATAACTTACCAAATTTTAAATGGTCATCCTATTTAGAAAAAATATTGTAGGTTTAAATCTTCTGCACCTTATTACTCATGCAGGAACTGCTTTTACCAGTTGAAACTCATTTTTCTAATGTACATAATTGTCTGAAATGTTTTCTAAAAATAAATTCCTTTCAAAAATTAGAAAATGATTTTCACGATCATTGAACTTTGCGACTTCAAAAAATGTTAAATAAATTTATATCTTATCAAATTAGAATTTGTCATCTAATGAAACACTGATAATGTTGATGTTTCACATGAAATAAATTATATCGGTTTGTTAAGTATCAATTTAAATGTTCTAAAAATGCAAGGGATTTATGAAAGTAAATTAAGATGGCATTTGCCTATCTTGAGAAGTAATTGCAAATAGGAATTTTAACAGGCAAGTTTGATAGAGTGGACCTCAATTTTTTCTATAATTAGTAAGGGGTTAATTTAGTAAAACAGCTTAAATTAAAGAAGATATATATAAATCTCCCTTAGTAGAAAAAGGGCCAATGTCCCTTTTGAAAATTTTTACTAACAGCTGGTTTTGTAGTGTTTATTTTTTTAATTCAGTGTTCAAAAAATATATTGTTATGTTTTGATTAATTCATGATCCGCTTTCAAAATTGGACATTGGCCCTTTTTCTACTAATGTATGGAAATATATTTTCTAGTCATCCTTTCCTTGTCTTAAGAAATTTGTAGAGTATCTCCACCTAATACTGTGATATTAGATTAAAGCATGGTAATCTTAACAGAAAGTCTTAAATTGAATATTACTACAAATTCTAGGTGGGTGAATATGAGTTAGGACAGAGTGATGTATAAAATGCTTTGTTTTGTTTTAATTTAGAAATAATATTTCAGAAATCATGCAGAGTGAATATTTTAGGTTTTGAGTATTAAAAACTATTTTCAAATCGAAATTTGTGTTCATTAATTGGTATTTTGTCATTTCACCATCCGAAATAAACAAGTCTCATTTCCAACGAGATTCCGTTTCGGTAGTGTATTGTACGCAAGAACCTACATCAGGAGACGCTACATTAATCTGATCGCACATTCGTATTTTGACATCGTCTTGTGGCACGATACAGATTAGCGGAACACGGCAGAATAGTGTGACATTTTAACTCAATAACGATGGGGTTACCGGGGAAGTGGCAACTGCGCTAGTATCGTTTTATAGCATACAGATGAGTGAATGGTGGGGCGGCGGACCGCGAATTGGGAGTCATTTCTTGAAGCTCTGCGCCCTGAATTATAGTGTTTCTATGGCAATACGTGTTTCCTATAGTAACACTGGCAGGAAAAATTAAACTACAGGTAACCCGTATAACACGGGAGTTGTGTTCCAAAAAATTGCCGTGTTATACGAAACGAAGAACTAGTACGGAAAAGGGGGGTTAGGTTCCAAAAATTAAAAAACATGCTATTATATTTTCATAATTAAGATAAATATCTTTATTAAAATTTTCTTAAGCAATACATATGAATTGAACAATGTTTTCTTCGTCATCACTAAGCACTATTAACCGAGGTTGTTTTCTTTTTGGTAAGATATCCTCATCCTCTGAGTGACAGCTACGAGATCAGTGATGCCATTTATTTTTTAAGTCCTTTATTTCTCAATTCCGTTTTCTCCCTAGCTCCAGTGACGCTCATTAACTATGCTAAGAATCTTCCAGTAAGTTATGGCATGTGTGTCCGTCTAACAAATTACAGATGAGCTAGTTTAAAAACAGCGAATCAGGAAGTCCAGCTCCCTTGATTGACAAGACCATCTCCCCTGATTTGCGACCTCCTGAAAAACTGATAAAAAGCGTGGAGAGGAAGAATACGCTCTTTTTTTTTCGCCTCAGTCCAACAACATTGCAGTTTTGTGAGAAAGAAACGCGTTAAGCGTTCTTGACATTTTTTCTTTTTGATGACGAGCGGGAATCCTCAAGAGACGCCATGTCTCTTCTAAGCTGTTACTTTTTATTTAATTTATCTCGAGATAATATCCGCGCGTGTAGTTCTTAGGATATTCCCATGCTACACCATTTAAATTAAACTTTCATAATGCCGTCCTTTTCGTATCGTTGTTCCAATCATTCCATAAAAGCACCGTGTTATACGGGGATGTTCAAAATTCTCGAACCGTGTTAGAGTGAATCAGTGCTATAAAAGCACCGTGTTATACAGGGATGTTCCCACTTCTCGAACCGTGTTAGAGTGAATCCGTGCTATAGAAGTACCGTGTTATACGGGGGTTACCTCTACTATAAAAAGGTGCTTTATGTTGAATGAGGTCCAATGAAAGGTGGTTGGTAACTCGAGGTCAACATTATCACGTCGTCCAATGGGATTCACCTTCGCTACACAGAAATATGCAAATTTTTGCGCCCGTTCTTTCGGAACGCGTAGAAAGTAGTGCAAGGGGTTGCTTAAAATTCGAATGTCAGGGATTGTACGAGTAGTTGGATAAAAATTTCGCGTCTCGAAGATAGAACATGTTGCGAAGGCATTTGACGGATTGTGAGAAATGGCGTTTAATAGGGAGAATGGAAAGAGGACAGACACTGACACAGGTCTGTAAAGACCTAAAAGTTGCCAAAAGCGTCATGTCAAGAAACGAAACGGTTTGAAGACACTGGTGATGTATGCAGGCAACCAGGTGAAGGTCGATAACGTGCCACAGACTCAGGACCGTTATTTGGCAACGATTGCTAAAAGAAATAGGCAACTGACGTCAACCCAGATTTCAAGGGAGTTCGTTGCAGCTACAGGAACTTCACTATCTAGATATACTGTGAGTGACAGGATGCATAAAAGAGGGCTGTATGCAAGGAGACCCATGATTTGTGTCCCACTAACTCGAGCTGCAAAACGCGCCCGTTTGCAGTGGTGCAGAGATCATCATGACTGGAATACCAAGGACTGGAGCCGAGTTCTCTTCACTGATGAGTCTCGGTTTTGTTTGGAGAGTGATTCCAGACGTGTTACAATCTGGAGGGAGCAAAACACGCAATAATCCTGAAAACATCCGTGAAAGGCATCGGTACAAAGGTGGTGGAATCATGGTATGAGCGGGCATAATTTTGAATGGCCGCACCGACCTACACATTTTTACCAGTGCAACTATGAATGCTGAAAAATACAGATGAAATTCTCGATCCTTAAGTCAAGTTGCTTAGGGGTGCAATTGGTAATAACTTCCTCCTAATGGATGATAATGCTCGTCCCCATCGCGCTGCACTAGTGACCGATTATCTTGAGGGCGAAGGAATTCAGCGGATGGAGTGGCCCGCATATTTTCCGGATTTAAATCCAATAGAACATGTGTGGGACGCACTAGGACGTCGACTTGCATCACTGCAGCCTCCACCTAGTACTTTTCAGGAGCTTCAAGGCGCTATTCATCATGGATACACTTTGTTACCGCAGGAACTCCTGGACAATCAAATACACAGCATTTAAAATCGCTGTAAAACTTGCATTTTGGTCAGGGGTAACCACACACCTTATTAATTTTTTCTATGTATCTCTAAAAAGTTGTAACACCAACTTTTCCCAACCCTATTTTATATCACATTTCCTATGTTCTTATTTAAATTTATTTTTTTGCAAAAATAGGATATGCATTTTGAAGATATGTCAGGCATGCCAAAATAAAGATCTCGAGCAAGTTCCATATTCTTCGCTGCAAATTCATTTAAGTTACATGAGTTTTTATAATTGTTCCTTTAATTTTTCCCGCCAGTGTATTTTGAACGTGACGTCAGTTGGCTTGTTTTTCGAATAAGATTTCAGCACTTTAATAAAAATTAAAAAGAAATTCGAATAAGAAAACCGATTTATCAATGACCATTACATTAGACGCCAAAACGGCGATAAACAACAGTTTAAAGTAACTCCGATATGTATCAGGCGAGAGCATTTGAACAGCGGAAGTAAACTTCGCAGACTGGTTTGCTTACACTGATAAATCCAATCTTGTGTCTATGAGAGCAGATCGTATGCTGAAGTCTATTTTTCAGGATAGTCTGATAGACGATATAGAGTGAGTAGTGGTAACATCTTTGTGACCATAAGTAGTAGTAACATGACCTTGAGATTACATTCGTCTGGCGGGAGGAAAAGAATATTTGTCTGATTGGTCCAGAAGACGAGAAGACCATCCATTGATTCATTATCTGATTTCCCCTTGCGACAAGACCGTGGTTCAAAATTACGTGGTGTTGTCCTCAGATCATTCCCTTTGGGGTTAATCCTGAACCGTCACCAAAAGCTCGTTGTGTTGCTCCAGTGCGACGTTAATTAAAATACCTACCTTTGCGACAGTTATATCCTGGTAATTGGAGAGTAGGGTGCTAGCTCGTGTTGACCACATCATCTTACTGTGATTCCAAATTACGAGAGGGCCTCGGTAGCCCTTTGGAAGAGTAACGGATTAGCAACCGGAGGGTTGCGAGTTCGAATCCAACCAAAGACCGTCGTGTTCAAAGAGGGCTGGTGCACATTAAATCTGTCGTGGCCTCACATTGGCGTGGTGTGCACATTTGGAGGGTGGGGTGCCAGTTTAGATGTGACCTCGTCATCTGAACGTGATTCAAAATTGCATGGTGTCCTCGAATCTCTCCCTTCGGGTTTGATCCCGGACCGTGGCCAAAAGCCCGTTGTATTGCTCCAGTTCGACGTTAATTAAAATACCTACCTACCTTGACAGAAAATGGCTTTCACAAAGTAAAGCTTATATATGACGAAAATATAAGAGCTAATTTCGAAAAATAAGCCCTGTACATTTGCTTTATAATTTTTTATCATTGTAATATTTGGTAAAACAAGTGATTTCTGTACTCAGACCTACCGAAATTATTCACTTTTTAATGCACCCACAATTACACTTACCTTAAATCAATGATGAAAAATAGAAAGAATGTAATGAAGTCCAAATCTTCATTTGGCATAAAACTTTTAAAGTTTAAGCTCCCTCCGGAAATGAAATTCTAGCTAGCAACAAGCTCTATATAGCACATTTTTGTTGACTCTCGGTGCATCGCACTGTTTTCTTTCATCCTAAGAAACGTAATGTATCTAGGAGGAACTGTATCACGAGGTCCAAAATCACATTTCATCTTGTACTGCGGAAGGTTCTAGGTTTTTCAATGTCGTCTTTCTCTATTTTTAACATATTCTCTTTCAACATAGGTCAAAGATCGGATGGGGCGCCAAGCCATCTGAGTCTTGGGAATGATAACCATTCAGACTCTTCGAGTCTTGGCAGAATTTAAGAAACCTTTCAGTAGCATCAGGATGTTTGGGATTATTTTCTTCCTTGATTTCCAGTAACTGATTAGATAAGAGTTGCATAACTTAGAATCAGGGTCTGTTTTATATAATGTAGACAAAAAAACTTTTCGGACACAATCGAAACTTTCATTAAATGATTGGTTTCATTTCCACGAAATCGCAAGTTTGATCTCACAATCTCACGAAACCACTTTTAAAGTTTACTTTTCGATGAAAATAACTTGTACTGTCCTTCGGTTTCATCACTTTGAAGCTCCGTAGAGATATGGCTTTAACAGCTTTTTACAACCTCCTGCATAGCAAAATTGATTCACCCTTTTTAGTTCCTTGTATTAATTTTAACGTCCCCATGTATATCACCAGATACTCTATAAATTATGTTTTGTTAAATCTTTAAAAAATAATGCATGCAACAATTTTGCTACAAATAAGTTTTTTAAACTGTATAATTCTTTCTCGAGATTAATATTTTTTTAATGATTTCAATACAATAATTAATCTGCTTCAATGAAGTGTAGTTTTATCTATTATCTAACTGTATTGGTATTGAGGAGATATGGGAGGAATCGGACAGTGGAAGGTATGGGACATTTTAAATATTCCGCCTTAAATATATCAATCTCGAAAAAGCTGCACTATATAGTACGCTTTTCTTTTCAATATAAATTAATCCTCTAAGCGTCAGAGATTTCCAAGTAGTGTACTATTGCTTTTTCCCCATAATATACATGACTAAATGAGCGCATCTATTGGTTGAAAGAATCGAATCGTACGAAAGATTTTGCAAGGTCAAAATTGGTGTTCAACCTTTTTTTATCATGGCACAGACTAATTACACTAAAATCCTGAGGCACACAAGACAATATTTTTTGTTGATCTGACAAAAGAATAGATATAATTTTGATTGGCTTACAAAAATAAAAGTAATTTCGTGTCTTTTTTGCTACGAAGTGACTTTAAAAAACTTTGAAACAATTTAATTGATATTCTTTGTAATGGAAAAAAGGCACTGAAAATTATTTATACGGATATTTCTTGAAATTATTTGTGAACTTCAAACTAAACCGTTGAAATGAAATAAATTTAACACAATTTAAACCATTTTACTATCCTTAAGATACACCAGGGTCATTGTTGCGCCATACCGGTTGAAAATCGCTGGTCTGGATCTTTTGTGACATAAAAATTGTTTTTCTAACTTCGATCTCGATACGAAATGAAATCCTTTTTTGCTACTGATTTTGTTCCTGCAAGTGATAGGGCATGTTAAATGAAGAAAATGTAAAAAATCGTCTTCAGAGACACGACATGAGACTTAGATATATAGATATTTTGCTTTTGTTTTTAAGTCTGGAAGTCCTCTTGTGTAAATGCTCCCTGTTTCTTTAAATTTCTAATGACTGGCAAAGTTATTTACCTTTTTTTCTTCTAGAAGGGTTGATAAGACTCTCCGTCGATTCCGCATGACGTCTGTGGGTGAAATTTTTAGAATTGGCAGTAGCAGCAGCAAGAGGATGACAACTTTTTGTTCTTTTTATTGCGTTCTATATATATACTATCTGCGTAATAAGGTGTGTCGGATAAATCACTCGATGTTGACGCTGTCTACAAACATTTAAAAGCATAGTTAGTCCTTAAAACCTTTAAACTTCTATGAACCACTTCTGAGATTCGGTTATACATCTTCAATTTGAGGTAGATAGGTAGTTAATTAACGTCGCACTGGATCAACACAACGGGTTATTGGCGACGGTGCGGAACCAATCCCGAATTCAAAAATGGACAATGCCTCGTAATTTTGAACCACGGTCAGATGACGAGAACAACACACATGAGCTGGCACCTCACTCTCTAAACTTCCACACCACATCAACGTGAAGACATTTGAGGCCACGCCAGATTTAAAGTGTACCAGACCCTGTGTACACGACGGTCTTTGTATGAAACTAGTTTCGAACTCGCTGCCCTCCTTTGCTAATTCGTTAGAAGATATTAACCCTTTCTGGCTCACTTTCCCAGATGCAAACGCAAGCAAAAGTTTCTAACAGTGACTCATAAAGGTAAAATCATCAACTTATGAAAAGATAATTAAAGATTTAATCTTTTTAAAGAGACAAATTACAGTGACTCATAAAGGGTATAATCAATTGAGATAAAAAAAATATTGAAAAAATATAGCACCAAAACAGTGCTACCTTTTTTAAGAAAGTAAAGTAAAAACATAGATTAAATAGTAAATTCGAATAATGTTGCTTTATTTCTTTCCCACAGTCTTTAGTTCCTTTATATATAAATTTTAAATCAGGAATTTTATTTATTTGTTTCATTTCTTTCTCTGATGATTTCTTATTGCATCGTTCGGGTAAAAAAACAGTAAAGTCATTCCATTCCTCATCTGTTATGTCTACAACTATTATTTCACCATTTTTTATGGATATTTGTTGTTTGATCTCAGTAACAGGATTTTCTCTAGCTATTACAAGTTCATGTAATTTTTTGAAATATGTCGTTTCAAGTGAACCCAAAGAGTTGAACTCTTTCAAAGTATCCATTAGCACTATTTATTGTATTTCCTTTTTTTGAAAGACAAGTTTTTATCCAAGTCGCATAAAATTCCTAAACCTGCTGCTTTAATACCTGCATTTTTCTCTTTATTGATTATTTTGTACATCTAATTAAAAATATTTTGAACATAATTTCTTTATATTAATATCGTTATATTTTTCATAAAGTTCAAATAAAACTTCACATTTACGAGATAATTCACAAATTTTACCTCCATCTCTACAGTATAAAGGTCTAATATCTCCAAAAAATCACTCATTCTATTTATCGTATTTCATTTTCTAGAAGACAGTTTTTATAATACACACATTTTCTCAATGAACAGCCAGGCCCTAGTATTTTAGCACATTTAGGTAAGTCAAAAGACTATCTCTTCAAGTATTTCTTTTTCCATTACTCCTCCTTTATATGCAAACGTTCCACCATACAAACCATGTAAATTTTTAATATAAGTTTTTAATTCATTATAATTATCCTGAGTTCCTTATTATTTGGATATTTTTTAAATCTCAAACCGTGTATTTCAAAAGTACATTTACGCACTATATTCATTTCTTGTTCATCCCAATTCGCAGTCTGAAGTAAACACAGATAACATTTCACCGATGGGTTGTTTCAAATGAACCCAGCTTATCTCCCCTTGCTATCTTATGATTCGGGAGAACGAAACCTTGAATATTGATGATAAAAGTTATATCATCCATTACATATTTATTTGACTTTCTTTCAAACGTTTCTAAAATGACCTAACGTTTGTGAATGAATTCCATCTTCTAAAATATAACGTTTATCATCAGAAAGAGATAAAGCTTTCTTATTCACTTGAATGGAATATATTTCATGTTTTACGCTTCAAATTAAATTCATTGTTCTATAATATTCATTATTATGAAATAAACAATTTTTGTAATCTTCAAACGGAATTCTATTTTTAACTACACATTTTTTAACACCTTTTGATTTTTTGTGATGTTATCTTCAGTTTTACAAGCATACATTTTAGATCTTAATCCAACAAATTCATGAAACAATTTTCCATGATTTTCATCTTTCATCTTACCTAAAACTTTTTTATTGACTCTTAGCATATTATAAGCGTTATTTTCTTGATAGTCTGATGTATCAAAAAATAATCAATCATACCTTTCATATCGTTATAAAAATCATCAGTCTTAACATGAAAAATAAAACTATCTGTATCCATATGCATTAAAATAGTTTTATCTCCATATTTTGGTTTCATAACATTGTAATAAAAACAATATATTAAATGTTTCGATAAATCTAAAATGCTCATTCCAACATAGATAAGTTTATTAAATTTGCTTTTGTTTTATTCATGTGAATAGCTACTAAATTTCCATCAAAAATAGTTCTTCCTTTAAAATTTGGTTTAACAATCAATTTTTTAACTTGATCATAATTACAGCATAATCTTACATCCAGTTCTTTTTCTATTATTATTATTAGCATTATTCATTAATTTGTAAAAATCATTACTTGCTTTAGTTCTCTTTTCAGTATTCAAATCGATATATTTTTTCAACCAGTCTGACTGAATTTTAACATTCTATGTATTTTTGTTACTTTTAATCGCATTTCCAAGTACTGTTTCAAACCTTTATAATGAACAACATAATTCTTTTTATCATATAAAGTTGTCAATAGTTTCTCTTGTTTAGATCCATCAGGTATTTTCTTTTCGGCGCTAAAGGAAAATCTGACTGATAATCATGCAACTCTTTTGTATAGGTTAAATACTTTCTAATATATAACCAATATCTGAATTATTAGGTGCTTTTTTAATTAAATCTATAGTAACATCCCATTTAAACTCTTTATAAGGTAAATATTGACTCATAGCCCAACCATAGAGATTATTAGCATCTAAATACATCAGATAACTTGATTCTTTATTTGTATTATAATGTTCCATATATTTATTATTTGCTTTTCTATGCCTATTACAACATTGAGAAATGACCCTCTTATTCCTTTTTCCAACATTAAAATCGTATCATAATTATTTAACAGTTCTAAGTCAATGAATGTTTTTTTAACATGGCATCCCAAGATAATCCAGGAGCTGTACAATACCAAGCTTGAATCTAATTCGTATGTTTTCATACAAATGTCTCGAAAATTTTCAAAAATATCACATATATTAAAACATTGGTTTTTACGTATAATTCTGAATATTCCTCTAAATTTTTAATTTTAAATGATTTCCATACATTTTGGGCGGTTTATAATCTTTATCTGTTATATCACATTCGTTCAATGTATTATAAAATTCTTTTTTAGGTGGTAGTTTAGTTTCATTATACTTTTCTTCAGAATCTATGTAATCATAAGGATAAAAACCTTTCCTTGTTATTAAATCTAATGAATCATCAGGAAAATGTTTTCCAGTTCTTTAAATATGGATTTTGTTAAATTTTTTGATAATATGTAAACTTCTAGGCATAAATTTAAACGAATCTAAAAATCTCAATTAAAAAAAATTTTCCAATTTTTTTACTAAAAGATATTGTAACGTCTTGATTCACGGGTAGCTAGACTAGTTACCATTGAAAATATCCGATTCTGGACTAAATTGGTTTATTTTACAATTTGTACAAAAAGTCGGAAAATGAATGTAAAGTTCATTAATATTAGTTCCTTGGAAGGTCCAAAGTTCTATCGAGGCGCTTAGGGCTGCTGGCGAGCCTCACAATTTCGCTCGGGGAAGTCTAACGCACGGCTACGGGTGAGCCTATTCTCAACACAAAATTACTCGAATGAGTACAGAGTTCCAAGGCAGGAAATCTCAGTCTTTCTGGACAGGATCACTACTAGGATGAACAGTTACACGGATCTCTAGGAGGGTTCTCCTTTACGGCTACGGTCGAGCCTTTCTCACTAAAATACTCCGGCGAGTATAGGATCCCAAGGTGGGATAAATGCACAACAGTGAACGGATATTCACCAAGCTCCAAAAACGGTCTCTGTTGACCGCTTCTCTCCAAGCTCTCTGATCCTCTGTGATCCTCTGTCTCCGTCTCTCCTCTCGTCTCTCCTCTCGTGATCTCTCTCTGATGATATCTCCAAAAACTCTATATGTTGGGTGCTTATCGACTCCTCCTTTCCGTTTCTGGTCCGCCTTTTAGTCGGTGCTGGATTGGGTGTTGAAGATTTCTCGCGTTCTTGATTGGCTGTCTCACGTTGGTCTTTCCCCTCAACTTTTACGACAGACTTCGGCGGACTTGAAAGGGTCCATCAAACCCTGTCGGAAACTCATCATCATTTATATCAATCTTCTTGGTCTCGAAATGTCGAAGAGAGCGACAGAAAGGCGCCTGCCCTTTGTTTTGAAACCACAGCGATTTCCGACCCCTGCTGGCTGGCTGTCGTTAAGAAATCATTAAGATGTTTTCGGGTGGTCGTTATGGAGTGTGGGCTTTTCCTCTCGACACCTGAGTCAACAAGATTTTCCATTTTCCCACGTTGTCGTGGTGATCGTTTCCCTAGCTGCCGTTACAATATATATTTTTCTTCTGTATTGGGAATAACGTTTATTCTAGAACCATCAAACCCAAGTTCTTTTATAAACAAATGAGCATCATATCCTGATAAATTATGTAAATAGGTAGGAATAAATTTGGAATTTTATCATTCAAATTACATCTTTCTTGAGCTGGTCCTCTATATTTACCAGTTAGATGACAATGGTCCTTTACTTTTTTATTCCAGTAAAATGTTTTTTTCACACATATAGCAATCATTAGTTTTTTCACAATCATTTTCATCAAAATCAATTGATTTAATGATGAATCATTGATTTAATATCTAAGTTCTTTTTCTAAAATGAATTTTTCAATTTCAATTGTTTCTTCTTTCAACATCGATATAAATTTTTTAACTGCATCGGAGCCTCTGTAATAAACTGGTGGTTTAAAGTATTCATTATTATATTTGACACGTATGAATTTTTTTCAATGCGCATTCAAAATCAGCATAAATAACAAATGGAACTCTTATTGAATGTTTATAATTTTGAAATTGTATAAATTCATCTCTTGTCATTTGAATTTTTAGTTTTCTTCATGTTTCTTTAATCTTCCTTCTGGATAAAAAAAATACTAACATCTATCACATATAAATTTTTGATTATCAGTTATTTGGTTTCTTAATAGTTTAGACATACACTAATGTCTAAAATTATCTTTACATGCATAAAATCACGGTTTTCCCAGAAACTGAACATAATTTTATGAATTTGTGTAAAATGATACATAACATCATAGCACATAAATTCAAAGGAAAAAGGACTGCATATGATATAAAACTGTAGCATGAAACAATAAAAATGGCAATAATATGTGACAAGGAGAGTTCAGAGAAAAAAGAATAACTCGGAAAAAATTAAGGCTTATGTATTTAACATGGAATGTGATCTCCCCTGACGTGTACACATATTATCCCAACGTGTTGTAATGTTGGCCATAATATTGTTAACCACAGTTTGGGGAATTAAGTTCCACTCCTCCAGCATTGCGGTCTTCAAAGCATTTATATCTCTAGGAGGAGGATGTCTCTGTACAACTGCTTTTCCAAGGTAGTCCCATACACTCATGTCCAAGATCCTCTATTGGGTTCAGATCAGATCTTGCTGGCCACGGTATTCGCTCAATGGCTTCACTTTCAAGGAATTTGTCAACGAGGTTTGCTCGATGTGGACGAGCATTACCGTCCATAAATAAAAGGTCAGATCCATATGTACCTCTGAAAAGTCTTACATAAGGTTCTAAGACCTCATCCTGATATCTCTGGCCCATCACAGATCCGCTGTTGAAAACGTGTAGGGGCGTACGTCCATCGATCATTATTCCTCCCCATCCCATCACACCTGCAATACCGAAACGGTTGCGTTCCATAATACCCGAAGGAAGATTTCGCGTTCCTGACTCCCTCCAGATGTAAACACGTTTAGAATCAGATGTTTAACTAAACCTCGACTCATCAGTAAAGAGAACATGGGTCCATTGATGGTTAGTTTCACTCCAGTTCTGATGTTCTTTGCACCAATTAAAGCGATCCCTCTTTTGTTGTGAAGACAGTGAAACACATACCCTTGGCTTTCTGGCATAAAGGCCTTTTTCATTAAGCCTTCTGCATACAGTTTGCCGTGATACAACAGTTCCAGTGGCGGCTGCAACCTCTGAACTTAACTGCCGAGCAGTAGACTTCCTGCTACGACGGGCAGTTATTGCCTGATATCGATCTTGAGAAGCAGTTGTTATTCGTTTACGACCTTGTCCAGGCCTCCTTACAACAGTTCCAGAGTTCTGAAATTGTTCCCATAGCGTAGAGACTGTCTTGAAATATTCACACATTTCGCTGCTTCCATGATTGTCTGCCCTGCTTCTAAACGGCCGATAATTCGCCACTTCACAGATTCTTCCAAATGATACTTCGGAGGCATAACAAACCGTTTTCAGTCCTTGCACACTGAAATCTAACGCTGTATTGCAGAAATTCACTGAGATATTCACTTTGCGCAAAGCGCTTGATTTACCGTCGGATGACGTAACGCCTTGATTTGCATATCAGAAACCGTTTGATCACTTTTGATTGGATAATGCTAATTAGGCTTGTCTTCCACACATTCCCTGTAAAAATGAATTACATCGATGGAATATTTCAGGGAGTATCATTATTTTTGGGTATGTAAAGATAAATTTGGACATGAGTGTACTTTTCGTTGGGGCCTCTCGCCGCCACTTCGAGCGATAACGCACTAATCTGGGCGCAATGTGGGAGTTGTGTGTGATTTTTTATATTTGTTCTATTTTTAGAAAAGAATTGTTTCTCGAGTGTGAAGGTGATCTGGTCCATCTCTTTCCCCCTTTTGCGAACTGTTGTGCTCATATGTATTTGATGGTATTGCCCATCTCTTGTCATCAGAGCTATGGTGCTCAAATTATCAAGTTGTAAATAATGTATGTAGCAATTAATTAAACTAAATAAAAACTTCAGTCCATTTTCAGCAACCTATTCCATATCTTTGAATCGCAAAGACAGTGGTCATCGTCGAGCCTCAGTACGGCTACATCGCTATTAAATTAGGACTAATGCAAATTCTCGCTACGCTTTTGATCCATCGAAAAGTGCTCAAGAACTCTAGTGACTGTGTTTCATTGGAAATCACGCATTTTATCATGGCTATGTTGAAAATTCTCGACCGGAAACGAGAATCGCTCAAAACTTTTCTAGACCCGCTTCCTCCCAACCCACCGGTAGGTTTCGAGTTTTTGTATGGGAGGGGGGAGGATTTCAGCCATGAGCACAAAAGAGGCAAGCCGGGAAAACCAGCCCCCCCCCCCGCACAGAGAGGGCACACCCAGATTCCGGCGCGTACACCCCGAAATCCAGGGCACCACCATTTATTGATTCTCAAAAAAAGTACAATGAACGGGACCAACAGGGTCCAAAACAAGAAAAACCGACGACCGGCACACTGCTGGTTTACAGGGACGTTACTGGCGTCACACAGGCCATCCCGAAGCACCTAAAATGTGTACCCGTAAGTATATAATTATTTTACACATTCTGGTAGCTCATAACACTACCTGTAGGTAGTTTATAAAAAGGCGCTACGGAAAAAGATGGTATAAAGTATACCGGATGGCTCATATGAGACGCCAGCATAAAAGATAAAAAGAATGACAATGAGATGATGATTTTTACAATGAATGGTTGTGTGATTTTATTCGTAGGGGAGGGCTTCCGAGGCCACCCCCCCCCCCTCCGGCCGCCAACACACACATCCTGACTTTTATATTTTGATATTTTGTCTTTTAAGATGTTGGCGCACCACTTTGGTTTGTTTTCAGAAGATGGTCGAGTTATGCGGTGCGCCTTAGTGTGCTGACAGTCGAAGAGATAGTGGTCCGCGTCCCCTACCTCCCCGCAAGTACATAAGTTGGATCGCTTGACATGGAACCTGTGGAGGTAAGCCACGAAGGGGGCCATGTCCTGTCAGAAACCAAGTAAGGTTCCTATCTTCGACGAGGGTTGATGTATTGACCTCCGGCATGAACTCCTTCAGTCAGAGGCCTTTTGCTGAATTGATGCTTTCTCAAAACAATCAATTGAACAGTTCTCAAAACTTTTGGACTTCTTAAGAAGTGAAGATGTCCAAGGTGCTGATTTGATAGAAATCAATGTCAAGGTGAAAATTTTGACCTCTTCAAGCAACGCCTTTAAGAATATTCGAGAGGAATACTACTCCTTATTGGATGATGAGGATGTTCAAGCAAATGAGGAAATTCTAGATGAAATGGAGACAGACAATCGAAGATATGCAGGTAAGATTTACCAGAATTAAATCTGCATTACCTTTAAATGATGTGCCTCATAAGTCCACTAAGGATGATGTAAAAGTGAAACTACCTAAATTCCTCTACCAAAATTTTCTGGTCAGCTTGAAGACTGGAATATTTTCAAAATGAATTTAATTCTCTCATTGATGCTAATGATCAATTAAACGAATCTCAGAAATTGTATTACTTACAATCATTGAGTGGTTCTGCGAAACAAATTCAAACTATGGAGGACTCCTATACTTCATTGTTAAAAGCATTAGAAGAACGATATAACAAGCGTTTAATTGTAAACAGTCATATCAATGAGCTGGTCAGTTTGGAAAAGATACATTACGAATCTGCTTTCGATTTACGGGGTTTAGTTGATAAATTGTTAAAGCATATTAGAGCATTAAAATGATTGGATTTAGACCTAATTCAACTAAGTGAGGATATTCTCATTAATATTGTTCTTCAAAGGAAACCCGTAAACATTCGAAATGTCATTGAAGTCAAAGGATTTGCCCAAGTGGGATGACTTTATTGACTTTCTAAAAACGAGCTGTCAATTGCTAGAAAATTTGAAAATATGCAATGGCAATCGGCTCAAGTAAAACCAAAGTTGGTTAATAAGTCGAAAAGTCTTCTGGTAGACTCTAATGTTAACTCATAAGTATGTGTTATTTGTAAATTAAAATCTCGTCGTATTTGTAAATGCCCAGAATTGTTAAAATTGAATGCCAAACAAAGATTTGATGTGGTTAAAAAACATAATTTGTGTTTGAATTGTTTGAGTAAATTGTTGCGTTCCTCGCAGAGAAATCAAGGAATGGATGTTTTATCTATCACAAGCGACACAATACCATTCTCCACTATTCGAATAAAGCGCAAGAAAAGAAATATTGTTCCAGTAGGTAAAGGGAATGGCGAACCGAAAAGTAACCTTGAGCCTTCGAGTGGGGACAATGCCCCCTCTAGAGCCATCTGTGCGAACAATTCGTGTTTACAAATAAGCAGCGAAACCGCAGCCGCCGTTATTTATGTGAAGAACGCTTCAGGACATCGGCAACCCTTACGTCCTGTTTTGGAACCAGGCAGTATGGTTAATTGCCTTACAAGGGATAGCGCAAATTTCTTGTCAATAAAACAAGAAAAAGTAAATACTCCAGTGTCAGGATTAAATGGTGCAACTATTTCCATTTTTATCAAAACTAAGTATTGAATTGTCTAATTATGCTGGTGATTTCTTAAGAACGGAATTTTTAGTAGTCCCTATATATGATTACAAACTACACCAATAAGACGCATAGAGTTTAACATAATGAAACTTCCATAAAACATTCGATTAGCGGACCCGACATTCTTCAAACCGGGAAAAATTGATGTTTTGTTAGGAGCTGAATTGTTTTTCGATCTTTCAAAATCGGGGAAAATATATATCGCAGAAAGCAGGTTAATATTTCAAGAAACAGCATTTGGCTATATAGCTAGTGGTTCTTGTCCAAATACTAATCCAAATTTAGGGGTGAAATGTATCGCGGCCTTTTGAAGGAATTCGGCAATATTGAGAAAACTCTCCGGGATTTTTGTGAATTAGTATCGGTAGAACCAAGCAGAATTCTAATCAGAGAAAAGGATTGTGAAATTCATTACGAGAAAACTTATTCCAGGGCACCGAATGGTCGCCATTGATAACTGATAAAGTGATGGGCGATTCTATCCTTTGGATTGAGCCATGCGAAGAATGTTTATCTGCATGAATAATTTTTTATCTCGCTGACCTCTAAACGGAAACAGCGTCGAACAACGAACTTGAGCGTCAAAAAATATACTTAAAATTCTACTGCGTATACGCGAGAAAAGGAAGTTACTTTCGTAAGCCTCTATCGAAGACTGTTGTTTTTGAAATGGATCAACAGCAAATTAAATCGTATACATACAAAAGAAAATTTTCTAAAAATCAAACCTTTTTATCTACCCAACTATTAAATTCATTTGGATAACCCAGCCATTTTACAAATACTTTACTTCCTTTCTTTTTTATTATTTTTTCAATTTTATACATTTCATCTTTTTTAATATATTTTACCATTTCTTTTTGATAAGTTCCTTTTATTTCTTCACCGTTTAAATCTTTGATGTTATATGTGATTGGATCCGTTTTCAATACTTTGGATATAATAAAAATTTCTTCCAAAAAGGTTGGATCATATCCTCTTGTAAATGTCTCTATATTTAGATATTCTCACTCTATCTTCAATTTTAAATTTTGGTTTCTTATTTGATCTTTTCGTATAAATTCTTATAAACTTGAGATTTATTTTCTTCTTGACTAGCTTCTACAGGTGTCATTTTTATCTATGAAATGATTCTAACACATCAATACAATTTTTAGTATTATTAGCTGCTAAATATTTTCTGATTTCATGTTTACTGTTCTATTAAATCTTTCAACGACTGAACATTTAATTTCTATGTTTTCAGTTGTAAACCAATGTATATTATTTTCTTTAAACAGTGTTTGTGTTTCTTTATTGATAAACTCTGTTCCTTTATCTATTTGCAGTTAAAAACTGTATATCCATGTTGACAGAAGAAACAATTGAAATTGAAAAATTCATTTTAGAAAAAGAACATAAAGATATTAAATCAATGATTGATTTTGATGAAAATGAATATAAAGAAACTAATAATTGCCATATGTGTGAAGAAAAAATTTCACCGGAAGAAAAGAAATAAAGGACCATTGTCATCTAACTGGTAAATATAGAGGGCCAGCTCATGAAAGATGTAAGTTGAATTATAAAATTCCAAATTTATTCCTACCTATTTACATAATTTATCAGGATATGATGCTCATTTGTTTATAAAAGAACTTGGGTTTGATGGTTCTAGAATAAACGTTATTCCCAATACAGAAGAAATATATATATCTTTTAGTAAAAAATTTGGAAATTTTTTAAAATTGAGATTTTTTAGATTCGTTTAAATTTATGCCTAGAAGTTTACACATTAACAAAATATTTGACAAAATCCATATTTAAAGAACTGGAAAACATTTTCCTGGGGATATATTAGATTTAATAACAAGGAAAGGTGTTTATCCTTATGATTGACATAGATTCTGAAGAAAAGTATAATGAAACTAAATTGCCACCTAAAAAAGAATTTTATAATACATTGAACGAATGTGATATAACATATGAAGATTATAAACCGCCCAAAATGTATGGAAATCATTTAAAATTAAAAATTTAGAGGAATATTCAGAATTATACGTAAAAACCGATGTTTTAATATATGTGATATTTTTGAAAATTTTCGAGACATTTGTATGAAAACATACGAATTAGATTCAAGCTTGGTATTGTACAGCTCCTGGATTATCTTGGGATGCCATGTTAAAAAAACATTCATTGACTTAGAACTGTTAAATAATTATGATACGATTTTAATGTTGGAAAAAGGAATAAGAGGGTCATTTCTCAATGTTGTAATAGGCATAGAAAAGCAAATAATAAATATACGGAACATTATAATACAAATAAAGAATCAAGTTATCTGATGTATTTAGATGCTAATAATCTCTATGGTTGGGCTATGAGTCAATATTTACCTTATAAAGAGTTTCATAAGTTGATGATTTTACCCTTTATGAGTCACTGTTAGAAATCATTGCTTGCGTTTGCATCTTTGGGAAAGTGAGCCAGAACGGACAATATCTTCTACTTCCGTTGCTCTATCAACTGGGCTACCGCAACCCCATCTTGAATTTGAATCAGAGAAGCAGAAATATTTGAATACTCTAACTTCGTGAATGAACTAACTGCTCAGCGTCAACCTGCTTACCCATTTCCCGAATTGGCACTGATCTGCCAGTCTCACCACTTATTAACTGTCTAAATACCATCAATCCCCAAGGTTTTGTAGAAAGGTAATGCCTTATCAAATGACGAGAAATCCCTGCCACATTAATAAATAAGGGCATAGATAAGTAGACATTATTTAGAAAGTAATTTCGGATGGGGGCTCAATGTTATGCCTCGGGGTTTTCCATTCTAAATGAAAGGCCGCAATGCGCTGAATGAACATTACGTTCAATAATTTCTTGGACACATCTACTTGCATTTTATATAAGGGGTTGAACAAAACTTCGATCTACGCTGATAAAATCAGCTTTAGTGTACTTTTCGTTTGGTCTTTATTTCGTTTGAAAATACACATAGTGCTAAAAAGATCGAAGCCACTGTTCGATCGAAATGAAACTTAGCATGTGTGATGCACGTGAAGACAAATCTAGAGAACTCTTTATATCGAAGAATTACACCAGAAAGGTCATACGTTGTAAATTGCTGCCATTCTCAGTTAACTGTCGAAGAGCACGCTGCTGTAATTCCTAAGATAATAGTGTGGGGAGCCATCGCATACAAGAGCTAGTCCCCAGTAGTGGTACGAGAAAGCGATACGTCTAGTAAATCCCACATGTTTTGTCTTTCATGTCACTTGCCAATGAGACTATTTATCAACATGATAATGCCCGGCCACATATGGCTCTCCTTTCCAATGAGTTCCTCCGTGGTATTGAAATCTTTCCTTGGCCAGAGAGTTCTGCCCACCATTGAGCACGTCTGCGATATGCTAGACAGTCAATTGCACCAACCTAAGAATATAGGGGATTAGAGTAGTAGCAGCAGAATGCTTGGCATATACCCAGGAGTTCATCCGTGGTGTTGAATCCCATCCTTGCCTAGAGCGATCTCCAAGATCTGCCTTCCATAAGCATGTCTGCGATATGCTAGGCCGTCGATTGCACCAGCCATATATAAAAGAGATGTAGAGTAGTAGCAGATCAGAATGCTTGGCATATTTTGCCACAGGATGGCATAAGAATTGCATTTGACTCTATGCCACGCCATATATCGCCTGCCAGAGGGGGCTCCACAACTTACTAATTTATGACTTTTCTGACGTAATTCTACAATAGTCTCTAGATTTGATATTATAATCAAAACTTCCTTCACATGTGTCAGATATGCTGTTCCATTACGATCGAACAGTGGCTTTGAGATTTTTCGCTTTTTTGGCACAGAGTGTGTATGTTCTATTCAATTTTTATTTAATAAAATAGATTATAGTACGAAATTATAAGTATTGTTTTGAATGAAGTATTTAGGCCCTCATATATACCGGTCCATATGGGATTTTTCACACTAGTCTACCCCTGGTATAAATCTAAGAAATGTAAAAAGAAACACTCTCAATCATAAATTTAGGATTTTAAGATATTGACCATGAGGTCGATCTCAGGGGAAACTAAAGGGAAAAGTAATCACGACATTCTATTTGAAATATTGCAGAGCCCTCAGGGGCACATCTCCTTTAGGTGTGCATGGGCTTCAAGGACCCGAGGAACTCTAGTGATCTTTTCTTTTCACATGGGATTTACTGCCTTTAGTAAACACGGGGGTCACGCTCCCGGGATACCCAAGCGCGATCTTTTTCTGCTTTCATCCCATTACTCTGTTCTCCCTTTCACATTTTTTGCTTGACCAAGTATGGTCCTTGCGTCATAAAACGCCAAACCAACCATATATTGCAAATAACTCTCTATTTCAAATTTTCCGATCATATCAATCAAATTTACTAAAACCTCAGGACTAATTATTTCCGGACGTGCTAAATTTAGCTTATTTTGTTCACCTTTCCTCTAAGGTATCATTTGCTAGTTCATTGTGCCTTCGTTTGTTACATGTGATACTTGGCACAACTAAAAAGAATACAAGTATGAAACTATCCATCGCATTTGTTTTGTTTTAAATCCAGAGAAAAATTTAGCAGATTTTATATCGACAGATTTGATTGAGTGGACCAGAGTTGATTGATCTAGTCCATAGTTTTCCAAAGTGGGCACTGAAGGATTCTTGGGGCAGTGCTGTCCCCAGGCAAAATAGGGGTCATTAAGGAGCAAGAGTGGGCAATAAGATGCTAAAAAAATTGTCGCATAAAACGTTTTAAGCAGACTTGTCTACTTGACTATACAGACATACTTATTATAGTGATGCATTGTCTTTGATTCTTTTAACTAAAAAACGAACGACTGAAAATAGTTGACGGTGGAGATTTAAGGATGCCGATGAAAATAGAGCCAAATAAGATAAATTGGTAGCACACCAGCTCATTAGCGATTAGTTTAAATGCCACTGATTTGATTGATATGAATTACTAATAATAATGAGCAATCAAGTGTGAAAATGTGCAATTTATTTTTCGCTTTATCATTTCAATAATAAGCTTTATAATTTTAGTTGCTTTATTTCTAAACTAGCATTCTAAAATCCTAGTTACACACACAGCTACTTAAATATTTTGATGAAATTCAGAAATTAAGGCACAGTTACACTTGCAATTTGTTATTAGTTGAGATAGAGTTATCCAGAGAGGTTGTTTGTCTTGGAAAAACTTGTCTTTGAAAGAGGGCGTTGAGCCAAAAAAGTTTGGGAAACTACGATCTAGTCATTATCACCAAATAAATATAAATGAGGCCTTTTTTGCGTCACGTAATGGATATTGATAATCGTTTGCTACACTAGATTTTTAAAATTCCGAGCTAAAAGTAGATCAGATTTTAGCATACAGGTGTAATGTACCTATTTCTTAATCCAAAACATTAATTAAGCGTCATGCTTTGGTGGATAGACTTTTCTACGTCATCGTCAAACCTGTGATCAGACAATCAAAACAAGAATAGATTACATGAAACTAGAACAATAGCTTTTGTTTTAGTGACAAAAGCTAATTTAAATGTATTTGTTTAATGCCGACTCTGATGTTAACGATACTAAGGAAAGCAGAGTGTTGTTTAGCTTGTAATTGTTTAAGGACTACCAGCCTTATAGAAGCTTCAAACTAATTTTTTTTAATGACAAAATTGTTTTTCTTCTGTACGCAAGGTTTTAAAAAGCACAATAAAATAATTAAAGAAATAAAAAAAACGGGAAAATGTTTTGATGGAAGTCAAACAATAAAATTTTTTACATCTTTAAAACAAAACATTTTTAATTCAACAACGTTCAATTTTCTGTTAAAAGAATGTTTTTCTGTTCCATCTGTTTTGGATTGGTTAAAGGCCATTCCATGTGACGGAACGGGACAAATACACAAGATTTCTATTTCCATTGCCCTTAGGGCCGCGGTGGCCCGTATAGCAGATCGTCAACGTTAAAAAACTACCAGTCTTTTTTATCTGCTTCTTAATACTTGGAATTTGTTTCCGTTACTTTTTGGAGAGAGTAAAGTACAGCTAATTATATCAAAAATAATTTAATAGTATAAACTTACATATGGCTCCCGACATGTCAAACGAAAAAGCATATAGTCCACAAAAGAGTTTTTAATGTTCTATACTTGAACCGATCTCACGAGCGTCTGCTTTCGCCTCCCGAAGAAAGTATACACATCTCGAAGCGCAACAAATTTATGCGCCTCGCCGGCGCCGAATAATATAAACACAGTCCACTTGGAAACGATGTAGGATCAACTCCGAAAGGCTTCTCAGCAAAAAGTCTGGTCAGGTTGCGACATCCTCCCACCTTGAGTTCGTAACTTGGAAGAACTCAACCAATTGTCGCGTCTCACAAGCCGAGTCTTTGGATAGGTTTCACTACTCTCCCACTCCGAGTGATTGTCGATTTGGGTGACTTCTGATGTTCTTTGGCAGGAACAAGTTCACAGTCAATATCAGTGGCACCTGGGTTATCTTTATCTTTGGGAACTTTGCTTCTGAGGAAAGGACCTGATGTCTCATCTGATAATTCTAAGGAATACAGACGTTGAACAGGGCGTATTATAGTTCCGGATTTGGTTTTCAGTTTCACAACTCTGACGATTCCATCTCTTCCAGGCAGGACTTGCACGACCCGCCCTATCGGCCATTGTAAACGCTTCAGATTGTCTGAACCAATGAGTACTATGTCGCCGACAGAGAGAGATTTCGAGGTTTCCGAAGGTTTTCCGTTATATTTTAACTGTCCTAGATATTCCAGTCGAAACCTTTTTCGTAAATCTTCACGCACTTTTTGTACGTACCTGTATCTTTTGCGCATATAGGCGACATCTATACTATCGATATCCGGTACGCCACTTTCTATCGTTTCCTGTAGAAACATAGAAGGCGTCAAAGCAATCAAATCGTTTATATCTTCAGATAAGTAAGTTAAAGGTCTAGAGTTTATTAGGCTTTCGGTATCGCACAACACTGTGTTTAGTTCTTCGTAATTTAACAAAGCCTGCCCTAATATTCTGCGTAAAACTTGTTTGACCATACCAATCAGTCTCTCCCACCATGGTGCAGATGGAGGAATGAATTTCCAAGTTATCTTCCTCATCATGGATTCAGACTCTATTTTAAGCCAGTCCACTTTACAAAGTTCGCTGTGAGCTTTAACGAAATTGCTGCCATTATCACAATAAATAATAATAGGTCGCCCTCTACGAGCTATAAATCTTCTTAGTGCTTCCGCTGTCAAGGATGTTATTAATTCCATGTGCACTGCGCGATAAACTGCACAAGTGAACAGAACTATCCAGGATTTTGTCCCATCTTTCAAATACAGCGGTCCGGCGAGATCTACACCCAAGACTTCGAATATCGTAGCTTCTCTTACTCTATCTTCAGGTAAGGAAGAGGCTCTTGGTTCTGGATGGGTCACAGTGAATCGTTTGCATCGGACACATTTCAATATAACTTGTCTAATCGTTTTTCTGCTCCGCAATATCCAATAATTTTCTCTGAGCTGGTTCATCAATATTTGGACTCCAGGATGTCCTAGTTCTTTATGCTTATTGTCTATAAGCATATGCACTATTCTATGTTTTGATGGTAAGATTATGGGTAATCTAAAGTTCTTTTTGTCTCTTCGGTTAAAAATGCGCGTTTTTACTCTCAATAACAGCTTTTCGTCGAGTACAGGATAAAGAGGCTTTATTTGTTGATCATTTACGCCAACAGGAAATGCTTCGCGTTGGATAATTTTTAACAAAACTAATTCTGCATGATTTATTTCTTTCAAAGTTAGATCCCCAAAGTAACGTGATGTTTTCAATTTTGCATTAGAGAAAAATCTATAAATCCAAGCAATTGTTCTAACAAGTTTGACATACGAAGATATTCTATGGAAGATTTCCTCTGTTTCTAGATTTACATGTGTGTTAGTTACAGCACCTTTTTTGATTTCTTGAATAATGTTTTCCTGATTATATTCCAATTTTGGTGTTGGCCGTTCACCTTCATTTTTCTTTAACCACCTTCTTCCACCATCTAACTGACAAAAGCTGTTTGGCAGTACAGCCTCTGGATTATCGGTTCCTGAATCCTGATCAGCAGGATTATCGGTTCCTGATACATGTCTCCATGCATTCGGGTTTGTTAATTTCCTGATTTCTCGTACTCGGTTCAACACAAAAACAGTCCAGATTTCTTCCTTTTGGATCCAGGTCAAAACAGTGGTTGAATCAGTCCAAAAATATAATTCAACATTTTGCCATTGCAAACCTTCTAAAACTGAAGTGCAGAGTCTCGCTCCCACCGTTGCAGCTATCAACTCAAGACGTGGAATCGTGATTGATTTCACCGGAGCTACTCTGGATTTAGAAGCTAATAAATGAACTTCAACTCCATAAGGAGTCTGAATTCTCGCGAACACTGCAGCAGCATATGCATTACTACTGGCATCGCAGAAGGTGTGAATACTACACAAATTTTTGTTATCTTTGTTAGTGTGTATCAATCGGGGTATAGAAATTTCTTTTAAGAGACTCAAATCTCTGAACCAACTTAGAAACTTTTCTTTCGTATTTTCATCAACTTCAGTATCCCAAGAAATTCCCATTTTCCATAAGCTTTGCAACAATAGCTTAGGAAGCAAGAGAACAGGGCTTACAAGACCAATCGGGTCATATACTCTGTGGGCTATAGACAAAATAGTCCTCTTAGTTACTTCCATCAATTTGAAGCTTTCCAACCATGTCAGGTTCACAGTTAAAAGATCTTTCTGGTAATCCCATAATAATCCCAATACCGGTGACTCAACACCTGTTTGTAAGTTATCCCCAGTACGTAACCAACCTCGGAGATTAAACTTTCCTTCGTTCATTACTTTTTGAGATTCTTCAAGAAACAGTGTCATTTCAAGCTCATCTTCAAAACTGGTAACAACGTTATCTACATAGAAAGAGTGAATAAGTTTATGCAACATATTTTTATCATAGTGAGAATTTTCTATATATTTCTGCAAATGAAATTCTATTACAGCTGCTAAAAGAAAAGGGCTACTTTTCACACCAAACACTACTCGGGTATGACGAAATATTTTTAGCTCCTTTTTATTCACATCCTTTCACCAAAAGAATCTAAGATAATCTCGATCATCGGGTTTTACACTAATTTGTAAAAATACCTTTTCTATGTCTGCTATGGCTGCAAATTTACCCTCCCGAAATCTTAAAAGAATAGAAGGTATTAACTCTATTAAATTCGGACCACATTCTAAAACTGTCGAAAACCTCCTCGTACAATGTAAGCAGGTTTTGTGAGCGAAGTTTCTGCGTTGTAGATTCTAAACGCTTCACGGCTAAATCCTTATTGGTGGGCAGCGGGAGGTGATCTTCAGACCAGGGCAAAATAATTTCATAGCGCCCTTCACTGTTCACGGACACAGAATGTTGAAATCGCATCTTTGTTTGTAAATCTCTTTCCTCTCTGGCCTTTTGTGTGGCCGGATCAATTATTCCAATGATATCAAGATTCCAGAGTTCGGTAATAGCTACATCCTTAACTAACATATTTGTAACTACCATCGTAGAATTGGTATCAGAAATTTGATATGGCATCTTTCCCATCAAGGTCCAACCTAAATATGTTCCCACAGCAACAAGTCCACACGGCAGATGAATAATCTCTCCATTAAAGAGTTTACCCGCAACATCAGCCCCAATTAATAGGTCAATTTCTAACGATTATTCTTGTTCAGAAATTAATTGATCAGTTACAGTAATATTATGATATTCAAGCTCCTCAGCGAATGCTTTTAATGTTGGAATGGGTACAGCCGAACAAATGGTTTGCTGGTCAAGGACCTCAAAGTTACAATTGTAATCACCTTTCAAACTACTAATGAATACTCTGTATTTAAAATGTTTCTCGGGATGTTCTCTGCCCCCAAATAAATTATGAATAACACTTTCTTCTTTAATAAAATCATATTTTATTTCTTTCGCTACACGTTTACTCAAATAAGATCGTTGACTCCCAGAGTCGACGAGTGCACGAACTATTTTTCCCTTATTTCCTGCACCTCGTAATCGTACATACAATGTTTGTAAAAGAACTGTACAACATGTGCGATTGCTTAAAACTGCATCATCGATCATTTTTTGACTATCATTTTCACCAGCGTTCGCTTTCGATTTAGGTTCTTTAAATTTACCTTCATTACACATTATAGCATAATGTCTACTCCTACACTTTTCACAATTAATCTTGCATCTGAAATCACGAGCTCTATGACCGATTTTCAGGCATAAAAAACAACAACCCTTTTTTGCTAAGATTTTCCTTTTATCACCCCAACTCATTTTTAACGCGATTCTGCAAGCTTGTGAGTCATGCGTTTTCTCACAAAATGAGCACAGTGCTTTTTTATTCCGACGAGTCTCAGCATTGTCAAAAAGTCCGATTGCGGTTGGAAATTGTTTATCATTATTAGGAGATGTGGAATAGGAATATTTCCCTTTACGTTTTGCCTCTAAACCAAACCCCTCTTTTGCTACTGAAATTCGTTCTTCCCCTTCAACTTCTGATTTGAGAAAACTCATAAGAGCGGTCAGTTTAATTGACATTTTCTTAGTTTCATTTGTTAAACTAATACTTCTTTCCCATACTCGAATCATGTCTTCTGGTAAACAGCTTTCAACTAAGGGATACAGCATAGAAGCATACTTATCGGAAGTTACACCTAATGTTTCAAGAGCACGGAGGTGTGCTTCAATTTTATCATACAATTTGGCGATATGTGTAACTTTAGCTTGATGCAAAGAATTGTTCAAAATTAAGTTTAGCAATTCTCTCACATACACTTCTATGAGTAAATCTTCTCTTCCGAATCTAGCTTTTAGACATTCAACTGCTTGCTCATAATTCTCAGCAGATGCGGGAAAGGAATCTACAATATCTCTGGCACGCGATCCTTCTACAGTAGACTGGGACAAATATTGTAATTTATCCTCTGGAGCGATGGCCAAGTCTTCGTGAATTTTCCGAAACTGACCCCAGAAACCAAGCCATTCCTTAACATCTCCATTGAACTTCTTAAGCTCAATTTTAGGAAGTTGGAACTTTCGTTTCGATACTGTTTCATTAAGCACGCTTTTATTATAGTTATTAGTGTTTTTAACATCGTCATTAATACTTTTCTTAACTTTAGTTTTAAGTCGTATATATCTTTCCTTATACTCTTCAAAAACTTCGTAAGCCTGATTAAAACTTTCTTGAGAACACTCATCTTTATCTGATAACAAAGCAATAATTTCTTTTTCTTTCGATTCAAGTTCTAACCATTTTTCGTTTAACTGAGCCATTAAAATTTCAATTTCAACAATATCACGTACCTCCTCTTCTAAACATTGATTTAACGCATTAGCGATTCTAGTGAAACCACTTCTTAGAGGAGTGGCATTTTCTTTAAACTCTCCATCATAAAATTAAAGCAAATGAATTAATTTCTTATCAATCACAAATTCACAATAACAAATTCCAAGTCCTGTCGCGGACGCCATTTTATATAGCAGATCGTCAACGTTAAAAAACTACCAGTCTTTTTCATCTGCTTCTTAATACTTGGAATTTGTTTCCTAGTTACTTTTTGGAGAGAGTAAAGTATAGCTAATTATATCAAAAATAATTTAATAATATAAACTTACATATATGGCTCCCGACATGTCAAACGAAAATGCATAGTTAGTCCACAAAAGTTTTAATGTTCTACACTTGAACCGATCACACGAGCGTCTGCTTTCGCCTCCCGAAGAAAGTATACACATCTCGAAGCGCAACAAATTTATGCGCCTCGCCGGCGCCGAATAATATAAACACAGTCCACTGGGAACGGTGTAGGATCAACTCCGAAAGGCTTCTCAGCAAAAAGTCTGGTCAGGTTGCGACATCAGATCTCGCCGGACCGCTGTATTTGAAAGATGGGACAAAATCCTGGATAGTTCTGTTCACTTGTGCAGTATATCGCGCAGTGCACATGGAATTAATAACATCCTTGACAGCGGAAGCCTTCCTGCAGTCACTAAGAAGATTTATAGCTCGTAGAGGGCGACCCACTATTATTTATTGTGATAATGGCAGCAATTTCGTTAAAGCTCACAGCGAACTTTGTAAAGTGGACTGGCTTAAAATAAAGTCTGAATCCATGATGAGGAAGATAACTTGGAAATTCATTCCTCCATCTGCACCATGGTGGGGCGGATGGTGGGAGAGACTGATTGGCATGGTCAAACAAGTTTTACGCAGAATATTAGGGCAGGCTTTGTTAAATTACGAAGAACTAAACACAGTGTTGTGCGATACCGAAAGCCTAATAAACTCTAGACCCCTAACTTACTTATCTGAAGATATAAACGATTTGATTGCTTTGACGCCTTCTATGTTTCTACAGGAAACGATAGAAAGTGGCGTACCGGATATCGATAGTATAGATGTCGCCTATATGCGCAAAAGATACAGGTACGTACAAAAAGTGCGTGAAGATTTAAGAAAAAGGTTTCGACTGGAATATCTAGGACAGTTAAAATATAACGGAAAACCTTCGGAAACCTCGAAATCTGTCTCTGTCGGCGACATAGTACTCATTGGTTCAGACAATCTGAAGCGTTTACAATGGCCGATAGGGCGGGTCGTGCAAGTCTTGCCTGGAAGAGATGGAATCGTCAGAGTTGTGAAACTGAAAACCAAATCCGAAACTATAATACGCCCTGTTCAACGTCTTTATTCCTTAGAATTATCAGATGAAACATCAGGTCCTTTCCTCAGAAGCAAAGTTCCCAAAGATAAAGATAACCCAGGTGCCACAAATATTGACTATGAACTTGTTCCTGCCAAAGAACATCAGAAGTCACACAAATCGACAATCACTTGGAGTGGGAGAGTAGTGAAACCTATCCAAAGACTCGGCTTGTGAGACGCGACAATTGGTTGAGTTCTTCCAAGTTACGAACTCAAGGTGGGAGGATGTCGCAACCTGACCAGACTTTTTGCTGAGAAGCCTTTCGGAGTTGATCCTACACCGTTCCCAGTGGACTGTGTTTATATTATTCGGCGCCGGCGAGGCGCATAAATTTGTTGCGCTTCGAGATGTGTATACTTTCTTCGGGAGGCGAAAGCAGACGCTCGTGTGATCGGTTCAAGTGTAGAACATTAAAACTTTTGTGGACTAACTATGCATTTTCGTTTGACATGTCGGGAGCCATATATGTAAGTTTATATTATTAAATTATTGTTGATATAATTAGCTATACTTTACTCTCTCCAAAAAGTAACTAGGAAACTGTAATATCTTAGTTATTAATATATTTAGTGCAATAATTTGTTTATATTTGATATCCTTAATTAATTATTTGTAAATATTAACTGTTGCTGTCCAAGCACAACTCAACTCGATATGGAGAAAAACACAACAGTAAGAATGTCTAATCTTGGATATGTATACGACCTGTACTAGCACTAATTCAATAAAGTTCCTTCTTCACTTGTATGAGAGTATTTCTCAGTAATCATAAGTCTTACTACTTCCAATATATCATAGTGGCGACGAGGATAATTCGAACTCACAAGCTTTCTTTATTGCTGTAATTAAAGTTTAGCATCACCATGAGTAGGTTAGGCCTAATCGGCGCGTTACATTCATTTGACGTGGAGGTGGACGACTTCAATCTATACGTTGAACAACTGGAACATTTTTTTCTCGCAAACGATATCGAAGACGGCAAGAAAGTGTCCGTATTTATATCAGCTATTGGATCAAATACCTACAAACTTCTACGGAATTTGCTTCTTCCGAAGTCGCCGAGAGAATGCTCGTACGCTGAATTGACGGACATATTGAAGCAACATTTCAAACCTGCTCCAATCATCATTGCGGAACGCTTCCGTTTCCATCGGCGGAACCAGACAGCTGGGGAATCTGTTTCTCAATATTTAGTGGAACTGAGAAGGTTGGCTTCTACATGCGAGTTCGGTGCGTTTCTCGATGAAGCACTGAGGGATCGTTTCGTCTGTGGATTGTGCAACGAAAACATCCAAAAGAGACTCCTGGCAAAGAAAGCTCTAAAGCTATCGGATGCGGTGGAAACAGCTGTCGCCATAGAAATAGCTGAAAGCGACGCTGCAAATATGAAGACACTTACACCGGCCGTCAACAAAATCCGCCAGAGCTCTTCAGATGTGCCAAAGAAAAATCATCAGCCATCAAGAAATGCTTCGAATAAACAGTACAAGAAGTTTTCCAAATGCTACCGATGTGGGGCTGCTCATGACCCTGCCAAGTGCAAGTACAAATCTGCGACCTGTCATGCTTGTGGAAAAAGTGGACATATATCACCTGTCTGCATGAGCAAACACAAAGGCTCATCTACAAAAAAGGTAGAAAGGGTTGAAGATGACTCTGAGGCTTCCCTTTATGCCGTGAACACCATAAATCAAGTTTCAGGCAAGAAAAAATACATTGTTCCTGTTATTGCTAATCGCAAACAGTTAGACATGGAACTGGACACTGCAGCTGATGTTTCCATAGTATCTGAAGTGTGGGTGAAAGACAATTTACCCGGAACTGAAATTGTGCCATCGTCAACCAGATTGAAAGACTACAACGAAAATGAAATCCCAGTTGTTGGAGAATTCCTCGTTGAAGTGCAGTGCAACAACCAAAGTCATTCGTTACCACTAATTATTGTAAGTGGTAATCGACCTGCTCTCTTTGGAAAGAATTGGTTGTCAGTGTTCAAGTTAAATTGGAATGAGATATTTTCAGTATCATCAAAGTGTGTGAACAGTGTTGAAGCACTCAAGAAAAAGTACACAGATATTTTTCAAGTAGGTGACCAACCGATTAAATATTTTAAGGCTGTTCTTAAAATGAAAGAAAATTGTCAACCTGTTTTTTGCAAAGCTAGGCCTGTTCCGTATGCTTTAAAAAACTCTGTTTCTGATGAAATTAAAAGATTGGTGAAGAATAATATTTGGCAATTTGTTGAACATTCTAAGTGGGCAACACCTGTAGTTGTGGTACCGAAGAAAAATAATGCTGTGAGGTTGTGTGGCGATTTTAAGGTAACTGTAAATAAATACCTTGACCCGAACCAGTATCCTCTTCCTACTCAGCAAGATCTCTTTGCTACCTTGAGAGGAGGCAAACATTTTAGTAAATTAGACCTGTCACAAGCATACCAACAGATTGAATTGGATGCCGACTCTCAAGAGTTATTAACTCTCAATACACCCATGGGTTTGGTTCGCCCAAGTAGATTGATGTATGGTATATCTGCAGCCGCAGCAATTTTTCAATCAGTCATGGAGCAAATATTACAAGGTATACCTAGAGTTATATGCTTCCAAGATGATATTTTAATCTCATCTGCTACTGAAGTAGAACATTTTTCTACATTAGAGACTGTAATGACAAGACTACAAAAGTATAATGCAAAACTAAATGCAGATAAGTGTCAATTTTTTAAAAGTAGTGTTGAGTTTTTAGGCCATATAATTGATGAAAGTGGTATTCATCCAACCCAAGAGAAGCTAGAAGCAATTAAGAAGATCAAAACCCCAGAAAATGTTTCTCAACTTAAATCATTTTTGGGTTTACTGAACTATTACTCTAAATTCATAAGAAATTCATCTACTTTATTGTCTCCTTTATACAACCTTCTGAACAAAAATGTTCCTTGGACATGGTCTGAGAAATGCCGCAATGTATTTGAACAGTGTAAACAACTTCTAACATCTGATGCAGTATTGGCTCACTATAACGAAAATCTTCCTTTACAAGTATCTTGTGATGCTTCGCCTGTTGGTTTGGGTGCCGTTTTATCACACATTGTAAACGGTGAAGAAAAACCGGTAGCCTATGCCTCTCGAACATTATCAAAGGCAGAAGTCAACTACTCGCAAACTGAAAAAGAAGCCCTAGCCATAATCTTTGCTTGCAAAAAATTTCACCAGTATCTGTTTGGAAGAAATTTTGTGCTATACACTGATCATCAACCTTTGGTTACAATATTTTCTCCTACTAAGGCAGTACCAACCATGGCTGCTGCTCGCTTACAGAGGTGGGCATTACTCTTGTCTTCGCATAACTACACCATAAAGTATAAAAAAGGTGTTGCACATCAGAATGCTGATTCTCTTTCAAGATTGCCCAATGAAGACGTAAATAGAGGCTTGTACCCATCAGACGTTTATAAGATTTCCCATTTGTCAGAATTACCTGTAACTTCTGATGACATTGCCAGTGCATCTAGAAATGACAAAATTTTGGGAAGCATAATGAAATATGTTCAGAATGGTTTTCCATCCAAAATTGAAAATCCTGATTTGAAGCCATATTTCTGCAGGAAAGATGAATTATCTGTTGATAGGAATTGTGTATTATGGGGCATGAGAGTAGTAATTCCCAATGCCTATAGAAAACACTTGCTAGAGCTGCTTCATGATACTCACCCCGGAATTGTGAAAATGAAAGCAGTTGCTAGAAGTCATTTTTGGTGGCCTAATTTAGATCAAGACATTGAAAACATGTCTACTAATTGCGAAACTTGTCAAGTTGTTGCTAAATCTCCTCCAGTCACACCGATGCAATCATGGGTCTGGCCCAAGGCACCGTGGGATCGTATTCACCTAGATTTTGCTCAGAAAGACCAAATCGATTACCTTGTTGTAGTGGATAGTCATTCAAAGTGGTTAGAAGTGGCAAAGATGTCGTCTACATCGTCAGCAAGCACAATTGCTGTATTGCAACAACTGTTTGCCAGATATGGACTACCACTAGAAGTTGTTTCTGACAATGGACCTCAGTTCATATCCAGGGAATTCAAAACCTTTTTAAAATCCATGGGAGTTCTACAGACGCTCATTCCAGCGTATCATCCCCAATCAAATGGTCAAGCAGAACGTACCATTCAGACTTTTAAACATTCTTTAAGTAAGATGCAGTTAGACTCCAATGACGGTAGTACAGTAACTGTCAAGGTGAATAGATTCTTGCTTAAATACAGATCTTCACCTCATTCTACAACAGGCTTATCTCCAGCAGAGCTTTTCCTTAATCGTCCCATTAGGACTGTCTTAGAGTTACTGCATCCATCTACAGCAAGGCATGTTGAAAAGAAACAAAGATGTCAAAAACAATACTTTGACAGGTCTCACACCAGTAACAAGAAGTTATCATGTGGACAAGACGTTTGGGTAAAATCCCATAGGGATCCTTCTAACAGGTGGATTCGTGGCAAACTAATTAAGCCCAAAGGACCCAAGACTTGGTTGATTGAAATAAGCAATAAGAAGTATCTCGCACACATGGATCAGATCCGTCCAGCTAGCTCTTCATTCCCTGAACATCGAGATGATTTCATTCCTGTTGATTTACCGGTCACATCTTCAGCTTATAATCAACCTACTTCCATCACCATGGCAGATATAGAACTCCAACATGATGACCCGTCTCCCACTCCTGAAAGTCAACAGTCTGCTGATCTTCGTACAGAAGGGTCAAATAATGATACTGTTGCAGATGTCCCAGGCAGACGTTACCCAACACGAATCAGAAAGAAGCCAGATAGACTTGATCTATAATGACTTTTAATTTTGTATTTGTGACTTAAGTGCCTTTTTGTTTATTTAAAAAGGAGGTATTGTAATATCTTAGTTATTAATATATTTAGTGCAATAATTTGTTTATATTTGATATCCTTAATTAATTATTTGTAAATATTAACTGTTGCTGTCCAAGCACAACTCAACTCGATATGGAGAAAAACACAACAGTAAGAATGTCTAATCTTGGATATGTATACGACCTGTACTAGCACTAATTCAATAAAGTTCCTTCTTCACTTGTATGAGAGTATTTCTCAGTAATCATAAGTCTTACTACTTCCAATATATCATAGAAACAAATTCCAAGTATTAAGAAGCAGATGAAAAAGACTGGTAGTTTTTTAACGTTGACGATCTGCTATACTACACCCAAGACTTCGAATATCGTAGCTTCTCTTACTCTATCTTCAGGTAAGGAAGAGGCTCTTGGTTCTGGATGGGTCACAGTGAATCGTTTGCATCGGACACATTTCAATATAACTTGTCTAATCGTTTTTCTGCTCCGCAATATCCAATAATTTTCTCTGAGCTGGTTCATCAATATTTGGACTCCAGGATGTCCTAGTTCTTTATGCTTATTGTCTATAAGCATATGCACTATTCTATGTTTTGATGGTAAGATTATAGGTAATCTAAAGTTCTTTTTGTCTCTTCGGTTAAAAATGCGCGTTTTTACTCTCAATAACCCCTTTTCGTCGAGTATAGGATAAAGAGGCTTTATTTGTTGATCATTTACGCCAACAGGAAATGCTTCGCGTTGGATAATTTTTAACAAAACTATTTCTGCATGATTTATTTCTTTCAAAGTTAGATCCCCAAAGTAACGTGATGTTTTCAATTTGGCATTAGAGAAAAATCTATAAATCCAAGCAATTACTCTAACCAGTTTGACATACGAAGATATTCTATGGAAGATTTCCTCTGTTTCTAGATTTACAAGTGTGTTAGTTACAGCATCTTTTCTGATTTCTGGAATAATGTTTTCCTGATTATATTCCAATTTTGGTGTTGGCCATTCACCTTCATTTTTCTTTAACCATGCGGGTCCCTCCCACCATCTAACTGACAAAAGCTGTTTGGCAGTACAGCCTCTGGATGGAAGGTCAGCAGGATTATCGATTCCTGATACATGTCTCCATGCATTCGGGTTTGTTAATTTCCTGATTTCTCGTACTCGGTTCAACACAAAAATAGTCCAGATTTCTTCCTTTTGGATCCAGGTCAAAACAGCGGTTGAATCAGTCCAAAAATATAATTCAACATTTTGCCATTGCAAACCTTCTAAAACTGAAGTGCAGAGTCTCGCTCCCACCGTTGCAGCTATCAACTCAAGACGTGGATTCGTGATTGATTTCACCGGAGCTACTCTGGACTTAGAAGCTAATAAATGAACTTCAACTCCATAAGAAGTCTGAATTCTCGCGAACACTGCAGCAGCATATGCATTACTACTGGCATCGCAGAAGGTGTGAATGCTACACAAATTTTTGTTATCTCTGTTAGTGTGTATCCATCGGGGTATAGAAATTTCTTTTAAGAGACTCAGATCTTTGAACCAACTTAGAAACTTTTCTTTCGTATTTTCATCAACTTCAGTATCCCAAGATATTCCCATTTTCCATAAGCTTTGCAACAATAGCTTAGGAAGCAAGAGAACAGGGCTTACAAGACCAATCGGGTCATATACTCTGTGGGCTATAGACAAAATAGTCCTCTTAGTTACTTCCATCAATTTGAAGCTTTCCAACCATGTCAGGTTCACAGTTAAAAGATCTTTCTGGTAATCCCATAATAATCCCAATACCGGTGACTCAACACCTGTTTGTAAGTTATACCCAGTATGTAACCAACCTCGGAAATTAAACTTTCCTTCATTCATTACTTTTTGAGATTCTTCAATAAACAGTGTCATTTCAAGCTCATCTTCAAAACTGGTAACAACGTTATCTACATAGAAAGAGTGAATAAGTTTATGCAACATATTTTTATCATAGTGAGAATTTTCCATATATTTCTGCAAATGAAATTCTATTACAGCTGCCACAAGAAAAGGGCTACTTTTCACACCAAACACTACTCGGGTATGACGAAATATTTTTAGCTCCTTTTTATTCACATCCTTCCACCAAAAGAATCTAAGATAATCTCGATCATCGGGTTTTACACTAATTTGTAAAAATGCCTTTTCTATGTCTGCTATGGCTGCAAATTTACCCTCCCGAAATCTTAAAAGAATGGAAGGTATTAACTCTATTAAATTCGGACCACATTCTAAGCACTGATTTAGAGACGGAGAATGCTTTACTCTCGCAGAAGCGTCGAATACTGGTCTTATTGGGGTGGAACTATTTTCCTTTATAACTGGTCGGTGTGACAAATAGTGTCCATCATCAATAACCTCACTTTGTTTGACTTCTTCGATTATACCTAAATCGAGCCAACTGTCGAAAACCTCCTCGTACAATGTAAGCAGGTTTTGTGAGCGAAGTTTCTGCGTTGTAGATTCTAAACGCTTCACGGCTAAATCCTTATTGGTGGGTAGCGGTAGGTGATCTTCGGACCAGGGCAAAACAATTTCATAGCGCCCTTCACTGTTCACGGACACAGAATGTTGAAATTGCATCTTTGTTTGTAAATCTCTTTCCTCTCTGGCCTTTTGTGTGGCCGGATCAATTATTCCAATGATATCAAGATTCCAGAGTTCGGTAATAGCTACATCCTTAACTAACATATTTGTAACTACCATCGTAGAATTGGCATCAGAAGTTGGAAATGGCATCTTTCCCATCAAGGTCCAACCTAAATATGTTCCAACAGCAACAAGTCCACACGGCAGATGAATAATCTTTCCATTAAAGAGTTTACCCGCAACATCAGCCCCGATTAATAGATCAATTTCTAACGATTCTTCTTGTTCAGAGATTAATTGCTGTTACAGTAATATTATGATATTCAAGTTCCTCAGCGAATGGTTTTAATGTTAGAATGGGTACAGCCGAACAAATGGTTTGCTGGTCGAGGACCTCAAAGTTACAATTATAATCACCTTTCAAACTGCTAATGAATACTCTGCATTTAAAATGTTTCTCGGGATGTTCTCTGCCCCCAAATAAATTATGAATAACACTTTCTTCTTTAATAAAATCATATTTCATTTGTTTCGCTACACGTTTACTCAAATAAGACCGTTGACTCCCAGAGTCGACGAGTGCACGAACTATTTTCCCCGTATTTCCTGCACCTCGTAATCGTACATACAATGTTTGTAAAAGAACTGTACAACATGTGCGATTGCTTAAAACTGCATCATTGATCATATTTTGACTATCACTTTCACCAGCGTTCGCTTCCGAATTAGGGTCTTTAAATTTACCTTCATTACACATTATAGCATAATGTCTACTCCTACACTTTTCACAATTAATCTTGCATCTGCAATCGCGAGCTCTATGACCGATTTTTAGGCATAAAAAACAACAGCCCTTTTTTGCTAAGATTTTCCTTTTATCATCCCAACTCATTTTAAACGCGATTCTGCAAGCTTGTGAATCATGCGTTTTCTCACAAAATGAGCACAGTGCTTGTTTATTCCGACGAGTCTCAGCATTGTCAAAAAGTCCGATTGCGGTTGGAAATTGTTTATCATTATTAGGAGATGTGGAATAGGAATATTTCCCTTTACGTTTTGCCTCTAAACCAAACCCCTCTTTTGCTATTGAAATTCGTTCTTCCCCTTCAACTTCTGATTTTAGAAAACTCATAAGAGCGGTCAGTTTATTTGGCATTTTCTTAGCTTCATTTGTTAAACTAATACTTCTTTCCCATACTCGAATCATGTCTTCTGGTAAACAGCTTTCAACTAAGGGATACAGCATAGAAGCATACTTATCGGAAGTTACACCTAATGTTTCAAGAGCACGGAGGTGTGCTTCAATTTTATCATATAATTTGGCGATATGTGTAACTTTAGCTTGATGCAAAGAATTGTTCAAAATTAAGTTTAGCAATTCTCTCACATACACTTCTATGAGTAAATCTTCTCTTCCGAATCTAGCTTTTAGACATTCAACTGCTTGCTCATAATTCTCAGCAGATGCGGGAAAGGAATCTACAATATCTCTGGCACGCGATCCTTCTACAGTAGACTGGGACAAATATTGTAATTTATCCTCTGGAGCGATGTCCAAGTCTTCGTGAATTTTCCGAAACTGACCCCAGAAACCAAGCCATTCCTTAACATCACCATTGAACTTCTTAAGCTCAATTTTAGGAAGTTGGAACTTTCGTTTCGATACTGTTTCACTAAGCACGCTTTTATTATCGTCATTAGTGTTTTTAACATCGTCATTAATACTTTTCTTAACTTTAGTTTTAAGTCGTATATATCTTTCCTTATACTCTTCAAAAACTTCGTAAGCCTGATTAAAACTTTCTTGAGAACACTCATCTTTATCTGATAACAAAGCAATAATTTCTTTTTCTTTCGATTCAAGTTCTAACCATTTTTCGTTTAACTGAGCCATTAAAATTTCAATTTCATCAATATCACGTTCCTCCTCTTCTAAACATTCAAATAACGCATTAGCGATTCTAGTGAAACCACTTCTTAGAGGAGTACGCATTTTCTTTAAACTCTCCATCATAAAATCAAAGCAAATGAATTAATTTCTTATCAATCACAAATTCACAATAACAAATTATCAATAACAAATTCCAAGTCCTGTCACAGACGCCATTTTATATAGCAGATCGTCAACGTTAAAAAACTACCAGTCTTTTTTATCTGCTTCTTAATACTTGGAATTTGTTTCCGTTACTTTTTGGAGAGAGTAAAGTACAGCTAATTATATCAAAAATAATTTAATAGTATAAACTTACATATGGCTCCCGACATGTCAAACGAAAAAGCATATAGTCCATAAAAGAGTTTTTAATGTTCTATACTTGAACCGATCTCACGAGCGTCTGCTTTCGCCTCCCGAAGAAAGTATACACATCTCGAAGCGCAACAAACTTATGCGCCTCGCCGGCGCCGAATAATATAAACACAGTCCACTTGGAAACGATGTAGGATCAACTCCGAAAGGCTTCTCAGCAAAAAGTCTGGTCAGGTTGCGACAGCCCGGTTGGAAGAGTAACGAACTAGCAACCGAAGGGTTGCGAGTTCGAATCCAGCCAAACACCGTCGTGTACAAAGGGGGCTGGTGCACGTTAAATCTGTCGTGGCCTCAAATGTCCTCACGTTGGCGTGGAAGTTTGGAGAGTGGGGTGCCAGCTCAGGTGTTGCCTCGTCATCTGACCGTGGTTCAAAATTACGTGGTGTTGTCCTCGGATCTTTCCCTTTGGGATTGATCCCGGACCGTCACCAATAGCCCATTGTGTTGCTCCAGTGTGACGTTAATTGAAATACCCAAATCCATTGCCCTTTATTTAACACACATCGCAATTTTAATTACTTTAACGTTGTTCTTATTTTATACTTATTACAGCTATTTTCCGTTTTGAAATTGAAACAAAATGCGAAACGCAAAAAAGTACAGATCTAAGACTTGTCTGTGACGGTTAATTGAATTAACTTCGCACTGGAGCAACACAACGGATTATTGGCGACGGTCCGGGATCAATCCCGAAGAAAAAGATCCGAGGACACCTCGTAATTTTGAACCATGGTCAGATGACGAGGTCAACACCTGAGCTGGCACCCCACTCTCCAAACTTCCACACCACGCCAACGTGAAGACATTTGAGGCCACACAGATTTAACGTATCGCCACTCCGCTACTCTTCCAACCGGGCTACCGTGGCCCTTTGTTCGTGACGGAACAGGACACGATTTCGATGCTTTATCTAAAAAAATTCTGCTTTTATAAGCTTAACTTTACATTTTAGAGGAAAAAAATTAACTCCTCCGACTTGTATACATTTAAGCAGTAAAATCGAAGTTTGTTTTGCGACGAAACCAGACACGTAGTACCTCTACAAATCACCTCTTTTAAAAAGGAATTTTCTAGGTAAGGAAGTCAATGAAATTATACATTTACCAAATAGCTATTACAACATGGTAACACATAAAACCATTTTCACAACCGTTCTCCAAAATAAACAGCGAGAGAAGTTAAAAATCAATGCTCTCGTACCATCTTACCGGGCAGTCATAGTTCAGTGGATTTGCGTGGATGTTCAATTTCTCCCTGGGGGTGTATTTTCTCTCGTCAATAAATCGTTCCTTGTGTGCATGTCCGTTATTTGACGTTATCTTGTGTTTGGAGCAGAATGGCCCTTGCGCCATGAAACCGCAACCTTACCATCGCCAACAGAACATGTCATTTGGTTTCAAGAAAATTGGTTATCTTCACAATTTGAAAAATCAAATGGCAGGTGGTATGGTAATTAACGTCGTTCCAGTGCAAATAGCCCGTTGTGTTGCTCCAGTGTGATGTTAATCAAAATACCTACCTACCGTACCAGAGCAACACAACGGGCTATTGGCGACGGTCCGGGATCAATCCCGAAGGGAAAGATCCGAGGACATTTTTTAACGTAATTTTGAACCACGGTCAGATGACGATCAAATGGCAGGTTGTTTTCATGGAATGGCCCCAAAATAAAATGTGCAATACTTAGTAAAAATCCCAATCCTAACATAATAATTTACTTCTAATTTGACTGCTAGTGGCTCTCGGGGTAGGTAGGTAGTTGATTAACGTCACACTGGAGCAACACAACGGGCTATTGGTGACGGTCCTGGATCAATCCCAAAGGGAAAGATTCGAGGACACCACGGTTAGATGTCGAGATAACACCTGAGGTAGTGGCTCTCGGTGAATCCTGCGATTGCGCGACGTTTGAAATTGGAATTTAATATAAATTTATTTGTTTCAATAAAATTATTCCGGAGGGTTGTGAGTTCAAATCCAACCAAAGACCTCATTATCTGACCATGGTATCGTTCTCGGATCTTTCCCTTCCGGTTTGACCCCAGACCGTCGCCAACAGCCCGTTATGTTGCTCCAATGCGACGTTAATTAACTACTTACCTAAAGGTAGGTACGTATTTTAATTAACGTCGCACGAGCAACACAACGGGCTATTACCCACCTAGAGGGGAGGGGGGGGGGAATTTCAATTAACGTCACACTGGAGCAACACAATGGGCTATTGGTGACGGTCCGGGATCAATCCCAAAGGGAAAGATCCGAGGACAACACCACGTAATTTTGAACCACGGTCAGATGACGAGGCAACACCTGAGCTGGCACCCCACTCTCCAAACTTCCACACCACGCCAACGTGAGGACATTTGAGGCCACGACAGATTTAACGTGCACCAGCCCCCTTTGTACACGACGGTGTTTGGCTGGATTCGAACTCGCAACCCTTCGGTTGCAAGTCCGTTACTCTTCCAACCGGGCCACCGCGGCCCCTACCCACCTAGAGGTAGGTATTTATCGTTGCACTGGAGCAACACAACGGGCAACAGTCCCGGGATCAATCCCTATGGAAAAGATCCAAGGACAACGCCTCGTAATTTTGAGCCACGGTCAGATATTCCTAAAGAAAATAGGCTTGTGGAAAAATATTAATCTCTAAGAAATAATATCAACTTGTAACTCCTCGGACGAAATTAACAGCTGGGTCGAATTGTTAACAAAAACATCAAACGGTACAATAGTTACGAAAGAAGGAATTCTAGGCAATTTCAGAAGATTGAGGTTCCTTATTTAGTTCGGTAGGTCATTGAATTTACATCGCATTGGAGCAACACAACGTAATTAGTTCGAACGCTATTTAGGGCCTCCGCGGGCTAAAATAAACAAACACTGGTTTATTTGTCTATCAACAGCAGGCCCGGATTTTGAAGCGTCAACTTTTTGTCAGTACTTGTAGACAATGCTCCTAGCTACAAGTTCCATTTGTAATCTCCTGGTTTTGTTCGTCGCTCAAGACATTTCCCAATACTTGAGATTTAGAGTATTAACTTGGTTCCTTTCGGAGTTTTTGGCATGTTTTCGTTGTCCTGGGTTTTAATAAATTTCTTTGTAAAACATTCTCCAATCATCCCATTCGGTTTCCTTTTTGCTGCAAAATAACAAATGACTCATCTCTGCGCTTCTGACGCAAAAAATCCTTGCCCTACCATCATAGTAAAACGTTTACTTTCAACATTTGAGACTGGTTTAGTTTCCAAATAAATCTTTAGTCAACTATTAAACTACCTCAATTCAGTGTGAGTACCAGTTGCACAATGAAAATTGCTAGGCTCATGGATTTCCTTCGTGATCCGATCAAACTGAGATTTTTCATAATTCGTTACGCTGAAATTCGGAAATCTGTAAAAACTATGAAACCCGAAATAGTTGGCATTTTTGCATAAGCTCCGATCCCATTATCCAATATGCAGCTCATGCCTGCCAACTTCCGAGGAAATAAATTCAATTAGGTCGTTGGGTTTTTATGGTGCAAGGGCCATATTTGGACAATTTATCTTACATATTATATTTGGGATACCCACTGAGCCAAGTCCTTCATGCCCAAGATTTTTAGGAAATGAAAAATTCAGAAATAAAAACAATTACAATTGCCAAATTAGTCTAAACAATTCAAAACAGACCCAATCTGGGGCCTTGCAGCAAAACCCCATATTAATACAATTGTCCTCCTTATTACTATAATATACCTCCTACCAACTTATATTCAAAAACTATCCAAATTATTTATTACTATTCCCCCAACACATTAAAAATATAATTAAAATGTAAGTACAAGACATTCTTTTATCTACCTTGAAACAGGCATAAAACTACCCTTCTCCACAACCACCCCCAAAAGATTACCATTTATAATAATCACCAGCCCTCAGGTGATTGACACTAGAAACATGCCACTTCTTGTGTCAACTGGTCCTCGAGTTGACAGCATTACTGATTTCAAAGTTAGCAACCCATTTTCCTTTTTTTAAATTTAACTTAATTTCACAATATATTTATAATATAAACAAAAATTTCTTCCCAGCTGAAGAGCTTTTTTCTTTGAATGATTATTATCACCTTTCCCTCAAAGTTAAACTATTTTTCTCAATCTAATGAAGAGTAAAAGCATCTATGATGTTGTGGACTTCAAAAGTATGTCATTAAATTAGAAAAAAAAACAGAAAATGTAATCCTGTTCTACTTGTTACATGGTCGAACTACCTTTTGCCATCAGAGGGACTAGCTACCTTAATTTTGATATTTTAGTAAATTATTTGTCAAATTAAAAATGTACTAATTTATCAGATGGATTTTCAGACAAATTGATTTTTTTCATCACAATGAACAGAATTACCACATGGGTCATTCCACGCAAAATGAGCAAATCGGCTGTGGTTGACATATCACCGATTTTAATGAAAATCAGTTTTTAAATAGGTCACAGAAACAAACTGCAAAATATTAGGTGTCAGAAATCAATATTTTGGTAATTGACAGTTAAAGTTCAAGGTCACGCAAATTTAAATTTTCTAGCACTAAAAGTGGCCTGTTTTTGCGACCCTATATTTTAATAAGTTATTGACAAATTTAAAATTTTTATATCGTTGCATTCTTTAGAAAAGGGTCTCTTAGGAAATGTCCGTAAATAGCTGTGCTGAATCTGAGGGATAGACGAAAATAGAAATTTTGCCAGTTTGCTGATATCTAGAAATGGAAAGACAATATTAAAAATTATTCTCTTAGTGAAGAGCCTTTCTTAACAAATAGCGTGGCGTAATTTGGTGATTCTACTCCTTTATAAAGAAAAAACATTTAATAGTAAAATTATGGAAAAATACAATTTTTAAAAATGCATATTTTACATAGGGAAAGCTCCAAAAACATCAAAACTTTTCAACATAAAAGAGCATGTCTATTATGTAAATTTTCATAATTGTAATTTGATTTTTTTTGTCTCAGGAAAATTTTTAATTTTTTTATCGCAACTAGTTATAATCTCCGATAACATAAAAAATGCAATATAATGAAATATAACTATTATGGTGCACATGCAAAATTTCTTTTTTCAGTCTTGCTTAACACAAGGAGTGTTTCCATCAGTGAAATAATTAGGTGGAAAGTTAGTTTTGTCTTTTCGATTTGCTTTTTCCTTGGAAAAGCAAGTATTAAATACTACTAGTGAATATTAAATGCGTTTTGGAAATATTAAGCATTATTAGTCAGGTAAACACTAATTTTGAGAGTAAAATAAAGAATTTAAACATCGTTGTTATACTCGATTCTCCCAAATGTACATAACTCACAAATCCTTGTTCCATATTTATTACTATCACTAGTGAAATAAGATTTCAAGAATTCGGAAGCACTAGGAAAATTTCAATTTAAGCAACTACGAAATTGACCAAGAGACCCTTATCAGATTGAAAGTGAATTTGAAGACCATCAAAAGGTTTTAAATGTTTAAGCTTTTTCAATTGTGATTTGATGTCCTGCTTTTAAAATCTCCTTCTAAAGTTCATAATTTGGCATTTCATTGATTTAGGTTTCATTGTTTCCATTTGAAAAGAGTAATATGCATAAAATGATATTGGCGATAATAAACATTGCCGATACTGATGGAATATGGTAACCTGCCTTAGAATATCCGAATAGTCGTTTGGCAACGAAACTTTCAGTCGCCAATTGATTGGATGGGCAAGAACATGTTTTACTAATTTTGTTATTGTAGCTTTGGGAGTTAAAATACCAACACTGAATTTTTTTACAAGACATTAAACTATATTCTTCCAAAATATAGTTTTCGTCAGAGCTGTCCTTCATTTCATTTTGTGCCTATTTTAAGTGGAAAAACCGTCATTTTATAATTTTCCTTTACTGTTTGGAAGATGAAGGAAATAAAAGCCGACTTCCAAACTTCAGCAGTAGTTTTATCATACCTAGCACTATATCTGGCATGAATTTCAAAGATGCATTTAAATTCCTTTAGCCCATAGAAATCTTTTTAATTCTATCATAATCGACTATTTTTCATTTTTGCTACTAATTTTTAGCTTAAATATGATGTTTAAAATTGTTGTTTCCAAATAGATAAAAAGAAAATTATTCAGATTACAAAAATATGAAATATTGTTGTAATCTGTTGTTAAGTAGTTTTTGAGAAAGATTTTCAAACACGCAACATCAAGCAATTTCACAACTGCTCTTCAAAGTTGCAAGTCCTTAAAATGCCTGAAACTTCCAAAATATTTTGGATATCATTATTTATGCATAAACTTAACCGCTGTAGCAAATTTCATGAAAATCCGTCACCTTATGGCCACAGGCTTTTCTGAATTTTGCTCATTTCACATGGAATGACCCACCTGGGTGTTGAATAATTTTCTGAAGACTGGAAACTTGCTGAATTTTATAGAAAGGGTATGTATTTTTTGAGAATAAAATTAAACAAAATTTCAGACATAACTTTATTTTACCAAAACTATTCTTCAATAGTTTTCAGACTGCTATCGAAAATATAAATTTTAAAAATTATACAATGCAAGTGAAAGAAGTGTTTATGGAGCTGTGAGAAAACAAACTTCCCACAAGCCTTTTGACACCTTCTTGAATAAAGTGATACATTCAATGAGCATTTGATAAATGGATAAAATTTAATGAAATCAGCTTACATATACATATGTACAAATCATATTCACATATTCACAAAATGTACAACCACACACGGCCAGCTGTTCTCTTCTCCAGTGAGAATGAGAATCCTTTTAGTTTTCATATAAAAAGATTGCCAAAATTTTGATTATAGGAATACAAATGCATTAGTCAGACTGCTTGCAATGCAAAGTAGAGTTTTAATTATTTTCTTTAAACTACCATATTAATAATTACACTTTTAACTAATTCTATGTTATAAAATCTAAAGCAAGAGGGTAATAGAATTAAAATTTGAAAGAAAAGAGATGAAGTTAAATTTAGTTTTAAAATATTGCTTAATGGAATTTGATGAAATCAGAAATGATCAATTGTCTTTGATTAACCCACCATGCACACATTAATGGCATATCAGTTACAAGTACTAGTTGAGGTTTCCATTTCTCGACACAGAACAAATACCTCAATTTCTCTTTAATCTAAGATGGATTCATCGGCTAGTCATCTGCTTAAACTATGTGATCTTTCTTTGCCTTCTGAATTACTAAACTTGTGCAACAGTTGTTCAGGAGCAAGTTTACTAAAAAAAGGATGTTCCAGTGCTTCTTCAAGAGTTAGCCTTTGAGATGGTTCATACTCCAGCATTCTAGACACTAACTCATAAAGCATTCTGTGGTCCTCATCATCGACATGGATATATCTCTGAAAAACACAGAACAAATGTTCAGAAATTGTCTATAATTTGACCAGTTAAAAAATATGTACCAAAAGTTGAATAAAAATTTTACATTATGCTTTATTTAAGATGTATTAAATAGGCATACAGTGAGCATTATGTAAGGCACTACAGAAATTACCAGCTAATGCTCATGTGTATGTACTTTAGTAACGTGCATTGATTACACTCCATGTAAACAGGGCCTAAATGTGTAAAAATAAAATCATTTTTTAAAATTGACTATAATTTCAACATAAAGAGAGAATGCAACCAAGAATATTTCTCAATTTTTCAGTATTTAGTATCCTCTAAAACAATGAGAAAACTATTCTACTTCAAAATATATTTCAATCACTAAACTGCAATAAAATAATACAAATACATTTAAGTTAAAAATAGATACCCGTACCTTTAGGGATTTGCAATTTTCTCGGACATATCGACCAGCTGAACTTTTATGATCCCAATCAAGCCTTCCATGGTAAAAATACTTTGTTCTGAAAACAAAATTCTATCAGTTATGACAAAATGATTGATTAGTAGGAAATGTATCACTTAGGTATGTTAGAAGAAAACCCCATAATATTGAGGTGTAAACATGTAATATATTGTGTGTATGTATAAATAGTGTAAAAACTAGAAGTCTAAAATGTTGTAACAGAAAATTTAATAAAACAAAAGGTCTTAAAGGGCAAAATACAACACTGACAAATGTAATGTTAAAACATTGGGGGGAAAAAACCTGCTGTACTACAAAGTACAGATTGATTACACTATTTTTTATTTTTCTGTTGGAAATGAAAACTAAACTACAGGTTTTCAATTATTCTAAAATAAAAATGTTAAGTTATGGAAAACAAACACTTCATACAAAAACTGGTAGAAATAAAAATGATTATCTTTGGGCAGAATACTAACTTGGTTTTGCGACACATTCTGTACGGAAGAGGGCCTAATATCCTTTCCATCATTGCAAGGTGCTCCCTGTTATCATGTGTTTGAAAGAGTGTAATTCCAAGATACAATTCAAAAAGAATGCAACCTATGCTCCAAACATCACAAGGTTGGGCCCATCCTAACTCTAAAAGACAATAAATTGACATTTTCACTTTTCACAGCTCCAAATTAATTAAACACAAAAATATTCAGATATCAACAAACCTAATATAACTTCTGGTGCCCTATAATGCCTAGTCGACACTATCGTACTGTGATGCTCGTGATCAAAAGTTGCAGAGCCAAAATCGATGAGCCTTATATTGGAATTGATTACCTGCCTAACATTTCTCTTCTAAAAGAAAAATATATCAATTATACATCTAAAACATGTTATTACAAAAATAGAAATCAAAATTCAGATACATTAATAAAGGAATTAAAATTCACACACAATAGTTTCCAAATAAGATTTATATATAATTTGGTCAATCTCCCTCTTAACTGAGTTTCTTTAAGACATCTAATAAGCTTCAGTTCAACAGTACTAGCTTCGACATAGAGCACAAGGCTAGATTTTGAAACAACGGAATTACCCACAATATTATGCCTCCTGACATAAATAAATAGCTAACTTTTATCAGAATAAAAATTCACAGAAAAGAACTAAAAAGCACTTATATACTCAATATCGTCCTTTCAATACTACATTTGACCTTCCTTGGACAGTTACCAAGTTTTATAATCAAGACTCGATAGACACTTATTTTACCATTGAATCCAGACCTGTACACTTTAAATGAATTATTGTACATTTACTAACTGTAAGGGCTGCTTCACACCAACAAACTCTGAATCAATCTGAATTCCCAATTGGCTAACAGATTCGGGTGCAATGAAGTGGAACACTCTGGATTAAGGCAGTGTAAAAGATTTTAAGACAAACAAGCTATTTCTTATGGAAGTGGCTTTCCAGAATCTTTGTTAGTTAGTTTCTACTCGATTCAAAACGACCCAGATTCTTTTGCTAACTTAGGAAACACTAAACCAGAATTGAAAGCAATAGAAATGGTAGTGTACTTAGTGTACAAATACTTAAAAAATTCATTACACTGCATTAATTTTAATTAATTATGTAAAAGAAATTACCTTGCAACATTAACTTAAAAGCTAGTAACCATACAAAAGCAGTTCAAATTACAGTAGTGACCAAATTATTATAACAAGGATAATTTTTTTCAAGAAATTCTTTTATATCTTTTTGTTATTACTTAAATTCAGAAAGGATGATCCTAAGGAATCATAAAATGCGTTGCTCACAATGGAGATGAGTTAACTTTTTTCCATGCCTTACACAATCTAATCTTAAAATTGGTTTTACACAATAAGAATCTGAACAAATGCATTCTAAAGCAGTGCACAACATAACCGATAAATTAAAGAAATAAGACACCAAACTAACCTTTTTAGCATTGTACACAAGGTCAAATTCTGAGCTTTCAAATAACACATTTTCTGGCTTGAGATCAGTGTGTGTCAGTTGATGGTCATGGAGAACTGCGGAAAGAAAATTACCAATGATAGTAAAAATTAAACACAATATTGAAACAAATTTGTAAATTGCAGCAATTCATAAGCTAAGAATACTCACATTTCACAGAATAGCATAATTGATAACCTATCTGTCTCACTTGTTCCAATGGATATGGAGTGTAGTTATTATTTTTCTACAAAAGAAAAAGAACTTCATATTACATTGGGGGGAAAATCAACTGATACTAATAGCTAAAGCCAAAATAGCTTCAACTTACCAAAAAATCAAAAACGCTCCGACCTAACAACTCAAAAACAATGCAAACATGTCCATGGTAATCAAACCAGTCCAACATTTTCACACACAAACTGAAAAAAAAAAAAGATCCAGCTTTATATCTTAACTTCAATAAGACATGAGAACAATGAAACATAATCAAACCATCAACAGAAGTCAAATTGCAGACACCCTACTCACCCACAATGCACCTTTATTACAACATTTGTTAATTCTAAGAAATCATTGCAACAAAAAGCAATATACGAACCAGCTTAAGTATATAGCTCAGCAAATAGAATGAATGACAATTACCTTTCTCAAACCCTTTCCTTGATTGGCTTGCACACAGTACATTTGGGAACAAACAGAAAATTCTAAACCCATTGTTAGCATTTGGTGCAATTTAAATTTTTTGGCAGCAAGTAAAGATAACCTATACTTTACTGCACAGATCATGCTACAAATAAATCAGCAAGATCAGTTTTATCTATTCTTAGTGTATACAAGCAAGCTCCATCCTTACTGAAAATTAATGTTATTAAAAGAATGACTAAGATGTCAAGAAACAGATGGTGATGCAAGTCACTTCAGAACTTGAGCAAGCAGTAAAACTTGTCTCCATGTGCAGTTACAATAATCTTTGACAACTAGTTAATGACGAATTGAAGCATGCAATTAATTATATTTTATGAATAATCAGCAATAGAAATACATAAAATGTCTTAATTACTTTAAGACCTTGCATATTTTTGAATGTCTATGTGTGTGATACATATATTTATCAGATTTAATTTTTGTTAGCCCATTAAAGAAAATTTAAATAATTTGTTGTTAGTACAAAAATAAAGTTTTAGCTAGTTCATTGAGTTTTACTTAGAGAAGACGGGAATGATTTTATCTGCCTTTATTTGCCGACCTCAAACCTGTGCAGACAAAAGTTGAGTTGCCTTTTTCAGACTTTCAACTTTCATTCAGAATTTTTAATTGAACATGATATAAAATTGTTAGTAAAAATCAATAGAATTATATTTAATGCAAACTGTTAAACATAACACTACATTTTAAAGAAAATGCATTTTATCTGATAATTTAAATTAATATTGAATACAATCCACTTATGAACAAATATTTCAGCTATTATACTTGATTTTGAAACAATCCCAACATAATTTAGACAAGTCCTCCAGCCTGCTTATTACTTAAGAAATATTAAATGTTCCAAAACTAAAAAGCAATGAGAAAATTTTATACCACTACATTAAAGAATAATCACATAAAAGAACACTCACTGTCGACAATCTGGATCAACTTCAGCTAACTTTTCCAAAACATTGATTTCAAGTTTGGCAGCTTCTCGGTATTTCTCAACATTTTTTATTATTTTTACAGCTGCCCGTGTATCTGGATCTTCACTGCAAAAGAATAGCAGCATCTCAATTTTTGTAAACATCCAAAGAATCAGACAAAAAATGCTTAAAAAATAATAAAAAGACCCTCCATACTTTTAGAAAAAATGAATGTTTTCAAAAGGAACAAAATCAAAATAATCTTGTTACATAATTTAATTTTGTGGAGATGATAGCTACAAGAATGATACAACATATTACAATAAACCTATATACCAAATTCTAATTTTTTTGCCTTCTAAGTATTCTCATTATGAATCACAGTATAGTATTATCAGCACTAGAAAGTTTCAAACCCCTTCAATTTCAAAGCTAATCAAGAGTGGAGAATTGATAAACATTATGTAGAAATTACAAGTATTTTGAAAATGGTTCACTGGAATTTTTATTTTAACCCATGGAGAATCAAACTATAACATTCAAGTCGAATAGAATTAAAAAAGTTTCTGACAATTTGCTTTCAGGCATGAGTCCAATTAGGAATTCAGGACAAAGGAAGAATGGATGACTAACTTGAGTGCAATATATACCACGATAAAGAGGTCACATTTTACATCTAGTAATGCTTTGAACAGCTTATCAAGAAAATAAAAACTAAAGATGGCTGCTTCTTTTTAAAAAACAATAATCTAAAAAGCTTAGTACATAGATATTGCATAAAATGGGCTCAGAAATTTAGTTCATTTAGTGTACTATGAGGAATTCACAAAAATTCTTCAAAATGTGGTGCAAACATCGATTGTTTTAAACACCCGAATGCACAGCTACCCCATTAAAGATACTCCACAACTAATGTTAACTCTTGAACTTTGTCAACTACAGAAATAAGATGCTTCAATTATAACTTTCAATTTAGCCTGGCCTTAACACTTGCTTATTTAGATAGATTTCATGTCACACTAAATTGCAGGACACATTTGAATGCATAAACCTCAGAAATGTTTTAGAATAAAAGTCATTATTCCATCATACCTAAAAAATTAAAATACATTTTTAAAAATCAATCACTTACCTATTTAAATCAATCACTTTCACAACTTTTCCAAAAGTTCCTTCACCAAGTGTGGCGACAATTTTATCTGAAAATTTAAAACGAGATTCAAGACAGCTGAAAGGGGTTTTGACTGTTAAGTCATACATTTTGTACATGTAGTGTTATATACAAAATGCATAAATAAAAAGGAATCTAAATAAAAAGGAAATATGAGCCAATTATTTTAGAAACAGAATAGGCATCTGACCAGTTATGCTTCATACTGAAACTCGTACATCACGGTAAAAAGTAAAAACAATCCAAATTTAAACTTGAATAACTTTTACCTTAGCAAAAAAATCTAAGTAAGACATTTAATACTGCATCAAAAATTAGAAAGCGATCAAAACTGTTTTTAATTCAATAAAAATTTAAAACATTAAGTGAATTTATAACAATTCTAAATATTTTTTAATATTAAAGTGTGAAATAAAAATGCAAATACATTTATAGCGTTAAATATTTATCATTGCTTTGCCAATTTCTAGACTCTTGATTTAATTGCTTGCTATTAAATTAAGCATTTAACTTAAATCATTACTTTGATATATTGGAAAGAATTAGCAATCCTGCATAAAGAGACTACCGTAAAAGGAACTTAAGAAAAGAGAAAAGAATCTATACAAATCGAAGATCTTATGTATACATCACTGGAAACTTAACAAAAAAATAAGTTTTACGATAGTTCAGTACATCGTTCCTGAAGTATGTCCCCGGTCCTATACACTAGGTGTCCATCCACATCATCTTCCACGCTTGCTTGTCGGGAGCCTGATTCGTCCACTGGTGCTGGGGACTGCTCAATTCAAATGCCGCCAAAACAGAACGCCAACCAGCAATTCGACCAGCAAAGGAGTTCCCAGAGGGGCAATAATTTTTCACGGACAGGTGCAGAAGTAGCAAAGCAGTTTTCAGTTAAAGACCAACCGTCAGGAATTCAAGCCCAGCAGCAAACAGCCAATACAGACGATGGCCAAGTCCATAGTAAATAACACAAATAGGGAGGCAGGGTGTGTGAACAATCAAAGTTCAATAGTGTACATACATAACATTTCAATAGAATAGCTACATAGAATATATACATGCATATATTTGCATTGGAAATTGTTTTCTGGATTCAAGCAATCAAATTTACCTTATTGTACCGAATAAGATATTAATTAAATATTGCTTTTATTAACCAAGCTGAAAATAAAATCAGTTTTCACCTTTTCCTAGAGGGCTTACAATTCTAGGATTTATGTCAAACTAGTTGGATTTAACTATAACTAATAAATTAAAAGACTAGATAGAACATAAATTACATCCCGTTCACTTTAAAAAACTAGTGACTCTTAAAACCTTTTTTATGAATATTACATTTCTTTAAATAAGAAGCATAACAGTTTAATTTGGAGGTAGAACATAAAGCATTCATTATTTTGCCATAATTTTCTGTTGATTACAATTTAATTTTGGTAAAAAATTATGCCATACAAAAAATTATAATAAATCACAATAGAGCAATTGAAAACTAATAAAACACTTCCATAAATCTTGAAAAAGATAAAAATAAGCATAGTAAATAGCTTCAAAACAAATGGGCTTGATTTAATGAAATTTTATATTAAGAAAATTGTAATTTAGAGAACAAAAAATGCAAATATATACATGCAAAAACACATAAATAAAACAAAGAAAATTAAAGTTTTAAAAACTAATCAAACTAATTACAATTAAACTTTTATAAAATATAAAATGTCTCAAGCAAGGCAAGTATTTGATTACATTTTAAATTATGCTTAAACTTTATGTATATTATCATAAAATATATAGAAATTAATTTAGAATTATTTTTAAGAGAAATAAAATCAAAGTCATTTACAGATCGCTCCAGAGATGGCGGATCCCGCCAGTTACTTTCAGTTGGTTGGACATCTGAAACATCAATGTAACTTGTATCGCTGTCTTCAACTCGAAGACGGGATGAAAATCCACGCAAGAAACTAGTACAAGATTGCATGATGCACTTATCAGACCAAGATTCTAACCAGTAAGGTTTCTTTGTCCCCATTTATTGATTTAAACAGTAATTCCTTACTGCCTTTAGGCAACTTGATCATGGAATATTTCCCATGAAAAACGTTGAAATAAAAAATAATTCTGATGCTTACAACCAGGAACAATGGGTACAAAGTTGATCAAAAGCCATCAATATTAAAATTTATTGGTTCCTCAGAACCCTAGCACAGCACAAACGACAATTTCTATGAAAAGACATTCATGATTAAGAAACCTAAAACTCCACACGCAGAACACCTAATTGTAATCCAAGACTACAACAAAAACGATATTTGCAATCGCAAATGAAACTTTCACTCCTACAAAATTTTGTGAAACGATCTGTAGAGTGCCAAAGTATCCAGAGTCAACCTCCACTCTGGCGAGTATTTTTGCTTAGTTTGGCAGATTGCCTCGTCAGTGGCTTGAGCAAGCCAAACCATAGCGCTGAGTGTTATATTAGAAGCAGGAGAAGGTCCCTGTCCCAAAATAAACTTGCCATCTTTGACGCAAGTTATCTTGAGCATCACGTACGCGCGATCCAATTCTTGCCCTTTTCCAATGAAAAACTGTTTACCATACGGCACGAAGGCGTTCGCGTATTCACGCAATATGAAAACAAATTGTAAGGAGATAATTATGAAATCAATAACGATATGAACATCAGCCATTTGTGGAGGAAATTCTAATAAGCTCATAATTACTTAAATGTTAAAGTCGTAGTGGAGAAAGATTTAATCCGCACACAGCATTTTTCCAAGCCGACGCGTCAGAAAGTTTATAGTATAAAAACATCCGCAGTTGTATAAACAAGCGTTTTTGTTTACAACTGTTTGTCCCAACGAATTCAACGAACTCTTGACTAGTTAAAAAACAAATTTAATCAAATGAATCACAGGCGTAGATGTAGGAACAATCTCACTACTGCGAGCCCATTTCATAGTTCACTTGAGGTTCCTTGTTGCAACAGCATAAGCGATATGAATTAATATTTGCAAACAATTTGTTAGTGTCACTACAGCCAAGCAAATATTTCGCTTTTTAATAAAATATATTTTAGACGTTGTTGGGGGTACCTTAATAAATTTAACCAATTTTGAATGACCTGATAGTCAACTCTAAATGAAGAGAAACATCGTGTTCTACGCTGCAATTATATGAAGCTAAACTTTCTATCTTTTTTTGCAGCATATTCCAAAACATGAGACTGAAATAAACTATAAGGCGATGTTTTACTTCTCTTTCGAATTCCAAAAGAATTTGAATGTGCAATGAAAGAAAACATTTAAGATCCTTAAAAGAAAGAATATTTACCTTTCCGATGTGCGATTTTATTTCGCGAAGAACTAAAATTCGACACTAATTCAATAACCATGACAACACGAAATACAAATAAACATGGCGCATTTTTCTGTCGATAGAAGTTTTCGGCGAAGAGCAACAAAGCCGCACGAAATGGTAGAAATCGACTATCTATGTGCGGTGATGCGCTTCGAGAAGAGTACTTAAGTAAGCCACTACGACAGCAAAATTATTACGAAGGACTTTTTCTTCACTCAACCAAGGAAAGAGACCTTCAAAACAGTCCACAGCTAAGCGATCTTGCGTCTTTCTGAAGTGGTAAAAGGAGCGGGGGTGAGAGAAAATGGCCATGAATAAAGGCCTGCATTGCTTTGAAAACATCATTCTCGTCCGGGATGAATTTAAGACATGGGGGACAAGACAGATGCGAGAAATCAACTTCACTCAACGTATGTTTGCACAATTTAAAAACCGGACTAATTCGAGCAAAGGTCGTTTGATAACGGGATTCACATTTCTGTCGTAACCCATGAAACTTTTTTTAAGAATCAGAATGTTACAAAATTTGAGATAAGACAGCAATAAATGATTTGTAGAAAAGCTGTAGCGATTGAAATAAACGATTCTTTTGATAAAAATAGTTTCCACAAAATAAATCACCTTATTTATGTTTGTCGAATAATAATTAAGATAAACTAACGATTTCAAACAGGATCGTTGAAGTCTTTGAAATGTAAACAAGACCTTAGATGTGTATCAATACGGATCAGTTTCGGTTCGCGACGATGCGTTGATTTTAGGCAGTTTAATCTAAAAGCTCGAAGTGGGTAACATCAGCTAATTCAACGATTAAAAAAGACTGCAATACATCACACCAAAAGGAAAATTAATTCCTAATTACAAAATGGAGAAATATTCCATAAAAAACAATAAAGTTCCCCCAACTGGGAGTGTGATGAATGCAACTAACACAACCTTGGAATTTGGAATGCACTTAACGGAAAACATTTTGCAGTAATAATTCTTTTAATTCAGTGACAAGACCCAACGAATCAAATGCAGTAAAAATGACAGAGTAAAACGCCAGTTTTTATTTTGAAGTCCCTGATTTTCACCTCAAATCAGCCAGGGAATGAGGACGGCCGATCACCTGATTTTAATGGTTTCTTACTAAGATTGGTTAAAGGTGTTAGTCATGCGCAATGGCATGCATTATTCACCTTCCCTCAGCTGTGCTTTTTACAAAACTGGAACACTAAGTATGCTTTTAAATTAATTTACAAGGAACATTATCTCTTCATAGACAAATGCTAAATAAACGGCTCGAAATTTGAGGTCGCAAGTCGCGTTTTGCACCTAAAATTACGTTTCAACGACCGATTTTTGGATCCAAACCTTTCTGATTTTGTTTAGTTTGGCGCAATGCTGATCCGATCAATCGCTTCTCTTCTAACAATCTACACTTTTAAAAAGGCGCACCCAAATCTAACGTTCAAGCCCTAGTCATTACACTATGTCTAAACACATCAATATATTTAAAAACAGTAAAATCAGTTAGTTATAATACGTATATATATATATATCTTGTTAAGAAACTAATTGGAAAGTTTAAGGGTTTGGTTTTGCTCTATGGTTATTTCTTGTATGAGAGCAAACTGATAGTTTAAAGTGAATTGCGAATGAACCATACATCCATACTCAGACAGGGATTCGAACCCAGCACATGTTGAACCTAGATCAGAGAACTAACCATTCAGCCAAATTTGCCAGCAGAAATTCTATCTGAAGCCGTCAGCCCTTATATATCTGCAGATAAAATTATATTACTTTAAGAAAATAAATTAAAGATTCTTTTAAAATCCAGACCTTTGATAGAGCTTTAAAAAACAGGCAATCATATTCACATAATTCTTTCACAGGAAGCACTTCCCTTCAAATATATATACCCAAACAGCTTAATATTACGATAGCTAACTGAAAGGTAGCAAAATGCTAAAATATTCTGTAAAAGCAGGTCGTGATTTTTATTTTAAATAAGTATATGATTTAAATTAATTTGTGGTCCATAAGTTTAAATTTGTTAGACATGTAAGTCAGGGCTTTTACGCTTTCATATGAATTTTATTTTGAGGTACAATTCCAGCCAGACTTTGCAAGTTACTGTGAGAACAAATCCACAATGCATAAGTCAAGGCCATCTATTGAGGAAGATGAAAACTATGCAACTTTCCTTAAAGGCTCATACCTTTTAACCATGTTTTTTCACCTCCAATTTCCTGTAACATCTCAATTTGGCAACACTTGCTGAATGACTATATTAAGGACGATTAATGGTATACAGTCATCACTTGTTTCAATTATTCTACCTTGAATATATGAACTTTTAAGGACTAGACTAAATATTGTAACTGGAACTTTATATATTTGTAATTTTGAAAAATAATAACCAACTGTTTGTTTTTATCCATATTCAGATCAAAATGTTATTTAAGTTCCAAGTTAACAAGTTTGTAGAACTCTTGAATTTGGAAATATCAAATGTTTTAGTTAAAATTTATATTTTTTTCTAGAAAAAATATCCTAAAAATTAAAAAAAAAACTATTTCAAGGAATTCCATGAAATAAAGCAAAAGTATTACGAAAATTGTAATTTTATCTGTTAATTGTTGCTTTGAGAACTAAAATTTTTTTTGGTAACCAATACACAAGTATTAAGTTAGTTGGGCACATAAACTAAAAAAATTAAACACATGCTTCCAAAAAAGTAGCCAGTTAGATAACACACTGAACTAATGGTGCTCTAAGAGGCTTTTGCTATGTCTTGCAGCACTTTGATTGTATTTTCAATTCATTCCTAAATGTCGGAGCTTTCTAAATTTTTAAGACACCCAAAATATCTGTAAAATATTTTCTAACAAAAACGATGCAACTCGATCGTTTGAGTTTAATGGTGCAAGATCCAGTAATGGACAAACACAAATCAAAATTAAAATAGATTTTAAAAATATATATATCAGACAACCAAACCAATATTATAAAAACTAACATTTAATTTTAAAATATAAGACACAGTAAGGAAGTAGTTGTAAGTTGCTTGATAGCAGAAGAGGTCGGAGTATGGAGAGTATTAAACGTTATTCCTTGATTTAGTTGACAATGTTTTTGTACTTACGTATGACCTATGCTATGTTTAGTGTTTTCAAAAAGTTCCAGGACTCCCATTCGTAAAAAAGTAGATGGCGCTTTCGCTGTGAAACTGGTGGGATGACGTAACAACGACCTTCAGCCGAGCGTATCACGTGATTGCATTCAATTCTGACTAGTCCAACTTGGCAGCGTTCATGTGCGTAAAGAATGCTAGTCATTGAAAAAAATGGAGCAACGAACGATCAAATTTTTAATTGGAAAACTCGGCCACAGAAACGTACGAAATTATTTTATCTGCATATGGTGACGATGCTATGAGTCGTTCGCGAGTATTTGAGTGGTTTTCGAGGTTTAAAGCTGGGTCCATGTTCGAGTCGAAATGATGAAAATGTGCAGCGTGTGCAAGCGTTGGTGAAATCCGACCACCGAATAACAATAGAAATTATTGCAGCCGTTAAACATTAGTGTGGGATCAGTTTTCACGATCATGACGGAGGATTTGAAAAAAGGAAGCTCCGAGTACACCTTTGTGCTGCACACTGACTCCTGAACAAAAAGAACATCGAATTTCCTCCTGCAAAGATTTGATTGCTGTGGCCGATCAGGATACAGCTTTTTTGCAAAACATCATCACCAGAGATGAGACTTAGTGTCTCGAGTACGATCCGGAGATAAAACGCCAGTGCTGAGTGGACAAGTCCGAAAAAGAGTTGGCCGATGAAAGTTTGAACTTAGAAATCGAAAATGATGCTGATCACCTTTTTGGACAGACGGGGCATCATTCATCGAGAATTTCGTCGTCAAGGTTCCACTGTGACTGAGGCATTCTACAAAGATGTTTTGGATCAGCCTTTGAAACGAATGCAGCGTGTGAAGCCTGATTCGTTGCACAGTGGATATTGGTGCCTCTCACAAGTTCATCCTTGTGCAGCAATTTTTGGCAAGAAGGCAGGTTGTGTGCATCAACCACCCCTGTACTCACCAGATCTGTCCTCCCTGACTATTTTTTATTTCCCCAAGTTGAAAGTGAAGATGAAGGGGCAGCGGTACGAGTCGATAGAGGAGATTGAAGCGGCTGTGACATTGGAACTCAATAGTGTTGGAGTGGAGGTGTTCCAGAAGGCTTTTACAGACCTGTACACTCGTTCCAAGCGTTGTATTGAATTGGGATACTATATTGATGCTTAATATCAAATGTAAATATATCCTGTGTTATATGTGTGCGATCAGTCCTGGAACTTTTTGAATACACTGTGTACAGCACTTCTAGACATCCTGAGACCACATCATTCAGGGAGTCAGTAGGACCTTAACATTTGCAATGTGTATAAGGTGCAGATGAGTCATCCACATTTTGCGGATCTTATTCTCCCTTCGGAATCTTGTCGGGATTACCAACGTCTGATACAGATGTGAGCGCTGTCTCATTTAAAACAATATAAATAATTCTAAAATCTGAACAGTGTCATGCAGACTAGCGTTTGCTTACCTACCTTTAAATGGCATGCTTGACATTGACCATGTTTCAAAATATTTTAATGGCTTACTTTTTTTGCCAACTGATTTTGTAAATTTTATTATTTGTGTAAATTAAATTCAGAAAAGTGCAAAAGCTATATGTTCCCATTTTAGAATTAGTCACCATGTTGGACATAGAAATCTTTTGAGTTTTTGTAACCGGTATCTTATTTGGAATCCGAGTGTTGCAATGGCTAGATTGAAATTATAACTTATTTTATATTAACGACAATTACTTATGGATAGCTTAGTGTTTCTCCCTTCACATTAGTCTAGTATATTTACTCTTTTTGGGGAAAGAGAACACTTAGTCACACAACAAAACTGAAAAACCATAGCAATGTTTTTGCACATGAAACTTTATAATTGGCAATTATATTTAAAATTTTCTATAGCCCAATTTTATTATGTTTCACTTTTTAAAAATTTTAATTTTATGTTGGAGCCATTGCGAAGCACAGTACATTTTTGTGTTTCATATGAAGTTTGCACTATCCATGACTAACAGAGCCAATTCCTATCTTCTACATATTGGTTCTATGCTAGCGGTTTCTCCATTTGGGGTGAGCAGGTCAGATTTCTTGAAGTATCTTAGTTTCAGTCATGAACGAAGAACTTCATTTATACTTTTGAAAATATCACATTAAGTGAAGCAGTTACAAATATTGATATATTTTGCCAAAACCAAGTACACATCTGTAATGAATGCTTCATTTACTTTCTGGAAAGACATATTTAAGCTAATATGTATTTAAGATAAAGAACTCTTTCATGTCTTACAAATCTTATAGGAAGACAAGAGGATTTGTGAGTCTTTCCATTACTGACGAATATGGATGGAATTCCTCTTAGATCAATTCATTATTGATGTGAAATGTACTTATTTTAATGACTAAAACTATTTTAAATAGTTTGCTACCAGTTTCCACATGCTTGGCAAATAATAACCATGCCTATCGTAGTAAAATTTTACCTCCTTGAATTCAATCTCTTCGCTGTTTATAGAATTCTGAATTTTTGGCATCTTTAAAATGATAGTCTTCGAAATATTAGATTAAAAAATTCAAGTTCAAATTGTAAACCAATACAAATAACTTAAAATACAATGAAATTAGCACGATATAGTACCCAAAATGGATTGTGAGCTATGACTGGCTGACTGAGACTTTGTATTTGCTGTATTTTTTGTAGAAAGTATCACTTGGGTTATCAGAAATGATTCAACACACAGCTTTGTTTTGAATAAAAACTAATTCAAAATGCATTTAATGAGTGAAACTGAAAAAGGTGTTTCTTGGTTTCCAAAGGTCAGTTTAAAGTCTTGGGTACAAAAGATCATTATAGGTTTTTTAGGTGCTTAACCACAAATGGGATATTTAAAGGTGCTATAAAATTTACATATTTTAGTCAGGATCTCAAGTCGCAAAAATGTATTGACAGATTTGAAATAGAGAGCATAGAACTAAATGGGTAAAAACCCAAGAATCTGAGGCTTAGTAATGTATCATGGTCTTATATTAAATATCTGCTTTCACTTGAATTTTCATAATTACAAGCATGATACTCAATATTTGTGAAAGCAAAATATTCATTAAGATCTTTCCATTTAAGATCAGTTTCTTTTATTCAGGATTAATTAAATAAACTAGCAAGTGAGGAGCACTCCAGTACTTGTCTGTAACACTATAAACAAATGTTATACAATGCTAATTTCTTTATCAGAAATTATAATACTCCCTCATGAAAAGGTATCAATTTTAGTCTATCCAACCTTTCCATCAGGCCTAAGACCCTCAAACAAAGGATAAATATAACAATACGGGTAAACTAATATGTGTACCCCCTCCAACATGAGACATTACAAATGTACCATTAATACAGTAATGATGTGTCAAAGAAACAGTTCTGAAACACTTATAAATGAAGCGTGATTACTCAGGCCCCAATTTCCCTCAAGTTGGCACCATGGCCTCCCAATCCATTTAGTGTCCTCAAAGTAGGGAAAAGTTATTTTTAGTTAAAAAGGGTCATTGGAGCAAAAGCAAAATTTTAATACTTATTTGAAAAATAAAATGCACCCTGTCCTAAGGTTATTTCATTTTTCATTACTATAAAACTTTTATATTGCTATACATTTTTAAAATTTCAAGTTTGATTTAAATCAAGCTGACTTAAATCAGCATATGCTGGTTATGATCAATGTAAACAATAGTTTTGTAACACTTGTAAGTGAAGAAAATGGTGTTTTATTTATGACCCCTATAATTTTTTCGAAAGTTGGTGCCATCCCAAATCAATACTATTATCTAACATATACTCAAAGGAATTCTTTTCAGTTAAAAAGGTTATTAGGGTGTTACTGAGTAAAGCAAATTTTTTAACTTAGTTGCTTAAAATACCATGCATCCTGTCGTAGGTTATTTCATTTTCATTATTCAATGTTAATTTAAAATGGTTTTAAGTCTGATTTAAATTGGCATACTCTGTAAGAATGTATGCATTTTACCTTACAGTCAAACATCACTTCAATTTTCTAGAAGTCGAACAGTTGGGATTTTGCATCATTCTAAATAAAGTTTAAACCTACTAAAACATTTCATGGTTTAAAGCAAATTTGGATGTTCTATAAAATATTGAATAGTTGCTAACAAAAAATAAAGAATATGAACAGGAACAAACCTTAACTAGCAATGTAGCAAATTGAAATTCAACCTTAAGTGATGTGCAAAGCTGTAACGATGCATTAAGAGAAAGAGCTACTGAAGACTCATTTCATTAACTTTTTAGAATCCAAAATAGGAAAAATTATAACTAACCAAGTATTTTTGACCAAGAGAATAAGAGTTTTAAGTTGCAATTAAAATACCATAGATAATTTTAAAATTAAATTATGCTTCTTGGAAGAGTACAAATTGGAGTAAATGACTTTAAGTTGTTCAAATTATTATTTACATCTTATTTATTTTTAACTCACATATATAAACCTTGCTTGAGACAACATTTATAACTTACTCTTTTCCAATCCTTTTATAAAATATGACAACATATATATACATATATCAACACATATAATCTTACAATCGTTTATCTGAAATAATAAGGGTAAGAAAGTGATAAGTAAGAACAAGAACTGACCAGTGCTCCATGGAACTTGGATCGATGTGGCCTCTTGCTGCGGTACTTTCGTTTGGAGGTATCCTCTCTCCACATTGGACGATGAATACTACCAGAATGTGGCACACTGTTGCTGGACGAGTCTCCAGAACTCCTTTCCTCCTGAACATGGACATGTTTCTTGTGGTGCCTATGACCATCTCCACTGTAATCCCTGTGACGGTTCTTGTATTCCTCGTCTCTCTCACGGCTAAAGTAAAAAATAGATTTTGCTTAATTGCACAACTAAGAAAATGTGAAGAACAATTTTAAAAAATAATAAAATACTTAAGGTCTTTTCTATACTCGAAATGTTTTTAATTTCATTTAGCATGTCTAATGATGGGTCGGTAGGTTTTATGGTGCAAGAGCAATATTTGGCCAAGCTACGCCAAACACAAGACAACAATGAGGTAGGAAAAAAGTAGAAGGGTAGGCCACGGTAAAACAGAAGGAAGGACAGATCACTTGGGTACCCTGGGGTTATACCAGTACACACCTAATGAAGATGAAGCTGTCGGTGAATGAGGGCTGTCTATTCAAGGGGATACAGTACTTTTTAATAGGGTATGAAATAAATCACGATTTTTTAAAATCAAAACATTGGATTTGATTTAACAATTTTTTGCATTGGATTTTTACGATTTTAATTAATTCCTTGACTGTACAAGTTTAAATTTGTTGAACATGAGACATGCAAGTCAGTGGTTTCTTGATAGTTTTGATTTATGTTAAACATCAATAGATGTGATGTATAACATTAATGTATTAGGAAATATAGCTGGGGTGGTTTCAATTAACGTCACACTGGAGCAACACAACGGGCTATTGGTGATGGTCCGGGATCCATCCCGAAGGGAAAGATCGAGGACAACACCACGCAACTTTGAACAACGGACAGATGACGAGGCAACACCTGAGCTGGCACCCCACTCTCCGAACTTCCACACCAAGCCAATGTGAGGACATTTGAGGCCACAACAGATTTAACGTGCACCAGCCCCCTTTGTACACGACGGTGTTTGGCTGGATTCGAACTCACAACCCTTCGGTTGCTAGTCCGTTACTCTTCCAACCGGGCCACCGCGGCCTGAAATACAGCTGGGTACATTTTTGAAAGATTAAAATTGGACATAGGGGATTAGAAAAGTAAATCACACGATAGAGTAGGTGGTTGGTTTAGGTTTTATGGCACAAGGTCCAGAAATGATACAGTGTAAATAGAACAGTGCCACAAATACCAAGCATAAACAATGCTTTCTCATCTGGTTCTCAAGTGCTTTAGATTACTTTGAGTTTAACCCAAAACCAGTGACGTGAAAATTTTAGACCAATATAAATAAGGTTGTGGGATTCCACCACATTATAAATTTTTGTATAAAATTATTCAATCATACGGATCAGATTTACTGTACGGTCACCCTTGGCGCGATTTTTTCCACATTGGCGATAAATTATTTTATATGGCAACCCCATCCGACCCGACAAGGAATTGCAGCAACCCTATTGGACCTTGGAAAAGGTTGGTTTTTCGGAAGGAAAGAGCGCTTCTTTTTTTTTTTTAATGAACGCATATTTTTTAACAAAATATCGATGTTTTGCGTTCTATGATTGGTAACCGTTTTAAAATTTGAATTCTTTTTGTGTTAGTTGATGTCTTAGCTTTTTAGAAGGATTGTAATTGGTTACCGCTTAGGTCCAGAAATTAGGTCCAGCTTAACCGGGTCGCAACGGAATATATTAGCAAAAGCGGAGAGCTTGAAGGTGATTGATTTATTATTGCCCTATACAAAAGGTTGTTCGCGTAGGAAAGTCCGCGGTTTTTTAAGACTATCCACAGGATTAATTAGACCGTTATTTTTTTTTACTTATTTGTGCATTCCTCATTTATTATTGCCCTATACAAAAGGTTGTTCGCGTACGAAAGTCCGCGTTTTTTTAAGAACATACACAGGATTAATTAGACTGTTATTTTTATTTTTTTTTTACTTATTATTGCTTATTTGTGCATTCCTCATTTATTATTGCCCTATACAAAAGGTTCGCGTAGGAAAGTCCCCGTTTTTTTTTAAGAACATCCACAGGATTAATTAGACCGTTATTTTAATTTTTTTTACTTATTATTGCTTGTTTGAGCATTCCTCATTTATTATTGCCCTATACAAAAGGTTGTTCGCGTAGGAAAGTCCGCGGTTTTTTTAAGAACATCCTGGCTTTGGACGCCATCTTGATTTGGCTACAAACATGTCTCGGATTCTACATCTTTACCCATTTTTCACTACGCTGTTTTCTTTAAATCTCGCTCGTGCAAGAAGTCGCCATTTTGGCGAGATTTTGAAAAAGTCGCCAAGGGTGACCGTACAGTAAATGTTTACCAATCATACAAATTTCAGAAGTTTTTTGTATTATATTTATTATACATGAATTAATTAGTTCAAAATATGTCACCAATAGCAAATGAAAGGAACTTGCATTGCGAAAAAATTATTTGTAAGTAAACAGTAAAAAATTAGACACAATACGAAAATACATAAATCTGAAATAAAATATGCCTATTTTTCAAATCCTCTGAGCATTGACTAGCATTTCTTTTGAATATTCCAAGCAAACACAAGGGCTTATACATAATGTACAAGAAAATGAAGCTTTTCTCTATGAACAGCATAAAACAAGTGTTATAGCATCCCCAAAACAGGATAATTCAGTGGAATTTTGAGCTTGCAATAAAAAATTCATCACTGCAATAATAATCATTCAAATAGCTTTCTGCTGCAATCCCATAATCTATTTTCTTTCAACATACTCAATTATCAGATGAGTTAAGTAACTTACTTTCCAATTCCATACATACAGAATACTTATGCTTGCTGCATAACGAATTCCAAGGGATTAATGCACAATTTCCCAATAAAATTTAAATGAAAATTAACCACCAAAATACAAAATAAAATGAAAACATTAAAATTGCCTATTTTAAGAGCCATGTGCAAAATTGGAATGCTTATGATACTGCAGGAAAATTTTGTTGTATCTAACTGTCTTATAAGTATTTTTCAAGAACACACTACAATATTAAATAAATAACTACATCTTAAGCATCAAAGTACTATGGAATTTTTTACAGTTCTGCTTGTAATGAGTATTGTACGCATGCCTAGAATCACTGATTACTCGTCCAAAAAGGAGACACTTGGAAATTCAAGAGTGAAAATGATGAGTAAAAATAGATTTTTACATATTAAACACTATTTCCATATATCCGATAGAGAATACAAACTTAGGAAGGACAGTGAAAATTTTATTTTCACGCAAAAAAGTAGTCACTACAAATATACTTGCGAAAAAAATTTCAGAACGTTTTAAGCCGCACGCTCACTTATCAGTTGATGAAGCATTGGTCAAATTTAAGGGACGTTTGGGCATTATTCAATATATGCCTTTAAAACCAGCAAAAAGAGGCATCAAAATTTGGATGTTGAGTATACCTTACTTAGGATACACTGTCCATTGAAATGTACTGCGGAAAGAAAGATAATACCCGACGATCAATTAATGGATTGGGATATGATGTTATGCACCTAGTTAAAGACTTAGCCCATAAAAGCCAAATAATACTTTGATCGCTTTTTCAGTAATGTGGTGCTGAAGAAAGATCTCCTAAAATAGGGATATATTCTTGTGGAACTGTGATGGAAAATCTAAAGAATTTGTCCCAAGCATTATAAAATTTAAAGGTCCCACATGAAATCAAATGTTTTCAGTGTAAAAATTTTCCAAATATGCTGTGTACCACCCTGGGTAGATAAAAAACAAATACATCTTTTATCGACAAATGTTAAAAATGAGAGCTGCTTGGTCGCTAGAAGAAAAGGATCAGAGAAAAATTTAGTGCAGTCCCCAGTAACTTTCGCCGACTATAACAAACACATGGGGGGAGTTGATTTGGCTGACCAACACAGAAAATATTTTTCAGTGGCTAGGAAATCATCCAAATGGTGGTGTTATGTGTTTTCCTTCCTCCTTGATACTGCTATTAGCAATGCATACAGTTTGCACAAAACTACTAACTCTCCACTGACTAAGCGATCGTTTCAACTCTACGATTTCAAGTTAGAACTCAATGATGAACTGGTAAAAGGGTGTGCAAAAAGAAACAATTCCAATTTCTCACCAACTCCTATGCAGTCATAAGAAAAGAAAAGTTGATGGACGTAAAAGGACTTGTGTCCGTTGCCGGAAGCTTGGATTTAAAACTATAAGCGGCCGTTCCATTGAAAGCTCCTTTGAATGTCAAATTTGCAAAATGTCTATCAGAATTGTTTTAATGACGATTAGAATTTCAATACTGAAGAAATTGCTCTATTCAAGAATATTCCAGAATTTCAGTAAGTTTATTTTTAATGTGCTATTAAATTAATTCTGTTGAGATATACAGACAGCCCTCGACTTTCGCACATAATTGGTTCCTGAAAGTGTGTGAATGTTCGAAAGTAGAGGGATGTAAAAAAACCCATCAAAAATTGTATTTTAAAATATTTATTTATCAATACTATATTAAAAATATTTATTTACCAATATACATAATTAAGTTATCGAGACGTGTTTAAGTGCTTTCAGGTGTTTTCGTTATAAACTTGTCAAGAGTTTGTTGAATACCACCCTTTTTTTCTTTTCTTGATAGTTCTATAACATGTTGTCTTTCTCAATCGCCCTACATACTTGAGATATACGTTCTCCATTGGGATCACATTCTTCCGTGAAAATCAAAAATTTGTCAAGATGCATGAAGGCTTCATTCATATTTCTGATTGTCAAAGTCTTGACGATTTTATCAGTTTGTTCCTCACTTTCATTGTGTATTTCATTTAACTCTTGTTGCTCAATTAAGTATTCATTTGACAGAGGTACTGAGTGAGATCAACTCATTAACAACTTCGTTGTTGACGTCCAAGTTTAGTTCATTCATTAGACTAACTATTTCATCTCTGATAGTTTCAGGAGTTTCTTCAGAATTTATAAAATCACTTATCATTTGTGGGCATAATTGTTTCCAGGAACCTTTCATTGTTGACTCTTATATTTCAGCCACGAGTCTCCAATATCGTTTATTGCGTTCCATATAATTCCATAGTTCTTCCAAAAATCTCTTAATGTAGGCCCACCTTCCCTGCCAGTTGCCTTGATTCATTATTGTCCTCGTATAATATCGTTTAAACGTAGCTATCACTGTTTGGTCCATGGGCTGTATGAGGCAGGTAGTATTGGGAGGAAGAAACACAACATTGATTTCCGGGTATAAATTCTATAGAGATTTTGGGCATCCTGGAGCATTGTCTAAGATTAATAATGCTTTAAATTGTAAATTTTTATCTTTCTGCCAGCAAGAAATGAAAAGTGAACCAATCTTTAAATATTAACGCAGAATATTTAAAGATTGCATAGGCATTTTTATTTGATTTTCAAATGACTGGAAGCAATTCTTCATCTTTCCCTTTCAATGCTCTGGGATTTTCGGCTTGATAAACTAACATTGGCTTCAATTTTAAATCACCAGCTACGTTTCCACCAAGAAGCAATCGGTTTTTAGAAGGTTTATATCTAGGGGCACCTGATTCTTCCTTCGATAAGAATGTACGATTAGGCATTTTTTTCCAAAATAAACCCGTCTCGTCTACATTGAATATTTGGCTACAATAATTTTGGACAATGAAGAAATAAATTCTTTTGCAGCATCTTTATCTGCATCAGCCGATTCTCCAATAAATTTAATGTTATGTAAAGAATACCTCATTTTAAATTTACCGAACCTGCCATTACTTGCTTGAAACACCCTGTTAGAATCTTCTTTTAATCTAGTCTTCCAATCTTCATGCAAACTAAGAGCCTTAGCTTGAATAATTGAAAAACTCAGAGGGACATCGTTTTGATGTTGATCATCAACCCACGATGACAAAGATCTTTCCATTTCATCCATCACTATGCCGTGTTTTTTTTAGGAAACAATCTTTGAAGATATATTTCCACAATTTTGAATGTATTCCTTAATTTTATATATTCTTGTTTTTCAAAATTGAACATATCGTAGACTTGTTTATTTTGTACGAACGGCCGATTGAAGCAAGATTCACCGCTTTCAGAACGTCAAATTATTTCCATCTGTCTCAATCGTATGAAGTTTACGAGTCCTTAATTTCTTTTTGTTCGTATCAACACTGCAGTTTCTCCGTTTCTCACTCATGTTTACAAATTTATAAGGGCGAAATATTTAAACATAAACAAATAAATTGGCAAAACACACAACGCATCGAGACGTGCCCTAACGCAAGACTAAACCTGTTTAATACATTGTATGTATTTGACATTCGGCCACCGCGGCTCGGAACCCTAGTGACGTCACGATTCCGAGAAGTCCGCTACTCTAGACAGCAATGTGTGAGCGAGCAAAAGTTACCGCGCTCCGTGGGAGCGACTGCATGGAAGCAAACAATTTTTACATTATCAACAAAAATCTTTTAAAAAATTGATTTTTAAAAATGTGCAAAATAGCGAAAGTAGAATGTGCGAAAGTCGAGGGTCGCCTGTACTTCTAAATCATAATAAGTGTTTATCTAGAGCAAATTTTGTTTGATCATAATTTACCATGAAAGAAATTTTCTACAATAATTATCACTTGTACTGGGAATATATATTTTTGTTGAATTTAATATAAATATAATGTGTGTATATATTCCGTGAAACCCGAACTAATCAAAATTTTAAAATATTTTTTAAGGAAAACAGAAAATAAATAAATTAGTTATAATTATTGACTGATTAATCCATTCAATACCTCTATGTTAAATTGATAGAAATGTTTTTTAATACTTTTCTACTTCAACCTGTGAAATGTACGTTATAATAGCTTTTTCAACGAAATTTTGTATGGCATGTTCTCGGAACCTGAGCTTCAGAGCAACTGTCTCCTAAATTAGCCTGAGTTCTCTATGCTACAAAGCTTTACCTTTTCTAAACTCAGGCTGAGCATACAAATCTGAGTACATGGTTTTGCTAACTGAGGCAAATTTTTTGAAGTTTCCGATTTTGTAGATGCATTAGCAATGCATCTTAGAAAGGCTATTTACATGGATATGTCATAATAGTTTCATTTGTTGAGAATTCTACATTACATCATCAATGGATGAAAAAACATGAGGTTTGCATATTTTCTGTTTGCATGAGAAATGTTTCTGCGAAATTTCTAAAATATTTTCTTTCTTCATGCTTATACACTATGTGGCCAAAAGTCACTGGACACCCGGTACTGTTGGTTCGAAAGGCACCAGACGTGTAACTAATAGGATGTCGAGCCTCCTTTAGCTGTAATTACAGCGTTTACCCTTCGGGGTAGGCTATCCACTAAGTTCTGGTAAACTGTCGGTGGAATTGTGCCCCATTCCTCCTGTAGCACGGTGAACAGTTCACGCTTGGTTTTTGGTCGAGTGGGTCTCGCACGTAACCGATGCTCCAACTCATCCCAAAGATGTTCTAGAAGGTTCAAGTTGGGCTTGGAGCCGGCCAGGCAAGCACTTCCACCTGATTATTGTCAAACCATGACGCAATGACGCATGCTGTATGAACAGGAGCATTATCGTGCTGATACAGAAAAGGACCTGTTCCAAACTGTTGCCTAAGTGTCAGAAGCATGCTATTGTCTAAAATGTCTTCGTACACACCAGAAGTCATTGACCCGTCGATTAAAACTAACGGGCCAAGCCCAAACTGCCGCCACCAAATTTCACGGTTACACAATACACTCCAGTAAATACCGTTCGCCAGGTCCATACACGCCCATCAGAGTGCCAGATCATGTATTGTGATTCATCACTCCACACGACATTCTTCCACTGCTCCAAAGTCCAATTACAGTGCTCTTTGCACCATTGCAAACACCTCCGGGCATTGGTGTGTGTGATTATTGGCTTACTGGCAGTGGCACGACCATGAAAACCGAGTGCTATCACCTCTCGGCACTGGCCTGTGTACCCGAGCTGAGACAGAAGTTCTCTGCAACCTCTGACAAAGATGTCTGCTGGATGTTTCACAGCACGCTTCAGGGTTCTCTGGTCTCGATCAGTTAGTTTCTTAGGCCAACCAGAGTGATAATTCGGTTCAGTACTTCCATGGCATTTCCACTTGACTATGACATCGCTAACTATGGACAAGGGCACGTTTAACTGCTGAGAAATCTGACCGAATGTCCAAATTTATGGGCACCTACGATCATGCCCGTTTCGAATGCATTCAACTCTTTCCGTTGACTCATTGTAACAGAAAACAAGCGTTTGATGCTCCAGCATTTCTGCCTTCACTTATATAGCATCGATTGTGTGCTAACGTCATACTGGGATCATTTACTTGAAGTGAAGGGGTGTCTGGTGACTTTTGGCCATATAGTGTATATTATATTTAGTGCTTTTATTTGGCCATGCATGCAGCTTTTTCTATTCTTAAAACTCGTGCCATAAAAATCTAAATAACAAACTCTAGATCGATCAGATGTATCAAACAAAAGAATAGCTTTAAAAATGAATTCTATAATTCTTGCTATAATTTAGAATACAGTAACCCATTCTTCGGTAGTACCTCGATCTGTCACACATTGTTACTTTTCCCTGGATTAATGTTTGGTTTGGACGCAGTAGAGAAAATATGTCTGTTTCTTTAGAACTGAGGTCACTTCCAGCAATTTAACCTTTCCAGTGGGATCCCCACAATGTGAAATTTCACGTGGTATTTACCACCCAAGGGGTTAATTGGACCTCTAAAGAAAGGTAGAAAAACAGTAAATGGCCTCTATTCGAGGCGGCTTTTCGTATTCACTGCTTGAGGATGAACATGTGCTTTTGCAGCAATGAGAAACGCAAACGACTGAAGCTCAGGGTGTTACTCGCGTTGAAGAGAATAGAGTAGAGTTCCAGTGATCCGAAGGATTCCAGTGATCTTTTTTGTCCATTGTCCCTTTTAATACTATGCTTCATATAAAAGAACCAGTGTTGCTGTTTGTATACAGGTTACGGGAAATCGAAGCCTGAGGACAGAGGGAGATTCTTGAGTGAACAATTGACTTCACATCGATCAGTCAGCTTCTCTTGTACACAAAACCACTTGTATCGACAGGTAACACGAAATAATCCAAGAAATGTTGAAAACATTAATCCAGAAGTGGTTGTTGGGAGTTAACCAATAATCAAAAGAACAAAATTCTAAGAATGCAAACTATAAGAATGAGATGACCTTATTAGTAACTGAGTTATGTTTTCCCTCATCTGACCAGTTTTAGCCCCCTTGGTCTTTTAGAATGGAAGTTATCACAAATTTATAACAATAGAAGAAACTATACTACACTTATCATTTTGAGTGACGCACACTTGACCGTCGCTTTCAACGTGGAATTTGACTGTACATGTTCACTTGTATTTTTAAGCGAAATTTAATTCCAAGACATGTTTTGTACCTACGCATGTATAATAGTAACTGAAAAAGGAAAACCGTGTAAAGAATGACTTTTAAACTGAATTACGAGCTATAAAAGCTAACTTGCGATTTATTAGTGTGGATTGGTGATAGTAGTAAAGTGTGAATATTATTTCCAATAAACAAAGGTTTCCAAACTTAAAGGTTTGCCTATCTTAGTGTTTTTAGGAAAAGGCACATATTTTTAAAAGTTCCCACAAACGACTAAAACGTCCATTTCAGGGACATAACTGTGACGTAATTCTTGTCATACTTTAATGATGTACAAGATGCTTTTGGTCTACAATTTTAAAAGAAACCATTATCAAAAAATTCACACTGCTTAAAGATTCAATTTATAAGGAAGAATTATTGAAAATAACCACTTTTATAACCATCACCGAAAACCTTCTTTAACCCTCTGACATCCGTATGCATCTAAACATCATGTCCTCAGAAACCCAAAACGCCCGAGTAGCATTAGTTCAATCACCAATATTTCTTCCCCCCTCGTTTGCAACTTATTTTACACCTAATCGGGGGATTCTACACTGGGACCGAAAACAGCGCTGGTTGGGGGTTGTATGGAAAGTGCTCTTTTCAACTTATAAGTCGATCTTAGAATTATATATATATATATATATATATATATATATATATATATATAGACATGTTGTGTATGCTGATGTTCAGCGTCCATTACATAGCATTTTTAAACTCTCAAAAAGAAAACACGGATAGAAAATTGTCAAATTGTTAGAAAGAACAATTTTCTTTTAATGAAATATAGCGCAAAATAAAGCAATTGTAATTACTTATAAAACAAGGAAAATATTTTTTAATTTTAGAACCACCACATTAGGTTACGTTTAATTTTAAGTACATATTTTTCATTAAATGTTTTAAAAAGGCAATTTAATTTCTTTATTTCCCTCTGATCTCTTTTACTTCAAATCTCTTGCAACAGGAATATACAAGGTATACTTTTTCTGTTGTGTTATCGGCAATTAATTTGTAATTTCTTATCTTATTTTTAAAACAATGTATCAAAAATTCGTGATAATTTTCAAATTAATAATATATCTTTTGCTTTGAAATTGATGTTTAAAAAAGGTTTTCGGAAATATAATAGTGATAAAAGTGGTTATTTTTCAATAATTCTTCCTTATAAATATGATCTTAAAAGCAGCGTGATTTTTTTGATAATGGTTTCTTTTAAAATTGTAGACCAAAAGCATCTTGCAATAAAATATGCAAGAATTACGTCACAGTTGTCCCTGAAATGGACGTTTTATTCGTTTGCGGGACTTAAAAATATGCGCTTTTTCCTAAAAACAGAGATAGGCAAACCTTTAAGTGTGATAACCTTTATTTATTAGAAATAAAATTCAGACTTTACTACTATTACCCAACCCTCACTAATAAATCGCAAAATTAGCATTTATAGCTCGTAATTCAATTTAAAAGTCATTCTTTACACAATTTTTCTTTTCAGTTACTATTGTATATGCGTAGGTACAAAACATGTGTTGGAATTAAATTTTACATAACAATACAAGTGAACATGTACTTGTCAAATTCCGCGTTGAAAGCGACGGTCAAGTGAGCGTCACTCAAAATGAGAAGTGCATTATAGTTTCTTCTATTGTTATAAATTTGTGATAACTTCCATTCTAAAAAACCAAGGGGCTAAAATGGTCAGATGAGAGAAAACATAAAACTCAGCTACTAATAAAATCATCTCATTCTTAAAGTATGCATTCTTAGAATTTTGTTCGTTTGATTATTGGGTTACGACATACCCTCAACGACCACTTTGGGACTAATGTTTAAAACATTTCTCGGATTATTTCATGTTGCCGGTCGATACAAGTGGTTTTGTATACAAGAGAAACTGGCTTATCGACGCGAAATCAATTGTTCACTCAAGAATCTCCCTCTGTCCCTCAGGCTTCGATTTCCTGTAACCTGAATACAAACAGCAACACTGGTTCTTTTATATGAAGCATAGTATTGAAAGGGACAATGGACAAAAAAGATCACTTGAATCCTTCGGTCCCAACTCTGCTCTATTCTCTTCAACGCAAAAAACACCCTCAGCTACAGTCGTTTACGTTTCTCATTGCAGCAAAAACACGTGTTCATCCTCAAGCAGTGAGAGCTAAACCTAAGAGCCGCCTTGAATAGAGAGAGGCCATTTACTATTTTTCTACCTATCTTTAGAGGTCCAGTTAACACTTGGGTGGTAAATACCCACGTGAAATTTAACATTGTGGGGATCCCATGGGTAAGGTGAAAGAAATTGTTGGAAGCTTTGAGCAATCAGTTCTAAAGAAACAGACATATTTTCTCTACTGCCTCCAAACCAAACATTAATCCAAGTGAAAGTAACAATGTGTGATAGATCGAGGTGCTACCGAAGAACTATCTAACTGTATTCTAAAGCACAGCTACCGAACAACGGTAACTGTATTCTAAATTATAGCAAGAATTATAGAATTCTCCATTAAATTTGACCAGTGCTTCGTCAACTGATAAGTGAGCGTATGGCTTAAAATGTTTGGAAAATTCTTTTCGCAAGTATGTTTCTAGTGGCTCTACTTTTTGGTGAAAATAAAATTTTCACTGTCCTTCTTAAGTTCGTATTCCCTGTCGGATATATGGAAATAGTGTTTAATGCGTAAAAATAGATTTTTACTCATCATTTTCACTCTTGAATTTCCAAGTGTCTCATTTTTGGACCAGTAATCAGTGATTCTAGGCATGCGTACAATACTCATTACAAGCAGAACTGTAAAAAAATTCCACAGTTCTTTGATGCTCGCAATAGGTTTCCATCTCTCGTCTGTAAATCCTCGCATTTTGGCACAAAATTCAGCATACTTATTTGTATTAACCCTGATGAGTTCGGATATCTCTTCACTCATTAATAATTTTAGATAGTCCAACGCTGAAGAGCCAGGTGGTAACATATGAAGGGGACCAGAAAAATTAGTGAATTGGGGGACGTTTATGCGTTCGTTCTCAACCACTTCCGAATCCCATTCAACGGTACCGTCATTTTTTTCAGTATAAAGAATATCTATATTTTCTTCATCTTCGGATTCACTATCGACACTGATTGAATTGTTTCCCAATTCCTTAGTTGGCATTTCCAATTCGTCATCTTTACTCCTATCCAAATCTGATTCATCTGTATCATAAAAGAGTATTGTTTCGATCTCTTCTCGAGTCAAAATTCTTCTGTACCGAGGCATTTTAAAGGCAAAAAATCTCACAGGTGGTTATCCGATCCGCAGACAGACTGAAGAACGTAGTTAGAAATCGACCCCCTAACACCTGATGATCATTTAGCACACCTTCAGGTGACAAGGAGATGTTCGAAAATCCTTTGTAGAGTGGGGATGACGGATCAGATTTACTGTACGGTCACCCTTGGCGCGATTTTTTCCACATTGGCGATAAATTATTTTATATGGCAACCCCATCCGACCCGATAAGGAATTGCAGCAACCCTATTGGACTTTGGAAAAGGTTGGTTTTTCGGAAGGAAAGAGCGCTTTTTTTTTTAACGAACGCATATTTTTTAACAAAATATCGATGTTTTGCGTTCTATGATTGGTAACCGTTTTAAAATTTGAATTATTTTTGTGTTGATGTCTTAGCTTTTTAGAAGGATTGTAATTGGTTACCGCTTAACCGGGTCGCAACGGAATATATTAGCAAAACCGGAGAGCTTGAAGGTGATTGATTTATTATTGCCCTATTCAAAAGGTTGTTCGCGTAGGAAAGTCCGCGTTTTTTTAAGAACATCCACAGGATTAATTAGACCGTAAGTTTTATTTATTTTTACTTATTATTGCTTATTTGTGTATTCCTCATTTATTATTACCCTATACAAAAGGTTGTTCACGTAGGAGAGTCCGCGTTTTTTTTAAGAACATCCACAGGATTATTTACACCGTTATTATATTTTTTACTTATTATTGAGTATTTGTGCATTCCTCATTTATTATTTCCCTATACAAAAGGTTGTTCGCGTAGGAAAGTCCGCGGTTTTTTAAGACTATCCACAGGATTAATTAGACCGTTATTTTTTTTTACTTATTTGTGCATTCCTCATTTATTATTGCCCTATACAAAAGGTTGTTCGCGTACGAAAGTCCGCGTTTTTTTAAGAACATCCACAGGATTAATTAGACTGTTATTATTTTTTTTTTTTTTACTTATTGCTTATTTGTGCATTCCTCATTTATTATTGCCCTATACAAAAGGTTCGCGTAGGAAAGTCCCCGTTTTTTTTAAGAACATCCACAGGATTAATTAGACCGTTATTTTAATTTTTTTTACTTATTATTGCTTGTTTGAGCATTCCTCATTTATTATTGCCCTATACAAAAGGTTGTTCACGTAGGAAAGTCCGTGGTTTTTTTAAGAACATCCTGGCTTTGGACGCCATCTTGATTTGGCTACAAACATGTCTCGGATTCTACATCTTTACCCATTTTTCACTACACTGTTTTCTTTAAATCTCGCTCGTGCAAGAAGTCGCCATTTTGGCGAGATTTTGAAAAAGTCGCCAAGGGTGACCGTACAGTAAATGTTTACCGGGATGACCGATTACCCTCCTCACTGGTAGAGGGGCAGAAACGCTGATTACTTTAAAGGCCGGACGGGCAGCTAGCGGTTGTCTGAATGAGAAGCCGTCTCGGGCGGGTCGACATCCAGAGGGTTAAAAAAAATCATCAAATTTCTTCAAATTTCAAAGCAAAAAATGTTATTAATTGGAAAATTATCCCTAATTTTTAATACATTGCTTTAAAATAAGATAAGAAATTACCAATTAATTGCCGATAACACAACAGATAAAGTATACCTTGTGTATTCCAGTTGCAAGAGATTTAAAATAAGAGATCAGAGGGAAATAAAGAAATTAAATTGCTCTTTTAATAAAACATTTAATGAAAAAATATGTACTTAAAATTAAACATAACCTAATGCGTTTGCTCTAAAATTGAAAAATATTTTCCTTGTTTTGTTATAAGTAATTGCACATTGCTTTACTTTTGCACTATATTTCATTAAAAGAAAATTGTTCTTTCTAACAATTTGACAATTTTCTATCTGTATTTTCTTTTTGAGAGTAAAAGATGTTATGTAATGGAAACAGAACATCAGCAAACAGCAACATGTCTATATATAATTCTAAGATCGACTTATAAGTTGAAAAGAGCACTTTCCATACGACCCCATCAAAACAAGCAGTTTTCTGTCCCAGTGTAGGGCCTTTCTCATTGGAGCCACACTAATCATTTAGTTACACAGGACTTTTATATCTAAGTACATATAATGATACATTTCACATTAAAGTTAATTCTGCCTCTGCAAATGTCACGAAGAAAGAAATGTCATGTGAAATGAAGAAAGAAATGTCATGCGAAAGGAAGAAAGAAATGTCATGTGAAAGGAAGAAAGAAATGTCATGTGAAAGGAAGAAAGAAATGTCATGTGAAAGGAAGAAAGAAATCTCATGTGAAAGGAAGAAATATTCTTTGAGATTAATTCTGACTCTTTCATTTGGACAATAAATATATTGCTCATGCAAGCTAAATATAAAAACTTTCTTTAAATTGGCAAATATTTTAACTAACCTCCTTGAATGTCTTCTTTTGGAATGTCTCCTGTGACTGTATCCATCTGGGGAATATTTCTTCAAAGCATAATGATCAGTGTAATCTTCTGAGTCAGATACTGAACGTCTTCTTTTCCTTTGGTGATGCATAACGAATTCTGAAATAAAATAAAATCTATATTAATTGTAAAATGTGGTAAAAAAAATATCGGGCATACATAATCAGTCACGGTAAACTTCCTTACAGAAATTTTGTATTTTACACAATTATCTATTAGTTCTGGAAACAAGGAAGTTTATATAAAACATCATGCAAACGTTAAGTGCACATTTTTCAATTTGATCACGAAAATAATCTAATTATCATTAAAATGCGTCTCTAACTAGAAATCGCAACAATCGAATGTGTGTTATGAATTACCATTAGAGTTCTGAAGTTAAAATTTCGGCATAATACATGCAACGATCAAGACCGGGAAAAAACAAAAATTTATCGACATCCAAAACAGTAATAACAAATTAAACTATTTACATACATCAAATGCAATTAATACACAGCATTACGCAAAATGTAACGACACACAAAATGGCTACCAGCATCTTTAGGGTTAGGAGCATCGAATAAAATACTTGCATTAAAGATCACTTACCAGAAATTCAAAATCGAAAACAGAAAAGAACTTTAATAAAGCCTCAAATAACCAATTTCCTGAAGTTCAACAAATTGTCATGAATTATCTCAAAAAACACTTGGAATTCGTAAATTTCACGGACAACGAGCTTTCAGTCTGAAAATGTAAGTTGAAGTAGAAGTACAGGTACAGGTATAAATGTTCTGTGAAACAAAATGCCAATTTATTATTACAAATATGTAATTATTATAAATTTAAAAGGTTAGGTAATTGAATTTACGTCACACAGGAGCAATTCCAACGGACTTTTTATAAATTAAAAAAAATATCCACTTCTACAAACTTTTAAAATAAAATTAATCTAAGTGACTAAAAAGTTAGACGTTGAATTCTAGTGATGGGTCGCGGTACCCCATTTGCAGAGTAACGGATTAGCAAACGGAGAGTTCTACTTCAAATCCAACCAAAGACCAAAGAGGGCTGGTGCACGTTAAATCCGTCGTGACCCCAAAAGTCTTCACGTTGGCGTGGTGTGGAATTTTGGAGTGGGGTGCCAGCTCAGATGTGACCTCGTCATCTGACCGTGGTTCAAAATTACGTGGCGTATCCTCGGTTCTTTCCCTTCTGGTATAATCCCAGACCGTCGCCAATAGCCCGTTGTGTTGCTCCAACGCGACGTTAATTAAAATACTTACCTACCTATATAGTGATATGACAGACGCATGTATGTATTTTAATTAACGTCACACTGGAGCAACACGACTGGTGACGGTCGGGGATCAATCCCAAAGGGAAAGATCGAGGACAACACCACTTAATTTTGAACCACGGCCAGATGACGAGGGAACACCTGAGCATGACAGACGCAAAAACTTAAGATTGACCCATAATTTTGAATTTGAGACATCCATTGAGAGATGTGCAGAAAACAATAAATAGTCTCCGGAGCATGTGAGAATGTTTATTAATAATTATATTTAGTTCGACAGACAATTCTCTCATGGATTTAGCTTATACATAAGGTAGGTAGGTATTTTAACCAACATCGCATTGGAGCAACACAGCGGTCAATTGGCGATGGTCCGGTATCGAAAAGCTTTTCACAAGGTGGTAATGGTAATAAATTAACGTCGTACTAGAGCACCACGATGGGCTATTCACGACGATCCGGGATCAATCCCGAAGGGAAAGGTCGAGGACAACACCACGTAATTTTGGATCAAGGTCGGATGACGATCGAATCCGAAGGGAGGGGAAAAGGAATTGAATTAATGTGACATTGGAGCAAGACAACGGGCTATTGGTGACGGTCCAGGATCAATGAAGGGAAAAGATTCAAGGACAACACCACGTAATTTTGAACCACGGTCAGATGACGAGGCAACACCTGAGCTGGCACCCCACTCTCCAAACTTCCACACCACGCCAACGATCTCGAAGGGAAAGATTCAAGGACAACACCATAATATTGAATCACGTTCGGATGACAAGGTCACACCTGAGAGATTATACCACTCTCAACTCCAAAGTGGGGACATTTCAGACCACGGCATGTCCTCACGTTGGCGTGGTATGGAAGTGGAGTGCCAGGCCGGGTACTGACCTCATCATCTGGCCATAGTTCAAAATTGCGTGGTTTTTGTCCTCATATCTTTCCCTTCGGGTTTGAACCCGGATCATCACCAATAGTTCGTTGTGTTGCTCCAGTGCGATGTTAATTAAATACCTACCTGTGGAAATATTTGTTCATAGTATGTAAGTGCAATCAATTGGCTCGTTTTCCATCACGATTTCAGCACTTCGAAATCATGGAGGTTTCAGGTTTCTGTTAAACATTTTATAAAGTAAATATGTGTTGATTTAAATTGAGAACTGACGTTTATCAATGGCAATTTCAACCAACATTTTCGCATAATTCTGAGGCATAAAGTTAAAAAAAAAGTGGAAAAGCTTCAAGGGTTAGATATAGGACTTCGAAGTTAGAACTTCCCATAGTGAGGACCAAACATGGACACCCGTTTATATCGTTTTTTGAAGTCTTGTATACTCGAGTGTTCAGCTATTTTGCTCACTGTTAGACTTGTTTAAGAAGTATGGAAATAAGTTAATCTGCGTATATCTAAGATTCGAAATTTATCAAAGCAAAAAATGTTGTTAATTACCCTTTTAAATTTTTGACTGATTTTGTGAAAAAGTCCTGTGTAGGTTTTATATTAAATTTATATCTACATGCAAACCATTACTTTATACATACAAAAAATAAATAACAAACTAGAAGTTTTTCTTCTAAAGTTTCTTTATTTGTCACGTGTTTTTATGAAACATTGAGACATGTATTTACAGCACACATGAAACAAAAAACTCTTAAAATGCTGAAGCAATTTTAACTAAACAATTCTATTTTGAGTTTTGTTTCCCCACAAATTTCTCCTTTATTTATCCAAATTAGTCAATCAAAAGGAAAACTAGTCAATAGAATTGTAGCAGAACCAGTGTTCTTCCCCGAACGGAACGAGTGATGGTTATCAGCTGATTTCATGTGCGCATGATCGTGCTCATCTGGAACATGCCCGTTTAAAAACGGACGCATCTGTTATTTTAAAGCAAGAGCAATCGTTCTGTTGATCATCATAAGATGTGTACCGTTTTGTGTCTTGTCTGTCAATAAATAGTTGTCTCATCCTGAGATTTTATTTTATTTATAGCTGGCTTGATAAGTTGCTATCTATACATATAAAGTAGAGTTGGCGTTTGTCTGTATGTTCTTTATACAAATCTACACCATTTGACCAATCCACGCCAAATATGGCACACTTATTCTTTGGAACCCTGCGAGTTATGCAAGCTACATATTAACCCCCGTTCTCTTTAACCTAGGTGTGCAGTGGGGGCTAAATCAATTCGTCATATTTGAGCATTTCTAAGTTTTGTAAATTTGTGTTCTTTTGTAAATAATTCATTATAGTCTATCAATATTTTCAATCATCTTTTTCGAATTTCTCTATTTCAGAATGCTCATGACGTCGAAATTCGACACTCTTGTTCAGATCTTTCGTTTTTCAGAATTTTACATTTTTCAATGACCAGAATTTCGTTCCTGTTTATATTTATGTGTTCCATTACTTTCATGTTACAGATATATTATTTAGGAATTAAATTGCAATGAATTATTTTTATTTTCTGCCAAATACCATTAGACATGGGTAATTTCTTGGTGGTATATGTATATTTCGACGAACTTTCCTTAAGTCTTTGGTTAAATACTGTTGGATACTTTTATCTGATGCTAAAGCATACTTACAACTCAACTTGTGATGTTACATCGTATAAGTTTTTATTATGATTAGATAAGTGTTCAAAACTCATGATGTGATGCTGTATGAACCTGCTTTTCTTTTTGTACTTAATTATATGTTAAATTAGTCTAAATAAATTATTTGTTTTGTTAAAATATGCTTCCTCATCAATCCATGGCTTCAAATTGATAATAGAGCGTGGTTGATGTTTGTAAATGATTTTAAATTAGAATTCATTCGAATAGCCTAACTTTGTATTGCATTCCTTGGGAACTTTTCTGAAGCCTAACCGCACACTCAGAAAAATGGATTTCAATTTAACTAGGATAGAACAGGGTAAAGATGTAGAATCCGGGGCATGTTTGTCGCCAAGTAATTTTTGTCGCCAAATCAAGATGGCATCCAACACCAGTATGGCGGCCAACTTGCCGATTCGATTCGTTACATCAGCAAGTAAAAATGAGGAATGCACAAATAAGCAATAAAAAGTAAAGAAAAATAAAACTTACGGTCCAATTTAATTAGGTTTCTCAGGGTTCAAAATTTTAACAAAAATTAATTAAAACAATTAATTAAAAATTAAAAATTTTTTACAAAATATATACAATTTTTTACAAAAATTTAACCAATGAGTCATCGTATGGGTCGCCAGATCCATTTATTCATAACACATTTAATTGGCGTTTCATTCACCCATTTAATTCACGTAATCAAAAGAATCTTACACATATGCAATTTACAACACAATTGCCATACCTAATCAAGGATAAGTGAGCGGCTTTCGCTAAGGATTCATCATACATTTTCCCAAAAAAACGCATTTATTCGTCCAGTCTAATTAATGAATTGAATATCTAATTAAAAATTAAAAAAAAATCAATAGAAATTTGCCACTTACTTGAAAAAATGGTATTCCGAATTTTGAAAATCCACCGGAAAGCACAAAATCTAAATCCGTTGTGACCTTTGCTAACTCCGTTTAAGCGGTAAGCAATTAAAATCATTCTTAAAAGCTAAGCAATCAGAGAGCGCAAAAAAATCCAAACTTTAAACCGCTAACCAATCATAGAACGCAATACATCTGAATTTCCTTATAAGGAGCGAACTTCCCAACGAAAAAAAATCACCTCATAAGGTTGAGCTGGATTTGACGAGATTGAAAAAGGAAAGCATAGATGAATACCTTACAAGGTCGCGAGGACTTTCACAGCAAATGAACGAACTGGGTAAAACGGTTATTGTAAGAGAATTAGTTCGGTATATCGTGGAAGATATGCCAGAAAGTTATGAGACAATTGCAATGACATTATTTGTAAATAGAGGCATCAACTTCACAGACTTGAGACAAACCTTGGAGAATTTTGAAAAGAAAAATAAGGAAAGTTCCGTACGGCTTACAGAACTTATGACAAGCAAAAACAGAAGCAGAAATTATGCTACATATGTAAAAAACCTGGACACTTACAGAAAGATTGTTGGTTTGGAAAATCTAACCAAAATGTTAAGAAAAAAATTTCGATACTACAAAGCGTGCAAGGAACTCTAACATTTTCCGAAATGAGCGTGCACAAATTTCTGATGAGGAGCCTAAATTTGGTAAAGAATTAGCTATGACAAGTGAAAAAGCAAATGGTGATAAGGAACTGACAGAATGGCATTTGGACTCTGCCTGTACATCACACATGACCCCAAACGAAACTTGGATGGAAAATTTGAAGGAAGATAACACAATTGTCAGTGTTGCAGAAGAAGGTAGAAATATCGAATAGACTTGCGGAGGAGAGATTAGAGCAACTACTACTGAAGGAGATACAAGAGCTATTAGATTAAAGATTGTCTTATGTGTTCCAAAACTCAGAGGTAATTTAATGTCTGTTCCGAATATTTTTAATCGTGGAAATGAAGTAGTGCTTAATTAAAAAGGAGCATACATTTATGATGAAAATGGTCAATTGGTGTGTGAAGGTAAATTAAGAGACAATATGTTTATTATGAAACTGATACCTCGAAAGACAAAAACAGAAGATGAAACATGTCTCCAAACACAAATAAATTCCTATGAAATGTGGCACAGAAGACTTGGCCATCTAAATCATGAATACCTTAAAATAATGTTGGTAAATAAAATGGTACGGGGACTAGAAAAACTGGAAGGAGAAATCAAAACTTGTGATTCATGTATAAGAGGGAAAATGTCACGTTGTTCAAATGACACCACCTATTCAGAAACATCAGGAAAAACCCTTGAAGTATTTACATATAGATCTGTGTGGTCCATTTAGAGTGGCAACTTTAAGGAGAAAAAATATATGACAGTGGTGGATCAGTTTTCGAGAAGATACTTTTTTGAGTTTTTGAAATCAAAAGATGAAGCAAGAGAAGTTATACAAGTCTTGATAGGAAAGCGAGAAAATGAACTGAACACAAAAGTTAAAAGAATAAGGACAAATAATGGAACAGAATTTATCAATGAAGAAATGTGTCAGTATTTGGATCAAAAAGGCATAAAGCATGAAAAGACTACATTCTATTCACCGAGAAGTAATGGAGTGGCTGAAAGAGCAAATAGAACACTACTTGATAAAGCACGGACTTTTCTAATATAGTCAGTTAGCCCTTGAATTTTGGGTTGAAGCTGTAGCTACTGCAGAATATATGCACAATATAACACCTACAAAGAACCGAAGATATAAAACACCTACGGAGCTTTAGAAATCCAGAAAACCTTCAGTACGTCATGTGAAACCGTTTGGATGTATAGCATATTACAAAATTCATGACAACAAAAGACATAAGTTAGAAGCGAAAGCAAAGAAAGGTATTTTCATAGGATATTCAAAAGAAAGGAAAGCTTAGAGAATATTTGAAGAAGGAAGAAAAGTTTGTGAATCATCAGAGTGGCAACTTTAGGATTCGACGAATAATAACGAATTCGACCAATATTCGACTAATTTAAGAATGGATATATACCAAATGCAGAGAAAAAAAAAAGAAAAAAATTACATGGAAATAAGCCACACTATGGATAACCAAGATGATGTTGAAGAAACTAATATAAGACCTGAGACTAACTCACGAAGACAAATTGGATGAACAAGATAATTTACAAGTAATAATTTAAGTATTGATGATGGAAGTAATGAAGTAAGGAGATCATCACGGAATAGAATGATGCCTACAAGATACAATGATTATCAAGTGTATTCTGCGGGAGACATTACATCAGAAACTTATGAAAGTGCAACATCTAACGACAAAAATCAATGGATATGTGCAATGGATGAAGAAATTAATTCTATAGAAATGCATGAAGTATGGGAACCAGTTGAAAGACCTAAGAACAAGAAAGTTATCAAAAGTCGTTGGGTGTACAAGATCAAGAATTATGATGGCCAGAGTCTACTTCACGACAGAAAATGCTGCTCAACGTGCCCAAGCACCTCAGGAAACAACAGACTCTTTCTCCAGACTTTGCACCTAAAATGAGCGCACCCTATTGTACAACCAAGTACCAAAGTACTACACTTGAAACAATGGAAAGAAGACTTGGAACCGTCGAAAACAAGGACAAGTTGTACAAGAACAAGCAGGAATAAGGTCCAGCGATGCACTAGGCCGTGTGTACACCGTTGTAAAGACTTCTACGGAGTCAGATAGATGGCGCTCTTGCGCATGCCCGGAAGGATTTTGATAGACGAAAGAGATGGTAATGAGTGTGGTTGGACACTTGTTGGTTTTAAGAAAGAGAGTGACCGAAACTAATGTTTCGACTTTGATATGTACTACCTTATATTTTGTGTTGTGTTTGGTGCCTGTACTGTGACTATGATATTATTAAAAGTGGTTTAAACCAAAAAAGGCTGTATTCCTTGTGATGTGTGTAAAAGTGATTAAAATTTTGAGCAAGTCAGCACACTGTCCATCGAACCAACTCCGAATGCTTTCACCTGCGACTCCTGCTGCATGAAGTATGAGGCCAGATTCATTTATAGATTTGAGAACTTTTGTAGGAAGGGTCTGAGGAACTTACAAAGAGGCTTGCCAGCTTAGAGGACTTCTGGAGAACTATGAACACTGGAACAAAGCATTGGAAGAAGTAGCTGCATCTCGATCTCCAAAGATTTTACGTAATCGGTTTGCTTTTATGTTGCAAACAAACATCGACGTTGTCTTCTCCCTATCAGTTATGGATGAACCACAAGGAGAACCTGTCTGAAGACATACTGCACCAAGCACGCATACAGCGGCAGAATATAGATCTGGACTACAGTGATGACATCTTCAACATAGCTCTAATCTACATTGAGGATAAGATTATATTGTTGGGTGGATCCAGGGGCCGTACTTGTCCTGATATTCCTGAAAAAAAAAATAATACGTCCTGAAATGCCCTTAATTTTTGTATTTTGTCCATAAATTCCTGAAATTTTCTCCGACATTAAATGTTTACCCGTTAAAGCGTCCATTTCCCCTCTTTTGCTCGTCCCTTTACGGACGGCCTGCCTTATCTATGACGGACGAATGAAAAACAAACAAGTTCGCCATGACGTCATACGCTGCTGCTTCCTCAACCAATGATGTGTTAGCGTCTCCCCATCCGAATTTATGTCTAGTCAAACTCCTCGCGTTGTTTTTAAAAATGCCTCGAAATACAAAATTTTCAGAAATGTGGATTTCTTCTGAAAGAACAGATAAAAACGGTGATTTAATCAGTAGCTGGTGCCGAGGATGTTCGGAAGACAAGTTCGCCGGATTTTGCAAAGCATGTGATAAGTTCAGCGTTGCAAATAACGGGAGTTGCTCAACTAATATCTCATGCTAAGTGTTCAAAACATCAAAAAAGAATAAAAGAACCGAAAGGGTAAAGATGTAGAATCCGAGGCATGTTTGTCGCCAAGCAATTTTTGTCGCCAAATCAAGATGGCGTCCAAAGCCAGTATGTTCGTTAAAAAAAACTGGGACTTTCCTACGCGAAAAACCTTTTGCATAGGGTTGCCATAAAGCTGGATCAAAACACCAAGGTTACCATGTTTGGCGATAAATCGCTAGTGCCTCGGATTCGACATCTCCACCAATTCTTGAATTGATTCTGAATTTAATTTCAGACAATGGACTAAGCATTGATAAAGTCATTCAATGCTCTGTGGATGGTCCCAAAGTCAATCTATCATTTCTGAAAAAGTTAAATGCACATTTAAATTCATTGGGCATTCCAAATTTAATTGATGTTGGAATGTGTAGTCTGCACGTCGTTCACAATGCCATGAGAAAGGGTACAGAAGAACTAGACTATGATATAGACAGATTTGTATTGGATATTTTTCAGTGGTTTAAGTTGTCAGCAGCGAGAAGAGGACTTTCACAAAGTTCAGATTGAAACATTGGTGGATTCTACTGCAGACCATGTGTTTAGGAGGCATGTTGAAAGCAGATGGTTAACCCTAGGCCCTGTTTATGAAAGGATAATTGAGCAATATCCTGCTCTTCAAGAATATTTTCTTATTATTGAGAAGAAGAATAGTGAAAAATGTAGTAAGGTTTCAAAATTTTTGAGATCCGATAAATTTACTATATTTACATTTCACTGTTTTTTGCTAATACTTTTGTGTCATATCTCACACTGTTCCAGATGGAGACTCACCTGATTTATATTTTGTTTAGCAAGCAGAATGAATTAGTTAGGAACATAATGCGTAATTTTATAAAAACTGATGCTGGAATAAAAGAAGGGTTGCCCCTTTGCAATGTTAATTGTAGTGAAACCAGTTCTTGGTTACCCCTAAAACGTATTGAAGTTGGTTCCGGAGCAAAGAAAAGTCATGACATTTGTCATTACTGAGAACAAATATCACAAATGAAAGACCTTTCTGGAGTACGAAAGTATGATCATCTGACGAAATTAGTTAAGGCATGTTTAACTTTATCTCATGGCAATCGACACCAGAGCGTGGATTTTCATCCAACAATGCGATTGTTACTCAAGAAAGGTCATCACTGTCAGATATAGGTATTCGATCATTGCATGTTTGCAAAGATATTTTGCAAAAACAAAATTCTATATCAGATTTGATTACAAAGGAGTTGATTAAATTTATGCAGAAAGCACATGCTGAGTATACATCGTATTTGGAGCATGTAGTGAATCGCCAAGAGAGCGAGAATGTACGCGCCTTTAAAAATATAGCAACCCTGGTATGTGTAGTGGGGTTGCAAGAAAGTACGGAGAGAAGAGTGCGCGCTTATGAATTAATGTAAAGGATGGAAATAAAAAAATTGGTTTATCTTACAATGAATGGAGTTGAATTATGATTGAATATATTCACTGTTAACGAAGCACGTAAATATACCATAATGGTGACCCGGTGAGAATATACAGTGATTCTTATGAAGAATTTCAATGCGTGCGAGCTACATAGATTTGTGAAGTAGTTTCGTTTGGACAGCTCATTTTCAACTTTCTCTAGCGCCGAGGATTAGATACGCGTTACGCAATAACGGAATATCTCTCGGATTAAGACACGCCGGCTATTAGAAGAAAGGCGAACGGGGTAAGATCGAACTTTTTTATCTCTGGGTTACTTTTCTGTTTTGTTTTTACTTGCAATTTGGATATCTTGAATATTCCCTTGCACTATGTCTGAGGTCAGTGCAGTTCAAATTCCTGTTTTTAATAGATCGGATCCCGCCTTATGGTTTATCATGTGCGAAAGTACTTTCGCTTTGGCGGCTCCTAAACCTATTACAGAGTCTATGACAAAATATAATTATATTGTTTCTCATATACCACCTGAAATTGCCTCACTTATTCGTGATGTACTTGTAAAACCCGACTCTGTTGATCCGTACACTAAATTGAAAACAGAACTGATAGCTCGTTCCGGCGAATCTTCGCAACAGGAAATCAGACAACTTTTGTCAGGAGAGGAATTAGGATCTAGGAAACCCTCCGAGTTGTTGCGAAATATGAAACGTCGCGCTGAATCTCATAACGTCCCAGAAAATTTAATGTTGGAACTATTCTTACAACGTTTGCCGACTTCTGTTCAGTCTATATTAGCCGCCGTTACTGACCTCAAATTAGATAAGGCTGCTGAAATTTCTGATCGCATTCTGGAAGTTACTCCTTCTCCAATGGCGAATTGTGCTGTTTCACGTGAAGAGCATAATTCAAATGAGGAAAAATTTTTCCGTGAAATTGAGAAGTTGAACAAAAGAATCGATCAACTTTCGTTTCCGCGAGGTCGCTCCCCGTACCGAGGAAACAGAACTAGGAGTAATTCCAGGCGTTCATCGGTTTGTTGGTATCACCGTCGTTTTGGTGATAAATGTAGGGCCGACAAATGTGTCCAACCCTGTTTTTATCAGGGAAACGAGAATCGCGAAGAATAGAGGCGACCTATTCTTTGCCACAAATCTCGCGTCGCCTGTTCATTCGAGACCAGACAACTAACGTATCCTTCCTGGTCGATACGGGTAGCGACGTATCTTTGCTTCCTGCAAATAATTTTCAAAAACGAAATTCTTGTCAACAGACACTTTCAGCTGCTAACTCTTCAATTATTAAGGTATATGGACAAAAAACCCTTTCTTTAAACTTTAAATTACGGAGAATTTTTACTTGGACATTTTTAATTGCAAATGTAAACACACCAATTCTCGGAGCAGATTTCCTCCATTATTTTGAATTGGTACCCGATCTCCGAAATAAATGTATAAGAGATTTAAAAACAAAATTTCAGACAATTGGGCAAATGAAAAATGCTGATATTCATTCAGTAAAAACAATAACTGGAGATTCTGTTTATCACAACCTTTTAAATAAATTTCCATCGATTTCTAAATTGCCGGATCCTAATCAACCGGTTAAGCATAATACTGTCCATTACATCACAACTGTAGGTTCACCTGTTGTTGCAAAACCTAGAAGATTAGCACCAGATCGCTTGAAAATCGCCAAAACTGAATTCCAAAATATGATGATGCTTGGTCATTTACGACCTTCAAAGAGCAATTATGCATCACCACTTCATATGGTTCCTAAAAAAGGAACATTGGAATGGAGGCCTGTGGGCGATTATAGGGCATTAAATGCACAAACTGTTAAAGAAAAATACCCAATCCCACATATTGCTGATTTTACTTCAGAATTGCACGGTTCCAAAATTTTTAGCCATGTCGACCTTATTAAAGCTTATCATCAAATTCCAATACACCCTGACGATATTCACAAAACAGCGATATGTAGCCCGTTTGGATTATTCGAAAGTACGAGAATGCAATTTGGATTGTGTAATGCCTCTGCAACTTTCCAAAGATTTATTGATGAAGTTACTCGCGATTTAACCGGTGTTTATGCTTTTGTCGACGACATATTGATTGCATCAAAAGATGATAAAGAACACTTAGAACAACTTGAAGCTTTATTTTCAAAATTTCAGGAGTACGGTCTTTGTATCAATGTTTCAAAATGTACTTTCGGTAGACCTAGTATAGAGTTTTTGGGATTTAAACTTTCCGAAAAGGGAATAGAACCTCTTCCCGATAGAGTCCGATGCATAATGGAATTTCCCCAACCCACAACTTTAACTCAGCTCCGTAGATTCTTAGGCATGTATAACTTTTATAGAATTTTCATACCTAAAGCTGCTCACATACTTGCCCCTTTAGTACAATTTTTAGAAGGACACAAAAACAAAAAGAAATCTCGCTCTAGTGTTCGAAATTCTTCCGAACAAATAAAATGGAACGAGAATGCTGAACAATCCTTCAATGCTGCCAAACAAGCTATTGCTCTGACAACTCTTTTAAGACACCCTATTCCCGGGGCACAACTTAGCGTTTGGGTAGACGCTTCAGACTTTGCCGTCGGAGGCACTTTGCAGCAACTTTCTCACAATCAGTGGGAACCCATTGCATTTTTCTCTATGAAACTGAACAGAAGTCAACAAAAGTGGTCAACATATGACCGTGAACTATTTGCAATTTATTCCGCAATAAAGAAATTTAAACACATGCTAGAAGGCAGAAGTTTTCAAATTTACACAGACCAAAAACCATTAATTTACGCCTTTAAGCAAAAATCTGATAAATGTTCACCTCGGCAATTACGCCATTTAGACTTAATTTCACAATATTCCACAGACATCAGGCATGTGCAAGGTTCTAAAAATTCTGTCGCAGATGCACTTTCAAGAATCGAAATTGATTCGATTACAAAATCTCCAAATTTGAATTTTAAAGATTTTGCAGAAAAGCAGAAAAGTGATTCAGAGGTACAGAAGTATCTTCAAAACAATGACTCATCTCTGACTTTGGAATATAAACCATGCCATTCATCTGACTGTGATTTACTTTGTGATACATCAACTAGTTCACCTCGACCTTTCGTACCTGAATGCTTTCGAAAGCTCATATTTGAGCATCTACACAATATTTCTCATCCAGGAATTGCAGCTACCACAAAGCTGATATCCTCCCGATATGTGTGGCCCAATATGAAACGTCAAATCAAGTGCTGGGTACGCTCCTGCGAACCCTGTCAGAGATCAAAAGTCCAACGCCACACGAAAGCACCACTAGGAACTTTCGCACTTCCTGATGCACGTTTCTCGCAAATTCACTTAGACATTGTAGGTCCTTTACCCCCATCTGATGGTCACGTCTATCTTCTGACCCTCATCGACAGATTTACCAGATGGCCTGAGGCCATACCCATACCTGATACGACAACTACTACCATTTGCAAAGCAATATTCACCACTTGGATTAGTCGCTTTGGATGCCCATTATTTATAACCACAGATCAAGGATCTCAAATGAGATCAAATTTGTATCAAGAATTTGCAAACATGTTAGGCACGAATAGAATAAAAACGACTACATACCACCCAATTGCAAACGGCCTCATCGAACGTTTTCATAGACATCTTAAAGCATCTATCAAAGCACATGAAAACGATCGATGGACTGATATCATTCCCATCGTACTTTTAGGTATCCGTACCGCGGTTAAGGAAGATATCAAAGCAACTTGTGCTGAACTTGTCTATGGCAAAACATTAACATTGCCTGCAGACATGTTAGAAATCCCAGACCACAAACAAATCGTTGATACCTCCTTTGTCACTCAACTCAAAGAGCGGATGCGGACTCTTAATCCCATTGCTACTTCACGACACGGTGAAAGTCCAGTTTTTGTGCATCCATCTCTCACAGCATGTACGCACATTTTCTTACGAGTTGATTCAAACAAACCACCCTTGAGTCAGCCTTACACCGGTCCTCACAAGGTAATAAACAGAACCAATAAAACAATTACCATTGAACTGAAAGGAAAGAAATCGACTGTCTCTTTGGATCGAGTTAAACCCGCTTTTCTTCTTGGAGAGGATAATGTTCCTATCAAACGTCAATCCACTGTTACAGAGACACTTCCTACAAAGTCAATATCTCTTGCAAAACCATCTGTTTCCAAAGAAACTATTAAGAAACCAACAACCACGACACGAACTGGTCGTCGTGTACATTTTCCACAGAGATATACTGCCTATATTTAACTGTTAATTTACATCATATTTCTTTCTATTTTCTGTATGTCAAATTACATGTGTTACCTTATATTTATATATATATATATTTAAGTTATATTGTTCGTTCCATCGTACCCTCTGTCACTGGGGGGATACTCTGTAGTGAATCGCCAAGAGAGCGAGAATGTACGCGCCTTTAAAAATATAGCAACCCTGGTATGTGTAGTGGGGTTGCAAGAAAGTACGGAGAGAAGAGTGCGCGCTTATGAATTAATGTAAAGGATGGAAATAAAAAAATTGGTTTATCTTACAATGAATGGAGTTGAATTATGATTGAATATATTCACTGTTAACGAAGCACGTAAATATACCATAAGCAGTTGAGAAAGGAGAAAGAAAATAATTCTAGGAAAAGAAAGCTAGAATTAGAAAAGGAAGAAGCAGGGAATCTTAAGAAGAGGGAGAAAGAAGCACTTAATGATGTATTTGCTGCTCTTAATGTGCAAGAAAATGAACATCTAAAAGATGAAGCTGCTGCTCATCATCTAATGAAAGATGCATCTGAGAAATTAAATGATGCTGTAAAGAATAATGACTTTCAAGCAGTAAAAGTTGCCAAGATAATGTTGGAAGCTGCTAATGAAAAAATAAAATTAGTATCACAAAAGCTAGCAGCTACTAGACAAAAAATTGCAGAAATTAAAAAAGAAACTATTATAAATTTTTATTTTATTCTAAAGAAAATTGCTTCTACTTTTAACCACCATAACACGAGTTCCAATTCTCTCTCTTTCTTATTTTTATTATTTTTTAATTAATGACATTACAATTTTTGTTTTGAAATTTTGTGCAAATATTTTTTACCGTTATACACAAAAAAATATGTAAAATTGAGGCAGAATCGGTTTTGTGATCCCTGATTTATCGCCGGGAACCTTGCAAATTTACAGATTGTAGCCAAATTTGGGGTTCCTTTATTGTGGTGATGAATTCTTGGGCAGTGTATAAACTTAAGTAAAAGATTAATTATCTTAAAAATATGAAAATTTACGTTTGATTTTTTAAGTTGAATTATGTGTATTTGTATAATAATACCTTATATGCTGACTATGTCATCATTCCTACATGCAATATTATTTTTCTTTAAATTTGGATTTTTAAACAAAAATCATAGGTCAGGTGGAGTAAAATGATCATAAAAATTAGTCTAAAAAAGTAATAGTTAAACAGATTTATTGTTTAAAAAAAAGCAAATAAAAATTGTAGCAACTCTCAGATAGTGTAAAGTAAAATATGTGTCAAAAGTGTAAATATTTTATATTATTTTAGGAGTGTAGCTTAGAAAAGTTGAAAAAAGTCAATTTTATGGTCATTTTACCCCACCTGACCCTATTTAAGCTTGAACAACAAAAGAGATCATATTGCGTTAACTCAGTTTTCGTAATTTATTGTCCTGAAAACGTCCTGAAATTTACTAAAAATGCTGTCCTGAAATTTGAAATTTGGCAGTACTACACCTGGGTGGATCAAACCTAAAAAGTTTTGGACTACCGCAACCCAATCAAAACTGCAATTCAGTCCTACCGAGTGAAGAACTTATGGAAAAACTATGATGCGAATGTACTCGCAACGCACATAGAGAATAAACCAAAATTTGTCCAAGATCAAAGGGAAGCATTTCACAAGATTACAAGAGCAGTTTTTGATAGGCGCGGTGGCATATTCTTTTCGGGTGCTCCTGGCAGTACAGGGAAGAATTTTCTCATCAATCTTTCGGCTAAAGTGCGACAGAGAAACGAGATAGTCATGTGACGGATTATTTTTCGGTTAGCACTTTTATCAGAGAATTGATTGGGCCGCGGTGGCCAGTTTGGAAGAGTAACGGACTAGCAACCGATGGGTTGCGAGTTCAAATCCAGCCAAACACCATCGTGTACAAAGATTGGCTGGTGCACGTTAAATCTGTCGTGGCCTCAAATGTCCTCACGTTGGCGTGGTGTGGAAGTTTGGAGAGTGGGGTGCCAGCTCAGGTGTTACCTCGTCATCTGACCGTGGTTCAAAATTACGTGGTGTTGTCCTCGGACTTTCCCTTTGGGATTGATCCCGGACCGTCACCAATAGCCCGTTGTGTTGCTCTAGTGAGACGTTAATTGAAATACTCCCCGTTCAACCGGTGCGATTTACTCGCGTTTGCGTACGAGCCCTTTAATAAGTACATTTAACGTCAAAAAATATTTTTTTATAGTAACTCGTAGCGTTAGTTGCAACCGTAACCGGCCTTTTGTGTATGTTTTGGTTCTGTTATTTTCTCTTACCCCTATCACAAATGATTACATCACTGGTTCAGTCTTCTAATGTTTGTAAATTATCTGAATATTGATTCGAATTAAAATATTACGTATTGTAGCAGATAGCTCTCATATCAATTATCAAGCGTCATATATTCTAAATAATTACTTTAGAAATTTATTCGGTTCGTTAATCTTTTGTTGTATTATTTCACTCTGTTTGCAATTACCATATTGTCTCCATATTTTCTGAAAATGTTATCTTAATTTCGCTTAAATGAATGATAACTAACGTTCTCGTGATATTTATTTCGATTTCCAGATTCTTTGTCCTCATACTACGCATGACTGTAGAAAATGTCTTGCGAAGGCTGTAGCTTGAGATTTACGATACTTAAAAGAAAGGTTAGTTTATAATGTTTTAAATATTTACACAGAATTATTTCCTTATTGTTTTAATTCAACGGATATCGAGTGTTTTTTCTCTTGTTTTTCTCGAGTGAAAGTGAAACATATGGTTATTAGCTGTGAATAAATGTGAGACAGGTTTTGAATATCATTTTCTCAAAATGCAGTATATAAAAAAATTGATTCATTTGGGTTGTAAAAAATTTTCTTATTGATTGGGATTCGACATTTCACCCGAATGTTGCAATGAAACAAAGAAAAAGTTGTCTTTGTTACCAGTTGTGGATTCAGGGAGGAGGTCAAAGGTTGAGCTGACCCACACTGGCATCTAGAATTCTTACTGTGCCTTATTCTCTACTTAAGTAATTCCCAATAATATGAACATTAAAATGCCTTTGCATTACACATGAAAATTTTGTTAACTGCTCATAAAATTAATCATGTTACATATTATGTAAGGCATTTTAATAGAAAAATTACAAAATTGAATTGAACATAATGTTTTCAAAATGAGGTATTACATTATCACCTGGATTCTGCTATAAAGTTTTGAATCTGCACCTTTCTGTAGCTTTATGACATGCTCTTACAGACTTATTAATTTCCTGAGCTGAAATTACTACAATAGGTATTTTTTATTTTTTTGTAGCAACAGAAGACATACCAAAAGTTCCATCTTCCAAATTTTACTTTGATTGAATTCAGCTGAACCTTTTGCCAACATTGACACAAGTGGTCAATCTAATTGATGGTTCTTTTTGAAAATCATGTCAGTTAACAATTGACTTCCTGATAGATTTGAAGATGCTGCAACCAATCATTGTAAAGTTGTTTGTTCCCAAAAAATTATTCTCAAAATTCTACAATGCAGGTATTGGGATTCATCTTGTTTTATGAAGTTAATAAATGGAAAAAGAAAATGGATTCTATTTGAAAATTTGACAAGAATCAATAGCTTAGGAATTGAACCTTTTGCATTAATTTATTAGCTCTCATAGGATTAGGAGATTTCCGAGCAGTGTACTATTGTCTCCACCCCAGAACATGTTCATTGTCTAAATAACCACATCTATTATTCTAAAACAATATTTTTTAAATACAGACCCTGGCATCAATTATTCCGGGCCATGAGAGATTCTCCTGGAATTTTGCCACTTTCTAAGCATTTCCTATGAATAAATATTTCATAGGGGAAATATTCATAGTAGAATAATACCCGAACGTCCCTCCGATCCGTACAAAACGCTCCACACCTAACGGTGAGTGGGATCGGAGCGGGTCTCTAATACCCGAACGTATCATAAAGCTCAAGCCAAAATGCCTAATTTACTTATGTAGCAAGGAAGTATAAAGAAAGTTTTCCACTCAAACCAAGTATCAATGTAGCCTGTATCCTGTTCTTAAATATAAAAACTACATGATTTTTAAAAGGTAATTGGACTATAAATTTAAATTTGAATAAGATATGAGTTTTGGGTGTTAAGAAATCTCATTCTTAAAACTAACTGTCATAAGGTGTTTGGGACTTAACAAATATAAACTTTTGGTTAACAGAATGGGATATTTCAATATAAATCAGCACAAAATAATTCAATGATATTGACCTGAGGAAATTACAACACAAGATTTCATTAGTCTAGTGATGAATATAACTAATTTAAATATAATTTATATTTGTCAACATGCACACACACTGTCCACATAAGTTTTTTTTTACTAATACTCTTTATGATTAATACTTATCTTTATGTATAAACTTTTTGAATGTGACATGGAGTTGGGCTTGCATGATGGTAAATTGATATGTGTAGAATATTGATTCTTATGTGTGAGAAATCAAGGAAATGAAACACTTGTCCAAAATGAATCAAAACACTGCTACCTACCTGACAGCCAAGTGTAGTATGGAGCTTAAAAATCAAGCATCTGAATCATCTAATTTTTTATGGAATCATCTGAAAATTAAATGCAGAATAAAAATTTACTAGTTTTAAAAGTTTTTAAATTAATTTCTTCTGTACTAACTGCCAATATTTTATCATATAAGCACTTCTGAGTTTGGTAATTTTCATAGATCATTTGTATTTCTTCCATCCTCACTATGGTTTAAATGATAGTCAGTGGTGATCATGTTTTGTTTCATGTGTGAAAGTACTACATCCTTTCAATAGTTTTTTTGCCGCTGGTTCTATTCATATCAATTGTTACCCAAATTTTTGCTGTATTTGATGAATCATAAACATGGTATGAAACTGTTCTTTCAGCTTCTACAAAAAGGAATTATGCTTATTATAATTTAGTGGATAATCTATTTTGGAAAGCCTCTTAATTAAATTTTTTGCTATCTTGGGATGTATTTTCATTTTAGTGTATCCCAAATGTACCATGCCTTACCGTAATGAAAACAAAGTGCTGCCCTCAAATAATAATTTTTATGCTTCTTAAATGCTAACACCTACAGTAGTGGAACAAATTATTGCACCATCTTTTTTAAATTCTTTGAATTTTTGAAATATATGCAAATTATTGCATCATAAACATAAATTATTGCATAACATCCAACAGCGACTATGTCATATACTCTGAGAACATGCAAGCAGATTAATATCATGATTGGTTCTGAAGATTAAAGCCAGGCGTAGGAGTTTTGTGCTTTAGTGATATCACTGGGAGAACTGGATATAACACAATGATAGAAGAGTGTGCTGCTTGGTTTGTCACTCTTTGATTATGTTTTGATACTAGAGATTCAAAGAAAGATGGTTCCACTCAAGCTATTTTACAAAGTTTGATTTAATCACTTTTCAATATTCCAATAGCTGAAGATATGGAAAGAAATTGATTAATCTGTACAAATAAAAGGCAGGGTCAGGAAGATACTGTCTTTTGATTATTTTTAAGAGATTTTTAGTTTGAAATAGGGTTGCCACATGTACTGACATGAAACTAGCTTGGGAAAGTTTTTTGAACATCAAATAACCACTGTTCGATTCACAGTCAGATGTTTAAGTCTTTTTGAAAACTATTTTATGAAGAAGCTATTGTTACCAAAGATGAAGTCATCTAGCCTCAACGAAATAAAAATAAAGAACCATTGACAACTAAAAAAGGTGGTATTTTATTATACACCAAAGTTTAATTCCAACTGGTATTTGTTATCAAATTTCCCAAAAGCATTTTGGTTGCATTTGTAGAACTAAGAATCTTCCAACTGGCCAAAGGTTTTGGAATTACATTTTACATGTTATGTGTAGGTAGGCTTTACCTTATGAATGGTATATCGAATGTTTAAAAATACATACCTGCCAACTCTTCTGGATTTTCTGAAAGTTTTCTGCAAAACCACTTTTTTACCTTCTAAACACAAAAACATTATCTTCTGGATTTTCCTTTGCAATGTGGGATAGATTCAAATGATGCCAAATTTAGCATTTGGTGCCATGTCATGACAATCCATAAAGGAATGATACTGCAGCCATGTTGGTGAGTTTCCAAAACAATTTGTTCAGGGCAAGTTGACTTTGGGAAGGGGATTTCAGATATATTGTGAATGAATTTTTCAATTGCTAGTAAGAGTTATTATTACTATTATAACTTCTATGTTTTGTATTTGATTTGTACTTGGGTATTGGTTCTATGCTGCTAAAAATCTTTGATTTTTTCTTCAAGGTTGGCAGTTATGAAAATACATACAAATTCTTCATTGCCCTCTAAAGAGTTCTATCAGACACACGTTTTGTGGTTCTTATGTCTTTTTCAACATGATCATTTCCTGACCTGAGAATAGCCATGACCTTACCAAAATTGAAAAATTAGTGGTAAGAGAACCAGGGAGATAAGTTTCTATTGGAAAGTCCCAAACAAAAGGCAGTTACAAGAGGAGTTAATCATGTTTTGTAGCATTACTGAATGAAAAATGCATTTAGAATTTGATTAAGCCTCTGCCACACATATGTACAGCTGTTATAAAGGGAAAAGGAGGTTTAACAAAATTCCAGATACGTATTTCATTGTTTTATGAGTAAAAAATCATAATTAGCTCATTTGAATATTTTATAGTTTTGCAGTATTGTTTCGAGCTACAGGTTATTAATTCATAACCAATTCATTAAATCATATCCAGTAGTGGTACATGACATTAAATATTTTATTGTATTTGGACGTTTTATTTTGCATAATTTAGTATCAATACTATTCAAAAAGGTTATCTGGCATTGAGCATCACTCACCAGTTCAAATTTTCCTTTCTTATGGTTTGTTTACCCCCATGTGTATAAGACAATACATCCATTCTGAATACAAGTTTTTGTACACTTATAATTATACTGTATTGTGTGTGACTATACTTAATTTATTTAATTTAACTATAATTGCATTGGTTGATTACTTTTAAGCATCTACTATTGTTCTTTTGATAATTATATTTTAAGCAAATTTATAATGTATAGAATAAAAACCTTCACAACAATGACTAATAAAGATTAAAAACTTAGAAAAGATCGCCAATGTCCATTTTGATGGAGCAAGACGTCCATTACCATCAATACGGAAGAAAGTTGAAAGAAAATGTAAATTTAAATATGCTGTTTCAGAATGGTGTTGCAACTCACTTTTTAAGCTAAGCCTTTCCAGGTTGCCTGTAAAGGCAGATAAACACTAGCATCATTCATTACTGCAGTCAGCAATCTAAAATTAGACATGCCTTTGATGTTTAATTTGAGAATAGATCTCGGAGATTGGACCACTTTTGCTGCATTGAAATCAAACTGGCGAGAAAATTCCCAACTGTGTTGAGTGATTGTAAATGTTTAGTTTTTTAATCTCTGTTGACAATCTTTGCTAAGTTTTTAATTTTTATCAGTCATTTTGAAGGTTTTTATTTTTTACGACCAATTTGACTAAGGTTTTCATCTGTTTATCTAAATTTTTAACCTATCCCATAAATTTATATGTTCAAGTGTATTTCAAAGACATTTTATATACACGCGCGCATATATAATAACATCTAAATAGAGTGCTTTTTTGAAAATTTTATACATGCTGGTATTTTTCAACGTTGTGGCCTCTGCCAGTTTGTCCTGTAACCAGTTATTCATTATATCTTCTGTTTCTAGAAAAAATGTGAAGACTGTGGTTTCATATTTTGCTCGGAATGTGCAGTGTCCAAAGGCAGACTCTATCAGTGTTACAGATGCAAAGTCCTTACGTGTGTTCCTCTGAATGATGGTGATGTCGCTGGTCTTAAGCTGAGAGATCTGCAATGGTATCTGGAAACCAAGGGTATTGATATACCTTCCAATGACCGGAGGGAGAAACCAGTTCTTGTCGATTGGGTCATGAACTATTCACGCCAGAGGATAGCTCAAGCGTCTCATGCTCAACATTACAAGCCCATCTATCCATCCTTTCATCCAGAAGATAGGAGTATTGGTGGTCTGTTTGGGACAGAGCCAGTCTCTTCCACTTCTTCGGTCAGTTTAATTTTCATTTATTGATTTTCAAATGCCCTTGTGCCATAAAAACCAACCATCATCTTTTTTAAGTGCATAAATGAATTAAACTATCTCGTTATTCATAAAACTCTAAAGTATACTCTAAAGCAGTGATTTTCAACCTTTTTCATCTCATAGCATGCATAAACTAAATATGGCCCCTTTGCACCATAAAACCCAATCAACCATAGCCATAAACTAGTTACTAGAATTCTGCAGCACACCAAGACATACATTTTTGCCGATCTAATCAAAAGAATAGGTATTATTTTGATTAATTTACAAAAAATGCCCTTATTGCTCCTAAGTGGCTTTAAAGGCAATCTTTTTGAAACAATTTATTCACATAATGCTTTGTAATTAAAAATAATACTCAAAATTAGTTGTATGGGTATTACTTGAAATTATTTGTGAATACACTTGTCAAAAGTTTAAAACTAAATCATTGAAATAAAATAAGTCTTACAATTTAAATTCTTTCACTATGAGTAAGGCACACCAGGGCTATTGTGGCACATCGGTTGAAGCAGTGGTTTCCAGACTACATATATGCTAGTTGAAGGTGACACAAGTTTGATTCCTGTAACTTGCTGTGGATGTTTTCCTCTTCTGTGTCAGTAAACTTTTCTTTTTGTTTAGGTATTTTCATTACTTGAGATGTTGTCTGTCTTGTGTTTGGCACTACTTGACTAAATATGACTCTTATGCCATAAAAACCTTGCCAACCATCCAAACTTCATATCTTTGTCTCTATTTTACATAAAAAATTATCATTTCCCCTTATTTTCTCAACAGTCTTAACTTCACATAAAATGTTTTTAGATAATGATAGTTAAGACAAAAGGAAGTGTTTTAGAAATAGTATATAAATACAAAGCCTTTTTTTAAAATAACAATTCAGCTTAGGCACATTTTTGTCAGCAAATCACTGATATTCCTCTACTTATCCAGATTTTCTGAATCCTTTGACCAGAAAAATATTTCCAGAAATTTTTTCTTCAGGGAGAAAATTGCCTAATTGGAATGTACTTTGCTTTGCAAAAATTGCCAAATTGGTTTTGTCAAGAGCTTTAGCCAAGAATATAAGAGCAGCATAGAATAGGTTCACTTTTTCAGGTGTGAATTTTTTGCCAAAAAATGAAAATTGTTAGTCCTCTCCCTCTAATTTTTTGTTTTATAAATGCATTTTGATTGGGTATTATTTTACCCGTTCAGGGGGTGGTGGGAAGCCAGATTTTGCCCTGTCCCTGAAAGAATTTAAAGGTGCTTAAATTTTTATTGAAAAAGTACAAATCCTTGCCAGAAGATTGAAGGTTATCCATTTCTCTTGTTATCTTAGTAGAGGCATGAGGTTAGTCCTTTGCTAGGAAAAGTGGTGGCAGCAATAGCAGATTTCTCAGTCTTTTAAATGATCAGCCTTCATAATTGTATTGGTTAACTATAAAAGGAATTTTCAGTGTAAACAAACAGATGGAATGCGAAGATTTTACTTCCAATACCCAAATGCTCTCATGATCCATATCACGTGTGTATGTAATTTAAAATGTAGTTTATCTCTGTTTAGGGAACATTTGGTGTTTAATTTAATTGCCTTTGTCCAATAAAATATATAATTTCTTCGGAATTCATTCTTCAGAAGTTTTATTGGCGAAGTTCTAAAATTGTGTTTGAAAAACTTGTCAAGTGATGTCCTGTTCGGAATACGTACAGGAAACACATTCTGCCGCAGAAATACTACTGCCGCTGTGAGGTTCTCTGGCCAGTTACTGAGGAATGCTGACCAGGAGGAACAAACAGATCTTCCATTTTAACAGAAGTTTGGGTTTTCATGTTAGTTTCATCTGGGGTGAGAAAGAATTTCAGAGGGGAAGAGAAAAGGGACAGACACACAAAAAAGGGAGGAATGAAAAACCTCAACCTTTGAAATGCCTCAAGTCCCCCTGTTCTCTTTCCCTCTGAAATTCTTCCTCACCCTGTTTAATTCCTGAATGAAACTGCCACGAATACCTCCACTTCTGTTAAAAGTGTAGAAGATCCATTTATTTCTCCTGGTCAGCATTCCTCATTGACCTGAGAACTTCACAGCCACCTACATTTATCTTGACAGAAAATGCCTTCCAAAGCCTTATAAAGGCTGTTTGCCATTTGTACTAGGAGCTTGACAAAAGTTGTATCTTGTTTAGTTCAGGAGAAAACTTATCCTGAATTAAAAAGAAAATATGTCTTACTTCAATAATTTCTTGGAGAAGCAGAAACTTGTTGAGGCTTACTGTTATTTGACCACAAACCTATAATATCACCTTAATGGTACTGACTGTTCTATGAGTTCCATGGATCTGTACATTCAGAACTTTTTAATGTTCATCAAAATGCAATGTTTGTGTTTGATTAAATTATACTCTGCATGTGTTATTGAATATTGTAAGGCTATTTTATGGTACCGGCAAAGCCAGTGCTGGAGCTGGCACTGACTCATTCTGTTGGCGTCTTTCACACATGCAGGTATTAGTGTTGTCATGATGCAGACAATTAGTTTGTTTTTGGCTGTAATGAAAGATGTTTGCTGCTGTGAACAGACATTCTCTCCTAGGGCTATTGTACCTTAGGAGAAAGTACTGAAGAGACAAAAATAAAAGACAATATTAGGTACATTCCCGTTGAAAAATTTAGAAAAGGATCTGTAAATTCTTCAACTAATTTCGTATGAGTGTAAATATTTTGATTTTCTGGTGAGACAATTAAAAAATAGTATTAAGCACCACGGTACTATAATGAGAATATGTATTTCTCCAAGGGAAAGGGTCTCAATAACAATAAAATAAGTGAATACCTTTTAATTTACTACAAAATAAAAATTTGCAAAAATGAAACAAGAAATGCAGACATAAAAGTCAAAAGTAAACAAACAAGTAACAGGAAATGAAAGATGCAGGGTTAGCAAGGTGTGCTGATCACCAATGAGAACATTCTGCCATCTAATTTGTCGAGTTCTGTACTGGTGGCAGGGCTGGCAAATCTGCTAGACTGGGCTATGTGTGAAACCTCCTATTTGGCAGGCATTAGGACCAATGGCACCGGTTTAGATTGTGTGTGAAAATGGCCTTAGGGATAGAGATTCACTTTTCTAAGTTCATTTTGCTTGAAATCTATTTGAATTCTGTTTTCAGTGAAAAATTAGTGTGGGAAAACTATTAAACAATAGTTTGATAATAGTTGTTTCCCCACATTTTAGAAAACATTGCACTTTAAAGCATAGGTTTTCCATACCTGCCAACTATTCTGAAAAATTACTACTTTCTCTCCTTGTCTTCGGATAGAAAAATATCAATGTGGGAAATTTCAAATTATGCACTGCAGGCAATACACGAAGGAACAATATTAGAATCAGGTTAGTGAGTTTCCTAAAAATTTACTTTGGGAAGTTGACTGAGAAACAGGGATTTCATGCATATTGAGAAAGAGGTCAGTAAGCACCGTTTAGTTTTTAAAATTAAAAGATCCATCATTGGAATCAGTTGGCAAGTTGCCAGAAAAATTTGCTTTGAGCAAGCTGACTTTGGGAAATGGGTTTCAGGCATATTGTAAAATAAGTATTTTTTAGCTCTTTGTAAGTAAATATAACTCCAATTTGTTATGTTCCTTTTGAACTTTGACATTGCTTTTAATGCCATTAAAAATCTGCCAGATTTTTTCTTGGAGGCTGATAGGTAGCTGTCCAACCTTTCAGGTTCCCTAGACTCCATTGAGCCCATAAAAGTTGTCATTTGATGCATATAAAATCAACTAGTTATTCAAACCTGATGTAATGCAAAACCACACATTGTCTAAAGATGATACATTTAAAGTCGACACAAAGAAAGACTTGTAACTTTTGTTTATTTTTATTTTCAGGAGAATCCTGCTGCCACTCACCCTAGCCAGCAAACTGACAAGACAAGTGATCCCAAAGCAGACAAAATCAATATCAACAATGGAGGTGTAAGTAAATATTTCTATTTTCATGTGGCAGTTTAAGCCTTATTATTCACTGCTCACATTAAATTAGTTCAAGCGAATGCTATAAACTGCATAGAGAAGCAATTCGCAACCGATGTGCTGCAAGAGTGGCACTGATGCAAACATACTGAATGTAAAATAGTTTAAATTATATAAGATTTATTTCATTCCAATGGTTTAGTTTGCATACTCAAATAATTTCCAATTGAAACCTATATGTTTATAGTCTAAATAATGTTGAGTATTATTTTTTTATTATAAAGTATTGGGCATTAGGCATTTTGAACACTTGATAAGCACTTTATTATGACATTAAAGAATATTTATATACAATATAATACATTGTATAGTGCAGGGGTGGCCAACTTCTGTATATATATGACCGACTTTTTTTTTTTAAATGTGTCTCGATCTACCTACTAAAATCTTGACATTTAACACATTCAAACTTGTGTCTTGTGTACTAATAAGTGACAATGGGGAGGGGGTATTAAACCAACATATTTTATTAATAATATTTATTAATTGAAAAGTAGCCACAGAAAAAATACAGATTAAATTTTATTTTATTACCTTATCATTAATGGGAAGTCTGCGTCTGCCCAACCAAGCGTTCATAATTTGATGTGCATCCAGACATATGTAGATAATGATAATGAATCCTTGGTATGGGAATCAGTAAGTAGGGAATGATGTTTAGTCTTTGTGAACTTTAAATATGAAAAAGCTGATTCACATAAGTATATAGATCCAAAACAAGAGTAGATACATTTGGTGATATTGGGATACTTTTCTCGATTGATGTATTTCCAAAAATCTTCCTCAAGTTCTCTGGCTTGTAAGGTTAGATCAGTTTGTAGAGTTATAATTTCATTTTCTAAAGCATTTTTTTCAATATTAAACGTGTCAGAATTTTTTGCGGTAATATGTTTTGCATTTAAATCCTTTTTAAAAGGAAAAGACAGATACTGCACAATAACTTAAATTTTTTCAAAATCATGAAATCTGACCTCAAAGTCTTCAATCACCTTTTTAAATTCTGCAATGTATTTTTCAATGTTATGATTACAATTTTGATGTTTCTGTAGATGATCGGATATTTGGAAAGTGATTCAAATTGTTTTGTTGACGATCTTCTATTAGCATAATAAATTTTGTTTTGTATGCATTAATGATACTGATCATTTCAATTATTATCTTTCTTTTTCCTTGCAATTAAATTTAAATAACTTAATTTCGATGTAAAATCTAATGAACACTAAATCACTGAGCCAAGTTTCATCATTTAAATTTGCACATTCTTGATCTTGCTCTTCGAGAAATTTTTTTATCTCAGTTAATAAATCACGAAATCGTGAAATTTTGAAATTTACTTCTGCTTAGCCACCTTACATTTGGTGATATTGGGATACTTTTCTCGATTGATGTATTTCCAAAAATCTTCCTCAAGTTCTCTGGCTTGTAAGGTTAGATCAGTTTGTAGAGTTATAATTTCATTTTCTAAAGCATTTTTTTCAATATTAAACGTGTCAGAATTTTTTGCGGTAATATGTTTTGCATTTAAATCCTTTTTAAAAGGAAAAGACAGATACTGCACAATAACTTAAATTTTTTCAAAATCATGAAATCTGACCTCAAAGTCTTCAATCACCTTTTTAAATTCTGCAATGTATTTTTCAATGTTATGATTACAATTTTGATGTTTCTGTAGATGATCGGATATTTGGAAAGTGATTCAAATTGTTTTGTTGACGATCTTCTATTAGCATAATAAATTTTGTTTTGTATGCATTAATGATACTGATCATTTCAATTATTATCTTTCTTTTTCCTTGCAATTAAATTTAAATAACTTAATTTCGATGTAAAATCTAATGAACACTAAATCACTGAGCCAAGTTTCATCATTTAAATTTGCACATTCTTGATCTTGCTCTTCGAGAAATTTTTTTATCTCAGTTAATAAATCACGAAATCGTGAAATTTTGAAATTTACTTCTGCTTAGCCACCTTACATCGGTATGTAATAATAATTCTGTCTTTCATCAAGTTGCAATTGGAAGAGACGCCATTTAAGGGAACTTCCTCAAATCGAATTAACAATTTTGAACGCTATGTCCATTATTTCTTTTGTATTTAATCTTTTGCTGGCTAACACTTTTTGGTGAATTATGCAGTGGTAGCTCAAAAAACTTGGGAATTTGTCATAATTTTGGCATAGAGTTATAAATCCATTTATGCTGCCTATCATTGCTCCTGCTCTATCTATTATTAAAACTAATTTAAAAAGCGGTACTTTAAAATTAGAAGTTTTTAAAAGAGTTGAATATATCTACACCTCTAGTCCTTTCTTTCAAAGAAATCATACCCAACAATTCTTCTTTAGATGTATAATCTTTAAAACCATACGAATAAAAATAAGCAATTGTGCTGTGTCACGTATATCTGTCTATTCATCAAATTGAAGGGTAAAACAAGAACATGTATTGATGTCATTATATAACTGTTCTCTTATAGTTTCACTCATTTTCATCACAGTATTTCAAGACAATTGTAGATCTTTAATTGCAGCAATAATTTCAATCTTGTTCTTAAAATCATTAAAAAGTGAATCTGACATTTCTAAGAAAGTTTCTTTTATAAATTCCCATCAGAAAATGGTTTACATTTTGCTAAAATATGGCTTACTTTGAATGATGCAATAGTCACTGCATGTGATTTCAACATGGGCTTTTTAAAACCATTTTGTGGAGCTCTTAATTGAGCCTTAAGATCCCTAGTTTTATTTTTCTTAAGTCACTATTTTGTGGATAATCTGTTTGATATTTGTTATGTGAAGTTAAAAAATGCCTCTCCAGATAACCCTTTTTAGTAACGGCTACGGAGTCATTGCATATTAAGCAACATTTATCAATCATTGTAAAAAAGTAATCAAGTTCGAATTCTTCATGAAAATGATGTCTTCGATTTTTTGGTTTACTACTCGTTTTAATGGGTACTAAAATGCAAAGGAAGTATACAAGTAGACAATTTTAATTTAAAACCATACCAGTACCATAGAAAGAAGGTGCTTACTTTTTGCATAGCAGTAGTATTAAGAAAAATTGACACTTTTTCTAGAAACGCTAATACAATGTTACCACTATGGTGAATACTAAATAAGGAACACAGAAATGCCAACTTATGTATTATTACTTATGAGGATTAAAAGAGGGCGTGCCGAGAAGCTCACTAGATGGCGTGTTGGACAGCAAGCGGATGACAGGTGACATAGGATGCTGCTCTCCAACTCTCTTGACAGCTGGCACGGAAGGCGAATTGTCAATGTCAACTATGATACTAAAGGAGCCACGACCATTTGTTTCTATGTCACAACTAAGTTGCGTTTACGTGTTGAAATCGTCTCATGTCGGCTGTGATTGACCAAAAATTGCTTCGAGATCGACTTGTTCACCATTCCTGGTATAGAGCAGAGTAAGACAAGATACAGCTGCAATCATCAGAAACAGTGAAGTGTAGCTTGGTGGTGCATGTTTACCTGTGACGTTACCCTTTTTGCCATGCATACCGGATTGTGAAGCATTACAGAAGAAACGGAAATATATTGTGTATTTCTACAGGAAATATAAATTGTTTCAAAAAGAAACACGAAAAGTTACTTTAGAGTACAGAGGGGTAGGTAATTACAATTATTTTTTGTAAATTAATCAAAATTGCATCCTTTTTTGTCAGATCAGAAAATTGTTGGGTTTGGTGTAGAATTTTTGTAATTAGTTTGTGCTATGAGATGAAAAAGGTTGAAAATCGCGAACATAGAGTATTATATTGTAAGGTAGTAAAATATAAATGACACTTCTGTGTGTATGATTGAACTTAGATTTTCGAAATAATTGGCGTCAGATTTTCATAATTTATAATGTACATTAATTAATTCATAAAAGAAAACTTACTGCAGTAAAAACTGAAATTTTAGTCCAAATAATTGCAGGAAAAATTTATAAGAAATGAATCTAGAAATATTGGACAAATTCTATTAGACAATGTCTTTGTCACTATTGTATAAAGCTTCAAGAAGTAATAATTGTAATTAAAATTGTTCGAAATTAGTCTTAATTATCTCCTTAACATCTGCATGTTAGAAACTTTTGAATGCTCCTAACAAGTCCATGTTAAAAGCATTTGAAAAAGTGCTTTATAAATATATAACATTATAAATGACTTATTTTATTTCTTATTTTAAAAAATGTATAGATATCTGGACTATATCACTTTCATTTTAAGATACTTATTTAGTGAAAAGTTATGTGCTGGAATTTATTACATATATGTAACTTTTATCTACAAAGTAGTTTCAGCAAAATATCTTATCTTCATAACACAAAATGGAATCAGTCAATTGTTTTACTGAGCCTTTGTTTACATAAATTAATTACTTAACTCTCATTGCATATACAATAGCAACACGCAGAATTTTCCTTTGGGAGGGGCTGAGAACATGGTCATCATGGTACTGTTACAGCCATTGGATGGTACAAATTCCCTCTCACACTTCTCAATGAAATTCAAAACCGACTTCTGTATTAGTTACTTTAGTATCACCTTTTGTAGTTTAATATTAATTCCATTTTAGAGTAACACTATGCCACTAAAAATTTGTTGGAACTAAATCACCCTTAAATTCATGACTGAAAGTTGGTCACCCTATCTCCATTCTACTGTCTTTTGTTGCTTCATTACAAAAAGGCAGAATTTTCTTCCAACAGGGGCAGGAGTAGCTTGTCCTCATGAAAATAGTTAAATTTCCTTTCCATTCAGGGGGAAAATAACTTCTAGATAGTGAAACTAATGTAGTGCCTTTGAATCCAAACTTTCATTACAGATTGGTGTAGAATTTTTTAGCAAATCCCCTAAACACCAAATGGATAGTATTTTCAAATAGATGAAAATTTAATGTCTATTTATTTCACTAACATGGCACACAAATTGACATCATTTAGTGTCAAATGCCAATAATGGATTTAAACTTTTTAAGATCAATTGCTACAAGATTCATTCACCAATTTTGTTGCTTTGTTAAAACTGTAGCTATCACTGCTCTAATGAAATTCTCTAGCAGTCTGATTACAATAAGAAATCTGGAAGATAGAAATCAGCACAGAAAAGAAAATATATACAAAAATGGGTTTAGCGAATACCTTTAAACAAAGGAATAGAATGAAATTAAAGTAGACGTACAGAATCTAATTGTAGTAACATGACTGAAGTGTACTTTATAACATGCATTTTATTGGAAATAAAAATTAACACTAGTGAAAGTAAACAAAATGCTGTTATATTTTTCGGATAATTTTATTTCATTTAGAGTTTTGAAATCCGTTGATATGAATATGGATTCTATATTTATTATAAATGGATTTAAATAAGATATGAAATGTGAGTAACGACACTTTTCCATCAATAGATGATAGGAATTAAGAAAGTTTAGTGCAATGTGCAAATCTGCTTGTTTCTATTTTAGAAATGGCTGAAGTCCATACCCTGGGTGTGCCATTGGCGACAAGGCTTATTGATTACAACCACCTTAGTTTTTCTACAATTACATTCCCTGCTGAAATGTTTACTGCATTTCTCATTCTGGCATGTTCTTTTACAGAAGCATCAGATCATAGACCTGGAATCTGTAGATAGCAGGAGTCACATATTTGAGCTTACCACTATGGAGTTAAAAGTCCTTTTAACAAGAAATTTTATTTCATTCCGTGGCTGCTGTGAAAAGTCTGAGTTGCAAGAAAAAGTTTGTTGGCTCTGGGATATCAAAGAAGCTTCAAAGAACAAAAGTGAGAATATTTACTTTCTAATATGATATCCAAATTATATTTCCTTGTATTCTACAAACTTTTATTGTAGATAGTTTATTAGCCCTGGAAGAAACTTATGTTGAGATTTTAATCTGTTCATTTAACTTTTTAATATGTATCGTTATTAATCTGTTGTATTTATTCTATGAGCCCTTTTAGTTCTTGTGCCAGTTGCATTATAATATATTATTCTACATGTAAAAAATTCAAAACCAATGACTAAAGATTAAATAAGTAGAAAAGATCGTCAATGGTCATTTTGATGGAGCAAGACTTCCACATCATCAGGACAGAAGTCCGAAGAAAAAAACACGAATTTAAATATGGTCTAGAATAATGTTGTCACAACTCTCTTTTTTAACTAAGCTAATCACATGTAAAGGCAGGGAATTATTAGTGAGTTCAACAAAGTAAAAATAGATGAGGTTTCTCTGATGTATAAGTCGAGAATAGATCTCACATATTGGATCGCTTTGCTCAATTAAAATCAAACTAGTGGGAAAATTCCCAACAGTTTGGACAATGGAAAATAAGGAAATAAACAAATCTGCCAGTTTTTAATCTTTATACCAATTTGACTAAGGTTTTGATCTGATTCTCATTCGACGTGCATGCCAACTGGTGCAGAATATCTAATCGTGTCTATGGTTTGTTATCCAGTTATGGAAAGCACTGCTAAGTTCTTACCTTGTTTTGGTATTGCAAAGTATTTTTTTATAACCTTATTATGCAAAGCCTTACCTATTTTTTTTGTTTATTCAATTAAACTCCTGTTATTCGATTGCATCCTGATTCATTTTTTGTTTCCATTGTATTGACTGTCATTCATGAATTAGGATCTTGTTACTTTCATGGACTGTCCATACAATTACGGTTACCAGATAAATTTTGCTCCCTCACCTATTAGAAACAAAGTAATTATTAGGAAAAGTACAAATTAAATCCAGTTAAAAAGTTTGATTTATTATAAACCAAAAGTGTGAGAAAATATGAAGTTGTATCCGGTTTGAAATGCTTAACACTGGTATTAAGTTATATTAGATTTTAGCAAAAGAATGGTTAATACCTTGCCTCAGTTTATAATTCATTTTTTGAATTTTTCCATTATATTTTTATTCTGCTTTTTCTTACAGATTCAATATCAGATGAGAACTTATGTAAAATTTGCATGGAAGCAACGATTGATTCCCTTTTCCTTGATTGTGGGCATATGGTGACTTGTACCCATTGTGGGAAACTTTTGCATGATTGTCCTATTTGTCGTCAAATCATTGTTCGCGTCGTCCGAGCATTTAAATCATAATCATCAGCATCTATCATTATCAAGTAATTACCAAAGAATATACTTGTGATGAAATATGTGGTTTAAGTTAATAAATGATCTTGTAAGATTGTGTAAAGAGCTGTTATAATCTATTTGTAAATACAATCAAAAGTATCGTATTTTGTTAAATAAATTTCATGTTTATACTTTTAAGTGTTCTTCTTTGTCTCACTTATTTTTTTATAGATATGTGATTTCTTCATGAAACATTTCACAAATATAAATGCTGTAAGTATATTTTTCTTAATCCTCTGATTTCCGGGTATTCTTACCCCACAACACATTTAATGATTGAACCACAATTATTGATCGAAAGAATCCATGGATTCTTTCACACACACAATCAATAATTAATTCATTAATCAATTAATTTAGTGAAAGAATATGGATTCTTTCAACCCTTGGAATAGAATCCTTTGGGAATATTCTATTGCTCCTTTCCTTGAACAGAATCAGGGTTAATATGTTTCACATGTGATATCAACTATTCAAGATGGCATCTTTGAATATTTTACTGCAGATATGCAAAAGAATTTGGTAGAGATTTTGATTATGAAGGGTTACTCTACATGTAGAGGAAAAAAATTGCAAAATTTTCTTGCAACTACTTGGGATTCAAAAATTGTTTTCATTTAAATAGTAAAGAGAAAACATAGTAAGTTTCTGCACTTTGAGATTTTACTTGAATTAATTATAATTTAACATGGTCATTAAATTGTTTTTGGACTACAAGAACCATAAAGTTCTTAATTTTCATGTTGAATTCTTAATACTTTTCAGAGATGTTTTCCTTTGTTTTTTCCCTTACAATTGTGATCTTTATTTCATTATTTCTTGTTAATTTCAGAATTTAGATTTTTCTTATTGATAGCATTTAGATGTACATATGTAGTTTTTGTCAATTGGTAGCTTAGCCCATTTCATATTTAAATGGACCCTAACAATTGCTTTATTTTGGTTTTGCTATGCATGGCAATAAAATTCTTAAATTTTAAAGCAGATCCTTAATCTTTTTTTAGAGATGTTTTCCTTTGCTTTGTTAACTTACAATTCTGACTTTTTAATTCAAGAATTTGTACATTTTTCTTTTTGGTGAAATCTTGATTTTGGCATTGTCACCAATATGGGAAAGTTGCCCATTGGGTGTTGTAACTTTAGCGATTTTCAACCAGTGTTTCTTGCATATGGATGGTGAAACGGCTTAAATTGTGTAACATTTATTTTGATTTTTTTAGTTCGTAAATAATTTCAGGTAAATACCCATAATAAATAATTTTGAGTATCCCAAAATAAATTGTTTCAAAATTCACTTTGGAGAAAAAGGATATGTAATTATTTATATATTTTCTGCAAATCAATCAAAATTACACCTATTATTTTGTCAGATTGCTCCCTTCAAAAAAATTGTGCACTAGAATTTTATAAATTTGTTCCAGAGATGAAAAATGTCTAAAATCATTGGCTTAGTCAGCTGTTTTGTAATATTTGGGAAAACTTGGATATGATTTCTTTATTATCTCAGTAAATGAATTAAGCATTCATTGCTAAACACTTTATTTTTGGAATTACGAATCTTAGCACATGAAAACTAATTTTTAATTATGTCTAGAAATGAAGTTATACTTGTGAGATGAGAAAATTTTAATTCTTCTATTTTCTATTCCAATAAAACCTTTTGTCAATCTTGCAAAATTTCAGGCATTTAAAAAATTAGACAAAATGAATTTGTAAGTGTAAATCATGAAAGAGAAATCCATGTAAGCAGTGTTCCCCACAATGTAACAGGGTGTATTGTTTGCATTCCTTACTCATGAAAGTTAGGCATTAATGAGAGCAAGTGATCTGAGTAGTTTTGAAAAATATTTACAGTGCAAATTTAATACTAACTCTTACAGATGATTAATAGATTTTAAAATATGTTTTTGACTTAGTTTTATACAAAAATCTTGTCAAAATTTTATTTGCTAATCTAAAACCAGTTTTATGAATCAGATTTTTCATTTTCAGGTGTTAATGTTTGCTTTAAGTACCATGCATTTAAGTTTCACATAAAATTAATATTCATTGTGATGAAAGCATAAACATAAAAAAAACCTAGTGATTAGTTTCGGAGCAAAATAGCATTGTGATTATCTTAATTACATTCAAGCTGCTCATGTTAAATTATATTTGCATATGCTTTGTGTAACCAACAGCCTTCACCTAATTTAAAGTTTCTAGAATTCTCTCTACCAATAGAAGTTTAGTTATTTGGAAGGATATTTTTCAAATAATGTTCATGGGAACATTGAGCTGGTGATGTTTCAAGTACAATTCTGTTCATGTTTTTACTCTCATTTGGTAATAACATGGTGAATGAAAAAGGTGCCAGTTGTGGTGTCAACACAACCTTTTCTCTACAGAGCTTACTCACATGGATCTTTTTGTTGGATATCCTTAGCTAATGCTTGTTAAGCTATGTAGAATTGCCCTGGTGCCCCACATGCATTTACATGTTAATGATTGGTTTCACTTTCCAAAAATTTTCTAGCATAGACAAGTTAGAACAGTGGTAGTATAGGACATTTGGTGTTTTTTCCTTGGTGATCAAAATGGTCGCCAAGGGCCAAAACATTGCACATTTGCCTTGATTAAATATTAAATTTGATTAATTAATAAACACAACATAATTAAAAATGAAAAGTAACAAAATGAACTCAAAATATATAAATCTTTAAGACATTTTGATTAAAAACAAATCTTGAGTAAATATAAATCTTAAGTAATAAACATTTAAATTACAAAATTCAAAACAGCCACACAAATGCGAAAGAAATCAAATATCGACAGAAATTTAAAAAATCGTATTAAACTAATTTTGAATTCCTCCCAGTTTACTTCCCTTACTATTTCCAAAAACTTTGAAAAACAGTCAATTTGCTGTTCATTGCATGATTTTTAAACATATAATAGGCCAAATAGAATTTAAAATCCATTTGCCAGTGGAACATTCAAGTGAGGGGGTTGCCAGAAACCACATAAATCCAAAAAAAAATCCCCGCCAAAAATGTCCTATACTACTGCTGTATCCTGAAGTTATATATTGACATGCCTTTAAACAGAGACTCTTATTTCTAAAGATAAATATGATTTTAGAATTTTGTTGATAAAAAGTTGTGAATAAATTACAAAATAATAAATGGACGAAAATTACCAGGGCTTTTTCAACTGAATTTACTCATTACAATGTATAGTTAGAGATTTTATGGAAGAAAGTTTGCCTAGAATTTGTAATTAAAAGCATGTTATAAATCTTTATTCAGAGAACTAAACTTGTGGGTTTTTATAGAAAACCCAGATTTCTGTGTTATGTAACTAGTAATCCCAAACTCTTCCTAACCTTTTAAACTTCATTTTCATAATAAATGCTTTTTTTAAGTTGTTTTTCAATCATTCAAGGTGAGTGGATTCATAAAGAAAATTTATCATGGCTCACAATTTTGATGGTTGCTTTAGTTCCTTCTGCATAAATTTGTAAAATTATCTAAAAGTGCATAAAAAAGTCTAATCAAAGCTGAACCTAACCAAGGAATGTAGCAAGGAATCAAAGCTGAACCTAACCAAGGAATGTAACTAGTAATACCAAACTCTTCCTAACTTTTTAAACTTCATTTTCATGATAAATGCTTTTTTTAAGTTGTTTTTCAATCATTCAAGGTGAGTCACAATTTTGATGGTTGCCTTACTTCCTTCTGCATAAATTTGTAAAATTATCTAAAAGTGCATAAAAAAAATCTAATCAAAGCTGAACCTTTTTAATAACTTTGAAACAATATATTTCAACTATTTCTTTCACTAGTTTTGACAGATTACACTTTTTACAGTCTAAAGTTTTCATCAAACAAATCTCGAACTAATGGCTATGATTTTCGAAAATTCTTTTTTCCCTCTCAAAATACTTGGAATGGGTACTAAAACTCGAGTGCCCAATGGATTTCCATGATCATCCAACAACACAATGTTATTTGAATCGAACCGGGGTATCATGTGGAATTGCTTCTTTCCTTTTACACCCACAATGAAAGCTCTCTTTTTCAATCCTTTGATAGCGACTAATACTCTGTCGCCTACTTTTCCAATATTATCCTTTTTGTAAACATGTATGCAGCGAGGAGGTTTTCCGTCGAGCATCGCCTGTTTTCCCAAGCTGCTGTTGTCGACGACTCTGAGTCTTGTCAATTTCATAACGTGATTCAAGTTCGACGAAAGGCTGAAATGTCTGCAGGACGGCATGAAATGACCCAGTGGTTTCAGTAATTGAGAAAAAATAGAATTCATGTTTTTGTAAAAGATTTAACAGATGAAAGACGATTTTCTGCCGATCGTGACCACAGGTGTAAACAAAACTTTATCAACAAATTAGCATGTTGCCATCAAATTTATAAGTGAAAGAAAATCACTTGAATCTATCACTCTTTTATTACACAATACATTAAAACAAATTTTTCGGATTAAAATTTCTTCCGAAATGGATATAAATAAACACAAAGCTTTATTTTTATAAAATGAAGAATAGTAAATGATGAACTGGTCAACACAGCTTTTTTTGCGACTGTGCATTTACTTTTGTTTCGAAAGTTGGCAATGATTTTAGGAAAGTATTTGTTTACCTTTTGTTTCAATTGTCTCTTGCTTAGATGAAGGGATGCTGAAACTCGAGTTTTCTTGAAGTGCAAACACTTTACGAACCAGATATTTGAAATTGGAATTACACCGCTAGAAGATATCCTATTACAATATTGAAGAATGAACTTATAGAACATCTTCACGAATTTCCTTATTTTTGCTGTCGGACTTAGCAGCATAGTACGGACGACATTTTTTTTTTTTTTTCTCCAAGCAACGAAAGTCTCGTTCATTTTTCATATACAACTTTTCCTCATTTCTCACTTTCCTGAAGAGAAGGTAAGTGACTTTATATTACCTAATTTCGAAAGAAAGGGGTCTGGACCCGAATACAACTTAAAAAAGATGTAGCAAGATGACGTCCTCAATATTTAGGGTTACCGAAGAAATGAGTAACCTTATGGAGGAACCCGACGTAGATCCGACAATTTCGTTCAACCCTAAATTCCTAAAAACCAACGATAAAATTGAAAACTCAATAAATTATGCATTTCAAAAAGGAGCCACCTCCTGCAAACTATTTCTCAACCCAACTAACACCAATACTATCCCAAGAAACAATCCAAAAAAAATCAAAGAGATTATTTACAAAACTTCAGATTATAAAAAAATCACAGACTTAAACTTCACAAGATCCGGAAAATTATTCATTTCAACAAACGATCCCACAGTAGCAAGTAACCTTGTTAACATAACAGAAATACAAGGAGTACCGGTAATCCCCCAAGTTATATGGGAAAGCCTAACTACGAAATTCTTAATATTCGATATTCACACCTCAACCACATTAGAAGAAATTGCAGAAGAACTCACTATTGAAAATGACATCTCCATTTTGGAACTAAGAAGATTTCAAAAAGGTTCCAAAGAAGGAATATATCCAATACTAATAACGTGCTTGGGAACAACTATTCCCAAATCAATTAAAATATTTTTAACAAATCAAAAAATAAATCAATTCATAGACAAACCTCGACAATGCACTTCCTGCTTTAAATTCTCTCACAACTCCACCCATTGTAAAACTGAAAATATATGCGTAACCTGTGGAGAATTAAAACATACCGATCCATGCCAAAAACCGATAAAATGCATAAACTGTGGACAAAACCACAGAGCTGACTATAACAACTGCCCTTACAAAATAAGAGAAGCAGATTTCCTTCAATATAAATCATCAAACAGGTTAACTTACAGCGAAGCCAGAAGAAAATATTTCACCAAAAAAACCACATACTCAACAAAAATAACATCATCAAATCAAAACAATGAAATAAGCCAAATTGAAAAATCCTTTGATCAGCTGACAAGAAAACTTTACGAAACATTCTCAGATAAATTAGACCAAATGCTAAAAAAAATGTCTGATATATTCATGTCAATGGCAGAAATGAACATTAGCAACTTGAAATCTCAAACCAAAGATAAAACAGATACAAGCCCACCAAAGGAGAAAAAAAAGAAAACGGATAATGGATCAAAAAATAAAACAATTACACCCCCATCGATACTCAACAGTGATAATTCCCTGAACTTTAGCAACAAGGAAGGTCGAATAGATAAATCAAAAAGAAAAAGCTAAAAAAAAAAAAAAAAAAGCATGCACATCATACAATGGAATGCAAGGGGGATTCAAAATAAAAAATGGGTCCTGGACACAGAAATCTTTAAGACAGCTCAAATAATAGTAATTCAGGAACCTTTCTAAAACCTCATCAAATTTTCCATATTCCACATAAAATAACTTACAGAAGAGATAGACCACACAAAATTGGAGGAGGTCTAATAATTGCAATATCTGAGAACATTCAATCAAAAATAATTGACATTGACAATTCAACTGATAACAATGAAAATGAATTAATGGCTGTCCAATACATGCAAAAAAATAGACCTTTTATGATCATTAATTTCTACTCCTCTAATGGAAAAATTGAATATAAAACTTTAAACAATATTTCAAATAACATAAAAAATAATAGTTTCCTCCTCGGAGACTTTAACATAACACATGACCTCTGGGGAGGCAATTCACACTCCACTGCAGGCCAAACCTTGTTCAATTGGGCATTGGAAAAAAACCTTTGCCTTATCAATCACAATAAACCAACCCACATCGCCCCAAACGGAACCTTTACTCTTATCGATCTATCTTTTTGTTCTTCTGAAATATTTCCTATCTGCAATTTACATATCGAAGATGACAATTACGAAAGTGACCACTTCCCAATCATAATAAACATCGAAAATGAAACTTACTCACCAATTAAAAAAATTTTCTACAGATGGAACAGAGTCATAGAACAACTTAATACTAGCATTACCAAAGAAAACTGTAACAACTATGATCAACTACAAAATCTGATAGAAGAGGCCAAATCAAGAAATAGATTCACGAAACTAAATTGCGAAAAGATAACAACACCATGGTGGAACACTAAATGCAATCAATTACTTTTCTTAAAAAAGCATTATCTAAAAAAGGCTAGAATCTCTCTCAAGGATGACCATTGGATCAAATACAAAAAGTTCTCTGCAAAACTCAAACAAGCTATTCGAGACAGCAAAAAAAAAAATACTGGGATGACGTCTGCAGAATGCAGCAAAACCCTTACTTTCTCTTTCGTATCTTCAACATATTAAATCGAAGAACGAATGAAAATCAGAAATCCAACATCGTTCTACAACTCAACGGCAAAGAAATCTTGTCAATAAAAGAACAAAGTAATACCTTCGCCAAATTCCTTGCTACAAACGAAAATCACAACCCTATTCCTATCGACTATAATAATATAGAAAATTTTGATTTAAACAAACCAATAACATCAACAGAACTAAATAATGCAATAAAAAATACTCGAATTTCAACACCTGGAGAAGATGGCATCTCAGCACAAATTTTCAAAGGATTAAACCAAGAATCAACTACAATAATAAAATCTATTTTTAATGATATCTGGCTTAACTTCAAAATACCAAATAGCTGGAAAACAGCACTAATAATTCCTATTCATAAACCACAGAAACCAAAAAATAATGTCACTTCTTACTGTCCCATATCTCTTACTTCAGTACCTGCAAAAATATTCGAAAGAATTTTATCCCGAAGAATCTCCTCTTTCTTAATTAAACATAATAAAATTGAACCTACTCATCTTGGCTTCTTACCTTTCAGAGATAGTCAAACAGCAATCCAAACACTATTTTCGACAATAAAAAACGCCCATTCTCAAAAAAAATTCTTAATTGCAATATCTCTAGACATAAAATCTGCATATGACTCAATTTATATAGATGGCCTAATAATGAAATGTCTCAATATAGGACTCTCAGGAAATATCTCCAAATGGCTTCATAACTTCCTTCAAGATCGGACAATAAGGGTAAAATGGGAAAACACCATATCAAACTCAATTGAAATAAGAAGAGGAGTTCCTCAGGGTAGTGTTCTCTCCCCAATTCTTTTCACAATATTCATGTCAGATTTTCATGAAACAATACCAATAGGTATAAACTACATAATCTATGCAGACGATATCCTTTTTTATTGTACCCACGACAATCCAGATTACATAAAAAAAAAATTACAAAACACAATAGAAAATATCAGTAGATGGTGCAACTATTGGAATCTTAAAATATCCCATAATAAATGCTCAATTATAAACCTATCAAAAAAAAGAACTACTTTTGACTGGTGCTTTTCTATGAATGGTAACGTGATCGATTGGACAGATGAACTAAAATTCCTCGGCATCATAATCTCAAAATATGGTAATCTTAACTACTTCATCAAACAACTAAAAATAAAAGCATATAAACGCATAAATATCCTTAAAGCCCTAGCAAATAAAAATTACGGTGCTCGCACACATCACTTAATACACCTAGCAAAAACATCAATTTGTAATCTCTTCCATTATAGCAGTACAATTCTAAACTCATGCAATAAAACAAATATAAATCATTTAGAAATATGTCAAAACATGGCATTGAGAACTGCATGCGGACTCCCCAACTGGACTCCAAATATTATTCTCCACAAAATCACAGACACAATCCAAATTAAAACCCAAATAAAAAAAATAAGTAATAAATTCTGGATAAAGCACATTTCTTTGGGAACTTTCTCCCCCTTGCATTCCATTATTCAAGATAATATTAATTTACTCGAACAAAATAGTTCGTCGATTATCTCTTGTTTTGAATTACTTGAAGAAGACTTCAAGACAGATCACCTCATCATGTTCATCTTTCCAGTGGAATCATTCCCACCTAACATCTCGTTTTTTATCGAAAATTTGGATTTCCAAACAAAATCCCTACCAAATAATTGCATCCAAGCTCTTTTTAAAAATGTGACTGATCAACTACTCTATAGCTATCACCTAATAGCAACAGATGCATCTAAAACAAACAATATTACAGCAATTGCAGGATATTCAAACAAATTAATAATCAAATATAGAATCAGCAACATCAACTCCATCTTTACTGCGGAAGCCTTAGCCCTATGTCAAGCATTAGATGAACTTATTGACTTCAACTCTAATAACTGTATCTTCACCGATAGCAAATCTGTCTTACTAGCTCTACAAAACTGTTCCATCAAATCATCGAAAGTAATCCTACGACTTAAAAACAAACTAATCAACACCGCAAAACTCGTTACAAATTTAAAATTAATCTGGGTTCCAGCACATAGAGACATTGAAATAAACGAAAAAGCAGATCAACTCGCCAAATCAGTGAGAGAAGAAGACATCTTTCTTGAATGGTTATCGCCGGAAGATATGACAAAATACATAGGAAACAAGTTGGACCTCACTGATCGATCAATATTCAATCATAGCAAATACTACCAAATCTCAGGCAACCTTCCAAACATATATGATGTAAAAAACACTCTAATGTCAAGAAAAGAAGATGTTTATTTTTCAAGATTCTTATCCCGAATGTTAATCACTCCAGATCTTCTCTTTAGATTCCATCTGGCAGACACAAATCTCTGTGACAGCTGCAAAGTTATCGACTCATTTCAACACATCTTCGTATGCAAAAAGTATTCACGCCATAGAAAAAAACTCATCGAAAAAATAAAATTCCAATCTCAAGACTTCACCTTTAAAAATCTCATAAAAAGCATCATAAATAAACCACAACAAGCTAGAGTAATAACTAGATTTCTCATATCAATTGAAAAATTTTAATCTCTTCATACTTTTCTCTTAAATTTAGATCATTTAGGAAGATTGAAGACAAAAGCCTGACTCTGCAGCTAAAAGTCTCAAAAAAAAAGAAAAAAAAATGTTTTCTCTCCTCAGTGTCAGTAAAGCTTTCACTGTGTGTGTGTGTCAATTACTTGTTATTGTATTGTATCGTTTATTGGATATTCCAATTAGGAAGAATGGAGACAAAAGCCTGATTCTGTAGCTATAAGTCTCAAGGAAATCAACCAACCAACCAATCTTGCTTAGATTTCCACTCATTTTTAAACTTTTGAGTTTCCCTACCGAACAAACGAAAATACCAGAGGAAATATCTGGAAAAGTAAAGGAAATAAATGTTATCATGAAACTACTTGCGGTGGATGGGTAGTATTTTTGGTACAGCTGTATGCAGCGCCTCGCCGGCAATGAAAGAAATCTTACAAAAAGCATAAAATGGGCTACCTTCATTTGCCTTAACTCGCTACTAAAAATGCGCCAAAAAACGCGCCGAGGGCCGTTGCCACCGGACGAGACGCTACATACAGCCGTACCAATGGTATAATTTCAAGATTCAAAATTAAATGAAAAAATCTGTATTGCATATTCATTTGCTCTGCAGCAACACGAATGCAATTAAAAAACAATGGATATTCCTTAAAGATAGCATGACAAATGTCAAGAACGTAATACTGTTCCCTAGCCTTGGCGCAGCTTGTCTGCTTTTGGATCTTGCGCCTTAAAAGACCTACATCCAATTCAATCCGGTTCCTCGCCAAATTGGTAACTAAAATTTTCATCACTAAATGGCTACTTGGATTACAACATGGCTACAACAGGTTACCATATTCCCAATGGTTAAACTCAAGAACACTATCATCAACAGCAAAGCATTCTAAAAGGACAATTTTAGAATATGGAAATTTTACATAATACTATCCAAATTGTAGTCACCAATTTGGTGAAGGACAGGTACTGCGTTTTAAGGTTTAATGTTTTTCAAGTGATTGAAAATCAAATGTCAAACACTGTTGAGTGTGCTGAAAGATGTATTTCTGGGAACTGCAATGGGGTATCATGCTGCTGGAAAGCATATGATTATCTCTCGGAAGAGTATTTCCTGGTAAATCACAGTGTAAGATTTAGGATCCTGGATACAGGAGCCCACTCAAATTTCATTAAGGGAACCTCGAGTTATTAAACAATTGATAAAGGGTAACTAGGTGAAAAGCAGTTTTGATTCCTATTTAGTGAATGCATGAGGAGAAAGCATTCAGAAAATGAATATCTCAACAAATGATTATTTTCATGCATGTCAAAAAAGCATTCATCCTCCATATGTACTGTCATCACAAGAACTGCTACAGACAGTCTGCCCCTGTAACCTGTAGTAGAAATAGTAGAAACAATGTATATTTGTAACAATGTATTGTTTTTTTTGTACATAAGAATCCATAAATTTGGCTTCAAAAATCAGCATTTTTGAATCTGATTGTGAAGCATGTCATAGACATAAATTAAACTTATCTGCATTTATCAATTAATTATATTTCCAAATGTTAGATTTAAATTCTTTTAATATTATAGAATTTTAATCCAACATATATATATATATAATCACCTGCAATTGTTTGGATTCCAGTTATCCTGAAGGACACACTATGTCTTCACTCAAATGGGGACCTATTGCTCGTGTTTATGATCCACTCAAAGCTGGTAGCATTGATGGCACTGATACTGTTCCGCATGATCGTGGAATCATCCGGGCAATGCAAGTATGATTTTAATTATTTTCATCTATCTATTCCCATGTTTTGTTAGGATTTGTATTTTTCATAAAATTTCTTAGGCAGTCATTAAATTCCTAGACTTACAAATTTGGTATATATAGGATTTTGGGCACCAAGTTAGCATCAAAACCATTACTTTCTTGTTTTCCTTTTTTTATTGCTTTCCTTTGCAGGTGAGGAGAGCAGTTTCTGTGCTTCTCTTCATGTAAGAAAAAATTACCATAGAGCGACATACCAAACCCTAGTTGCATACTTCTTTTTTTTGCCATTTAGGTAGCCTTTTGTGGATTTCTGTTTGAGGCAATGAATGATGCAAAGCATTTGCATACCTGCCAACTTTTCCGAAAGTCTTCTGGAAAAACACTTGGTTTTCCAGGCAGAAAAATATCTTCTGGCTTTTTTTTGGAAAATCTTTTTCAAGTGATGCCAATTTTGATGTTTTGGCACCAAGTCATGGCAACCATGAAAGAAAAACATCGGAATCAGTGGTTGCTAAATTGTCATAAAAACCTTTGACACTTATTTTCTAGAAAAACCTACAAATACATTTCTAAAACACAAAAAAAGATTAATTGATCATTTTTCATTTACAACTCATTTACAGTCAGGGCAATTCCTAACTCACGAAAAATACTGTGATTCCAGATTTTTTTTTACAGTGGTATGTTTGTCCATGCAACATAGATATATATTTTATGCAATTTTAGGTTTGTTTTCATTTTTCAAAATCCTTTTTCATGTCTTTTGAACTGTTTTAAAACATTTAAAAGAATTTGTGGTTTTAAAGCACTAGAAAATATCTAGGTGTAACATGTTATGAAAGGAAATCCAGGAAAATACCTCAACAGAGAATTTAAAAAAGAAGCACAATATAAATTAAGGTGTTGACGTGGTAAAGCATGTATGTCACAAAAACAAATTTTAAAGGACAAGCAAAAAATGTTTGTGAGCTCTTGTTAAAAAGGAATTGTATTTGTATAAACTAAAAGAGCTGCGGAAACTAAACTATTTCTTCTAGTGACTTACTGGCTTTACCATGCTACTGGCATGGGTTCTTACTATCTTATCCGCCAAAAATCTAATTTTCGATTTTTTTTTGTGACTTGCATGCTTTTCCATGTCAACACCTCAATTTTTCAGTACTTGTAAAGAAAAAAAAGGCAAGCATAAAAACATAAAGCATATGGGAAAATACGTGTAGTTTTGAGGTCAGAAGTGTTACAAATAGAAAAATTAATCTGATATAAACTTCACTGGCTAAGCAACTTATCCATTTGTATGTCTAAAGTCCAGCTTTTCCAGTACCTCCTGATATCTTCAAATGTGCTTGGATGAGCATGCCATAGATTTTAGAAAGACTCATTGATTAAGAGGTCGACTAAACAGAAGCTGATTAATGAATTTAAAATTAAGGTTTATTTACAGGTTGGTAATATAATTTACAGAAAAGTTTTAAAAGGACTGGGTAATTAAACTCAAGAATTATTAAGAAATAAGCTATTCTCCAAGCACAATGTCCTCACAAGGCCTCCCCTCTGATCGCACTCCTAAAAAAACACATTGGTTCCTCGGCAACCATTCAAGGAGTCTCGCACAAATTGCCAGCTGTGGATGTTTTAAAGTTCCTTGGGGTTGGACTGTACAGAAGTGCTACAAATAGAAAAATTAATCTGATATAAACTTCCTGCTAAGCAACTTATCCATTTGTATGTTTCAGTTCAAAATTTATGTCAAAGTCCATTATGTCATGAATTTGTCTGCCTAACTTATTGTCCTTTAGCATAAATAGATGCAGATTAATGTTTACTTCCATTTTGTATCAATTTAAAGGAGTATTTGTTTGTTTTCAGGCTGAATATAAACCAAATAAATTGGTTGTAGGAGACCCAAAAGCCACAGTGTTTGTTGGAAGACTGAATCCTTCTACTAATGAGAACACATTGAAAAAGGTAATGTTTTATTCACTTAAGTTTCTAATAACTGTTCTGTTACATATAAAGGAGACACCATGGCTCACTGCGCTTGCCTACTGCATTAGCAGCTGGTGAATTGTAAGCAGTGCAGGTTCAATTTCTGTATCTTTCCCTGGGGTCTCTTCTGTGTCAGTAAAATTTTCATTATGAGCGTATGTTCATTCCTCTTCTGTCGTGTTTTGTACAGCTTGGCCTTGCGTCATAAAACTCAACCAACCTGCTACATGTAAAGAAATATTTTGTTTTATATAAGGAAACGTAGGGGCAATTTTCTTATTTAAAATTCAAATAGAAAAAATAATTGCATATACCACAGCTTGAACTAATTTTCACAGTGACTTGATTCAATTAAGTATCGTTTTAAGTGCAGGCAGTGTGTTGAAATTGGTAATCAGTAACTTAGAAAACCAATAAAAGCATACAAAGGTTAAAAATGGGAAGATTCAATAAAGTAAATATAGGAAATAGTTCAAGTAGAAAGAAATTTTATCATGTTTGCATGGATAGGAAAAGTACAAGGCATTTCTGTTTAAGGTGGGGATTTTCTTCTAAAATTGCTGCTTTTATGGGAAATTTTAATTGATAAAATTATGCAATCAAATAATTTTGAGCTTTGTACATCTATTTATCATCATTTCAGGTATTCACAAAATTTTAAAATCATTTTCGTGAAGAATCACACTTGCTAATCCTCTGCGACTATGACCCTTCACGAAGTTCTGTGCTCACAGATTGTCATGATTTCTCAACTCCAAGTGATATTAAACAAAAAAATTGAATGGCGTTTTACTTCACACATATACATACATTTCATACACATGTAGCCATTATTTGAGGAACTTGAAAAATTAAAAACAAATATTTGAGGAAATGGTGATCCAATGATATCAAAATCATCCATTTAGCTAAAACAATTGAGAGGTTTTTGCTTTAAAAATTTTAAAATGTAACATTGCTTTTCTGGTTCATTAAATGATAAAAGGATATTTTCTTACCATACTGTAAAAATTTCAAGTCGAATAATCTGATAATTTTATAGATGTCATGCCAACCACTTACGATAAAGCTGTTCTGAGAAAAATACATTCAAAGTTTCAGTACAGTTAATTGAAACATAGTATTTTCTTGCTAACTTGCCATACAGTGCTATTGGTAAGTGTGATTGCCTTTTGATTGCCATCTTTTGATAACAAATCGTTGTCAAATAGTGTTGGCTTTATGGAATTTACATCTTTATAAAGTGGTGCAAACTCCAAATTTTACATTTGCGGGACAAGTCTGTTAATGACTTATAACTGGGCCAATTTTACAAATATTAATTTGAAATTTGACACATGTTCTCAAGACCCTAAAGAATATAAAAACAACTTATTATTTTTTGCCAAAAAAGAAAACCTTCCTCAAGAAATGATATTACCAAAAATAAACTTTTATAACCAGGGTTAAAAATTGGGATCAGAAAGTAAGGTGTCAATGGCACCAAAACATTTTTCCTCAGCTTTCAAAATGTTCTACTTGGGTGCAATTTCAAAATTAACGTGTATAGTAAGTGCACAGTAGGGTCTTGTTATGACGTTTTGTCTTTAGAGTAATAATTTGCCTTTTCTATGGTTTTGAAAAAAAGTTATACAAGTTTTTAGGAATTTAGTGCGTTGATCGCAGTAAATGTTACCATGGTTATGACATTACATAGAGGGAGGGAACATGTGACCTTAATACACCTTGAGTCAGGTAATACAATAAAAAATTGATTGACTGGAACATTTTGTATAGTTGTGAACATTTTTGAAAATTTAGTTATCAAAAATGACTGGGTTGAAAACTCAATCATCAATATGAAATTGATCAGTGCAAAATATGACTAACAACTGCTAACTTCAAAGTTCAGGTTAACATAAAATTGTCGGTGTTATGTAAAAAGAGCGAGTCCTCCATATCTATGATTTTCTGATTTTCGACTTGGTGATATTAAGAGCCATCAGTATGTAAAAACGATGTATCTGTAGGATTGATGGTTTCCAAGGAAATAGCATGTGAGAAAAAGGTGAATGTAATATCAGCTGTGCTCAAAGGGCAAATAGTTCTATTTGCCTTTTTTACTTGCCATTCTGTAAAATTGTTGTGTAAAAGTTAGGCCCAGAAAAAAACTACTGATAAAGCCAGTCTCAAAATCAGAGTATAAAGTTTACTTCTATTCCTATGGCAACCTTATGTTCCATAAACCCCAAAAAGACCAGTGTGGCACCTGCAAACACTATGAATCATTGAACTCAGAAGAGAAAGAAGATGAGAAAGAACATGACAGATATCTGAAAAACAAAGAGGGATCTTGTGAACTAAAAAGATTAAAAGTCAAGGAAAGTGAAAACAGTAATGGAAAAAAAAACGTTGTAAATTTTGATCTTCAAGCCATCCTAGAATGTCCAAAAAGCCAAGTGTCATATTTATAGAAGAAAACTAGCTGTTTACAACCTAACAGTATTTGATCTTATATTTAAGGAAGGGACTTGTAACTTGTGGGACGAGACTGAAAGAAACAGGGGATCAACTGAAATAGGATTCTATATTTTCAAATACATCAATGACCTGAAATACAGAATTTATTTTTATGAGCAATAGCTGGTGGCAGTCAAAACAAAAATCAATATTTTTCAGCAGCGCTCCTGCATGCTATTCGACTGACAAGCTGTAAAGTTATAGATAACATTTTTTACGAACCAGGCCATTCTCAGCAAGAAGGTAAAGCAATTCACTCTACTATAGAAAGGGCGGCAAAAAACATACAGGTTAACGTGCCTTCAGAATGGGGTATCATTTGGCAGACTTCAAGAAAGTCAGTAAAACCTTACAAAGTGGTTCATTTGAACAATGAGTGTTTTATTGATTGGGTTTCACTAGCAAGTAGCAACAAAGACACTCAAGATAAAATGATGTTTCTGGCAATGTTGAGTGGAGAAAAATTAAATGGTTTTGGTACATGACGCCTAAACCAGATTCTATTTTTTCAAGTACCAATATAATGATGAGATATTTAATAAAATAAAAATAATGAAAAGTGTTGGCGGACCACTTCAGCTTATTGTGGACAACCTCCCTAAGGCATACAAAAAAGATCTGCCAATATCGGCCCCAAAACTCAACGATTTAATGGATCTTCGTAAAACTGGAGTCATTCCATTACACCACCACAGTTTTTATGAAACTGCCAAAGGTCACTAATCTAAAGGAGAGAAAAGGGGAAGTGGGAGAGGGAAAAAACCAAAAAAGGAAATAAAATTAAAAAGGAAAACAACTCAAGAAATTCTGTCTTATTAAGAAATTCTGTTCACATTAAAAAATAATTTTGCTTATTTTTGCAGTTATTTTTCTTGCTTTCCAACTAAAATTCACCTACTAACTATAGTCTGTACATTTACTTTATTAGTTTTAGATTTGAAAAAGGCAAATATCCAACTTGGTGTTTTATTACAGCTATGTAAAAAAGGCAATATGCTACAACAATCTAAAAATAATAATATTTTTAAGAAATTGCGTACAGATTTAAAACTTGGTGAAGACTTTCAAAAGGTGTTGTTAATCTAAATTAAGTTTCATAAATTTTGAAGTATTTTTTAATATTTTTCAAATGTTAAACATTTCAAATGGCTTTCCTGAAAAATGCTGTATTGGTTGATTCGCCCTTTTTACATAACACCAATGATATATAAAAATAAGCTATGTGCTTTTTAAGTAACTTGAAATGTTGCTGTTTCTTCCATTTCCATTCTGGTCTTGGTAATAGTTTTTTTGAATGTTATTAAAAGAGTTAAGATTCCTTGCAACAATTCTATGTGAGAAACTGCTTTTTTGAACTTATTTTCAAGCTCATTGACATAAGATTAGTTTTCACTCTATAAAGCAAACATAATTGCCTATACCATAGTATGCAATATAAATTATAACATGAGAAATTGTGCTCCTATTTTTGAAATGATATATCAGCATCCGATTAGAAAGAACTAAGCAGTTTGCCTATGTAAATTGATTATAATTATTAATTTAACATAACTTATTGACAAAAGTTGTTATTGTTTCATGTAGTTTAACATGAAAAAAATGCAAATTGTTTTTGAATTAATTTTTAGAATAAATACATTTTTTACATCATTTAGAAAACTGAATGCATGATCCAAATTAAATTTAAAATAATTCCTTCCAATTTATTTTATATTTTTCAGTTTATAAATTTTTTGTGTTAGCATTTTTTTGGTAATAATCTGTAAGTTAAGAAACAATAAGAAATGTAAAAGTTAAAAATGACATTTTAATAAAATTTAAAATTCCCTCCCAATTTTTTCAAATATATTGTACTAATTATTGCTGGAATATTGATTGTGTTATTGCTAGCATTATGTTGCAAAGGTTGATTGAAAACATTGAGTTAAATATTTGATTTTGGGATTTTCAGATATTTTCCCGTTCCGGTGAAATAAAGGACTTGCGTCTTGTTCGAGACATAGTCACAGGCTTTTCCAAGGGTTATGCATTTGTTGAATACCATGACAAATATGATGCAATGAAAGCTCAGAGGGATCTCAATCACTCTGTAATTGATGATAAAGAAATTCTTGTGGATGCAGAATGCGAAAGGTTACTTCCTGGTTGGATTCCAAGAAGGCTAGGTACTTACCATTGTTTACTTTATATACTTCTATTGTTCGCCTGTTTCAAGGTGCTGTCAGTCCTGGTTTCATATTCATGGATGATAACTCGCCTCCTCATCATGCATCCCTGGTCGACACCTTCCTTCAAAGTGAAGATATCCACTACATACAGTGACCTGCCAACTCTTCTGATCTGAATCCTACAGAGCATGTGTGAGATATGCTCGGGAGACATATTGCAGCCCTCCGCCACCCCCCAAGCTACGTTCCGGAATTGAAAACTGCTCTCCGTGAGGCTTGGAACTCTTTGGGCACACAACTCATCCATACCATCATCGAAAGTATGGGAAATTGTTGTGCAGCATGCGTGACTGCCAGAGGTTCCCACACACTGTATTAAACTTCAGCATCACATTGTTTTAATCATTCTGTTTCACTAAAGTTGACACTCGTATTGTGAACCTTTTTCTTTCAACCCTTTTCAGTCAAAAGTCATTATTATCCTTATTTTGCATTCTATAACCCTATTACACCAGCATACCCCATTTCCTTCATTCCGATGTAGAAAAAATGATAATTCACATAAACAGCAATTGAAATATTCACATAAACAGCAATTGAAATATTCACATAAACAGCTGAAATATTCACATAAACAGCAATTATGCTTAACTTTTGGACATGAGTGTATATTTCACTATCTTACATGGCACAGAAATCAACTTTATTAGTTTATTGTTGAATGGCAACAATATAAACAATATAGACTGTTATGGAATTCACTTGTCAATTTTGCAGCTTAGTTTGAATACGCTTGATTGAGCTATGGAGCTGAATAATATTCTATACGCAGAAGAGCTCGTCACTCGGATGAAATTCTTCAGCAGTCTGATTACATAAAGCAATGGAAATCAGCACAGAAAAGAAAATCTGAGTGAAATTGAGTTTAGTGTAAAAAAATGCTGAATTGCCTTTGAACAGGGGAATGGGATGAATCGACATAGATATTCAGAATCTAATTGGTGGTAACATGACTGAAGTATGCTTTTCGCCATGCATTTATTGGAAATAAGGATTAACACAAGTAAATGTAAAGGAAATGCTTTTATATGTTTTTGGATAGTTTTATCTCATTTAGAGGTATGGAATCAATTTATTGAATATGAAAGCTCATTATAAATGGATTGAAATAAGATAAAATGTGAGTAATGACACTTTCCCATCAATAGATATAATAAATTAAGAAAGTTTAGTGCAAATGCTGTGCGCAGGTTTGATAGTTTTAAGGTATCAAATATGAGTAATGACACTTCCATAAATGGATATAAACAATTAGGAAACTCAAGCACAGATGTTATGTATGGGTCTGCCAGTATGGAAACATTATCCTAAGCTATCCATAGTACAGTTCAATTAATTTAGAGAAAGTAAATCACATGTTTTGGAGAACATTTTCCCTTTCTCTTATTGCTCTTTCAATGGTGGTCATTTAAATATAGTTTAGTGATCTACATCACATTTGTCATGCCTATTAGTTGTAGTGTTGTACTATTATAATTTGATTTGTTTGTGCAAATAGTCGTCAACATTGGGGAATGAAAACAGACAAATTAAGAATACGGGTTCATATGAACCCTGGTGCATTTTTGTAAAACAAACTTCACATGAAAAACTAGAAAATTATGAAAACAATATGAGCGAAAACCAAGTGTTTCCCCAATTTCATTTTTAATGCACAGCAAACTAGCTAATGATGCATAATAGAAAATTGAGTAGTAATACTTTTTGTGTTTCAATTCGGTGAAAGACTAGCTAGAAAATCTGAATAAAGTGCAAAGAATGATTATCAGATAAAATTAGTGCAGTATAGATAGTAACCATGATTACTGTCTTGAAAGGTTCATTATGTAGATATAACACTCTTAACTTGAGGTGGACCATTTAGATTTAGCTTATCTCTGTATTTCACTAAGCTACATGGCTCAGAAATCAGCATCATTTGCATAGTGGCATATGAGAACAGGCAGAACATGGGAATTAATAAATTGTTACAAGATTTTATTACCTTATGATTACAACTAAATTAAAGTGACCTTCCAACATGAAAAGGTTCCCCACCACTGAACTATTCGAAGTGGAATGAGAAACAACAGACCCTTCAGCAGAGGTGCTCCGAGTAGGTTGACTATTATGACTCATTTATTTTTAATTGCAGGTGGAGGACTGAGCGGTAAAAAAGAATCCGGCCAGTTGCGGTTTGGTGGAAAAGAGAGGCCCTTCAAGAAGCCCCTTCTCCTTTACAACATGAATGAACGAAGACAAGACTCTGAGAGGAATGCATATCGAGACAGATATTACTCTCGGGACAAGTATTCTGGTCGACATGACTCTTACAAAAGAAGCAAACATCATTGACAGGATCAGAAGCATTTAACCCTCCAAGTGGTTTCGACGAGATATCTCAAGATCTGAGAAATTTTGCTAATGACGAAATATCTCGTCATTAGCAAAATTGGTCCGAAACAATATACATATACTATAAGACAACATATATGACAGGATATCTTGTCATTAAGATATTGCCAATTTTTTATAATGAGGAGATTATGATCTGGCCAGTTTCTTTCTAATAATGAGATATCGTGTCAATCAAGATCTGGATAGTTTTGATAATGATGAGATATCCACCATCGAGACAACCACTAGGAAGTTTTAGACAATATAAATAAAATATATAAATAAAATATCCTTTACCATGTAAATAGAAAAACCTGTATATACATATGTATTATTGAATTAAGCCTGTTTTGTACATTCAGAATGGAAAATGCAAAATAAAAACATTGAATTTCATGTTATGTTTTAATTTAAATAAAAAAAGTTACATTCTACTTCATAGTCAGAATGCCAGTTTCTGAATTGAACGGTTCCTGGTTACTTGAATTAATGACCTCATTTCTTATAACCTAGTTAAGAGACGATTTTCTAATATAAAATCTTTTCAATGGGTTTAAGATCTTAATACTCAGTTAGTCTAGTGGTCAGAGTGCTGGCTTCTGGGCTGAAAGGTTCCTGGAATCTGAGGTAAGGAATAGTTCGTCTGGAATGAATGTGCGGTCTCTAAACAGGTTGTACCTAGAATGTATGTGAGGTGTAACATGACCCTCCCCATGATGCCTATCAGTAATCCATTGCCAAGAGGTTCACAAATCTACTCTTGTAGTGCCATGATGAATTGTGTTCAAATTGGCCTGGCATTAGAAGAAAGTCTTAGTCAGCACAAATTTTTTTGATGACTTTCATGTTACATCTATATAAACTATATCAGATGGGGAAACTTATACAGGGTGTGAAAAAATTATGACTTTTATTTAAAAAAATCAGATTTGTTTTGGTTAAATTGTAATTTTATTTAATTTATTTTTTGCTCCTATCAGTTTAAATTTATTAAACATAAGACATGCAAGTCAGTGCAGTTTCTAGGTATATCTGATTTATGTTAAGCTTTAATATACATGAGGGTTTAGGAAATATAATTGCAAATTTTGGAGATTAAAGCAATTAAAATCAATTTTACATCCTATTCCTTTTGACCTTTCATATGTATTATATTGTGTGATAAAAATCCATAATACTTGGAATTCTGGATTAAAAATAGACAACCATATAAGTAAGAGGATATTAAATTTAATTTTTGATTTTGCAATTAAATAAATTAAAAACCTATAATTAAATAAGTTTTAAATTTTCTGCCTTTTAGCTATCCAACTTGTTTCAGTTTTAAGTGTTAAAACTAAGTTGAGTTAAACTGAAAGTTGAAATAGTGTCTAAAAATAGTGAAGTAGCTGTAATGGTAAGAGGACTATTAACGACCTCGTCTTCTGCTACACAAACAGATCTAAATGAGTTTCCCCCTTTTCAAAGGAGACATCTGGGATACAATGTTTTCTCAAAGAGGAAACCCAAAGTACATTCTTTCACTTGAAATTTCATAATTTGAAGCATGGTATCAAATGAACATTTTGCTTTGGTGAGAGAGAGAGAGAACATTAAGAGGTTCTTTCTATTTAAGCTCACTCAGCTCGAAACTACATCTCAATAACTCTAAATAGAACTAAAAAATGAAACATTACTGGCCTTGCCAGATATAGAATATATATTTATTACATAGTTAATAATTTAAATACTCTATCTTTTGTGTACGTTTTTACTATGTTTCTGCTTCAGTATCGCTTGTGCTTTCTACTTGTTTGATCATAAATATTATCGCTTGCATTTCTCGTTTCCTTACATCAATATCACGATTTAACATTGTGTGCGAGAAATTTCTTGTGTAGATATTTAAATATAACTTGAGCCGATAAGGGAGCAAGGACAATTTAAATAGAACTTCAACCAACGGTAGAGCGTGTATAAAAAGTGATCCACGTACGTCATGACCAAGTTTGTCTTTTATGTATTATGATTCAATTATCTTGATTCTAAATTTCAATCAGATGTACATTAATATCAATGATTCTATATTGTAATATAAATCAGTTTACATGACACCTCAAGTCCTGTTCGCTGCCTCACAGTCGGAGTAATATGTGAAGTACGTTGGAGATATTCTGGCAGGGTCAAGAGTCATCCCTGGCATAAAGACCATTCCAATATTCCCGTTAAATGTTAAGAGGTATACTTTGAGAACAAGTTAGACTTCAGCATTTTCGAATGCCTCTCAAAATGAAGCTGCAACTCTTTCCCATAGTCATGGGTCAGTCGTTGCCAATGAGGGCAGTGAACAGAGTTCTGAATCAAAGCTCCAGGACTATGTGAAATCTAAAAGCCCTCGGACTCCCTTTCTACTCATCATTTTAGTACCCAGCTAAGTGCGCTGGATTTTCCCTTGAGCAGGACAAAAGTTGCCTCCTCATGGTCTTCCATCAATAAATCCAAAGAAGCACCGATGTAGTCAATGATATAAGAGGGAGTTGTACAAGCGAGGCAATACAGGTGGTAAAACCTTGTTTCTGCACTCTAAAATCATGTTTTTGATGTGCCCACTTCTGAGTCTTGCCCAAGCATTTTGCAATGATCTGGGACCACTGCTCCAACCCGTTAGACGTCATTACAGATACGGGGAAGGGCCAGAGATACATAAGGACGTTGAGTGAGGACCAGATCTGTATCGCGACAACTGATACGGTGCCTAGCGCGATAAACGGCAGGCAGTAAGGGAGGTAGGTCGTCGCATAGAAATTGTTTTCTGTCTTGCAAAAATTTAACTTACGGGCAAATATGCTACAGGCTCTATTCTATTTGAACTGTCAGGTGATTGGCTATTTCACCTAGCCTACCTTTAGAAAATGCTTAGAAATGCTATAAAATTCGTATTATGTGAGAGTAAACCTTCCCATAGCAGTATGGGCAGATACATTACATATACTGCAACGCCAGACGCCCTGCGATAAGTGTTGATTTGTAGACCGCCTAGGCAAGTTTCCGACTATATGCGGTTTTGGTTGCAGGAGTCAAAAGTGCCGCTGACAGGTGAAGACTCATGAGTTCATCAGGGCCTTCCCCATGTCTGTAATGACCTCTAACGGGTTGGGTCAGAGGGGCTGCTTCCCAATTAAGAAGGTAGTGCCTTTTTGGATTTATTGGCGAAAGACCAAGAAAAGGCACACACATCTGCTTAAGCAGCAAGAACTTATTGACCTGATTTAGTATTTTCCAGACTAAGGGGATAAGCAACAATAACAGCTTACTGTAGAATCTCAATTAGATCTCAAACCTTCCAACTGATTCTTTTCATTCTACAATATCTCAATGAATAAATATGAACTTTATATCACTACTAATTTTTAGTACAATAAATCGCCAATTCAAAATTCATTATTGAGAGTTGAACATGCATACATTTATTTTGCTTACTAAAGTTTAACTGGAAAAATTATTTTTCTACAAATACAGACTTTCAAATGAAAAGAACTACAAACATTTAACACGGCATACATTTTTATTTTTCTTACAATAGTAATTGCAGAAAAACGTATTTATTATAACACCACATTGATGTTTATGAAATGGTGATAAAAACTTTCAACATTTGAAACATCATATAGAATAGGAAATATGAATTCCACAACACAGTATTTTATGCACTCTTTCAACTCCTTTAACAGTTAATGAAAGATACTTATATTTCGATTTCTGGAGCTAATTTTATTGTTTTATGTATTCATTTCACAATCTATTCAGAGATCATATTGGTAACACTTACTTTTTTATTGTAATAAAAGGAAACTCCAAATATAGAATTTGATGTTTCAAATAAAATAATAAACATTTTTTATTAAAAATTATCTTAGAATTTAATAGCAATATTAATAAAAAAGTTTTTCCGGAGAAAATATCTTGAGATGAGTGTTTTATTTGAATTTATTAAATTTTCCCTAAGCATCTTGTTAATGAAAGTTTCATTACTTGCTAAGGTGGTTATAGCAACTTGACCATGAAAATAGAACTTAAATCAATTCTGTATTCTGTTCGTATATGTTGTAGGTAGTTATTTGTTCCACCACAATTTACAGTTATAATTTTCAATTTCTTCTCTATTCTCTCTAAAAATGTATTGTTTAACAGCTTATAGGAGCTCTTTTTGAGTGCTTTCATTTTGATCGTCAACTCTAAAGTATCAACAAAATTAAATATATTTTCGGATTCTTACCAATTAGACTATTTGTTATTGATAGAGATGGGTATTGTATAAATTGAGTAAAACAATTTCATCACCCATATGAATATTAACTTTAAATCTTTTTTAGATTAATTGACTTTCCATTTAAACCTTTTATAATATTGACATAAGATATGCATTAAAAATTGGTAGGTTGTGTCGAGGACACAAACCGTAGTTTTGACGTGAATATCGAACCGGATGTTGGATTGTGGAATGAATGAAGCAGACAGGAAGTTTGAACGATTGCTTATTGTGAATATTCAACAATTAATTTACAATTTGAACGATTAAAGTGCAGTTTGACGTTAATATTGAAGGATAATTTTATTTATTAAAGGTCTATGATTGTAGCATTATTCAGAAGCTTTCAAATGACACTACTTGCGCAGTCCTTACTCCACGCAATCTAAAGTTACATTGGCCCAGAGCTTGCCCAGCACCGTAGAATTTCGACATATTGCGGACCCCCTTCCCGAGTTCAGTAAGTCTCGTACTTGGAACGAAGGTCATGCCATCCTTTGTCTACACGACTCTATACTTATCTTCTGTATGTTTCTTCTAGTTCTGAAATCATGAAATTTTATGCTTAAATTCTACTCATTTATCGCCAAGTTCACCTCGTGCCCAATTGTTGTCCAGTATTAATTGTAGCGTAGTTCGGTTGCTTTCGAAAGACACCACTTACGAGCTTTTCTAGTTCTGAAATCATGACAAAACATTAGTAACGCTCAACTTTTCATGCATGCCCATCAGTACTGTTCTGATTTTAAAGATGTATTCATGTCAAAAGAAACACAATTTTCCCATTTGTGAATATCAATTGTAAAATATGGAATCAAGCATGCATGCATTTCTGTGCCATGTAATACGAGACTTACTGAGCTCGAGAAGGGGGTCCGCAATAGGTCGAAATTCTACGGTGCTGGGCAAGCTTTGGGCCAATGTAACTTTGGATTACGTTAATGAAAGACACCAGCGAGTCACAGAAATATTCGTCTCCATCTTACGTTACTTATCATTTCCATGAATTTCTAAGGATGTAGATAATTACTTTTTAAAAATTTTACCACACAAAGGCTCTTTCTACTACAACATCGCATCCAAATAATGGAATGATTATGAAAAGTTTTGCTAAAAATATTTAAAAAGTAACAAAGCCCATGATATAAGACACAAAAGTATTCGGCCAACTGCCGTAAAAGTTATATAAAAACATAATAATTAGTGTCTAAGATTGTTTTCCATTTTGTTTTACTCTAGATTGTTTTAATAGCGGGTATCAGTTTGACCAGGTATTTGGTCAAACTGGAGCCAATTTCATTCTATTCTGCTCGAAGCTAGATTTTCAATTGATTTTATTATTATTATTATTTTATAGTATTATTTATAGCATTATTTCATAACGTAAAAAGTTTGTGATTTCATATATTTTCTCATATAAGTAATTGTAGGATGCAAATCTTTAAAATGAAGTCAGATTTTAAGTCATTTTGATCTTTTATATACCAACCACACCTTTGTATGCAGAGCACTACTTTTTGATAACTTCATGGTGAACCAAAAACTACATTTCAATTCAAATTTATCTCCAAAATATGTCAAAATTTCTTGTAAAAAGATCAATGTATGTATATCGAACCTTAGTACTAGCAATAAGCGTACTTATTCAAGCTATCGAAACACATACATAGATCCTTACGGAATATGCTCTGCACTTTAACAGTGGCTGTTGACTAAACTTTGTGTGTGTGTCATTTGAGCGTCCTTCAAATTAAAATGATTTTCAATGATGTATAGATGTGTTCCATTTTCAACGTTGAATATTAGTGTTTTCTTGGCATTTGTACGATTAAGAAGGAATTTATTATTAAGAAAATTGAGAGTAAGAAGCTCAAATCAGGATTCGGTCAGTGTAATATCTGCTCAACTATTTAAATTCCTCAAAGGGTTACCTCTGAGGGACTCGTACGCATATATTCGTTCTGCAGCCAGCAATCTTTGCAGGACTTCTAACTAGTTTTAACCAATAAAATCTTTCCTAGGATTCTTTAAACCAATAAAGGAGGTTATATTTGTCAATATGTGGTGTGGGGGAAAAACAATATTACACAACTCGGAAATCTCGTGACGCTCAGAGGGTTAGAGATTTATATTCTACCATTACCTTTATGAAGAAATCTAAAGATATCACAAACTTTTTATGTTATAAAATAGTGAAATCCATTGAAAATCTATCTTTAAGCAGAATTGAATGAAATTGGTGTCAGTTTGACCAAATACCTGGAGTAAAGATTTTGACTCAAAACAATCCAAGGTGTTTGACAAAATATAAAAAAGTTATAGACGCCTATTTTCATGTTTTTGTATAACTTTTGCGGTAGGTGGCCGAATACTTTCGTGGGTCTGGTGTCATGGACTAGTTACATTTTGAATATTTGTAGCAAAACTTTTAATAACTATTCCATTATTTTGATACGATGTTGAAATAGAAAAACAGCCTTTGTGAGGTATAATTTTAAATCGTAATTTTAAATTCATTCTTATAAAATTCATGGGAAAATAATAAGTGAGGGAGACGAAAACTATGCCTCATTACAAATAGATTTTAAGAGTAAACCGACTATTATTTTATTTGAAGGTAGGTTGAATTAACGTCGTATTGGAGAAATATAACTGGCTATTGACGACGGTACGGGATCAACCTCCGAACGGAAAGATCCGAGGAGAACACGTAATTTTGAACAACGGTCAGATGACGAGGTCACACACGAGCTGGCACCCCACTCTCCAAACTTCCACACCACGCCAACGTGAGTACATTTGAGGCTGCGACAGATTTAACGCGCACCAGCCCCATGCACACGATGGTCTTTGGTTGAATCTAGTTTCGATATCGCAACCCTCCGTTTCCCTTACTAACCGGCCCAATTTATTTGAAGCACATGAAAAAGGATTTCGTACAATAGTAGTGTGCTATTTGTGGAGATAATTTAAAACCCAGATGTGCAACACAATTTTTGGGGGACCGACAAGCTACGCCATTGGTTCCTGGAACCATTTCCAGTTCAGATGATGGGCTACCGATGGACCGCGATCGCCATTCGACTCTTCCCCAGCCAGGAACACCCCGATCTGCGGTGTTTGTCTCGTATTTTGCGAATCGCGCGTATTTATTTCGATGCGAGGAAGACCCGCTTAGCAGACTGCGTCAACAGAGAAAAAGAGATCGCCTGCACCGATGAAAGTAGAACGCGATCTGGTTGCTGCCAGATTCCCCCACACCGAAGCGCCGCCGCTTGCTAGCCAGCTACTTATATGGCGCCCAGATAGAGTTTCGTCAGCGTTGGCAACATTGCTCGTGCATTCCGTGCTCTGGTTTTATTTTCTCTTTTAGCGCGAGATTCCCCCAATTGTGCCCAATAGTTCACACCGTTCCCTCCATTCTTTGCTATCCTCATTTTTTTGTGGGAAATGGGAGGAAATAAATGAGTTTGGATATTCGCTCGAGTGTAAACATCAATTCCAGGAGATTTCGTTTTGGAAAATGGTGTAAAGAAAACAAGCCTGTACTTAAGGTTTCCCTTTGAACATGTTTTTTTCATTAATATATATTACGTAAATTATATCAAAACTAGCAGACCCGCAAATATTATCTGCGCTAAACTTTCTTAATTGCTTTTGATGGGAAAGTGTCGTTACTCACATTTCATATCTTATTATTTCAATCCATTTATAGTGAATATAGCATCCATATTTACACAAATGGATCTCATACCTTTAATATAAAATAAAATTATCCAAAAACATGTAATTTTTTTGCATAAATTTCGTTTGCTTTTACTGGTGTTAGTTCTTATTTCCAATAAAATGCTTGGCAAAAAGCACACGTCAGACATGTTACCACAATTATGGAATGGAATCTGGGGTGTTATGGCGCAAGGTTCGCAAAAGGACAAGCTGTGCCAGTTACCACAGTTAAATTCTGAACATCTATTTCTATTTAATTCCATTCCATTATGGTTTCCGAGAACTTTTTTTGGCCAAAATTGGAAAAACTGCGATATTGAAAAAATAATTGGCCTAAATATTTCTCAAGCCGAAATTGAAGTCATTAAGCATAATTTGATAAATAAATTTTTGTCCAATTTTAATAAAATTTTAATTTTTTGCCAAATTAATAATGGACATTTATGGAAAAATAATTAATTTTTCATCTAATAAATTAACAGGAAAAATCTTCTCTAAGGAAACGTCTTCATACTCCTCTGGAGTCACGGTAGCCCGGTTGGAAGAGTAAAGGACTAATAACCGGAGGGTTGCGAGTTCGAATCCAACCAAAGACCGTCGTGTACAAAGGTGGCTGGTGCCCGTTAAATCTGTAGTGTCCTTAAATGTCCTCACGTTGACGGGGTGTGGAAGTTTGGAGAGTGAGGTGCCAGCTCAGGTGAGACCTCTTCATCTGACCGTGGTTCAAAATTACGTGGTGTTGTCTTCGGATCTTTACCTTTGGGATTGATCCCGGACCATCACCAGTAGCTCGTTGTGTTGTTCCCAGTGCGACGTTAATTACAATACCTACCTATCTACCATTCTCCTGATTGCGAAGCTTCTGGTATCGGCTCTGAGGAATATCAACTGCTTCGGATTTATTTATTTATTTATTTATTTATTTCAATTAACGTCACACTGGAGCAACACAACGGGCTATTGGTGACGGTCCGGGATCAATCCCAAAGGGAAAGATCCGAGGACAACACCACGTAATTTTGAACCACGGTCAGATGACGAGGCAACACCTGAGCTGGCACCCCACTCTCCAAACTTCCACACCACGCCAACGTGAGGACATTTGAGGCCACGACAGATTTAACGTGCACCAGCCCCCTTTGTACACGACGGTGTTTGGCTGGATTCGAACTCGCAACCCTTCGGTTGCTAGTCCGTTACTCTTCCAACCGGGCCACCGCGGCCCCAACTGCTTCGGAAGGAAGTTTTAGTTTATCATGTGATTTATTCATTTTATGTAAATTTATACTTGAAATCATAGGATTTGATGTGTCCATGGCTCTATTTAAAATATCATCTAAATGGGTTTGCCTACTGGTTTTTCTGGAATGGAATTGTCTATTGTTCTTGTAAAGTTTATTTCTTGCTTCAGATCTTTCTCCAAAATAAACTACTGGTTGGTAATAAAGTAATTTTTTTGTCTATCGACCATGTATAGCTTAAGTATGGTTACGGAAATTGAGAACCAGGAGTATTTTACCATGTGCATCTTAGGAGTTGTCTGACAAGTCTTCAAACTTTTGTGCATCTATCTAGTATAGACAGGGGAGGAAAATTAAAATGATTTTGAAAATATTAACTAAGTTTTCATCAACATCTGTTATTATACAAAAAACATTTGTTGTCTTTTAACTACTCAACGTGCAGTGCTGCCGTTGTTTGTACTAGCAAATCCATATATATTTCCCTAGGGCAAATTTGAGTTAGTCATTGCAAATCCGTCCGCCATTTTGTTATCCGGTATCTCCACATGAGAAGGAATCGTCCATCAGATGTACCGGGAAATTTCTTGAAAGCCTCGAGAGTTCTATTATCGCAATGGAAGTAGGATCTCAAACTGCATAGTAATTTTACAAGTGTTCTGCACTGATGCTATCTGTCATTAACCAGATTCGGAACTTCCAATATTTTCTATGATCAATAAATGAGCAAATAAAGTGTTTAGTCTTATATAAGTTATTTCACATGGACTCATTATTTCAGTTGTTCCGCAATACACAAGTTGGTTAAATGAGTAAACAGAATATTTTAGATTCGTAGTTATTCCAATTATTCCGCCATGTCGCAATATGAACAAGAACATTGAAGATCGGTAGCTGTTTCAGTTTTTTAGCAATTACACGGTACCCTAGTGAAATATCCTCCCCATCGTTTTACCCTCCCCTGCCCTTCTATCTTTAGCTTTTTTTTTGTCTCCCTCGTTGATTACTTGACATTATCTTGTGTTTGGCGCAGCTTGGCCAAATATGACCTCCGCCATAAAACCCAAAACAACCCCAACCAAACAACTATAGAACACTTAGATTTACCATTTAAAGTTTTTACATTGTATTACTTAAATAAAATATGAAACACTTGAATTACTAAACACATTAACATCTTACATCCTAATATGTATTAAGGACAATATTAAATTATCTCATTTACTAACCAATTCTAGACGTTTTATTTGCTTAGTTTTGTAGTAAAAAATGACGAACTTTAAATATTCCAAAGATTGCTTAGCTGAGTATCGTAGTGCATATTTGCGAGATGAATGAAACAATGACGAATATTAAATGTTCGAATGATAAATCAATAGTTGGTATGTCCAATACTAAACGTTTCGTTTGCTTATTCGTAGATTATCGATCGCAAGTGTGCAATAAAAAAAGCAGATCATAAATGTTCCAATGACTTATCTACAGTTCATGACTAATACTAAACTTTTAGTTTCCTTATTTGTATATTATTGATCACAATTGTGGAGAGTAAAAAAATTGCGAATTAAAAATGTTCCAAAGATTCATCTGCAGTTGGTATAGCAAAAACTAAACGTTTAATTTGTAGATCAATGATCGCGATTGCAGAATTAAAAAAATGGCGAACTTTTCGTTTGCTCATTAGTATATGATGGATTGCGATTGTGGAATAAAAATATTGCGAATTCTAAATGTTCCAGATTCATCTGCAGTTAGAATGATCAAAACTAAACGTTTCGTTTGTTTATTCGGATCATTGACGTCATCTGACCGTGGTTCAAAATTACGTAGTGTTGTCTTCGGATCTAACCCTTCGAGTTAGATCCCGGACCATCGCCAATAGCCCGTGTATTGCTCCAGTGCGACGTTTATTAAATACCTATCTACCTACCTCGCATATCATTGATCGCAATTGTGGAATTAGAAAAAAATGGCGAATTATAAATGTTCCAGATTGCTTATCGAGTGAATACTTGCGACTGAAATAATGGACGAATACCAAATGTTCCAATTATTCATCTACAGTTGCTAGTGTATATTCTTGAGGTAACTAGAATAATGACAAATTTCGAATGCTCCAATGACTGTTTATCGCATCGCAGTGGCTATTTCAGAGGTAACTAGAAGTAATGACGAATCCAGAAAATGTTAACGTTTGCTCATCCAAATATCGTTGCGCAATATCCCGAGTTACCGCGAATACAGTGATTCATCGCTTGTTTGCGGCATCTTTCCACTCATTTCAAGCGACCGGTGTGGCAACACCATTTCTTGTGTCACCGCGAAAGGGTTAAACGCAGTCTTAACTCAAACGAGACGTTTCTTTTTCAACCGGAAGCACAAGTAGGGAGGGGGAAGGGATGAGTGATTCACAAATGATTTTCCCACTTTTTAAAAATAAGGTTCTAAAAACAGACGACGGCTTGCGCAACCCTTTCTATTGCTGGTCAAGGTTGAGGATCTTCTGCCGCAGTCGGATGTATTAAGTTGGCGATTGTGTGGAAAGCAAATGGTACGCTGTCATCAGCCGTGTTTTCTCGTCGACATTCTGTTCTTTTTGAGTGCGTTTCATTTGTCGATTCTAAATCTCCGTTAAGCTCGTAGGCGGGGCGGTCTTTCTACCTACTCAATGAGTGTGTTAAGTGCCAAGCTTTTATCTTTGCCCCAACCTCATTTCCGTGGTTTATCTTACCTTAGACCAAAGTTTCACAAAATAAATAGAATGAAGTATGAACATTTTCTCAGACATAAACAGCGAAGTGTAAGAGGGATTTTCAGTGTAAAAAAAGCAAACCAGATGATCTCTACGAAGATTTAACTTCTGCTCTCCAGATGCTCTTGCATGCATAGTAGACGTGCAATATAAGTAGACTGAGCATTGCTATTGAGAGGAGCTTCAAAAAGTGTGACCAACATGTCCGACTAGTAGTCACGTGACTGCTCTGTGAAAAATTGACTTGGTTGGCCGATTCGGTATCTTATCGCTTCGTTTGGGGATGCAACATCTTATGACAGGGTAGTTGTGTGAACTCACTTTTCCATTGACAAAAGTGGTGAAATTACCAAAGTCTACTACTATCAGATGATCAATCAATGCACCAATCAGATGATCAATTAATGGATTGGCGTCTTCTCCCGTCCCGTGGACCAATCAGATGATGAATGTTAGGTTCCACCGAACAGACGAAAGCAGTCTAATGGTCACGTTACTACTAGTTTTGGTCACATGATACTGGACATATAAAAAGGTTACCACTGCTAACTCTTTCATACTATTTCCTCTATGCTCGCATGATACATATTGGGGTTGCCTTCCAATGAAATGCTTGGTGAATCAACCAGACAGAATACAGGCAACTACGTATATAGAGCCAGCAGCACATTTGCTCATTAGTTAATACTGCGCATGACAGGAACAGTTTCTATGCTAGGCAGTAAGGGTTCACCCTTACTGCCTAGGTCGTTTATCGTGCTAAGCAGCGTGTCAGGTACTGCGGTACGGCCCTGGTCCTCACTCATCGCTCTTTGTATTCTTGGGCCGCCCTTTATACTTGTATTGACATTAATTGGTCGTGGCAGGGGGTCTGCGATCCAACTAAGGAAGGTTACCTTTCAATGTAGTTTATCGCCATTTTGGAAACGTTTGGCGTTTAATCTAATTAGTGTTGACCGATCAAGTATCCTATCATTTGATAGTTGACGCTAAACCTATTTTTGCTCATGTTATCTTTCCTGAGCTGATTTTTACCTTCCAAATTCCATTCAGCACTTCGTCAATAAAAATTCGAAAGAATAATATCATATAGGGGTATGGTAATAGTAATTAACGTCGCACTGGAGCAACACAACGGGCTATTAACGACGATCGGGGATCAATTCCCAAGGGAGAGAACCGAGGACAACACCACGTAATTTTGAATCATGATCAGATGACGATCATATATGGGAGTTTATTCTTTTAAATTTTTATTGGGGCGAAGTGCTGAAATCGTGTTCGAAAAACAAGCCAACTGACGTCAGGTTCTGAATACGTGCAGGAAACAATCGCAGCAGATACACTACCGCCACCTATATTTGGTTTGATAGGAAATGCTTCTTATAACACAGTAAATACCATTTAGAGAACTACGTTTAGTGTCTTTACTGACGATTAGAAGGGCAGACAAGAATATTTGAAATAAAATTTTATTCAATCATTAAAGAAGTATAAAATATAAAAACTTAAACTAGTGAATTAAGTACAAACAAGGTAGAGATCTGCGCATAGATCATCTGAGCTAAGGTTTCTGAATTTTTTACATCTTCTGATGACAGTGTCGTTATTCACTTTTAATGACTTGTTCCAAAACCATTTGTTATTAATATATGGATCGATATGTGCATTTAACACCTCCAAATGAAATAAAGTTAATCGAAAAATATAATTCCGTATAACGTGTATTTCTAACTGGTGTTAATTTTTATTTCTAATACAGTGCAAGGCAAAGACCTCATTCATATGTATTACCATAATTAGATTCTGAATATCCACTTCATTTTCATCCCATTTCCTTGTTCAAAGGCGATTCGGTATTTTTTGACTCTAAACCTATCTTTGCTCGTATTTTCTTTTCTGAGCTGATTTCTATCTTCCAAATTCCTTATTGCCTGTAATTCGAATGTTAAGGAATTTCATTAGAACTGCGAGCTCTTCCGTGTAGTTGTAGCAATATTTTCAAGTCTATAGCTTAAAATAAAACTTAATTAAGGTAAGCGGAAAAATTGGCGAATGAATCCCGTAGAGGTTGTTGTCATCTGACTGTGATTCAAAATCTCGTGGTGTTGTCATCGGATCTTTCCCTTCGGGTTTGATCCCGGATCATCACCAATAGCCCGTTGTGTTTCTCCAGTGCGACGTTAATTAAAATACCTACCTACCTACTCGTAGAGGTTGGTTTTATATTGCTAACATTCTCTTGTTGCCGTTCGCCAAAATACAAATAATTTGAAAATTTGAAGAGAGTCGATCTTCTGTTGCTTGTCAGTTTATATCTCTATTGGCGGTATTGGCTCAGCTATGTATTCAAATCCATCAGAAGCAGAAAAACTTTTCATATTTTAAATTAAGAGTATGCCACAAGAGGTGTATCATTGATTAAAGCGAGCGATCCGAATCCCTTTAAATCAATATAATGAATACGTAGTATGTTACCCAAGATCATTGCATATTTCAAACTAGGTACTGCAAGTTTTCCAGTGATCAAGCGATCGAAAACTTTCGAAATTTATAGAATGAGATACATGATATGTACCACCAATATTACTCCATGCTTCAAATTAAGAGTATACCATAAGTATAACGGAGATTTCAACGATCTGTATCCCCACAGTAAATATGAGATATACCATCAAGATCACAAGAGACCCGTGTTTCGCAAAATAATTAGATTGAAAAATGGGTTTCATTTTTGCAATATTTTCATTTATGAACTCTGAAATGATTTTAATCTTTTGTGCAATGTTTAACAAAAGAATACTAATTACAATACCAAATATAGTGCTAAAATATTTGAATTTACAACAGAACATTGTGCTAAAATACTCGAATTTAAAATGGAACATTGTGATAAAAAATTTGAATTTACAACAGTAAAAACTTACAAGGAAAGAAAAATGATTGTTGACACATTAGGACATCACTCGTGGTGTGATCTTGGTTTGGGTAGGTAGTTGAATTTACGTCGCATTGGAGCAATACGATGTGTTATTGGCGACGGTCCGGGATCCTGGGACAATACCTCTCAATTTTGAACTATGGTCAGGGAATAGCATGAATTTACTCATATTGAATTGTTACTGCAGGTGCAGTTTTATCCATGCGAAATCTTCATGTGCATCATGGAAAACCAGAAGTCTTCATGGGCTAACATGAGTAACGTATCAACTTTGATGTAATATTTAAGACAGACCAGCAAATAGCATTTGTTATCAATTGCTTCTAACTGTTGATGGCAGTGTATGACACAAATTGAATATTATATTTGTTATTTGACCTTATTTACATGCATTTGTAATAAATATAATCATCCATATACACATTTAGTACCCCTACAGGAAATAAAATTAATCAAAAATATAAATTAGCCTTTTGTGTCCTTTCCTGTGTTAATTTGCAATTTACACTTGCGTGGCGTCATAAAACCCTAAGCTTCCGTATTTTCTCTTCAATTGCATTCCATTCACTTGTTGAAGGTTATTTGATATTTTTTTGACTTTTGAACCAATTTTCACATTAGTTCACATTTTCTTTTCTGCGCTGATTTCGATATCCCACGTTTTTCATTACCTTCTGCAGTCAGACTACTGAATAATTCTGCTGCGAAATCAAGATTACTGAAGGATTTTGAGTTCCGTGTACTTTGAGCAATATTATGCAGTTCCATAGCTCAGATCAAGCAAATTTAAACCAAGCGGTAAATTGGCAAATGAATCCCGATGCAGGTTTTTATGTTGTTTACATCCGTAGTTTCCAGTCGCCAACAAAAAACGTATATTTCTGTGCCACTTATGTCAGCAAAATATACATATCTTACATGTAGATTTGAAGCAGCAAAAAATCTCAAACGGTGAGCGCTGGCATGCGTCATGAAATACGTACAGCTTACTCTATTAGAATTTCTAGGACAACGCTACTATTTTCAGCTCCCTACATCGCGCCCTTAGAGCCATTGTCATCTGACCGTGGTTCAAAATGACGTGGTACCCTCGAATCTTTCCCTTCGGGTTTGATCCCGGACCGTCGCCAATAGCTCCAGTGCGACGTTAGTTAAAATACCTACCTACCTCCCCTTAGAGCAATAGAAGCAAAATGCAATATAGAACATTTGGAAAGAAGGTACACATTTTTAATCAAACACTAATCACCAAAAAACGTCAATACGTCGGGCAACTGGAAGAGGAAAGAACACAAGTAATGAAGCGGACAAAGAAAAAACTCTTCGTTGATGCTGGGGAAACAGAGGAGCGACTTCGTTTGACTGAAGCAGCAAACACACTCAGGTAAAGTCGGTTGTAAAGCTAATTGGTTTTAAAAGTGTAAAGTTCCCGATAAACAGATATTGGAACGGAATCTACTTCTGTTTAAATGCTCTTGATACATATCGGGATTACCTTAAAGTGTAGTTTATTACCGGTTTGGTGATGTACTTTGATCTAATTGGCGTTGACCAATCAACTATCAAATATCAATTCGAAATTCATTCTTTGGAACTTCCATTAGCGATGTGTTGAAATGGTTTCTATAAACAAGCCACATGACGTCACGTTCGGAGTATGTACAGGAAACACGCTCCACAGCAGAAAAATTTGAAGAACAAATAAGGCCAGTTGAAGATTAAAACATTGAACCAACAAAAAGAAACTGAAAACCCCCCACGTGAAATACAACGATAAAAACTATACGACATGAACGCGAGTTTAGTAACAGTCCTGAAACGAGCAATTACCTTTAGTGAAACCTTTTATTTTAAAAAACGAAACAAAAGAGGCGTCGAACAACTTTATCAGACAAGCCTCAGGAACGCCGAAACTTTCTCGTTTCTCAGCTATACTGACATTTTGGACTGATGCCATTTCGTACCCCTCAAATCCTGCCTCACACTGCACGAAATGTAGATCATACGGAAACAAAGAGCTATCTTCATCGGTTATCTTTGGATGAGTAATTTCATCAGTTAGCAGTTGTTCGCTTCGAAAAGGGGGAAAAAGAAGGCAAAAAATCTGAGCTTCCTTTTGAGAACATACAAACGACTGTTCTTTTAACTATATCTTTATTTCTCAATGAAATGAAGTTTACAAACTTGAGTTTCTTATTGGTATGAAAGGCTTTTCTGTCAAGTTAAATGAGGGGACGGAAGTGTTTTTGAGGCGGAACGTTCTTCCTTTACATATTACAAACGTGACGTCACTTGGTTTGCTTTTCGAATACGATTTAATCATGTCGCTAATAAAAATTCCTAAGAATAAATTACGAATTGATTTCTATCAGTTTATTGTCAACACCAATGAAATTAAACGCCAAACGTCACCAAAATGGAGATAAACTACATTTTAAGGTAACCCCGATATGTGTCATACGAGAGCATTTAGTAACAGAAAGTAAAATATCCATTTTCCGTCAGGTTTCTTTGTTTGCACTGAAAATTATTCTCATTACTGATATCGAATTTATCCAAAGGTGAATTTAAGTACTTCAGTGATTCCAATACATCATTAACAGTAGTTTTAATTTCATTTTAATCTGATTTTAAGAGAAAGGAAGTGATCTATATTTTTCTGTTGTGTTAGTCAATGAGAGGCAATTTCTGCTAAGCCGATAGTGTCGGTAGTGCTTTTGCTGCAATTGTTCCCTGTACCTATTCTGAACGTGATATCAGTTGGATTTTTTTACGAATACGATTTAAACACTTCGCTGATAGAAATTCCAAGGAATGAATTTCGAATTGATGTATTATAGCTGATCGGTGAACATTAATTAGATTAAAAGCTGCCAAACGTTGCCAAAATGGCAAAAAACTACATTTTAAGGTAACCCTATATGTACCATGCAAGAGCATCTAGACAGCAGAAAATCTTCGTAGACCGTCTGGTTTATTTACATTGAAAATCTCTCATATAATTTATACTTGCGTGCGTTTTCAATCTTGTGAAACTAGTTTTTCTAACGGGATTCGTTTGTTTCAAACGAACTGAGGGATAACAAGGATACTCAGGAAACTAAAAGGATAATTTTGCTCAAAATACGTTTCTTTTTAAAAACTTTCTCAAACGTTGATATTATTTTAGTTACTTTAGCTTGGTACATTTATTTTTCATATATATTTCTTGAAATCTACCGCGAACATAATATTGATATAGACATAAGAAAAAATGAAACACTTTATAAAATCAGTACGGTCAAAATTATCCGGTTTTCCATAGGTATCAGACTTTTAATAAGTCTGATTGCTATTTCTAAAAACCTCTTTGTAAAAGTTTTTGAATATAGTAGTATTGTAGACCTACCTCCATGTGGGTGCTCATGGGAAACGTTTTAAACGGCAAAATGGTCTATGGTTTTGACAACCGTAGTCCATTTGTCGTATACGAATGACTTGGTGAAGAACAGTACTGCAGTTCAGATTCTCCAAGCAGATTCATCTCGTATATAATTCTATAAAATGTACATCAAGAAAATATCAACCTTTATACCAAGTACTAATAATTAGACCTTGGATTATTAATTCTCCAAGTGGTTTGGTCGAGATATCTCGTCTTGATGGACGAGATATCTTGTCCATCAAGACCTGATCAATTTGCTAATGACGGGATATCAGAAAATTTGTTGCGGGCATGTTTATTTAAAGTTGAAGGCACAATGCGCCCTTTGCTGACTTTACTTTTCTGACAACGTTCAAGCACACTCCAAGCCCAACAATGAACGGAATTGTTCTTGCCTAAGATCGCAGCGTAAGATTTTAACCCTCTGAGTGGATTCGATGAGATATCTCGTCATCAAGATATTGCCGATTATCTGTTGATGACGAGATCAAGATATGGTCAGCCTTTTCTCTAATGAAGAGATATCTACTCCATTAAGATCTGGTCAGTTCTGCTAATGACGAGATATCCCATCTAGACAACTACCGGGAAACTAAATATATACCAGGTGTCCCAAGGGCAGATACTGTTGCAATAAGCCTATTTTGGACTGGTCATGATTGTTTGGCTAAACATCTCTAACGCATAAATAGTCTGCTCAGCACTGTTGCCCCTTTCTTCCAAATCCCAAGAAATAGACCTCCGCTACTGCAAATTTGTACTGAGTTCTCTAGTTGGGGCCTCTGCAGTCGATAATAGGAGGCTAGAAGAAGCTTATTTTTCTATTTCTCTTCCCCTTGTCTCATCTTCTTTTCTTATCAATTTTATGTATTGTCTGTGTGTACTTTTGTCACTAACCATTGCATTGTGTATTTTGTTTTCTGCCTGACATTGGAAATGGAAAAAGGTTTTGGATATTATTTAAATTTTAAAATTTTTTTTACATATAATAGGACATGAATTACCAGACTAAAAGAAAAGAAAAACACGTGCATTACAAAAATCATCCTTTTTTCATGTTTTTGAATAGAACTCAATATAAAAAATGTTTTCTTTTTCTTTTCTTGCGGAATATATATTAGAATGTTTATGAATATCATGAGTAAAAAATTCATAATCTTGCGTAAAATTTTAAATACAATAAAATTGAAATCGAACTCTCTTAACATTGTTACAACGTATAAAAACGAATTGGAATTCTGTACTTGAGTTATTCTCAGAAAAAGCAGTAATTTGCTTTTAAAAGGGATAATTTGCTTTTAAAATGATAAATTTTTTAGTTAAAAGCTTTATCACTGATGCAACATAAGAGATGCTTTTTTCTCTCAAGCTAAATGTAAGGTGACGGTAGTGTTAACGGTGTGAAACGTGCTTCCGCTTCGTATTCCGAGACATAACGTCACTTAGTATACGATTGCAGCATTTATACAATGGAATAAATTAAACTGAATTTGGAGGCTTTTTGGTATAGTTGATTGGTGAACGCCAACTGAATAAAACGCTAAACGTCGCCCAAACGGCGATAAACTACAAATAATGTAATCTTAAATTTCTAAGATTCTTAATCCCAAAATGTATCATGCGATTTGGGTTGCAGTAGTAAGATCGTCTGGTTTGTTTTCTCTGAAAATCCTTCTCATTTTCACCAGTGCTTTATTTAGTTTTCACTGTAACCTTTTCTCACTCATCAACTTCACTTCTTTTCTGAGTTACATAGGCAAAAGGTATCCAAAAGCATTTTTAAAATACAACCCCTATGAAATATATGATCTAACAAATTCGACCATCAGAATTTTTCAATCTTGAGTACGGGTTCCACCGGACGTAGACTACCGACTTACTGAAATCTTATATCGACGAACTTCCAATCTTCTGACAAATCCAGACACACTGAATTCCGGACTTTCAATTAAAGAAATTGTACCAAAATCAAAATTACGAAACTTTTATATTGGTAGGCAAAGATGATTCAAAATTATGAATACGGATCATGAGTCAGAGCATTTGTGTAGCGAAGGTAAAATCCCCGTCTTCCATTTGGTTTATGTGAACTGGAAATGCCTCTCATGGTTCTGACCGTGCCATATTTCATACATTTTTAATATTTTCCGGTACTGGTACTTTTTCATATCGTCCCGCGGATCACAGTTAGCGAAAAGAATATCTAACGAAAGCTCGATTTTCACTACGCAGTTTTTCCTGCATACAACGTAATAGAAACGGAAAACCAGTTTTACAGAGTTGGGGTTGATCGAGCCAAGTGCGTTGAGCCAACTCCTAGAAATGTTGGTAAAGATCGCTCTCTGTTGTCTATCTTTTAACGAAGAAATTCTACAAATTGACAAGCTTTACAACTGGATTAAAATGTCTAGTTTAATACAGTTGTAAAGTTTGAAAATTTAATTATAAGTAAGGGTGCTTCAAAATTTAATTATAAGTAAGGAGGAAGTTGTGAGAGATTCGTGTCCTTGACAATCTTATAGTTTTCTCTGCAGTTACGTTTAGTTTTCGATTTTGAGGAAGATTAATAAACATGTGTAATACAGTGAAGTGATTTGACATGATTTTTCAGTTTTTTTTGGATTTTCCAAATGTAATGGTTACCGATAAGTGCCTATAGGTTCGTATATCACGCGTGAAAAATTTGAAACTAATCAGAGCATTGAAATTGAAAATTTTTGAGATTTTTGAATATTTTGACGATTTGAAAAGAAATGTAACATTTGTTAAATATTTTTTGAAATTATCATTAATTCGCTTTTTGGATTCTGTTAAAATGGAATCAGAAATATGATTACCCTACAGTAAAAATTTAAGGTGTTCCGAGTTCTTTAAAAACTTAGTTTCGCTAAAAGTTAAAAAAAAACTACGATAATCTTGAAATGAAAATTGTATTTTTATAAAATTATCATCGAGAGTGACTTTAGTTAGTTTTTATTTAAGATCCAGAGTTAAATGAGTTACACAAACAAAAAATAGTATTTAGTTAACCATATTAATGTTGGATAGCAAGTATTGCATAGAAACTAGTATTATAAGATATACATAGGAAGCGTAAAATATTTAGTCCTGGTTCACACACACTCTCTAAATGATTAATAATCTGGTTAAAGTCCGTGGTGATTCAATTATTTTTATTTCTTACCAATTTATCAAACCTATATAATCTTTAGCATCAAAATTGAAACGAATGATGAACGAACTGTTGGACTCTTCTGTAACATTCGTGCTTTCAGAACGCAACAAGTGAATTCTTGAATATTTTTTATCAGCTAGCATGCTTAATAAATCATTTTCAGTGGGACCAAAAAGTCCATTCCATTGTATCACAGGATTGATTACTTTTTCAAATCCTCTCGAAGATCACTTCTCTCAATCGTTTTAAATACTTGTTTAGCTCCATTAGTACTTAGAAGTTCTGTTTAAATGGTAAACCAGATCAGCCCATATTACTCGAACAACAAAAGTGAATAATGTTTTGAAGTTCTCACTCGGAGTTAGATTGATTGGCGAGTACACGTAAAATCCGACTAGTGTGCTTGATCTCAAGCATCCACTTATAAGTCGTCGTCAACGAATGGTCATACACGTAAAGAAAGCTTTTTAATGACACAGAAGAGAGAGAAGTACACACAGGGAGGAATAGGACCTGGCAGGAACCGAACCTGCACCGCCTACAACTCGAAGGTTGCTAGCAAAGTGGGCATACCCATTGAGCCACGATGGCCCCCCACTAAGAGTTTTGTGGCTACGTAAAGGCGTAAAATCCAACTAGCAGTAGTAAGCCATCTTGGATGTGATATATGACCAGGATATCTCTGCTTAATCTTGAGAAATCGGGTTCCACTCACAACAGCCGTCATTACCTCAAGTAAATATTTCGGTTCGGAACTAAGGTAATCTTTATCTTTTACCCAAGCAATGTTGATTCTATTATCTCTAAATTATTTACAGGGAACTTTTCGCAGCAATTAGATTGTTTTCCAGGGAACCTGAAATCCTTGGGGATCTGCTATTGCACCATCTAAGGGCAATAAAAAATGCCGCAATGGATGTTACTTTGCAAGAATCTGTCAGATGAAACATCGTAAGGGTTTATTCTAAAAGAGTCATTACGCCACATTTTGTCCCTGTATTGGGGATTTTGCCATCACGATCCACAGCAGATAATGACGACAACTTAATAGATTTATTATCCAGACATATCAAAATGTTAGTTTTAATATTTAAAGCTTATCCTGAATTGCATGAAAAATAAAATTGTGCCCTGGTTCGGATATTATAGCATAATGTCTTTTCAAAACAAAATTTTTATTATATTTGATCCTTTTTTTTTCTCGGGAGAGTGAACCCTTTTCTGCCATCAAGCAGAGTTCAGTCAATTTCTCCTATTTTTTGGTTAATAGAATTGTTTGTTTTGTGCTTGGAGCAAGGGTCATATTTGGCTAAGCAGCGCCAAGCATAAAACAAACCAATTTGTTTCGTTCCTTTAAGACTACATCGTATCTTTGATCGTTCACGTCAAATTTGGGAGCAGTCCATACCACACAACTCCTATCTTTTGGACTAATTATTCCGATGCCCTGGAGTACAGCAGATACTATACTCCAGGTTTCTGCTATATTCTCCAGCTTTCTGATAGATCAGCTGTTTCAGCTGATCTATCAGAAACCCTAGTGCAGTCACATGTGAGAGTTAAAGATAGAAGATTTATTACAATTTGTTTTAAGGAAGATTCAAGCTATGACATAATAACAAACTGTGACAGTGATTTTTGAGCTTTTGGTAGTTGGTCGTTCTTTTTTTGGTCATGTTATAGGAACAACATGTATTCGTGAAACCCTTCCTTCTGTTTGAGGTGCCACTTTCTATATTTCTCCTACGTTAGGCTTCTTGGATATTGAGTTCGGCTTTTCATTTCTTATGCACAAGCAGAATTTCATCACATCAGAGTACGTTGGTAGTTGATATGAACTCATTTTCTGCGGCAAACCATTTACCGGACAAGTAATCATATTTCTTGTTTTCGTTTTCTTCATTGTTGTTAATTATTATACCTAAAGAACGATTATTCTAATGGGGGAAATTACATTTGCTTGCGTCTCGTAAAACCCCAGATGAACTGATTGCGAGCACCTCAGTTCCAAATGGAGGTGTTTTGAATGACGCAATACCACACGTGCGACTTTCCGCTGGTTGAGAGATAGTATTGTTTTACGAAACATGCTTTATAATAGGCAGGTGTGACCTCCTTAGCTTAACGATATGCATGGATTTGACTAATATTCATTTATAATTCAATAGTTTCATTGCTTAACTAACATTAATAAAATTCTTGATTTTCACGATATATTCAAATTTTCAAGTCCCTGGAGGCACCTCAAAACATTAATTAAAAAAATTTCTTAAGATATTAAGTTTCTTAAGAAATACCCGAGACCTTTCCACCGCTATTATGAATTGATTATCAAAAGCTGATTTTTCGTTCCACCTTAATGTGTCATGAGTGGGGCTAGGATTTGATGATTTCACATAAATATTTTGGGCTGAAACGTCACTCGTCACTTTCTTAGATCACTATCATGCATGTTTAATTACTTTTACGCTAAATGGCATTTTTTGGTTTTAAGATCATTTTAAGGTGGGTTAGTTTTCTAATTTGAATCATCGTTTGTCATGCTTTCGTGAACAGAAAACACATTTGCAAAAGAAACAATCTTTAATTTAACAGATCAAATATGAACATTCGAGATGACGTGCCAAATGCGAGCTGAATACAAGTGCAAGCTGAATTATAAGATGCCGAACGTTTAACACTGTTCTGATTGGACACTGACACAGTTAAAGAATACAATTTCGACAGTCCCCGAAATCGAACTTCACAACTCTCGACATTCCCGGAATCGAACTACACAACATTATTTTCATGATAATTTCGAGGAATTATTCAATTTAGGGAATTATTTAATTTATTTAAAGGATTCTTTCTGTGGTTTCAGTGGAAGTGAAAAGGCACTTTCTAATACTTTAAAACTTTATTGGCATTTATTAAAGAAAATCAATCCCGTATGAAAATATACACACCGTTTTTGTTATGTTTACAATTTTTGATTGATGAAAAACAAACCATGGAAAACGAAAAATTCCGAATTTTTGCTATTCAAACAATTAATTTGACAGAAACTGTCAGAAAATGTAATTTCCACTTGTATTTTTCTTGTTTTCTTTAATCGGGACTACGTTTAATTAACAAAATGAAGATTTTCAGATTTGGTGGAGAAACTATAGCAAATTGTATTTTTAAAGATTTTTCATCACAAAGTGGAAGTCTGGATTCCATTGGCTTTTGTTTCATCAACCTCTTCTTTTTTCAAAATATTTTGCGAAAAGTGTGAAACTAGATCATTTTTGTTTTTTTCCAGTTTTTTTGGGAGTTTGTAAGTGCAATTTTTATTGGGGAATTCCTACAAATTATTAGGCGATCAAAATCTTAGCCCAAGCAATAACAATTAAAGATATTTTCAAGCACTAGTCAACAACATTTGGCTAAAATGATTCGTATTTGTTTCTATTTACATGAACAAAACTCGCAGTATCACGTAGATAATTTCGAAATACAATAAGTTGCTTCTCCATCTAAATGTTAATAATTAGGGGATCGGTAACTCCCCTTTGTCGCCAGTTGACCTTACACTATATTAAAAATAGACACAGAAATGAATTCTGAGAAAATACTTTCTCAAAACTTATCGAGGGAATATATAGATCAGAGAAAAGGAAATAACACATCAATTTGACAGAAAAAGGAATGAAAAAGTGTTTGTATAAATTGTTACGTCATTACCTTTTGGGCATTGAGGAAAGTATAATCATAATCCAGAATATTTTTAATATGTATAACATTTTAATGATATTCATCAGAAAATTCAATGCTATATAATCATCAGTTTTTATTTAAAAAATTAATTCTAGTTTCGTATTTTATTTTTGTTCTATCACTGCTCCTTATACACTGTAAAAACAGGATTAAGTAATTTGCTACATTTTTCTTCATAACTTCAACATTCATATATCTGTATCCTGACGATATTGCATTTAGTATGTTCAAAGATGTAGTCACAACACTTAAATTTAGAGTAAGCAGACTTTCACGTCTTTAAAATTGCGTCAAAATCCTTTTTGAAAAATAATTTGAGATACTTCTTTTATGTTTCTAAATTGTAATTAATACAGACAGCTGAAAAAATTATTTTATTCTATTCAATACAAAATCGAATGTAAATATTTCTTTCGAAACATTGTAGTATATTCATTTCTATACACATGAATGATAAATTAATGAGTGAACAGATAATTGTCTTCGTCCTCAGGTCGTTTGTATATATTTACACTGAAAATCCTTCTCATTCTAAAAGTAAACCAACGCAATTTGAATTTTCCATTTAGAAATATTTTTAATGCATAGAATTTAGATTCGTTCATTATGATGATTTTTAATAAACACAAAAGATGTAACACGTAAAGTAATTTTGTATAACTTTGGGATAGCTTGCATTAGTTCTGTCACACTGATGAACTTTTGAAGTAGAACTCTCGTGTGTGTGTGAACACGGTACCGTTCCCTAGTCAAATTTACTTTGGGAATTTTCTTTATTAGCTCTTTCATTCTTGGCATATATTGTTAGATTTAGGTATTATTGGCAAACAGGCGAAAGTTGCACCATTTGTTTTCTGTAAGCGTTTGGTTCAGAATTTTATGTTGTTATTTTCCATCAATGTTTTTTACAAAAGTTGGAAAGCTTTCTCTTCTACAATGCACATGTCTTGTGTTGTTGAGGGAAAATTTAACACCGATTTTACTAAAAAGTGTATTCATTGAGCTGATAGCATGGTTACCTGCATGTAAACTTTAAAATAAACCAGAAACATCAGACAGTGCGGTTATAAAAAAAATACAGTTCAATTTAAAATAAACAGAAATTATGTCTTTATGTAATACAGTATTGATCATTATTACGTGATACATTTCTTTTTCAAATTTTAAACTTTTTGCTGGTGATTTTAAAATATTGTTATTCGTGTTTTAAATGACTGTAAGAAACTTTAATTTGACTTAGATTACTTGCAGTCTTAGGGTTTTAAAAATTAATTCCTCCTAAATGTTCCAAAATGTTTCAATTTGACCTTCACAATTAAAAGAAATTATACCGAGAACGTATATTATATTAATAATGAGCCATAATTAAAAAAGTTATTTCGTTGATTTTGGAATATATATATATATATATATATATATATATATATATATATATATATATATATATATATATATATTTATACACATTACAATACGAATTTTTCTTCAACTACCACATATGATATATTATAAAATCTGCATATTGCAAATTTGGCTGGGTCAGCAGAAAAGTAAGAGAATTTTGTAATACTAACACAGTAATTTCATTATTTAATGTTCATGTCAGATTTGGACTAGAATATGGATAGGTAATTTGGAATCCTTATTGCAACTGCCATATCAAAGACATTGAAATAATACAGAATACATTTTTGATATATATTTATTTTAAGAATTATTAATCTTTAAGTGTACATTCTTTTGAATTCCGAAATGATTTTGGTTTCATTAATTTGAAGCTCCATGGAGACATTGCTTTAGGAAGAAATTTTAAAACATCCTAAAATTGATTCTGCGAGTTGTAGGCTGCGCAGGTTCGATTCCACCTTTGGTGTATTTCTCTCTTCTTTGCTTCTGTCAAACTTTCCTTGTGTGTGTCCATTACTCGATATTGTCTATCTTGTGTCTGGCGCAGCATGGCCAAATTTGTCCCGTGTGCCATAAAAACCCAGCAAACCAAACTTTAAGTTGATTCGCTCTTTTTAGTTTATTGTATTGATTTTAACGTCCCCAGGTATATGAGAAATTGTAAATAATTTTTGGTTAAACTTTAAAAAAAAGATGTATATTATAATTGCTACCAAATAGATATTTTGAACTGTGCAATTATTTTTGGAAGGTTGACGTACTTGTTAATAATTTCAATTCTAGAAGTAATCTGATTCAATGAAGCGTTTAGTTTTGTATATTATCTAACTGTATTTGTGTATGTCTTTTTTTCTTGCCTTTTGTGTATAATATATTTTCTGTTCTCTGTAACTAGATATTTTCTATAGAGAAACAAAATTAAATAAATAAATTTAATTGAGATATCTATCTTTACATCAGTGAGACAGCCAGTTACGTTCGAGTAAACAAAGCTTAAAGAGGATTTACTTGTTAGTTGATTTCAACTGTTTTAATGGTTTGACATCTGCAAATATTAACACTATAGACATATACCCTTATATGACTCAAAGTACTCTGTGAAATATTTCGGAAAAAGCCCACTGACCATCAGTCGCTGGACCACTGCAGTGAAATTAAAATATGATACTCGACAACATATTATCATTATATCTTCCTTTCATGTTATGTAAACATTTGGATAATTTTGTACTTTCAACGTTTTATTTGCCTGTGTAGATTCTACCGAAATATGATTATCTGATTTAAAACTATGAGTATTTACATATACATCGAAGGGTCGGCCGATGCCGGGCACATATACGATGAAGGGTCGGCCAAATGTCGGGGTATTTCTAAATTTTTTGAAAATGATATTTTAATGGAATAAGGATTTTTGTAGTATTGGACATAGATTACTACACTTCGTTCCAAAGAAAACCACTACATGGGGTTGTGGGTAAGCATCTAATATGAAATAGTGTGCTTGGGTGTGGAACAACGGTCTATGTGGAAACACCCTCTTTTTGTTGCTGCCGGTCTCCTATTTGTTTACGGCTAGGGTTACAAATTGCTAAATCAATAGCTTGTTGTACTTAGGTCCTCTTATTATTTTCTTCACACTAAGATATATTTCATGACAATGAAAGGAGGAGAGAATGTGAAGCTTCCTCTGTGTGACATCAATCGCCTTAACAAGCTTAGCCAACTTAACAAGCTTAGCAAAACTTACAAAACAGTGACTGGAATCAGGGTCAATGTTGTATTTACCCATATAACATTGTCATTGGAAATATTTTTTTCCTCCTGTTAAATTAGTGATATGTAACATAGACGGTTATTCTGTTATATATCACCAATTTCGCTTCGATTACATATATTCTGACAACGCTATGCATTGTATCAACGATTAATTATACACGTCTTCACTGTAAAATGTGAGGGGTATAAGAACCTCCAATGTATTCATTTTATTAACTGGGACTCAGAAAAAAGTGAATTCCTTCCAGTTTGAATGGTGTTCAAATAAATTTCAGAATGACTTACAGAAAACAGAGTAACGAATTAGTTTGTTGTTTTAGTAGTTGCGTGAATTTTTTAAAGATAACAATACGATTGTGATTATCCCTTTCAAGGGCGTTGGAACGTCTGGAGTCCACTTTCTTGAAATGCTTAAGGTGAGGTATAAAAATATTCTAAGCCCATTAAGGCTATTAAGAAACATAAATATTCTATCATTTGATATTCTGATGTCTAGGTGAGCTCTAGAAAACGTGAAGTTTTCGTTTAGTTATTTATTAAGACTAAATTTTGTTATGTACAAAATGCATCCTTATTAAAAAGGGATATCTTTACCCATAAAGATTTTTTTAGCTTAGTGTCATTCTAAAGCAAGTTACTCAATGATCGGATATACAATAAACATTAGACATGCGCTTGCGTACTCCGTTCAGAAAACCTGTTAGTACTAATGCGTAATTCAGTGTGTTTTACGTACTGATATTAAAGCAGTGTGGGGCTTGCCAAGCGGTTAAAGTCAAACATGTATATACAAAAACGTATAAGACAGTATAGAATAGTGTTGTAAAAGAGTTCATTATATACAAAATCCAAATCCCACCTATTAAGAAGCAAATGTCTTAGAATAAAATGTAATCAGAGAACCCTTAATATTTGGAGGGCCTAGATTTTCATATACAGTGATGGATTCAATTACTGAAGCACAGACAGAAACGTATGGGACGCATATAGACTTGTACAGTATTAGAGTTTAGAAAGTACAATAAGTACAATGAAGTAACTGATGACTCAGAATAAAATGCATCAGTGAATAGTTAATTTTTATGGAGGGTATAGACTTTTCATTCGCTGTGGTAGGACTCAGCTACTGTGTTACTGACGATAAGTTTTAGATCGTGTCCTATTGAACTCAATATTAGTTTCAATGATGAGAAATTACCTCGCCTCAGTGAATCTAGGATGCAACTACATATCTTACTACTTCTGAAGTTTTATTACAATTAATCAAGGCCAGCTTCAATGCGAAACGAATAGGCGATTCCCTCTCCTAAACCTCGCAGGTAGGTAGGTATTTTAATTAACGTCGCACTGGAGCAACACAACAGGTTATTGGCGACGGTCCGGGATCAAACCCGAAGGGAAAGATCCGAACTGAACGTCACAGAGAAAACCGATAGTCGTTTTCAGAATGACTTATTTTTTTATCACAGTGCCTTTCTAAGGATTAAGGTAAAACATACATAGATGAAAAAGTGAGGGACGCATAGATTACTACTGTAAGAAGAGTTCAGAAAGTACAATAAAACACAAAATCATCCATCAAGGAACAAGTGGCTCAGAATAAAATGCATCAGAGAAAAGTTACTTTGTATTGAGGGTCTAGATTTTCATGCTCAGTAGATGAACTCAGCTACTCAAGAATAGACAGGAAAGTATGGAACGCATATTGACCTGTACAGTAGAAGAGTTTAGAAATTACAATAAAAGAAAAAGCCATCCATGAAGGAACAAATGTCTCAGAATAAAATGTATCAGGGAATCGTAAATTTTCATGAAGGGCCTAGACTTTCATGTTCAGTAGGTGAACTCATCTACTGAATCATAGACAGAAACGCATGGGACGCCATATGCACTAATATTATAGAAAAGTTCAGAAAGTACAATAAAACCAAAACCTATCCATCAAGAAACAAGTGGCTCAGAATAAAATGTATCAGAGAATCGTTAATTTTTATGGAAGGCATAGACTTTCATGAACAGTGGAAGGACTCAGCTACTGATGATACGCTTGAGACTGTCCAAATGAACTAACAGTTCCAATGATGACAAACTGCCTAACATCAGTGAATCTTGGATCATTGATGTACATCATCACTTACTACTTCGAACCATCTGATTGCAATTAATCAAGATCAGCATCAATACAAAACGAATCGGGAACTCCTTATGCACCTCATCAAGAAAACCCATAAAGCTTTTTTTCCCAGAACTTAAATTTTAAAATAGTGCCTTTCTAAGGGCAATGGTAAAGCAATCATAAATACAAACTTGCGGGACACCACATAGATTACACGGTAGAAGAGTTCGGAAAGTACAATAAAACTAACACCCATTCATCAAGGAACAAGTTGCTCAGAATAAAATAAATCAGATAATCGTTAATTTTTATGGACGACTTATTTTCATTCATAGTGGATGGACTCTATGCTACTGATGATACATTTGGGATCTAGTCCTGATGAACTCAATAGAAGTTCCAGCAAGCTGCCTTGCATCAGTGAATCTAGGATACAACTACATCGCCTCTTACTACTTCGAAACATCTGATTGCAATTAATCACGACCAGCATCAATGCGAAACGTCGAATAGGCAATTCCCCCTCCGAGAACACAATGGACTGTTTTCTTCCGACTAGAGCTCATTCGTTGTTTACTTTTCCATCACTCCAGATACGTTTGACAAGAGCGGTTTCAACCGATTCTGCACAGCACATATTGCTTGTAACATAAAAGAAATAAATAGGAATGAAGCCGAGTCGTTTTACAGTGAGAGCCTTTATCTTTTACGAGCAATGAGTCTGCCAAGCAAAATAAACCGATGCTTTGGAAAGGGGGATCAAGCAGCCCCTTTTCTTTCTGGGCAAAGATAGAAGCAGAAGAAGGATAATGCGCTGACAGGACTCGCGCTGACAACGAAAGTGGTGCAAGTCTTTCGTAATTGAAATCCACAGGCGCTATTAGCCCTTTTGGGATATCGTTTAATTTGATTTGAATGATATCAGGCTAGCAGAAATTGTATTTAACTCTTCAAGTGATTTCGACGAGATACCTCATCTATCAAGATCTGACTAATTTTGTTAATGACTAAATTTCTCGCCGACAGGATATTGCCCATTTTTGATTATGAGGAAATCAAGATCTGATCAGGTTTTTTTGTCCACTGACCAGATATCTCGCCCATCAAGATCTGATCAGTTTTGCTAATGACGAAATACCTCTTAGAGACAACCACTAGGAGGGTTAAGTATTGAAAGACACAACTAAAGAGAAATAAAATATATTTGAAATGTAAGTTAGTAAAGGGTTAGGAATTTGGAATTTTTTAATTTTAGGAATTAAGAATATTTAAAAAAGGTAGGATCTGTAATAAGAAAAAAGTTTTATTTTACATTTTTATGCTCAATCCATAGAATATACTGTTCAGTCATCTGTATAGAATTGAATATTCTGCGATAGTTTGAAATAGGTGTTAACATTGAAAGATACATTGAATAGTGTAATATAATTTTTTCAATTATCTTTATTATTTATAAGTTAGAAACAGAAAAAGTATCTCAATTAAATTATTATTACTTTTTTGACTGAATTTAACAATCTCTAAAACTAACTAACTCTAAATTCGAGTATTGTGAATACTCTTTCAACATACTAAATGTAACATCATCAGGACATAGATACATACAATGCTGAATTTATGAATGACAAATACTAATTTACTAAAGCTGTCTTGTTTTTTATAGTGTATGAGGAAGGGTCAGTGCACAAATTGAATATGAAACTGGAATTTTTCAAATATGAAAATGGATTGTTTTATAACATTGAATTGCCTAATAAGTATTAATAAAATGTGATTAATGTAAAAAATATTGTGGATTAGGATTATACTTTCCCCATTGCCGAAAAGGTAACAGCGTTATAGTTTATACAAAAATTAAACTGAAAACATTTCTAAAATTCGAAAGATTGAAAAAAGTACTTAAAAACACCACATAATTATTGATGAGAGTTATCTTCACATCATTTACATTCATTTTTAGTCTTTTTCACCATTATAATTAATAAATTATTTTTAAAATAAATTTAAACGCCAACAATGCAATCACTGCATTCCATAGATTCTGAATAGGTTTTGGTTTTAACAACACTGCAGTTGAATAATTATGTAGAGGCAATGCTATATCTCAATTAAAATCTTGAATGTAATTTCCAAAATGCCTTCAGCAACAAAAATCTTTAAGTTAGATGAGTAATCTTGAAAGACAATCATTGCCTTAGCTGTATACACCTGTCAAAGCCATCTGCTTTTTTACTGTCTGCAAGCCAGACCTAACACTCCCTTACACCACTATCGCTCTGAAGCCCTGTCGAGATGCACGATGCCATGCGGCTCTTGCTGTTTATCTCTCCGATAAATCCGTCACGTCAATAGACACAACTATCCTTTGAGGTCCGTTTTTAGTTGGGTGAGGCAGCCTCTGCAAGGAGAGACCGCAGATCTGGCCCGACCCGTTCTGCGATGCATACATTGTTCTGTGGGCCACCTCCTCTGCAATGCTGCTGAAGCCATGCAAGACAATTAACTCGGATGTCTCATTAGGCTTCGTGTAGTTCTGAGTGCCATTTTGCCATCAACCATCGCATGAAGTTCCATACTGTACAGACTGATGCTTTACGGGTTTTCGTTGTCGGATTTTATAGATTCAATACTGCCTACAACTTCAGATTGTGCTTTGTTTAGTTGAAGTTTCCGACTTAGAACAATGTACTTTGAATAATTTAGGATTCAAAATTTTTTTGTTGTATCGACGGTCGCTTGAAGTTCCATATCATACCAACTTATGTGTTACAGGATTTTCTTGATGTTTACGGACTCAGCACTGGCTGCACCTTTGACATAGGATTTCTTTAGTTTCAAGTCTCCGAGTTCGAACAATCCACTTCGATTTAGAAATTGGCCTTCGTTTAGGGTGTTCTAAATTACGTGTTTACTTCGAAGGATTACTGTGATACCATCACCGATTCAGTCCAAGATTGTGCTTCGATTCCGTGTTGTTGATTGGAGTTTTGTGATTTGAATTTCAACATGTAGTAGTATTTTTATATTCTTCTCACACATTTTGATAGCTTTGATCTGACTTTCAGAGACCAAAAACACAGCTAATGGTAGGATTCGAATTTCCATAGATGGATACGGAGAGGACTTGAATACAATGGGGATAAAGGACGATAAACCTCCCACTTTTGTTCAGAAACCGAATCTGAAACAGAACGACGAGGATGATACTATCATCTTCGAATGTGTGGTTGCGGCGTATCCGAAACCAGATGTGGTATGGTACTTTAACAACAATGTAATCACGAAAAGTGAGAAACTGGTACCAGAAATAAAGGAGTTAAGTTCGAACCGGTTTCACATTAAGTTAGTATTAGACGACCCGGAGGATGAAGATTCTGGATTATATAAAGTATGTGTTACCAATAAAAATGGCGATGCTACTGGATCTATCAAAGCTGATTTTAGAGGTAAGTGTACCTGAATTTTCATTAAAACCTTTGTGAGATGAGTAGTTTTGAGGAAAGAAAACGAACCCAAAATGAAAGTACATTTACAGATTTTATAAGTTTATATTTTAAATTAATATTTCAAAATTGAGTTGTTTATTCCGTATATCCGAGTAATTAAAATCTTCTTACCATATCAATAAAACATCATGGTTAGTACAAATAATTATACCACAGCATTTCAGAAATACTATACCATACAATAGAAATCAACTTAGTGTTGGTATTTTTTGTGATATGTTATGGTTTAATGCTTTACATTGCTAGTAGACTATAGTGTCATGTAACCTTCATTACAGTATCATCAATATTTGCTAAAAATATTAAAAACAAGCAGAATAATTCAATTACTAAAATTGATTTAAAGAGAAAATTTAAGTAATCAAAAATAAAATATTGGTTAAACGGTTTATCTCATACATTTACGACAAATTTCAATATTTAAAAAAACCACATACTTTTCGACAAAGGAGTCCTTGAAGTACAATAAAATGACTTTTTTAAAAAATCTTTGTTAATACCTCTTTTACAACCCTAATTCAAAGAACATTTTAGCTTGAATGAAATATGGTCTCTGTGCCAAGTCAATTGATACAGAGAAATACAAGGAAAATTTCTTGGAATTTCCCCCTAAATTTTATGTTTAAGTAAATAATATTGTGTGTGTGTTTTCCAATAGAAATACTTTAAAAAGGACTTTTTTACATTTTGTAGATAGAAATAAAAATTTGTCACAAATGAAGAAATTAGGTAACAAATTAATCTACTCTAATGAGATATTTTTAGCGAAGAACTTTAGCTGTTGTAACTCCCTAAAACACCTCTTTACACCCAAAAGAATTCTGGTCAATCCTAATCAATCTTAATCCAGTCTGATATATAGATATCCACTAGAATATAAACAACAAAGAATTCTATAGTTAGTGAGCAGAAATCTGGATCAATTTTAGCCAATAGGAACTGACTAATGCAGATTCGGGTGCATTGAAGCGAAAAGCTCCGGATTCAGACAGTGAAAGATTTTATAACGAACAGGGAGGAGGAATCTTATGGAAGTGGTTTTCTTGAATCCTGACTAGTCAATTTCTATTGGATTCATAATAATCCGGATTCTGTTGGGATGAATCGACTAATAGAATAGTGACTTTGTCGCATTCAACAAATCAAGACAGTAAAATTTTGATCGCAATAGAACAAAATTAGTAACTAGAATTTGAGAATGAATGGTAATTAATCACTAAGAATTCATAGTAAAAAATCTGATATCAGTGCGGAGTAGAGCTTATATTAACTGGTCAGTAGGAATTCTACTGTTTTGATAAAATCAACCTAGCGACAAAAATTAAAAAAATACGCATGTTTTTTCAATATAAGCACATCTTTCCTTTCATAAATACTAATAACCAATTGTGTTGCTCCAGTTTGACGTTAATTCAACTATCTACACCTTTTATAAGGTAAGGAAGGTAACGTAGCACTGTAGCAACACAACAAATTATTGGCAATAAACAATTTATTGGCGATGGCCCGGGATCAATCCCCAAGAGAAAGATCCGAGGACAACACCTGAGCTGGCATCCCGCTCTCCAAACTTCCACGCCAACGTGAGGACATTTGAGGCCATGACAGATTTAACGTGCACCAGCCCCCGTGTACACGACGGTCTTTGGTTGGATCGAGTTTAGAACTCGATCGCAACCCTCGAGTTGCTAATCCGTTACTCTTCCAATTGGGATACCGTGGCCCCATGCCTTTTATAAATACACTAACTAGTGTTTAATGCTCGAATAACGGCAACAGAATAAAATATCGCATTTTAATTTCAGCAAAATATTTCTTTGAATTAGTTATTAAAGGCATTCATTACAAATAAAGTTATATTTTCTATTTTGCACTTCAATGAGAGTGATTTTTAGTCTAACAAAAATAAACCAGTATCAAAGCGAAGAATTTATTTCCACTACCCAAATGTGCTCGCAATATCGATGTTACTTTAAAATGTAGTCTATCATCCTTTTTTGGCGAGTTTGGCTTTTAATCTAATTGACATTGACCAATCAACTATCAAAAATCGGTTCGGAATTTATTCTTTGGAATATTTGTTGGCGACGTGCTGAAAATGTATTCTAAAAAGCCAAGTGACGGCACTCTCAGATCATGTACAGGAAGCAAATCCCGACGCAGAAATACTACCGCCACCTACCATTTAGCTTGACGAAAAAAGCCTCTCATAGTCAAAAGTGCCTTCTTTGTGTTTCAGGTATTTAATATTTTTATTTATCGGAAAGTTGAGATGAATCACTTGGCAATGTGTTATTTTTGCTATTAAATACTATCAATAATTGCATTTTAGTACTTGCATTATTCTGTTTATGGTTATAGGAGCAAGGTTTTATGGAATATATTGGATACTAAATTTATAATCTGCTAAGCTACCAGCGATATTAATCATTAAAATCCTAGTAAACGTACTAGTTTCTTCTAGTTTTCATTATTTTGTTGCCTCAGCCAAATGATAATCATTCCAATGGCAATCAAACTGAAAAGAACGCACTTTATAATAGCGGAGCGAAAACAAATCATTTTAAGGATAATTCTACATTTTTAGGGGACAAATTTGGGCTGATTTGCTTTATGAATAAATCAATAAGTTTTGAATATTTTGTTATCAAACTTTAACGTCTTTAAAATAAAAGTATTTTATATTTATACATAAATTTTTGTAATAACAAAATGAGTGGTTATTTAATTAGATATTAATATATAAAGCATAACAATTATGAACCCTCAATTTTGATCCGATTTTGATACAATTTGTTTAAAAAAATTATCTTCTGTAATGCAATATTTAAAAGCATTTTTAAAAATTCAATTTTTCAAACTCAAAAGGTACTATTTGTCTTTAAAGCATTGCTGGATACGCCATCTTGATGAACTGGCTACTTCTCTGTTAACTAGGATTTTACCAAATTGTTTATAAAATTTCAATTCATTCTGATATCTAGAACAAGGACTACTGAAATATGTGGATTGAACAGCTTAGAAATAATTATTGTTTAAATGATAGTCTCTATACAAGGTTGTAGGCGAAGCAGGTTCAATTCCTGTAAGTTATCCTGGGTATATTTCTTTCTTCTTGTGTCAGTAAAACTTTATGTTGTGTGCCTATTATTTGACGTTGTCTGTCTTGTGTTTGGTTCAACTTGGCCAATTATGGCCCTTGCGCCATAAAACACAACCAACTAATCAATCAACCAACCAACAATTCTATATTTAGTAAAAATATAAATAGTATATTATTCGAACTGAAGCAAAGTAGTACTTAGCATATCATTTATAATTTTTGCATTAGAAAATAAACTTAATATTTTATGTGAAAAGTCAACTAATAAGTGAAATTGGGAAGTATTTTATACACTGTATTAAAAATTAAAAAATATATAAAAATTACTAAATCAGGTGTTATCAAAAACGTGCATAATGGACGTTGGCCCTTTTCTATCAAGTTACAGATAAACATAAGACAAAATTTAAATTTCCGCAATAGAGTTTGATTTAGCCGCGTGGAAGAATTTGTAAAACATGAGCTTCCTTTTACATTTAAATCACAAATAACTACAGAAATACACTTTTAAATAGATTGTAAACAAATGTATTGCAAGAATATGCGTATTCTAAAAATATCATTCTAAACTAGATTTTGGAACATAGCTTTGTTTCAGGCAAGTAATAAAAATATAGATTGTTGAAACGAGTCATGCTTAAATTTTGAAACACGAGTCTTAAAAGTTTTGAAAGAACAGGGTGATACATAAGAAACAAAATTGAATCCATATTTTTGATTATTCGGGGCCGCGGTGGCCCGGTTGGAAGAGTAACGGACTAGCAACAGAAGGGTTGCGAGTTCGAATCCAGCCAAACACCGTCGTGTACAAAGGGGGCTGGTGCACGTTAAATCTGTCGTGGCCTTTAATGTCTTCACGTTGGCGTGGTGTGGAAGTTTGGAGAGTGGTGTGTCAACTCAAGTGTTGTCCCCATCTGACCGTGGTTCACAATTACGAGGTGTTTTCATCGGATCTTTCCCTTGGGGATTGATCCCGGACGATCGCCTATCCTGTGCGACGTAAATTCAACTACCTACATACCATAAAAGTATTTTTTAGAAAATTTGAACATCTTAAAAACTAATTAACTCTTTATTATGTATAAGTTTTTGGCCGTGTACTGTTTGAATTGTCGCTCTACGTTCATTTTTGGTACACGAGGCTCAGGTAATAGTTATTGATTACAATAAATAGTTATTGATAGTACTTGAAGATACAAGATCGTGTCTGGTCTAACCAAGACAAGGTCGTTTTGAACTCAGAAATTTCATTCTCCAATTGTGTCCATTTCGTTATCTAGATAAAGCCCTTTGAGTCCCTCTTTCACCATTGTAAAACAAGGATAGACCCTAAATTTTCCCCGGATTCCAGTAATGATTGGGAAGAATTCATTACGTTGCATTATTTGGTACTTTCTTTTGGAAAACTCCCGCGAAGTAAAAGAATCAGGCACTTCAAGAGCACCCGAAGAACACTCCTTGGCCAGTCTAAGCAATGCCATTTTCTCTAATGAAGAAAAGATGCCAATGTACACCAGTGTAATTCAAGGATTCGAACCATTTGGCTTGAGCTCCTCTTTTGGTCATATTTAAGCATTTTGAGTGAGTAATCCAAGGTAATGGAATCCACTTCATTACCATTAATCCTCCTAGTGGTTGTCTCGACGAGGTATCTCGTTAATTAGCAAAACTGACCAGATCTTGATCTTGTCATCAACAAGAAACGGCAATATCTTCATTCAGAATTCAATGGCCATTTTTGATGACGAGATATTTCGTCGAAACTACTTCGAGGGTTAACGTCAAAATGCGCTGGAACCTACTGCAAATTAATATATTTATCTTTCAATTTAAAAAGGAGATGAAGATCTTTTGAATAGATGAAAATATGAATGAATGTCATCGACGGATTTTTCACGAGTTCTTGTTGGTTAACCTCTATTTTTTAAAGATTTTGTAACTCAGTTTAAATAACACCGTGAAAGATTATTCGTAGTACAGTGTTGTATTATATTTTTTTGTAAACAATGTAGTGTAGTATTTCTAATATAGATATAACAAATTTTCGTATAAGTTATTCGCGTATTTGTATATTTGAATGTTCGAAAATTAAATGGAATCTCGATTTTAATGTAATCTTTTTCTTTACAGCTGTGGAAGAACAGGATCCGTAAGTTGAAATTTCTTATTTTTTCATTCACCTACTTTCATTTAAATGCTTGAATATATGTGTATCTTGTTAGTAAAAGTCCATTTTGCATGTCTTTGGTAACAGCCGATTTAGTAATTTATTATTATTTTTACTTTTAATACAGCGTGCAAAAAGTACTTTCCAATGTTTTTATGTCCTCAGGGGCATATCTCTTTTAGGTGTGTACGGATTTCACATACCCGAGGTACTGGAAGTTTTTCTCCACGGGGTTTAATATGTAAATACGGAATCGAGCTTCGGGGATACCCAAACGATCTTTTTCTGCTTAGAGAGAGAGAGAGAGAGAGAGATCTCACTACTCTGTTCTCCAATCTCTTCCCCTTTCATGACATTTTTACCAGGCGTTTTGTGTTTGGTGCCGCTTGGCCAGGTATGGTCCTTGCGCCATAAAACCCCAAAACAGACAACCAACCAAACAATATTTTGATACTTTCATAATGTATCGACGGGGGACAATACTTTTTCTTCTATAACTTTCCTTACCCTGAAGTAATTTGTGGACATAGCTCAAACTCATAGAATTTGGGCATTGTTCCTTTTTTCTACAAAGGAACAGATATATTGTGCATCAATACTTTTTTGACTGATGTAAATGAAACAAATGATACTTAAAACAAAGAATAATTTATTAAACTATGTTTAGGCTTTATTTCATAACATGTTATTCACTACAAAAAAATCATCTCCATCACACGAAATCCACCGCCGACTTTTTTTTACCGTCGTGCACTGTTTAAACAGACTCGTCTGCAACACATTAAGCAATGAGCTAACACTTTCCTTCCACAAGAATATTGCTCAAGGTTTCCCGTGAAGTACAATTTTTAAAAAATTAATCCTAAAGTGTCATAATCGCAGACTTCTCGATTCCTGGCTTAAGCGAGAAGCTAATTTTAAACGCAAGAAAAGAGCGTTATGATGAGACGATGCACTGTTTAGCATGATCCAACAGCATTAGGATGATTAATCATTTCGCTTTCTTAGGCAGATAACAGTTTTGTCTCTGGCTCTTTTTTCGAAGTGTTAGTGACGAGACATGACAGCCGTTCTAGCGCCGTTCAAGGTCAGTGGGATGCAGTCCAAAACACCTGTCCCATAAATTTAACTCTTTTTTATTTCTATAAGTATGATTAGATGCGCTTTTTGGAATAAAGATAATTTTCACCTTTATAATTAATATTGACCTTGAAGTTGGAAGAACTTTGTGAAGAATTGCGATGTACAGTATTCTCACAAGATCAATATTTTTTTCTACTTTTATGAGGTCGTCTATATTTGGATTAATCAGTCTATCCATGCCAGCGAAGTTAAATAATTTTTGACCGTTTTTCAATTTTGAATTTTTAGTTATTTGAAAAATAAGTTTCACGTCGGGATCAGATTTAATGACAAAAAACGGTACGTGTCAGATAAAGGACCGTACTAGTGGTAGGGAATAGATTGATCTTTGGCCCAGAGACCAGGCACGACCCTCCAAATATTTTTATCGATCCCGCAGACCAGGCCCTCCAGACAGGTTTACTCGGCCAACAGGTCCAGATACGAAGTACGTAATTTGGTAGCATCTGTTTCAATGTTGTACGAGGGTTTTTCTGTAAAGCTCCAGTGTTTAGCAATAACTATCGTATCTTGTGACGTAACATGGTGTGTTACTACTTTACTTACGACCTTACTTGGCATGCAATTTCAACAAGTAGCTTACACATAAAAATTTAAAGCCAAACATCTTCAAAACGGTGATAAATCAAATTGGTTCTTAACCGGAAATATTTTTTTTCTAGTTTATGTATACATCGATAAACCTACCCTGAAATAATGTTATTTATATTCTAATTTTCTTTACCTATGAGTAATTGCCTTTCTTTGAAATTAGTATTATTATTCTCCTCTGAGGAGTTCACAAGCATATCGTCTGCTTAGAGCACAAACTCCATTAACTGACAAAAGAAAAATTGTTACTGTACAGGTGTTTCAAGACTAACTATTAAATTTTAGGTAAAAATAAGAATTGTGTGAAGAATTTCGATATAGAGTGTTATATATCTTTTAAATATATAATTATCTGACAATACATTTCTCATCGATACAAGCACTTAATGTCTGAAAAAATATCAGTTAATGAGTTTCTGCTCTAAGCCGACGATTTTTTAGGTTCTGCAACCTGCAGTCTTCCCCTGCATGACTTCTAACCCCAATTTTTGACCTTCTTAACAAATAGAATCTTGGGATTCTTGTGGTTACGTAGGCCTTAAGCGTGTTGGGAAGGAAGAAACATTCTACGACTAGAGAAATCACGTGACACTCAGAAGGTTAATTATTGCGTGAAACAGATTAAAAAATATTTTTTTAATTCTTTAATGTTTTTTTTTAATTTTTTTAAATTGCCTTTTCTTACTTCATTTTATTTTCACTTAAAGCCGGTCTAATTTTGAGAAGCGTTTTCTATCGAGAATATGAAGTGTTTCAGGACTATATATGTTTCCTCGGATTGGTATTCCGAACGTGACGTCAGTTGGCTTTTTTCATTACGATTTCAGCAATTCGACAAAAAAAATTCCAAAGAATAAATTCAGAATTGATATATGATAGTTGATTGGTCTACGCTTGTTAGATTAAACGCCAAATGTTGTGAAAATGGCGATAAACTACATTTTAAGATAACTCATATATGTATCACGCGACAGCATTTGGACAGAAGTAAAATCTTCTAGATCATCTGATTTGTTTCTTTACACGGAAAATTCCTCTAATGTATAAAAAAAGTGACCACATGTGACAGCAAACTAAACTAAAATCATCAGCATTTTCTAAAATTAAAAAGAAAAAACTAAGTTCACAAATTAATATATCTTTCATAACATGGAATACGGAAGATTGATCGCTGCCATTTTTGTTTACGCTTTGTTCAATCGGTGTCTCTTTAGTGACTGTTCATGGAAATGTACATTTAGTGCTAGACGTAAATCATCTATGTTTATTCATGTAATCAATCCTTCAAAATCAAAATTGACGAATATTGAACTACCAAAAACAATCAAATAAAACTTGTAGAACAATGTACAACACTGTTCTATGCGTTGTTTGAGGGCTGATAGGCATCAATTTTGTAATCTTTCCCTCTTGTATCACACAGACTTCGAAAAAGAACAGAAAATTGTTGCATTCTTTTAAGTTATCGATCAGATTAGAAACGAATTTCCGCTATTGTTTTGACATTCGTCCGAAGCTGAATAAAATGTACGGATGGAGAAAGAAAACCGAACCACACCCTCTTATTTCGGTCCCTACAGCAAATTATTCAAAGGTACCATTCAATAGGAAATAACAGTCTTTACTAATTAACATGCAAAAAAATTGCTTAAGGGGCGGTATTCATATCGACTTTCGCATAAACAACAATTTTTCCAACAGCAACATCAAGTTTTGATACTTTAAACGAATCTACATAGTCAAATTAGTCTAAATACGAAATTTCATGAATTTACTATCGTTATATCCGGAGATATTCAATGTTAAATCAGGAAATGTTTATTCTATATTTGACTAAAAGACGCCTACGAAGAACCTTATTAAAAGAAAGGTTTATTCTTGACATAATCGTTTTCAAATACCGAAAATTCAGATGGGCTATTTACTCTGACAGAAGTTTAAATTACAGTATTATTAAAAATAAGATTAAGCAACTATTGTGTGTCGAAAATAGTAATAGTTATTGCTAAATGTTATTAGAATAGCAGTAAAGCAAATAAAATGGAATTGAGATGAAAAAATTGAAATTGAGGTGGTTGCCGTTGGATATTATAAAGTTTGTGCTCAATGTAATATGAGGGCGTCCCCTTACTTAAATTTTATGTGCATGAATTTGCTGCATTGTTAAAAATGCTCAAATGAAGAGGGGTCCACTGTACATCCATTGAACGCAGAATTTTCGAAGTATAAAAAGAAAAACGAATGTGAAAAAATCTCACTTGAATTTTAATTATGGTTTTTATTTCAAATGTTGTTTGATAGAGGACCTAGAACAGTCAACCAAATCAAAAGTTTAAGGGCTAGAAGCTTTATCTTCTGTAGTTTCAAAAGCTCACTTCGATATTAGGTCTCAAGGTGTTTTGGAGCTCCATGATGGAAATCTAAAAGTAGAGTGAGTAGTGATAACCTTTTTATGCACACAGGATCATGTGACCCAAATTAGCAGTAACGTGATCCTTAGACTACTTCCTTCAGCAGTAAGGAAACGAAAATTGATAATCCGTTTGGTTCATGAGACGGGAGAAGTCGACCATCTACTGATTAACCCTCCAAGAGTTCCGACAAGATATCTCGTCATCAAGAATGTCGATTGAATTCCGAATGACGAAGATATTGCCGATTTTTGATGATGACGAGATCAAGATCAGGTCAGTTTTCTAATGACAAGATATCTCGTTCATCAAGATCTGGTCAGCTTTGCTGACGACGAGATACCTTGTCGAGACAACCACCAGGAGGGTTAATCATCTGATTGGTCTCTGCGTGACATATTAGTAGACTGAAATTTTCACCATCTCACTCTTCATCATCACTCTTCTGAGTCAGTAAAAAAATTCCTTGTATGTCCATTACGAGTACATGTCGTTGTCTGTCATGTGTTTGGCGCACCATGCAGAAATACAGCCCTTGCGCCATAAAACCCAACCATCAAGGTGTTGATGGTACTCAGCAACTTCGGAGATAAGATACAATCCATAAATCAACACAAATTCACCATTAATATCTTTCAGGATACGACAAACGAGGACTAGCCTCGATTTGAATAACGATTCCAGTGAAAGAAAAGAAAGTGAGACTTCTCCAGGAAGGTACGAACCTCGCGGTGAACGGTGGCTCGCACACACACCTGCGCACAATTACACGCAAAGTGAATTGGAAAAAGAAATGAGCGGCGGAAACTAATATCTCTCTTATCCTGGATGGGAAAGCTCCGCAAATAGCCTTCCACTAACAAATCTCCGTTTCCAAAAGCGTTTGGGCTTCCAGAAAACTCCCACGCAACGCTCTCATTTTAGTAGAGATATCTGCCACAATCAGCGGAATTCAGCACTGCGGAGGATGGGCACACGTGTTATACTTTCCATGATATACAGCAGTGGTTACTAAAGTTTCTTGGACATAGTAAATCAATCATATACGGCAGTGGTTCCCAAAGTTCTTTGAACAGAGTAAATCGATGACATACAGCAGTGGTTCCCAAAGCTTTTTGGATATAGTAAATCAATGATATACAGCAGTAGTTCCCAAAGATTTTTCTATTGCAAAAGCGCTTAGAGAAATACATCTGTTAATTCCCATGTGTCGCTATCTGACAAATGAAGTTAGAGTATAGAACAAAACGAAAGGCAGAGGAAAATATCAACAAGATTCCAGCTGCTCCAAAAATTCTCGATCCTTCCAATAATGCGTATGGACGCCTTCCCTTGATGATGCCGAACATTCCAAAAGGTGGTCACAGTCCATGTCAGTCATCCCTCTGTACAGGACACATTTTGAACCACCTTAGATACCAAAAAGGCGAAATGGTCCAGGCAATCATGACCTGTCAATAATCTAAAAGCCGTCACAGGTATATAGAGAGGGCCGACAGGAATGTCACAAATGGACTCCCACCACGAGGGCAATAAAAAGATACTGAAAAAAATACTATCCTCACGTTGGCGCGGTGTAGAAGTTTGGAAAGCGGAATGCAGCACAGGTGTTGACCTCGTCATCTGACCCTGGTTCAAAATGACGAGGCGTTGTCCTTGGATCTTTCCCTCCGGGATCGATCCCGGACCATCGCCAATTGCCCGCTATTTTGCTCCAGTGCGACGTTAATTAACTACTTACCTACTTGCGTCTATAAAAGTATCTGGTGCGCAATAGCGTGAGAAAACAATTAGGGTACAGTTGAGTTATTATATGTATTTAATTGCCACTTCACGAACAGAAATGATAGGCAGGTAGTTGAATTAATATCGCACTGGAGCAACACCACTGCTATCGGCGACGGTCCGGGATCAATCCCGAAGGGAAATCTCCGAGAACGATCTCTTAATTTTGAACCACGGACAGATGAGACGAGGTCAACACTTGAGCTGGCACCGCACTCTCCAAACCTCCACACCACTCCAAAGTAAGGACATTTGAGACCAATCTTCCGGTTGCTAATCCGCTATTCTTCCAACCGCTTTATCGGGGCCCAATAACCACAAGAATCCCAAGAAATATTTTATTGCTCAAGAAGGTCCAAATTGGTCAGAAGTCATGCAAGGGAAGAATCTTGGACAGAATTGGTCCTTGCGTTATAAAATCCAAGAATCCAATCCACACAATCCGAGGCAATTCGAATCAATCTGGATCCAATAGAAACTGACTTACGAAGATTCGGGTGCATTGAAAACGGAACGCTACGGATTGAGACAGTCTGGAAGGTTTCAAGACGAACAAGCTATATCTTATAGAAGCGGCTTTCCCCAATCTTCGTCAGTTAACTTCTACTGGATTCAGATTGGCCTACATTCTGTTGGTGTAAAACAGACCTTGGTTTCTACTGGATTCGAATTGACACCTATTCTGGTCTAAAGGACCCTTAGTCATATCCTGACTCGCAGCAATTTACAAGGAATTGGCAATCAGGGCTGGCCTTGCGAAGAGTGGGGCCCAATTCGATCAATTTCCGAAGGTCCCCACAAAAGATTAACCCTCCTGGTGGTTGTCTCGACGAGGTATTTAGTCAAAACCAAAAATGATCAGATCTTGATGGACGAGATATCTCATCATAAGAAAACTGACCAGATCTTGATCTCGTCATCATAAAAAAAATCGGCTGAATCTTGATGACGAGGTGTCTCGTCATTAGCAAAATTAGTCAGATCTTGATGAACGATATATCTCGTCAGAACCATTTGGAAATATAATAAAAAATAATGAATTAAATGACACCTAAATGAAATTAATCGAGTATAGCTAGCAGTGTAAAACATTTTAAAAGTAAAAATCTTTTTAAGTGTGTCGCTAAATAATTCAAGGACACAATTATTTAATGATACATTTTTTATCTATCACATTCATGATGTGAATCTGTAGGCACATCTCCTTTAGGCGTGCATGGGTTTCACGGACCCGAGGTATTCTAGTAATCTTTTCCTTTCCCACGGGGCTTAAGCTGTCTGTCTTCTGTTTGACAAGACCAGAAGAAGGTGGCCAAATATGGCCCTTGCACCATAAAACCCCGAACCAATCAACCCATGGAGTTTTCTGTCTTTGTAGTAAACACGGGTATAGCTCTTCCGGGATTCAAGGGATCTTTTTCTGCTTCTCATCCTATTATTCTATTCTTCAATTCCCCCTCTCACGACATTTTTTACTTGAAGTTGTCTGTCTTGTGTTTGGCGCAGCTTGACCAAATATGGCCTTTGCTCCACAAAACCCGAAACCGACCAACCAACCAAAAAGCCAACCAATTAACCAACCTTGAAGTATGTAGGATCCCATTTGGGGGAATCGGCTTAAGGCCGGCTCTGTTAATAATTTTAGTGTTGCCCTTTGGAGGTGAATTCCCAATTCGAAATCCCCCACACGAAACGCGAGAGAGGCACCACCTCATTACCGGAGTTATTCGTGAGTATAACAATTCGTTTTGCGTTGGTTTCGCGAAAACGCTCCGAGGGGGAGAGTATATAAATAGCATCCTCCCTCTCTCTGTTTACAGAAAGCATCGCTCCTAACGGAGAGGGAACGATGCTTATGCAACGGAGGAGCACTTCGAGGTAAAACGTTACAAAGAAAGCCTTGTGATAACAAAAGAAGTAAGCCACGAGCTCCCTTATGGCCGGAAGAGTTGGGACGAAATACGATGATAATATGATAAATAAAAATATCGCGTTAATAAAATCGTAATGTAAATATTTTTCGACATGAATACGTCTTTAAGATCGGAACTGTACTGGGGGAATGCACGAAAAGTCGAGCGTTGCAAAATTGTCTTATGATTTCAAATCTAGGCGAAACATCCAGAAGATAAATATAGCGTCGTGTAGACAAAGGATGTCCGCTCCTGACATGACCTTCGTACCGAGTGCGCATGCGCACTGAGCGCGGGGAGGGAGTCCGCAATATATCGAAATTTTACGATGTTGGACGAGATTCGGGCAAGCGTAACTTTGGCTTACATGGAGTGAGGACTGCGTAATGGTGTCGTTCGAAAGCTGTTGAATTACGCTATAATTAATATTGGAAAACCATATTCGAATTACGCTACAATTAATATTGGAAAACAATAACAAACGACGGAAACTTGTTTTTTCGTCGTATTTTATTACTATTTGTCTCGTGTTTTTACGACAGTACGTATGGCAGTAGCGACAAATGCCATCAATATAGAATAATGCCTCCAGAAATATAATCTGACCAAGTTCATTCTACGTTTATCGAAGTTCGAAGCTACCTGTCAATCTAAATGTTATTGTGTGTATTTTTTGGTACGGAAATAACTACTATTAAAAAGTATTGTGGTGAACTTAGCTACCACAATAAAAATTAACTTACAATACAATAGTATACATAATAGTGTAACCCAATTGAAGTGTAACCAACAATAGTGTAACCACCATAAAGTACTTTTTGGTGGACGAAATTCCACTGTCATTCACACGTTCTGCTATATTGATGACTGGTATACGTGATCCGAACACTTTCATAAACAGGTCAGATGGTGCATCTGACAAATTTCAGATTGTAACAACTGTTCGAAGCTCTGACAATAGACATTACTTCCATTTCTAGTACAGCTTCACTATTCGTTGCCGCTTAGCCTCGTTTCTACAAACTGCCAGCTGCAATCAGACTTGTCTACGAAAAGTAACACAGAACAGTCAAACAGTCGCAAACATCCATTGTATAACCACGCATACGGAAATACACCAGTAGTCTTAATACAGCTCTTATTGTCTCACGCAATCGGCTATAAGTGAAATAGAGGTAGTATTTATCAAATTTAGCCAATGATTAAAATCTCGAGGAGCAGTAATATAGTGAACTTAGTCCACCACTACGAAAAAACATACGCATACCTAATGAAATTTTTATAGTTATCATAAGTGCACAACGTATAACTTGCAGAAAAATGCGTAAATTTCTATTTTATTTTAAACAAAGATTGTACTCCGTTATTATTACTTTTTAACTCACAATCGCTGACCTCTTCAAACTTCGGCACAACTATGACGGCTGTTTGTGAGGGGCTATCTAGGCGTGAATCAGTCATAATTCCTAACAGTGACAATCACCAACATTCATGCACTTATAAATAGATTCAAACCTAGGACCTACTGGAGGGCGACATATAAGCCACTACACCAAATATGACCACTTATTCAGGCCCTTTATTATTTCTTTCCAATGCCAGCTTATGGACGAATGTTCTTTCAAGCATTCCGCTGGTGAGAACGTGGCAGTCTCAATGTTAATCCAGTGCACCATGGGGGAAGTTCTGCAACATCGCACTTACCATGAATTGGAGACGGCATGCCTTCCTGGAGGATTTGGGGGATGCTGGCCCGCATTTACGTATCGTCTTGAAGAAACCAGGAAACTTCAAGCAGCAAACCCGACTTTGGCACATACGAGATTCGAACTCGTAACCGAGCGCTTCTTAAGAGCGACGCCCATAGATTATCGGCCACTGGCGAGGCTTCCTTTATTATTATAAAAACAGTGTAAATATCTAAATATTTGAACTTAGGAAACAGACTACATAAAGTTTTCAGATTTCCCGCGGCTCTTTTCAATGCTCTGGAATCGACGCCAGGGTAACTTAGGGGACTAGGGTACCCTATGTGTGTGTGTGTGTGTGTGTGTGTGTGTGAGGCCTTGTACTAAATGTATATCTCAACAATCTATATAAATAAAAATGAAGTGTTTGTACATTGAATAATTTCGACCTACTTCAAGTTATTTATCCGTTTTGGGCCCTTCTAATACAAAATCGGTGTCTTGGACGTTTGGTGTCTGTCTGTCCATTTGTCTGTATGTGTATGCTCGTATTACGTCCAAACGGCTGGGTGCATTTACATGAAACTTTGCATACTGTGAGTACTTACATTCATCTAGTGACTGAACTTAGTTGCGTTGGTCTATCTTCCCATTTTACGTCTGTTTTTGTGTCAGTGTATTTGTTCAAGTATCATAAAAAATTATTCCACTTATTTCAATACAATGTTCTACATTTTACAAATAATGCTTTAGTTTAGTGATATTTTATTGAACTTCCTTTGTTTACATATTTAGCGACTTTTTATGCTACATCTGAATAGCTATACTTAAATCGAACATAATTTGGTAGTTTTGGAGAAGCTGAAAGGTACATTGAACATCGCGATTACTTGAATTGTTTTACCAGTACTGCTGAAAAAGCAATTATTTTTCCAAAAACTATTTTTACGGAATTTAAATTCTAATACTTCATTTATTTTTTGAGCCTTATTTTTCTTTATGAAACAAAAAAATCTGAAAATTTGACAGACGATAAAGAGAATAAAACATTACAAATAAAATATACAGCACAAAAACTTTTAAAGTAGGACTAGTAGCTAATATGGCAACCTTGGTATTTTTAGAAATCATTTTTGGCATGCCCTACTAAACTACACTGCTGGCCACCGTAAATGCAACACCCTGAAGGAAGCATGCAAATAATATGAAATTTACAACATGCATTAGCAGAGGTGAGATATGCAAATGATTAGAATTTCAGCGCAGATGCACATCACGCGCGCCTGTAGCGCCACTTCAAAGCGCTATTTAAGGCTTGGAGATTTCGACGATTTCAAGTACGGCAATTGTGTTTTTTCAAAAAAACGATCAATTATGCCTCGTAGAAAACAGCGATCATCTTTTGATCAAGTATCCGAGTTCGACAGAGGAAGGATAGTGGCCTACCGAGATTGTGGATTATCTTTCAGGGAAATCGGTAGTCGTGTTGGACGAAACCAAACAACTGTAATGCGGATATGTGATCGTTGGATGCAGGAGGGTACGACGGACCGACGTGTTCGATCGCATCCACCTCAGTGCACCACTTCACGTGATGACAGGCATATTGTGCGTATGGCAGTGACGGATCGCTCAGCCACATCACGAACCATAGCACAGCACATTCAGTCTGTACCGCATCATCCAGTGTCTGCGCGTACCATTCGACGCCGTTTACAGCAGAGTGGTCTGTCCGCAAGACGTCCATTGCTTCGTCTACCCTTGACGCAGAACCACAGACGTTTCCGCCGCCAATGGTGCGATGAAAGAAGGATGTGGACGGCAGAATGGAATGAAATTGTCTTTACTGACGAGTCACGCTTCTGTCTGCAACACCACGATGGTCGGATTCGAGTCTGGAGACACCGTGGAGAGAGGATGCTGAACAGCTGAGTTATGCACCGCCACACTGGTCCTGCACCGGGTATTATGGTATGGGGTGGTATTGGATATCACTCTCGCACTCCTCTAGTACGCATTGCCGGTACTTTAAACAGCCAGCGCTACATCTCCGAGGTGTTGGAGCCAGTTGTCCTTCCTTACCTTCAGGGCTCGCCCACAGCCATATTTCAACAGGATAATGCGCGACCACACGTGGCACGCATTGTCCAAGGGTTCTTCGTCAATCGCCAGATTGAATTGCTTCCCTGGCCAGCTCGCTCTCCGGATCTTTCGCCGATGGAAAACATGTGGTCCATGGTTGCTCAACGATTGACCCAGAATACATCCCCAGCTGCCACACCAGATCAACTTTGGCAACGTGTGGAAGCTGCTTGGTCTGCTGTACCCCAAGAACACATCCAAAGTCTCTTTGAATCAATGCCGAGGCGTGTGGCAGCGGTGATCTCCAACAATGGCGGCTACTCTGGCTACTGATTTTGGCAGGAACCACACTTCACAGAAGTCTATAAATTTAATCATTTGATACTTGGTCAACATGTTATCTACAAAATAAGTTTTGTTGTGATATCTCTTGTCTTTCTTGGTGTTGCAATTTGGGTGGCCAGCAGTGTAGTTCGAAACAATCATTATTAATCGTTTGCTTTTTAAATTTCTTAAATCCGTTAACTTATATTCCAGGAATCCATTTTGTAATGAAAAACAGATATATTCATTGCCTTTTGTTAGAAGATTTTTTAAATACATGTTTTAAGGATTAAAAAAAATCTCTGGATTTTCAATTTGTTGTTTTTCGTCCAATATCTGTAATCAACGTAAGTAAATGTCTAAATTAGTATAAAAAAATTTGAATCATTGTATGATAATTTTAGGAAATGCTTTTGTTTTTAAATGACATTCAATGCATTTATATGCATACGCTCAATTATTATATGCATTCTGAGTAACATTGGCGTACACTAGAGACTTATTTCTTAGCAAAAATTTAAATTCTACAAAAATGTCAAATTTTAAATTTGACATTTGATTGAGTATTTAACAATTGTGTACCCCTTTATTAGAGTATGGTAGTTGTTTCAGGTGATGAATAGGAATTACATTAATGAAAGATGAAGTTAGTTAACCAATCCAACCCGAGTAACGCCTGGTGATTCTGCTAATAATATTAAAAGTTGTAAAATAAGTTGTGTGGACTTAAGGAAGTTTTGTCTGTGTTTCAGTGGATTTGAAAATAGAACAGCCAATTTATTCCTTATAATTAAAATATTTCAGAAATCTGAATGTCAGCGTTCCGCTATATGAAACCATAGAAGAGGTCTCAACAATGTGTTCAATGTACAATTCAACGTGTTTAATGTCCACACAACAGTTCCCTTTTCATCCTTATATTCCATTAAAAATCAAATTAGATGGGGATACCCCATCTTAATCAAGTTGTCTCGAGTTATCAAGATTTTTCATCCTTCATAATTAGTTTTTTCCAGGGGTGATTCTACTGTTTTCAAACATTTCATCTTTTATCCTAAAACTTTCAACGTCTCTTCAACTATAGTGCGGATCCTACGAGAAAGCAGTTGGTCTTGGGTCAGTCTATTTTGAATAGGTGTGAAAGGTCCTTGGGAGGACGACCGCCATACGGAAAAGCATGAGTTGCGATCGCGTTGGGTGGTTTTGTCCCTGCCAACTAATTATCTCTGCCATCGCTTACGGCACCAAACGATGAACACAGAACCATAAGCAGCGCTGAAGACGATACTTGTGGAAGCGCTTTGTTTACGTTCCAACTTATCTCTTTATTTAAAGAAGACTTGTCCAAAACCACATGACTCAACTGCCTTCTTGCAGGAACCGGCCTATACCACATTTCATCAATTACATTATCGCATATTTTAACTACATTGTATACCTTTTATGCATCGACGTTCTGGTGAAACAGAGCCTTGGGCCCATTGGCTATCGAAGCTCAGACTAGTGTTTTCAATCACGCTGGATAATCACTTTAACAAATCAATAATTTGTCTCATATTAGGATTCATGCTTTTCCCAACAATCACGTGACAGATCTTCAAACCGAGCGATCGGCAGAAATAATATGCAGCTGCGCTCACATGCTCCGTCTACTCCATTAAAAGGTTGATGCTTTTATGATGATGACGAAATGTCATATATATTTCCTATCTTTATATTTTGATTAGTCTTTTCTTTTGTAACATAGCTCCACAAAGCGGGCGCTACCACCACTGGGTGGTGGAGGAGTCTTAAGGGTCCCCAAGGGAAATAAGGGGACGTCGAGGAGCAAGAGTGGGCAATAAGATGCTAAAAATTGTCACCTAAAAATGTTTTAAGCAAACGTTTATCCACTTGACCATTCAGATAACCTCATTATAGTAATGCAATGTCATCGATTCTTTTTACTAAAAAAGAGGAACCATCTGCAAATAGTTGATATTTAATAATGATCTGTAATAGTAGGAGATTTAAGTATGCTGTGGACGAAAATAGAGTAATATAGACAGATTGGTATCACATCACTAGGCTCATGCTTCTCATTCTTCGGGTTTGATCCCGGACCGTCGCCAATAACCCCTTGTGTTGCTGCAGTGCGACGTTAATTAAAACATCTACCTACCATGCTTCTCATTAGGGATTATTTTTAATTTTACAGATTTAATTGATATTAATTACTAAAGGTTTATGTGCCAATTAATTTTGTTATTTCATTTTAATAAGTAACTTTATATAGTTTCAGTTCCAAGTTGTTTTATTTCCAAACTAGCTTTGTGAAATTCCAAAACTACACACAGATACTTAAATATTTTGGTGAAATTCAAAATTACAGGAACACCTGAAGTTTGAATTTGTTATTAGTTGCGATAATTTTCCAGAAGGGTGCCGAAAAAATTGTCTTTGAAATGGAAGCATTGAGCCAAAAAAGTTTGGAAAACTGCTTTATACGCTGTGCACTTGCGTATTTTAATCCATCGTTTAATGTTGGTTTGGCTGTCTGTTTTACATTTTTAATGTGATTTTGAAATTCATTTGAACTTTGACCTTGCTTCTGGCGCAGCTTGTCCACCGTTGAATCATTAAACCCGAATCAAGCAACCATCAACCAAACGCCCCAGTTCTTCAAACTGTTTACACTCCCTGACGTTTCCAAAGCAGCTACAAAGTAACAAAAGACGTGGATGGAAACAAGAATCACAGCGAACTGTCACCCCTGCCTGTTACGCGTCCGCAACGAGAAGGTGTCAGAAAAACCTGGGGCGTTGCGTAACGCCACCTGGCGACGCTTCCCAAATTGGGGGTCCTTTCCTTCGCCGCCTACTTTCTTCGCGCGTCCGTATTTTGGGACTCGCACCACACTCGCGTATCGGACTCGCCGACGATCCAGCTGTGGAGGGTTTGTGGAATTCGGCATCTTGGATTAAAAAGAAACCGCTTGGATTATAAGTGAACCGAGGGGATAAGTTTGTGCCATTGGATATGGGGTAAGTAGACAATTGGGCGATTGTAGACCTTTATAAGGAACAACGAAATGTCCTTGAAAGGGTGGTTATTTATTGACTATTGAATGGGGAAAGTGGACGAGACGTGTAAATGAAACTGAATAGCTATGCGTGGCGTTAGTACTCAGATTAATTTTCAAAGTAACTAGAAGAAAAAAATCACGAAAAAATTCATTCATGAGATCTTGTTTTAAATAAAATAGAGATTTCAAGCTTTAAAGAAGTTCCCAAATTTTTTTGGATCAGCAATTTCTCTACAAAGACAATTTTTTTGGTTGCCCCTCTGGAAAACCATCTCAACTGGCACTAAATTGCATGTGTAGCTATACTTTTTGAATTTCGCATATATGTAGCTGTGTGTGTATTTTTGGAATTTCGAAAATCTAGTTTGGAATCGAAACAACTTGGAACTGAAATTATAAAGCTATTTGTTGAAACGAAAGAATAAAAAATAAATTGCACATAAACACATTGATCAATATTATTAATCATTAATATCAATCGAATCATTAAAATTAAAAATAATCACTAGTGAGAAGGGTGAGTCTGGTGTGTGCTACTAATTTGTCTATATTAGGCTCTAGTTTCATCATCGCTATTGTTAAATGCCCAGTCAACTATTTAGTCAGTTCCTCTTTATAGTGGGGCCGTCGTGGCTCAGTGAGTGCGCCAACTGCTCTAGCGACCTGCGAGTTGTAGGTGGTGCAGATTCGATTACTCCCTGGGAGTATTTCTTTCTCCTGTGTCAGTAAAGCTTTCCTTGTGTGTGTCCTTTTTTCTTGATATTGTTTGGTGCGTCATGGTCAAATATGGCCCTTGAGCTATAAAACTAACCCAACTGTTCTCTTTATAGTAAAATGAATCAATGGCAATGCATCACTGTAGTGAGCGTGTCTGTGGTCAAGTGGATAAGTGTTTGGCGACATTTTTAGGCGAAATTAACATTTTTAGGCGACACAATTTTTTAGAATGTCATTGCCCCCTTTTGCTCCTCAATGATCTCCTATTTCCCATGACTGGAGTGAACAAGTAACAAACGATTTAATACATCCCACAATTTCCCTCCTGCCGTCTTTACCATCAAGACAAAAGGACGTTTTAATAACCCGTTTTCGCATCGGTCATTTGAGAGATACACATCGACATCTTTTATAATTGGTGAAACCACTCCATCGTGCCATCATTGTCAACAGCCTTTTACCATACGCCATATTTAACCTCAAGTCCCCGTCTTAAATGTCTTTACCCCCTTCGATTTTTTAACAATTCATCACCTATTTTATTGGGTCATACTCATCACTTTTCATTTTTAAACAATACTCGGACTTTTTACCACTGTTATAACCTTTAAATTACATTTCATGTTAGTTTCAAGAATCAAATAAGATGGGGACACACCATCTTAGTCATTGCTTTTAGAAGAAATATTTTAGCTTTCATACTTCATGAGTGACCCTTTAAAGCATAGTTTCTCTTATTTAAAATTTTTTTAGCAATACAATATCATTCTTTTTGTTGAAAACATCTTTCATCTATTATTATTTAATTTTCATCCTTTTTTAATTGTTGACTTTATGTTCATACTGTGTACATATGAATTTTAGAACACTGTATATTAACCACATAGACTTTTTTGGATTATAACTGTTTTTATTGGGTAGAACTTAATCTTGCGCTTGACACAGTTTGTCCGCTACTGGACCTTGCTTCATAAAACCCACACCAACCAACCTATTTCCCATATGCAGCATTGCCCCGAAGATTCCTTCAGCGCCCACAAGGCGGTAGCGTTTACTCTGGGAAACTATGTTTTAAAGTGATACTACTATTTTTTGCTGTTTGGAGAGTAATTAAAAAATATTTAAAGATGTAAATGTACCCATTTGGGACCTTTTAAATTCTCTTTAATTGCTAATACCTCATCATCGACCTTTTTTAGCCACATAAAAACCTAATAAATATGTTTTATCTAAAAATTTAGAAGTGTAGCAGTATTTTTATTATGTTAGCAGAATTTTGTTTTGCTTCAAACTGAATGGTTAAAATATCTACAACTATTGAATGAATATTGGTAAAAATACAGTGCCTACGATTAAGATTCTGAAAAATACGTGCATCAAGTATTATTCATTTTAACATGGGAAGCAATATCGATGGCTCTAAACTCTGATTTATCTTAATATGCTGTTTGATTGGAGAAGTTTAAGTAAACTTAAAAATATTTACTACTAGCAAATTCGCACGTACCATCTGCGCTAAATTTTTTTACTGCGTATATCTACTATTAATGGCAAAGTGTTACTCACATTTCATCTTATTTCAATCCGTTTATGATGAGAGCACCATCCACGTTCACATTTATTTCATAAAGTATAAAATAAATTTTATACTTTATGAAATAAAATTATCCAAATAAATATATAACAGCATTTCGTTTACTTTTACCTGTGTTAATTCTTATTTCCAAAAACAATCAATCAAGGTAAAAAGCGAACTGAATAATTTAAGTGTCAGGAAATATTTTTTAAACTGCTTTTCGACATTTTTATAACTTCTATTTATTTCGGACGCAAATCGAATACGTGCATATTCATCTATATAATACACATATGAGACACACACTGCACTCTAATGACATAAATATTAAAGGTGACTACTCCAAAAGTCGATTTTGAATTTTCTTTGGGGGATTAGGAATCCCCTTCTGCGAATACTCCAGTACTCATAGTTTTCCTATCAATATTTTTGACTTGTGGTACTTTTGCACCAGGCATGTGACATTTTCGAATTTCGCTATCCTTAAGGGAAGGATGACAAAGAAGGGAAGGATAAGATATTCATGACTTATCTTTTTTAAGGCGAATATATTTTTTCTTGAAAATTCAATCTATTGACAAGTGTAACAAAAGAACTTGCTTTAAAATTGAATATCTTCTGTGCATACAAAGCAAAGGTAACCTATAACTATTTCCAAAAAGTAATGGATCAATTTGAAAGCATTTTTAAAAAGAAAATCGCTGTTTTCAACAAACTTTCTAACAGGTATAAGTTGCTTAAATATGGTTTCAACTCGTAAAATAGGTAATCTTGACATTCTGTCTGACACTACAATAAAGAATTTTTAATTTTTAAAATGTCCCCAATTAAGATTTTCCTAACATTATTATTCTTTCAATATCAACGTAATTCTATTCAAAATTTGCTTTTCTCTAACCTACACACAGCTTTAAATCAATTTCTTTGTGGGGTTGTTTTTGAATGTGATGAATAGGAATTACGATTTAATGAAGAAATAAATATTAAATTAACAACATAGAAAACAGCAAAATAAAAAAAGCAGGAAAAAACTTGTTCTGAAGATATTAATTCGCGATTATTTTTTATTTCAAGATCTAGCATAGTTGACTCAACTTACAAACAAAAATTGAACAAAATTCAAAAATGTGAAATTAGTTTTGAGGTGAAAAATCAAAATAAGATAATATTACACATGTTCAACGATCACAAGTTTTAGTTCCATTACGCACGCGCTTCTGCTTAAAGAACTTTTTTAATTCAGAAATTTATTTTTGAATGGAAACAGCAAATGAATAAAGTATTAGAATTCAAATTCCGTAAAAATAATTTTTGGAAAAGTAATTGCTTTTTAACAGTACTGGTAAAACTATCTGAGCAATCGCAGTGCTCAATTTATACATCCCAGCTTCTGCCAAACTAAGGTTGATTTTAGTATGGGTATTCAGTTGTTTCTAGCGTGAAACTTCTGTAAAAATGTAGGCAAATGAAATTTAAATAGTGTATTCTCTAAGCTAATAATACATGTTTCATAAAGTATTTAATATATTTTTTGAATTACATAAAACAAACTTTATGTAATCTGTACACAAATACACAAACACAAAACAGACATGAAACAGGAAAATACATTTTTCCTTGGCATTAAACTATTACGTTATAATACGAAGTAAAAAGAATGTAAATTTAATTCTTTTAACATCGATGAACTTTACAATAAACCGAATTGTTTTGGAATGTTCACATAATTTTGTAATTAAGATACATAAGACTAGATAAATTCGATACAATTTTTTGATAAGTGTATGAGTACTTTAACTGCGAATGCAAATAAAGCCATTTATAAAATTTGTTCTGAAGTTTTGATAACTGCGTTATTTGAAAAAGAATCCAAGACATTTGTCTGTTAAATGTATTATTTAAAAAGAAGGCATAGTATTAAACAATTTCCTTATTAATTTTTCATCACAAATTTAAGACGACGTGAGTTTAAAAGAGTTCTAATGCTAGTAATTCTTATTAAATAATAACCTTATTTTACTTTATTTTCATTAAAAAATTATTTAATCAGCTGAGCTCAAGTCTTTAAGCAAGCTATAAGTGTAACAAGAGGAAAAGTGTACAAAACTGTTTCGTTGGTGTAATTTCATACCAACAATTCCTCTCAATGCATATTCATCTACTAATTTGCTCAATGGCTGTTTCGGCATAACTCTTCCCGAATTGATATTATCATTGACTTTTTTGTTTCGATAAACGTCTTGAATTCATTCGATTGTTTTGGTGTGTTGGTACTCGTTGCCTCGAATATCATTGGTTATTTTGCTATGCGTTTCGAAACTCAGTATTAACATTGTTGCACCAAAAATTTTACTAGTCGTTTTGAAATGTTTTACAATAGTAATTAGTAAATAACCGTGTAGAGAGAGATCACATAGTTTCCCAAATTATTTTAGATCAACGCCCCCTTTTCAAAGACAATTTTTTCGGGGCACTTTGGAACAATCTTGACTAGTAACAAATTCCAAATATAACTGCGTCTATAATTGGCTTGAATTGAATCTCCAAAAGCTTGTTTGGAAACACAACTACTGTAAGAACTGAAATTATAAAGGTTATTAAACTGAAAGAGCAAAAAACAAGTTGTACATGAACACACTAGATTGTTCGCTATCGTTAGCAATTAATATTTATATCCAGCTAAATACAAGGTGTTCTTAGAACTATAAGAAGAGAAAAATTTGAAATATTGAAACAAATGATTCGAATGACGAGAAGTGCATGTTGCGAAGTTAAAGTGTACTAGACTACCAAAAACCATTTTCTGAGTCTGTATGGACGTAAAAATTTTTCGAAATAAATCATAGTAAGAAAAGAAAATATGATACGTTCTTTTATTTATTATAGTCCTAAGCGTACCCTGTATATGTGTCCTGTTTCATACAGCGGCCCTACAATCTAATGAGTGAGATCGAGCCCCTACATAGTTGGCTATCCACATTGTATATGTAGTTCTAATATTTATTCCCCATGTTTCAGAGAGGGCAATCATCGAAAGGGCCCCAAAGACTAGACGTATTCTAACTTCCTCTTCAGGCTCAATTGCAACTCCCGAGAACTCGAACAATTCAATAGGCCTATAATTTCCCTATATACCTATAATTTCCTTGCGCTCGACTTTTAGCACATTTTCGTGAAATTCGGAGGAAAACTTTCGACAGCTAGGGCCATCGCTAAGAAATAGTTCTCAAAAAACTGCGCTTAAGGCTTTCCAACTGTTTCATGATTTTTAGTGCATTTTCATGAAAATAGGATGAAAACTATGGGTAGCAAGGATGATCCTTCACTATTGGGAAGATTTTCTAAATATACTCCTTTCGATCAAACCAAACTGAATTTAAGGTTTTCTGGGTGTTTCTCGATTTTTAGAGCAGTTTCGTGGAAACCTGATGGAAACTTTGGGCAGCAAGCAAGGTTCTTAGCTATGAGGCGGTTTTAAAAAAGTACGCCTTTCGACCAAATCGAGCTGAATTTAAGGGTTCCGGACTGTTTCTGAATTTTTAGTGCATTTTTGTGAAAATCTGAGGAAAACTTTAGGCAGCTAGGTCGTTTGCTAGCTACCTAACCGATTTCAAAAAATTCTCTTTTTGGTTAAATCGAGATTCAGACAATTCATAAACAATTTCCAAATACCACTTCTGTCTGCCAGACGAACATGGAAAGAAAAAAACCCGCCAGTATTTAAAAGAGACGCTTGGAATTCCGAATAAAAAAAAGTGCAACAATTAAAGAACACTGTTCCATTTCTTTTGTCACTTTGCTCTCAGAGAAGACAGTGCTACGGAAGCCGAACCAACAGGAGTGATGACGGCAGCACAAATCTATTACATTCATTCGTTGCGACTGGATGGTTGATCGACCTCTAAAACACACCCATCTTCATTCTTTTTTTAGTAGTTGCAGTGACCGGGACTGGTCTATTTCCGACCCCTTTTTGCACAGAACACCACCTTTCCCCCTTTCCGCTTCCTCGTTTTTTGTCTTTCGCACCAGTTAAGTGAGACCGTGACGTTGAACGATAAGTCGCCTGGATTCTCGCCAAGGCATTCTACAATTAGGGTAACCCCTTTGTTCTTTCTTTTTTAGCCCTTGTTCCGGCATGTGTGTGTCTGGGACGAGTTCTGTTGACATTGCAGAAACCTAGTTCCACATCGGGACGGTATTGAAGCTGGGGTAAGGAGTAACAGTTCGTAATGAGGAATTACCACTCTTCTATCTCGAAAATGTCAAGGAAAATGCCACACTCATAACTTCCCACTTTTGCACGATGAGATGAATTTTCAGTGTAAACTAACCAGACGGTCCGCGAAGTGTCCAAATACTATCGCATGATACCAATCGGGATGTAGCCCGTTATGTTACTTTAAATGAAATTCATCTCTTTTTTGGCAACGCTTGGCGTTTAATCTGATTGGTGTTATCCAATCAATTACACATTAATTCGGTAGGTAGGTATTTCAATTAACGTTGCACTGGAGCAACACAACAGGCTATTGGCGACGGTCCGGGATCGAACCCCGGGAAAGAACCGAAGACAACACCATGCAATTTTGAACCACGCTCAGATGACGAGGTCACATCTGAGTTAGCACCCCACTCTCCAAACTTCCGCACCACATCAATGTGAGGACACAACAGATTTAAAATGCACCAGCACCCTTTGTACATGATAGTCTTTGGTTGGATACAAACTCGCAACCCTTCGGTTGCTAATCCGTTAATTTTCAAACCGGGCTACCGCGGCCTTATATTAATTTTATATTTATATTTTATTATTATATTTTATATTTATTTTTAAGAATTTTTACTGCGAAAGTGCTGAAATCGTATTCGAAAAATAATACAAGTGACGTCACACTCAGAATAAGTATAGGAATCACGTATCACTTCACGTAAATTCAAATGCCAACCAACCACATCAAGGTTACCTTAAAATTGAATTTATCGCTGTTTTGGCAACTTTTTGCTTTTAATCTAATTGGTGTTAGCCAGTCAATTATAAATTCGGAATTTATGCTTTGGAATATTTAGTGAAGTACTGAAATCGTATTCGAAAATAAGTCAGGTGACGTCACGCTCAGAATACGTACCGGAAACACGTATTAACGCAAAAACACTACGGCCACCTATATTTAACTTTTACGAAAAATGCCCCTCAAAGCAATTTTGTCGACGTTTGGCCTTTAATCTAATTGGCGTAGACCAGTCAACTATCAAAAAACAATTTGGAATTTATTCTTTGGAATTTTTGTTGGAGATGTGTTGAAATGGTTTCTATAAACAAGCCACATGACGTCACGTTCGGAGTATGTACAGGAAACACGCTCCACAGCAGAAACATTTAAAGAACAAATAAGGCCAGTTGAAGATTAAAACATTGAACCAACAAAAAGAAACTGAAAACCCCCCACGTGAAATACAACGATAAAAACTATACGACATGAACGAGAGTTTAGTAACAATCCTGAAACGAGCAATTACCTTTAGTGAAACCTTTTATTTTAAAGTGCTGAATTCAAGCCAATTGACTTCGCTTTCGGAATAAGTACAGGAAATACGTTCCGCCACAAAAACTCTACTGCTACGAACATCAAGCTTGACAGAAAAACCCTAAGATGATTTAAGGGTTCTATCACCAAGATTTTTTCCATTTTGCTTTTCGAAGTTGATTTCATAGTCCACATAAAAGAAATTATGAACCTCCATGTTTGATTACACAGCATCTCAAGTTAACGAAACAAAAAAAATATTCTAGTATGAGAGGGATTTTCAGTGCAAACAAGCCGGACGGTCTGCGATGATTTTACTTCTGCTGTCAAAATTCTCTTGGGAATAAGTAATTGGAATTAAATCACAGTTGTTATAAGAAATTATGCAATAATAAGCAAATTATGACAACGAAACTTGTCATAATTTGTTCTTTGTAAGTTTTAATCATTAAATAATAACTGCTCATGTTCTGCAGTATCCAATGTTTACATATTAATTCATTTGTGCTTATAGTAGTAAATTTTAGATATAGTATTAAAGATTAAATATAGTAGTAAATGTTTACATATTATTCATTTGTGCTTATAAGAATAGTAAATTTTAGATCGGGAAATCAAAGCATTTTTTTAAAAATGTCTTCACACTAAGAAAATTACAAAGCGTGGATTTCAAAATGGGTCTTAACTATTAATAACATTCTTGTTCTCGTTTAAAAACTGAAATTTTTCACAAATTAGTAATTTTATTTCTGTCCCACATTATCATTTTATTCCAGGGGTGAACACACATACAGTGATTGAAAGCATAATCAGAAACCGATATATTTATTGGAATTTACTATTGAGGAGATATATAACTCGCATAGCAAATTTGTAACAATACTTATTTATTAAAAGTTAATATTTTATAAATGGGGATTCTGACATTGATTAACTAATCGAATAGGGCTTTAGTTAAGCACTACTTGTTCGTTTTCAGTAGATTCTGATGATCAGATAACATAAACTTAGTTTTATAATTTGAAAAATAAGCATGGCTTTAATATGAAAATATTTTTTAAATGTTCTTTGAGCACGCATTTATACAGAATATACTTATCAGTTTCTGAATATGACACATACTCAACACAAGATTTGGAGAAAATTAATATTCGTGTCACATAATATCTTTTGTCATACTCGCATATCTATTTATGCTTGAGCGCAACAAGTCTATAGAAGAATTGCGTCATAACGCATACGAATTTGACCAATGGATTGCAAACTTGTAACCTAACGGCATTTTCGTATTGATAGGGCATTACAATATTGGCGTAGCGTTACTACGATTCATAACAATAGGTAGATAACTGATGTTCAATTTAAACACTTCTCCAAAATAGATAAACAGATGAAACCCTTTGTCAACTTGATAGTAAAAATGCAAAACTTTAAAACGACTAATAAAGATTAAAAGCTTAGAAAATATAATCAATGACCATTTCGGTGGATCAAGACGTCCACCATCACCAGGACAGAAGTAAGTCACAAAAGGAAAACGCGAGTTTAAATATGTTGTTTTAGAATAGTGTTGCCATATCGCACTTTTTTAAACTAAAATAGTTATAAATTGTAAATTATTAATTGACGATATTTCCTAAGCTTTTAATCTTTTTAAGTCGTTATTTTGAAGGTTTACATTTTTTATTACTTCTAAAATTTTTTTTGTAATAATGAGTATTAATTAAGGTTATAGTATTTATTTAAATGAAAGAAATACTTATATGCAGGCATAAGGTTCTTCCACAGAAATATAACATCTTACTCCATGCAGTATATGCCATCATCAACGCATTTTCTTTTACAACTATTTTATACAAGCTACAGAAAAATGTTCTTACTTCTTCCTTAAGGCCTACCTAAACAGCTAGACAAAGTCCATTTGCACGAACAAAGTCCATTTGCACATTCAAAAAGTAGATCAACACTAGATCAGAATTTCCTCTCTTGCCAGACCAACACAGGTTATAAGATGGCTTTTGGAGGCTTATTCAGTGTTAGATTTTAGGCAAGTTGAAAATGTCTTATGTCTCTGAACAAAGAATAGAAATCAGATGTGCCCACTTAGTAATGGCAATCTGACGTTTTCTGTCACCAGTATATTTGAGCGAGGCTCCTGGTTAGTCTATGGTTCTACATATGAGGTTTTTTAACGACCCAAGCCACCCAGCCTACCAACAAAGGGTTTAAGGACGGAAAAAGGGTGGTCTATAGGGGTTACATGATACATAAAGACAACAGGGGAGTCAAAGTCTCAATTTAAACTTTCGTGAACTTCGTCTTCTGTGCCGGAGGCTATCCGGACACACTCGGGTTTTCGCCATGGTGAATTTTTGTTGTTCCTTATATTGATAAGTCATTGAGTTTATCTTCTGTTGGTTTGGTGAGATGAAAATCTTCAGAATAACTACAGGCGAACACAGAGTGGTCGGTATCGTCCTATTCTTCACAGGGACAGACGGAAGTACTTTTTGAATCCATGGAGATAAGAAAGAGCCACGACTAGTTAAAAAGAAAATTAAAAATCTATTTGTAAAAAGTTTTGAATCCTGGGTTTTAATGCAAGTAAAAATCCAGTGGTCGAGATGCTCCAAAGTTATTGCCATTCTGCGTTTATCTGCAATCAGATATGAGAGTTGGTGGGGCTCTCCAAATTTTATTATTTGAGCTCTTCTTTATGGAGAATAATTCTTGATATGTTTGTTGGCAAGGTGGGTAAAACTACCTGGCAGTAACTCCTTGTTAACAACAATTTCATAATATTTCAGGTCTATATGAGATGGAATGGATTGAATATGAATATATCTGATTGGAGTACGCCTAAAGTTTGCATAAAATGCCCAATTTTGTCTCTAAATTTCTCCAACGATAAAGATATTGAATGGAGCTTCAACTATCTGAAAGGATCCAAATATCTCTCTGACAAAGAAGGAAAATGATGTCTTATACATTTCTATTAGTTCTGGACGAAAGATTGAGCAAAAAAAAGTCAGAATTTCTTTTTTTAGATTCGAAAGCGCCGTTAGAAGTTCTAATATGAACTACGCTCCGGTGAAACCATCTTCATTTCTGCTTCCGTCAATGTTGATCATTACATTACACTAAAAAGGCTAATTTTCAAATACACATATTTTATAGACTTATGAACAATTGCGCTGAATTGTTTCGAATAATTTAAATATTAAAATATTTTACCCTTTTAAATATATGAAACCCTTTTGCAGACTTATTTAATTCAGACACGTTTTCATTCTTTTATCTGTCCTGAAAATTGCATGACTTCTAACAAGTTTTTGATCTTATTGACCAATACAATTTTCCCAGAAATTACTTCAACCAACAGACCAGGTTATTTAGTAATTGTGTGTGATGGTGGGGATAAACAATTCTAAACTACTGCTAAATAGTAAGCCTAACCACAATTACATTATATTTGAGGTTTATATGAGATGAAATCCGTTAGATATGAATATCTTTGTGATTAGATCAAGTCTTTAGTTTGTTTGAAATGTCTGTTCCAGTTTTGTGTCTAATTTTCCTCCAATGATTAAGATACTGGGTGGAGAATGAAGTAATAAGGAAAATAACTGCACCCAACAAGATAACGAGCGAAAAGTTATTTTGTTTTAATTTACTCCTTGTTGTTTCGTTCTTTAATTGTACCAAAATTCTTGAGCTGAGGTTTGATAGACGTGGAATAGCTCTCGTATCGAGTTCGTTTCCTCCCAGATTGGGAAGCAAGTAGTGCATACATAAAAACACACAATTGAGGTGAGAGGCAAAGAGGAGTCGAGTCTCGAACCTGTATTTATAGCGCAGTTGAATGTGCAACGCAAAGACGACTGCACAAACAGCTGATGAGGCGCTGCAATGAGCTAAAAGCGGTAGAGCCTACTTTCCCCTGAAATCCCGTGGGTTTTTCAGTTTCAAACTAGCTCCCCTATGTCTTTTTATGTAGTAGAACACTCTTTAGAGTCAATGGGGCCATTAAGTTCTAAGAGAAAAACCTCGACAAACTTTGAGGAGGTATTCCATTGTCACACATGGAACCATCACACGCTGGTTTTAGTCATGAAAATGGCTGATATTTTATTACCTCTGTATATATTTCACTAACAAACGTAGCATAAAAATCAGCGTTATTTGTATCTGGTTAAACGAACGGAGAAAAATAGACATAAACGATATAAAATCAACTGCTACGAGTTCGAAACTCGATTCAACCAATGACTGTTGTGTATGTGGGGCTGATGCATGTTAAATCTGTCGTGACCTCACATGTCCTCACGTTGGCGTGGTGTGGAAGTTTGGAGAGTGGGATGTCAGCTCAGATGTGATCTCGTCATCTGACCGGGGTTCAAAATTACACTGTGTTGTCCCCGGATTGATCCCGGACCGTTTCCAATAGTCCGTTGGGTTGTTTCAGGGCGACGTTAATTCAACTACTTTCTTTCCAACCGCTGCGAGATCAAATCACTAACCTTGCCGCAAAGTTTAAATATGATTAATTTGAGCTGGGAGCTTCTGCATAAGTATGCTAGAACTGCACGGAAGAGCTCTCGCTCCTCATGAAATTCTTCAGCAGCGAAATCACACGAGGCAATGAGAAATCTGGAAGATAGTAATTAGCGGAGAAGATAAAATCTGACCCAATCGGATAGGTTTTAGAGGTAAAAAACTATCGAATACATAAAAATTTAATTACATACCTTGCCCTATTTTGATCAAAACAAAATTCAGTTGTTAAAAGCTAAATTTTTATAAGGTGTTCGACCTTGAAATTAGAAAAAGTGTGGATGAGCATTTTTTGTACTGGTAGGTAGGCAATTAATTAACGTCGCACTGGAACAACACAGCGGGCTATTGGCGACGGTCCGGGATCAAATCCGAATTTTTGTACTGGTATTGCAGGGGAATACAATTTAAAGCATTGGATACCGAAGGCGTTAGCCCGTACACACACTAGAGCAGCATGCCACAAAACTTGCGACAGGCGCATGCGAACTCCGTTTCTGTACAGAAAACACATCTGAACGCATGCGTACACTATCTTGCCATTCGTCACCGGACACCTCGAAAAGCGCTTAGTATCATTCGTACACGTCATACAACTTATAAAAGACGTTGAACGGTTAGAATATTCCTATAGCAGCTACAATTCTGGACAATTCTACGCTATAGACATTGTGGCAACACTTTGGTATTGGTCCATACCTGTTTACAGCAGACAATGCTCCATGTCATACAGCAGGTGTTATTAACACGTGGTTTGAGGAAATGGGTGTGGAAAAACTTCATTGGCCAGCCCAAAGTCCAGATCTCAACCCCTTGGAACACCTTTGGGATGAGTTAGAGCGCCAGTTGAGAGCCAGGCCAATTCGGACAAAAAACACCACTGAGTTGTTTGCCAATTTGAAGGATGAATGGAGCAAGATTCTTTCAGAAACGTATCGAAAATTGGTGGAAAGTCTTCTTCGAAGAGTTGCAGATGTCATTGCGGCGAAAGGTGGCCCTACACGATACTGATGTCGTGCTGGGTCCGCTTTAACTTAATAGTATGGGGTGTCCGGTGACGAATGGCCAGATAGTGTATTTCAGTCAATTTACTGTTGCAGGACAGATGGACCAATGTGTGGCATGCCTTAAAAGTTTTTTTCTTTGATGGGCATTGTGCTAAAAAAAATTGCTTCTTTGGAAAGAAGCTTCATGAGTGAAGACCAATCACCTTCTGAAGTGCTGTACGTGTACTAAAAAAGTCTTAAAAAGGATGAGGTGGTCCCTCTTATGTCTTACCACCCATCTTGAGCACTCAAGGTGGGTGAAGGGGATATAGGAATATCAGATGAGGGAATATTTAAGAATCTTAGCATCTTTAATGTACCCAGAATACTTAGTCCTAGAATTAACTAATTAACTGATTAAACCACTCTCTGATAATTAATCTCCACTATGCATAATTAGTGCAATCAATAATAAAAATATCTATGGCGAATAGGGGCTGAGTTAGCCCATTTGGTAGAGTCGCGGATTAGCAACCAGGGGGCAGCAAGTTCGAAACTCGATTCAACCAAAGACCGTCATCTACATGGGGTAGGTCTGGTTCAAGTTAAATCTATCTTGGCCTCAAAAGTACTCACATTGACGTGGTGTGCAAGCTTGGAGAGTGGGTGCCAGCTCAGGCGTTGACCTCGTCATCTGACAGCGGTTCAAAATTACGAGGTGTTGTCCTCGGTGCTTTTCCTTCGGGGTTGATCCTGGACCGTCGTTGTGTTGCTCACGTTGTGTTGCTCCAGTGCGACGTAAATTCAACTACATGCTTATGCTTCACACTGTTGTTGTGGCCTCAAAGGGCTTCACGGAGAAGTGTGAAAGTTTGGAGAGTGGGTTGCCAACTCAGGTGTTGACCTCATCGTCTGACCGTGGTTCAAAATTAAGAGGTGTTATCCTCGGAATGATATTGATCCGGCACCGTCGCCATTAGCCCGTTGTGTTGCTCCAATGCGTCGTAAATTCATCTACCTACCCTATAGCAAATGCGTGAATGCGTCCGGACAGGGTGGATTCATCGATCTTCTAATTAAATAGGCAGATGATGTGGGCGCAGTCGCTGTCGTAAGATCTCTGAAGGGTCCTTGATCCCCTTGACACAAAGCGACTTAGACGATTGGCTATGGAAGCGCAGACTAGTACTTTTGATCACGGTGGATAATCACTAACCAATCAATAATTAAGGATTCATGTTTTTACCCACAACCACGAGACAGATCTGCAAACCGAACAACTGGAAGACATAACATGAAGCTTCAGAACATGCTCCATCTATGTATTTCATTTTAAGGTCGATGGATGGATTAAGATTTGATCCTACTGATATTTTTTGTTTGCTGTAATTAAATATCTGTTTTTAATTGTATTTTTGTTTCTGTTGCTGCAGGATGCGTGCAATATGTATTGATACTATACGTATATTCCTTGTTTCGGTTTTGTTTTCAATAAATTAATCGCAACCACCCCTTGAAAGGCTTTAAGACCTTTGTTTTCAGACAGTTGAGGGAGGGCTGGGTTATAAAAAAGACTAATACACGGAGGCGAGACGTCTCACAACTCCTAAAAAGGTTAAGCCCGTTGATATGATAGGCCATTTCTGCAAAAGCTAAACGTAGATCATAGAGGAAATACGAAAGTAGAGTGAGTGATGGTAACTTTTTATGTGCCCAAGATCATTGGACCAAAAGCCTCAGACTTCTTTTGCCAAATGGAGGGAAACGAACTTTCATTATCTGATTGGTCCCCGAGATGGAAGAAAAGGCCCATCCATTGATTCATCAGCTGATTGGTCTGCGCGTCTTTGTAGTTGACTGGCAATTTCTCCATTTTTATCGCGCAATCACATTTAACCTTTCATTAGATGTTATATCGCCAAATGAAGCGATGCGATGCCAAATCAGTCAACCAAGTCAGTTTTTCAGAGCAGTCACGTGACTACTAGTCGACATGTTTCTCACACTTTTTGAAGCTCATCTCAATAGGTGGTAGAACGTACTCTCTGTACGTATCCGGGAATGACGTCACTTGACTACATTTTAAAGTAACTCCGCTGCCAACCGAGCAAAAGCATTGGATAACCGGAAGTAAAATTCTAATCTTCCAGTGGTTTGTTTTGTCTAAAAATCCCTCTTAGGGTTATTCGAACGTTTTGTCTTTGAAGCAAGTATTTTAAAGGTAAAGACGAAAATGAAAGGGTCGATGCAAATAGCGGTGTTAACTAGCGCTTTTCCAGCTACATACAAGAATTTTTGTTTGCAGTGAGAGGGATTCTCAGTGTAAACAAACCAAATGGTCTGCGAAGATTTTACTTCTGCAGTTCAAATGTTCTCGCAGGATAATATTGGGGTTACCTTAAAATGGGATTTATCGCCGTTTTGGCGAAGTTTGACGTTTAATCGTATTAATAATCACCTCTCATATATCAATTCGGAATTTATTTCTTCGAATTTTTATTGGCGAAGTGCTGAAATCGTATTCGAATTATTAGCATATACATCAAATGTTCATGAATATGTATCAGTGTTAACTCAATATGGAAATTTAATATGTAACTGGTAGTATATTCTAGACAAAATGGACTCCATTACGTAAAAGTATTAAACATACATGTTTGGTAGGTTTCCAAAAATTTCGCGTTGACCAGATCTGACCTTGTTTCAAGATTTTGTCATATCAAAGTCCAAAAACGTTCTTAGGTTCCATAGTTTACAAGTGTGCGTTTTTAGCCATTCGTACAATTTTGAGAGTGTGCAGTCTGATAGTCAAAATGAGAAAGTGAGCCGTCTTACCTACTGTCACACTTTCACTATGACTTACCTGATTCAAAAGCTATGCTCCCAGTAGATAGATAGTTGAATTTACGTCTCACTGGGGAACAAAACGGGCTATTGACGATGGTACGGGATCAATCCCAAAGGGAAAGATCTGAGGATACCTCGTAATTTTGAACAATGGTCAGATGACGAGGTCAACACTCGAGCTGCCATCCCACTCTTCAGACCTTCATGCCATTCCAACCTATTACCTGTAACATTCCAGAAATGTAAGATCTTCTGAACTTTCTCAAAATGCACAATAAAACGAAACTTATCTGTATCTGGTATTAGTCTGACACTCATATGAGTATCAATATTAGTATTAATGTGAGTGCCCTAGACTGAGATATTTCAGAGTTATATACTGCTTATCAAAAGCTAACATGATTCCTAATGTAAGTTTAATAGAGAGCTAGGCTTATTCCATATTATGGTTCCGATTACATTTACCTTGTTGAAGGTATTGTTACCAATTATATTGATTGATACATTATATTCCAACTTGTGTGTTTGATCTCAAGGACCCCCTTGTAAATTGTCGCCAAGCAATGGACATACATGCAAAGAATGCTTTATTGACGCTGAAAAAATACACCCAGAGTAAGTTACAAATCGAATCTACAGTTCGCAGGCTGCTAGAACGAGGGTCAAATCCACTATGCTACGGAGGCTCCTCAGTTATATTGCAGACTAGCAAAATTGTCTCACCTCATTGGAGTTGAATTGGTTAACTACAGATTGAAAGTGACCAGAAAATAATCACTTTCCCCTTTCGTAGAAAAATGCCAAATCATTAAGTTTGAGTAAAATAATTTTTTAACACCTTTTCGACATTTTTTTAATTTCTATAACCTACTTTGGACACAAATTCTATACACGCAAATCCATCCATGTAATACATTTCATATATATCGCACCCCTACTAAAGGTAACAAATTGGCGAAAGGTGAGACGCTAAGGTAACTAACTGAAAAATACGATTTTGAGGATTAGGAATTCCCTTTCTTAAGTTCTATTCCAGTAAAATTGCTCAACTCAATTTGTAAAAATGACGAATATCTACTGCGGATACTCTCACATAATTTATCTACAAATATTTTTTATTTGTAGCTAAGGGGAAGATGACAAATTAATTTATTAAGATATTTGTCACTAAGTTTGTTTTAAAAGCGAATACGTTTTTTCTGAAAATTCCGTTTTGTGGCACGCGAAATAATAATAAAACTTGTTTTAAAATTTAATGTCTTCAGTAGCGATTAAGCAAATGATGTTTAACAGTAATGATAAAGCAAAGAATCAGATGTTTTAACATGAAACTTGCTTAGATACGTAAGCAAAGCAATTTAAAATAATGTATTAACTAATTTAAAGTATGATGTATCAAATACGAGCATTGAATTAAAATATGCTCAATAAATCTAATGTGATACTTGTACAAACACACAGACACAAAATCAAAAATAGAACGGAAAGACGGATAGACAGACCAACGCAACCAAGTTCAGTCACTAAATGAATGTAAGTCACAGTATGCAGTTTCATGAAAATATATTCAACCGTTTGGAGGTAGTACGGGCACACAGACAGACACCAAACGCATAAGAGACGGATTTTGCATCAGAAGGATCCAAAACGGATAGAAAGAAAACTTGAAATGGGTCGAAAATATTCAATGTACAAACACACTCCATTCTTATTTGTATAGATGTATAAATTAAAATATTATGATTAATTACCATCTATATTACCAATACCCATTATGATTACGATTATCATTTTTTTGGTTGGTAGTTGGAAGGATTTCAGTTCACTTCTCTAGCTTAACAGAAGTACAATAGAAATATATATATATATATATATATATATATATATATATATATATATTTACGGATAATATTTAATTGACATAGATATGCTTCAAGCGTTCTGGTTAACTAATTTTTGCAATTGAATACGATAGATAGGTAGGTAGTTGAATTAACGTCGCACTGGAGCAACACAACAAGCCTTTGGCGACGGTTCAGAATCAATCCCGAAGTAATTGAATATGGCTAACCAATTGTGCCAGTACATACACTGGTTTGAAGGTTTGTCCCATTTGGCATCTTATCGCCTTGTTTGAAAATACGACATCTTATGACGGGGTAGTTAATTAACGTCGTACTGGAGCACCGGGACCAATCCCGAAGGGAAAGATTCGAGAACAACACCTCGTAATTTTGACCACTGCCAGATGACGAGAACAACACCTGAGCGCCACTTCAAACTTCTACACCACGCAAACATGACTCTTACGACAGTATAGATGTGTGAATGTGCATTTCTATAGAATGACGACAAAATGGTGAAATCTCCAAATTATATCACTATGCAATGTTAATCAATAAATTACGAATCAATAGATGGGCTTCTTCTACCGTCACTAACCAATCAGATGATGAATGTTCCTTTCTGGATGGCGGGCGAAAGTAATGTAAGGATCACGTTACTACTAGTTTTTGTCACATGATGTTGGGCACATAAAAAGGTTCCCATTGCTCACTCTACTTTATATTTCTTCTGATTCGCCTTCTTAAACTTCAAACATATTTAGCTGTAAATGTGTGCTGATGTGGAGATTTTGCGTGTATAACTTTGTTTTGAGCTCCCAATATAGTATGGGGCTATCTTCTGAACATGAATTTCGGTAATCTAAGTCAAACTTGACGTGAATCACAACCACGTGTAGTCCTTGAAGAACAGCCAGAAAGCTTTTGGCAACCACACCCATTCTATCGAACCCTATGACAAATATTTTTACCATGTACTCAAGATAATTCGAATATTTTCTAACGGTTAGAGTGGATTACAAGTTCGAATTAATTTTGACTACTTTTTCGTCTTGCATTCTTTTATGACTATTTTGAATGTTGCTTGGGGTGAATAGCATTTCATCTCTTGGTACAACTGGTCTTGGATTCAAATTCCAGCACAGGCATGGATGTTGGATGGTTGCTTTGAGGTTTCGTTTGTAACCATACAATAATTTTTTTATCATTAATTACCCTCTGAAGGGTTCAAAAACATAATTTCACTTTGTGGGGCCGCCGTGTCTCAGTGGGTTTGCCGACTGCGCCAGCAGCATGCGAATTGTAGACGACACAGGTTCGATTCCTCCTTGAGTGCATTTCTCTCTTCCGTGTCAGTAAAACTTTCCTTGTGTGTGTATGTTCAGTACTTGAAGACGATTTATAAGCGGATCCTTGATATCAATCACACAAGTTGGAATATATATTTTCTCAATCAAATTACACCTTGCAACCAGTTGTCTACCCTGCATGACTTTTAACCAATTTTTATTGTAAAAATCCTCGAGTAACTGAACATTTCCTAAGATTCTTTTAACCAATAGAAGTGCTTGTTTAATTATTATTGAGTGTTGCGGGGTTGAAACAATACTCCACTACTAAGAAGTATCATGCCCTCAGAATGCTAAGTAGACCACGACATACAGCTTAAAAGGGATTCCGAACACTACGAATATCGATCCAAGCCCGTGATTAAGCCCAGAAGACACTCAACTAGATGACAAAATTCAGATTTCAACCCAGTTTGTCAAACCTAGGACCAGAGCGCTAACCACAAGGCTACCAGGATTAGTTGAATTTTTTCATCAGGATTGTTTAGTGCGTATCGCAAAGGAGTAAATAATCCAAATCAAATGCGTGAAATGAAAGTTGGGATGTTTGAGCTCATATGTTAATAAGTCGTTAATTTTCATAAATCTTCAGCTATCAAATATTTTTAATATATTAAAGGAGCTTTAACAATATCTCCAGAAAATTACTTTTCATACCTTTCAGTTTACATCTTATTCTTCCCTCTACATTATTCTTTACTAGTTGTATTTTGCATTTTACTTTCCTTAAAATTACTTTTTGCATCTTGTAATAAGTGGTTTACTCTTCCGTCTACATTACTTTCTACTATCCATATCTTACATTTTATGCTCTTTTTGTATGTTACTTTTTATATCAAGAAATCTACCTTTTGACATCCTTGTACATAAATGCTATGCACTTTTTCATTATTTACTCATTTGCCCTTTAATTATTTCACCGAAATGATAGCGTAATACTTTAATTTCCCCACTACCAACACCTTACATATTGAAGAAATGTAATGTAACTAAAGTAGAAAAGTCAACGGGTAAAACAACATTTAGAAATTCACAGAAAACGAGCGGACTAAACGAAAAAAGCAAATCTCAACTACAATGCGTAAACATTTCGAAAAAAGCCTTACTCTCCGAAGAAAATAGATTTTAAACTGTAATAGCAGACGATCCCCTGCCATCACCGGTGAGTGTGTGCTTCAAAATAGCTAGCCCAACCCCCATCGAATGCACTTTTAGAACTCCCCAACTCAGCACTTTCCGTAACCCAGTATGCCCCTAATGACGAAGGTAAGCAGCGACATCAGGTAGCGTAGGACTGTCAAGGGCGGTATGTGTTTCAAAAATCGTCTCGATCAACCCCCTTTGAGTGTTCGGGAGGGATATTTTTTCAACAGATGCTTTGTCGTTCGTCGGAAGTGAAGTGAAGACACGGTTTTGGTGATCCGTGCGAGGGAGGATTCTGATGGATTAGGTTGGTGACAAAACATAATGTCGTTTTGTATGCCAAAGCGAGGGCGTAGGATACGTTCGTGGAGTGTCGGGCCGCTTTGTGGGTGGGGAATTTAGGCTTAATCACTATCATGACCCAAGTGTGGTAAGGTGCTTGCTTGTTTTACCGATTCGTGCTATACTTGGACTGAAAAGTCACGGAATAAAAATGTTTTAGTCACATGTTCGAGGGCACATGAAAAGGTTATCATGGCTCACTCCGCTTTTATATTTCATCTATGATTCACATCATGTCCGGTTCATCAATTGAGATAGACATATGGAAGACGGTGCAATTTGTTCTTCCAAAAAGTTCTTTATAATGGAGTTGTGTGATATATACTACTATTTTGTAAATTAATTTTTGTAGTGGTGGCTAAGTAGGGAATTGGAAAGTGCACATTTGAAACTTTACCATAGCCATTTCCGGACTTCTAGGCCTGCTACCAATTCAATAATTCAAAACGGACGCATCTTGTCCAATGCAACATACAGCTAGCGAACATAAAAAAGCATTTTGTCGCATTCGATAGTTAAACAGAGAAGCTACGATATCTCAACCATCAGACAATTCCATGTAAAGTAACTAGTCTTGCGTGCAAAAAACTGAACGTAAAGCGTCATTAAAACCCTGCATATATTGCTGACACTCGATGCCTAATTTTGTATAAAAGTGAATATTGAAGGTAAACTTAAACTAAATGAAGCCGAGATGTAACTAGAAGGGAGGGAGGCTTCAGGAGCCCTCGACAGTCCCCTGAGGGTGTTAGTATTCGAATTTTATACATCTTCCAATAAATTATTTAAATACACAAAATAATCTGCTTCATGACAGATAGCCTCAATGCATTAGAACACTTAGAAACTTACCAAGCAGTAAGCGATCCTGCTTATATTGCAATTATAGGAGAACTCGAGAGGCTTTCAAGATATTTCCCGGCACATTTGATGTGGATTCCTGCGCCAAACACAATATACTAGATACAACGAGGAAGGAAAAAGGTGGAAGTAAAACGAAGTGTGTGGGTGAGGGTAAAAACGAGGGTAAAACGAAAGGGAAGAAAGATCACCAAGCTACCTCGGGGTCCGTGCTTATTTGAAGAAAGCAACCCCTTTTGGGGAGCATTACCTAGGACCAGAGTCTATGAATTGTAATCATTTGGTGAAAAAAAAAATTTGGGAAAAATTGAACGATTGGGATGCCAGGAAGTTGATGGCGTAGAGCCAAATGACTAGCATTTGAAATCATCGCGCGAGAGTGAATATCCAGTCTACAACTCGAACACGAGTTACTTGACACTTTTAATGACACATAACTGAGTTCTAAAACCAGGCACTAATTGATAAGGGTCTAAAATTAATATTTCGTCCTGGATTTTCTCAGTCAACAAGTGGCTGTGGATAGAAGTGACGCATATGCACATTCCTCAAAGCTGAGAGTATCTATTCGAATTTTGATAATGCAAAGTGTTACTTCGGTGGTTGTTTTAGCTTATTTAGAAGGAATGTTGCTACTTCTTCCTTATTTTATTCATCAAGGTCGACATTATCCGAAGTATTTTGATGCAGTAAAAAATACGAAACTTCAAAACAACGACTAATAAAGATTAAAAACTAGGAAATGATCAGTGGTCATTTAGATGGAACAAGACGTCCACAATCACCAGGGCAGAAGTCAGGACACTTCTTTTGACGATCTTTTCCTAGTTTTTAATCTAGATAAGTCGTTGGCTCTGAAGTTGGATATTTTTATTACCAATTTGACTACGATTTTCATTTGTTTACCTACGAATGCATTTGGATGGATCGGATATAGATAGCTTATGGAATTACAAAATGAAAGTTTAACTTGCGCTCCCATCAAGAGATCAATTAATTTTTGGCGGTTGCTGAATAATTCAAAAATATAAGCCTTCAAATACGACGGTTATAAATTCTTTGACTTGTCACGACGCAACACGTGGAGTGAGATTTTCTAAAGATGTTAAGCGCTAATAATTCAAACGAGTGTGCTTATATCTTAATATACAAAATAAACATGGAAATTAAAATATTATTCAAAGTAGCTTAAAAACTATCTAGATATTCACAAAATACATTAAACGAAAAGCCCACTTATGTCCGTGAACTAGATTGCTTCCATGTAGGCGTGTAGGTCATAATTATCAACTTCCTTAATAGGAAAAGTAATTTATTAGAATTGAATAACATAATAACCAAGCTGAGTCGGTTAGAGTCATTTGCATCGTCTGCTGCAACTTCTACATCATACAAATATAGCTAAATTTAAAAGTAATAAAAGTAAACAAATATCAAAACTTTCTACTAGAAATCAAAGTAGTTAAGATAAGCATATTTAGGAAAACAAGGAATAGACTGTACCCATAAACTTGAATGCTACAATAATTTGTCAAGCTAATAAATACTTTCTGTTATTCTTTTAGACATTTTGAATACATTATTATAGTCTTTCTCCATTAAACGATCGCTGGAAAAGTGTTAACCAAAAAATTAAGTCAATTTCAATTTTCTATGAATCTTTTATAAACTTCCAAAAAATTAAATATTTCAAATCGTATTTAACCATTTAAAGGCTACTATGCTAAAAAGGTTTTTCTGAACAAAGCTTTATGGGGTGAAGACTATCACCTTATGCAAATGTTCTTTGCACATAACAAAAATTGCGATTTTTAAAGGTTTTAAGAGCTAGAGAACCTCAAACGTTTCACACTACTCATTTTGAGCACACCTAGACCTACCCATCTAGGCACCAGAATATCAAATGAAAGAATCTTTATGCACTTTAGCAACCTTAATATATTAAGCCTAAAGCCATTTTAGGAATATGGGCCATCAGACTTCCCACCGCCTAGGAAAGGTTTAAGGGGAACGATCTGTAAGTATGAAACTTTCTAGCACTTTTCATCTGATTCCTCGACTGGTTGCTTTGTAGTTACAAAATTAGGCTACAGATGGAAGCCCTACGGAGTTGTAAAAAGAGCGAATGAGTAGTACTTTTGAAGAAAAGACGAAACGATTATTTTCATGGCCAATCCTATTTTTAATTTTATATTGGGATAACAAAAAGAAATGACGTTGACAATTTTTTCGTTTTAGTGAGACATAGCGAAACAACTTGTAAGTAAGTTTATCTTTGAATTAGCCACACCTTATGACTCCTACTGACTATACCGAATTGTAACATGAAATGCAACCAGCTAGAGATATGTACTGTACATACACAATCATATTATAACTCGTTGCGAGTAGTCGAGTTCGCAGTGTTCGAAGCGTACTCGTGATAACGTGTGATGCTAATCCACAGTGCTGCAATGTTTTGTCATTGAAATACCCGGACTTAGTATAGTTGAAAAATGTCTATTGCCACTGAACTGTATAGAATTGGAATATTGTCATCTGGGGAATTTGGATTTCGACTCAATTGATCATATGACGGGAAACTTCGCGTGTGCATAGATAACGTAGGTAATAGATTTTTGTCTTGACAATAGAATCAAGTATAGAGGCGTAACAATTCAGCAAACGTTGTATTTTTTGGACACGCACATTTTATGTTCTATTACTGGTTTAAGGTATATTAACATCCTTCATCATGCTGTTACAGTAGGTATTCCAACATATAATGTTAGACATTCTAAATATTTTGTGCTTTCGGTTTAGTTTGATGTTTACCTGATGTTAGCTCTAAAATTCAGATAACTCCAGTGAATGTGCATGAGAGTTTTATTTCTCGTACCACCATTTCAAGCAGTCAGAGATCATTAATAGTACTTCATACATTTTATTTGAAGGAAATATAGCCCCATCTTAGCAACAAAAAAATAAATTCCTATAAAATGAAATGAAATATTTGCTATTCAAATCTTCGTCACTTTTCTAGTGATAACTGCACTCCCAATCATCGCCTATAGTTCAGTGACATAGAGTACTTTTTGCAAGATAAAACAAATCGTCGCTCATTGTTCATGGTGTTCAAATGCGTCAGGAATACGAACAGTTAGCACATTCCATCACAAAACACTACCGACACCTAAATTTAGCTTGATGTTTACCTGATTACCCGCAAAAGCCACACAAGCTCTAAAGCTATAAAATATTTTCTTTGAAGATGTCGGTAAGAAAATGAAACGGGAAAAAAAAACGAAGTGGGTTACTCTAAATTTAATATCAAATTATTAAGGAAGTTGAAAATTAATCACAAGGTAATGTAAAAGCTGATACAGAAAAGTAAGAACTCAAATGCTGTAATCAGGAGATACCAGATACTTTTATCCGTGCCAATTTAACCATCATTCACTCTAAAGATCAAATTTTGAGCTTCTTGATTATAGTTACAATCACCTCAACTCATAAGTCGCCAGGACTCAAAACGTCGAAAGATAACCATCTAAAATGTGTCGCCTTTTTTATAACAGCTCTCTTATATCATACTTTCCTCTCAGGAATAGAAGTCGTTCATTCAAAGCATGTCAAGTGACAGCTTTATCAGAATTCCTTATAACAATTTTCCTGTCAAGTTAAATGTAAGTGTCGGTAGTGTTTCTGTGGCGGAATGTGCATGTAAGTGTCGGTAGTGTTGTGCTTCCTATACACACACCCGGACTCATTTGAAAACCATGAACCATGGCCTACAATGTATATAATACAGCAGTTTCAAAATTTTAAAATTGTCTCAGTTTATCCCATGTTTGACGCTGCTTGGCCCTTGTGCTATTAAAATCCAACCAACCGATCCTTGAAAACAGAACACTTCAAATCCCATCAACAATTTTTCGAGTTATCAAAGTGTTATCTATTATTAAGAGAGTTATCACGTACTTATATATGAATAATGCAATAGCATTCAGCTCACAAGGATCAAACAGAAAGGCTAGCATGTATATAAAAGCTTACGTCATCTGACCGTGGTTCAAAATTACGTGGTGTTGTCCTCGGATCTTTCCCTTTGGGATTGATCCCGGACCGTCACCAATAGCCCATTGTGTTGCTCCAGTGTGACGTTAATTGAAATACCCTACCCTACCCATATAAAAGCTTGTATTGTTAATCTCTTAAGTTGGACAAGATATACAGTAAAATCTCGACAATTCGTCACTTGGATAATACGGATGAGTCGTCAATTTCTTTCAGTCCTATCAATATCTCATAGACGGCAGTATAGTTAAACCCTCTTTTACTCGTCGCGCTATCCCGGTAACTCGCCATTTTGGAAAGGTTTTTAACCCTACAAGTGGTTTCGAAGAGATATCTTGTCCGTCAAGATCTGATCAATTTTGCCAATGACGAAATACTTCTTGTAAGTCAAAAATGAGGACTCTGAATCAAAATTTACTTGAAATCGTAAATGAAAGTGGATGCACTATTCCTTTGACATAAATGACTACATAGATATCAACATGGATCAAACAAGTTGCAATATGTTCTCAAGCAACCATGAAAAATTTTACTACACAATTTTAAAAAGGAAAGCGTGAAAATGAAAATGGGGAAATTTTTTCGCCACCTAATAAAACACAGGTACTTGAGATCTCAGAAACAATTCGACATTATCTTACATCAATTCAAGGTACTACTAAATGATGAATTCAAAGTGCTATGTTTTTAGAAGAAAGTTGATTGTTATGACAGGTGTTCGTTTCAATACAATTTAGACAAGTACTTAGCATTATAATACGCATATAAATTAGTATTAAAGCATAAAGAATGTTCAAGTAAAGCTTAAAAGAGGTAAAGTTAACGTTTTTATCATTCATGCAAGTTTCCTTAATTTATATTTTTAAGAATACAGTGATAAATTTAAAATTTACACGATCTTTACAGTAATGCATATTGAGTACATTCTGTAGTTACTTAGTTCAAATCGTCAAAATTTCTTGAAAAAATCACCCTTGAGTGACGACTTATCGAGGTTTTACTGTAGCTACAAGTGATAATTCATGTCAATAAGCTTAAAGCCAAGAAATTCTATTGCGTTGCACGCCCACGCAAGGCAGTTGTTTCAGTAAGTTCTTTTCTATTATTAACATAACCTAATTACCTTTTCGTGCACATTTCAAAGTGCAAGGACAAGTAACGAAAAACACTAACTCTGAGACATTCTAAACCTAATAATTAGATCTTTTTTAACTCGTGTAAAAATATGCATGAGTTACAGATATCCACAGGTGGGTGTTTAAAAGGATTCCCTGAAGCAGAAATGAGTTATTGCCAGAATAATTTGCCAGAACTCTCAAAAAGTAAAGACAGAGGGATCTGTTCTTGCCAAAGGTTCTTATCTTAAGTAAGAGTCTATTGTCGAAGATAACGAGTTGTGGTGAAAATCTCATCCATCTTTGTTAGAGCTTTGACAACTGAAGGTTAGGAGTCTGTAAACAACGAAGCGGGTGTCGGAATTGTTTACAGTGTCTCTGAATACGAATAGAGTAGTATTGTTGGAAAATCTTATGTATGTTAGAGAACAGTCACTTACGCGATAACATCTAGAAAGTCGGAAATGAGCGCTTTAAATAGAGAGAATACCTTTAAATAGTAGTATGTGCGTGTATGTGTGCCAATATTAATACCATCAGTACTATCGCATCTAACCTCGAAAGGATTCACTGATTAAATAGGTATTTCTGGGCGAAATTTAGAAGAAAAACAACGAACTGAAGCAATCAAACAAGAAGTGCCATTCGACTTGGAATATTGTTCTATAAACAAATTTTATTTGGACAAGTGTCCGTCTTCATTTAAGCTTTTTTGTATCAACTCAGTATTTGTAACGGGTGACCTTTATTTTGAATACAGATTCTGATTTTCTGGCTCAAAATAGCTAGAACTCATAAAATTTTAATTTATTTTGGCTAAATCTACGATGAATTATGAATGGTTGAAATTCAGAGCTCTTAAAGTTAAATGAGTGTTTCAGCCTTCCAAAATAATCAGCTGATCAAAGTAGTGTTATATAAACTGTTGAATAACCCAAAGAAAATACATGCCTTATATTACTTTCAAAGCAATATATTCTAATTATTATTAATTTACTAATTCATAATTGAAAAAAAATGAATTGAAAGGTGTACAGATTGTGAGTGAAACCGATTCAACGGTGTCTCAGGTGTGCAAAATTTTAGTTCATTCATTTCTATACTGTTTGAGATAGTCTTTTATTGAAAACTGTTTCATTTCGACTTGTTTTTGGGGCCGTCCTAAAATGGAGTGCTGAATTTATTGGGAGAAAATATTTTCTCTATGCAAATTACATGTTCTTAGATATCATACGTGTAGCAATATTTCAAGGTCAAATGATATATACTGTCCCATTCTCTATTTGGCATTAGTAACTGAAATGCCATTGTTCATTCTCAAAGTTAGTAATGGCGCTTCAATTAGACAACAGGCTAAAAGGTAAAATGATCGGACTTCACTAATCCGGCTGAAGCTTTCGAGAAGTTAGCTGTCTCCTCCAAATAGGCATCTCCATAGTTTCTCTGTGGGGGAACAGGGGAATGCAGGTATATCACTAAATAGCCCAAAAATGTACGTGAATATACGTGTATATTTTTCAATTTGGCGAGTTAAAAATGTTTTATTCTAAAGTTTAAAGGTATCGAAGCACAGGGAATATTGAACGCCTGCATCGTAGCGATCATCCTAGAATTTTGAACGACGAAAATGCGAGTAGGGTTAAGGATGACTGAACGAATCCCACTTTTAATAACAAGCAAATTCCTAACGATCTGCATTTGAATGTAAGATGGCGTTTAGTGCTTCTGTCGAGGTTCACACAAAAATTCAAGCTTTAGTGGGCTGTAACTATATTTGTTTACATTCATTCAAATTGCTGTGCTATCCTAAGTTAAGCTCAGAGAATAATTAAAGTCACACTGGAGCAACACAACGACTGTTGGTGGCTGTCCGGGATCAATCCCAAAGGGAAAAACCGAGGACAACACCACGTAATTTTGAACCACGGTCGGGTGACGAGGCAACGCCTGAGCTGGCACCCCACTCTCCAAACGTCTGCACCACGCCAACGTGAGGACATTTGAGGCCACGACAGATTTAACGTGCACCAGCCCCTTTGTACACTTCGGTCTTTGGCTGGATTCGAACTCGCAACCCTCGAATTGCTAATCCGTTGCTCTTCCAACCGGGCTACCACGGCCCTCATACACAGAGAATAAATGGTTCCTGGCACAGAACGCTACCGATATTATCTTATCGCGTCAAGAGATCAGTTACAAACTGAGAAGTTGGCAACGTTCTTGGCACTCGCCAAGTACATGAAAAGTTGCGCCAATTAAGGAGTAGCGCCAGCAACTGTCAGGGAGATACGTACTGCGTGAACAGCTTTAAAAACCAATTTGAAAATTCAGTTCTGTCTTAATACATATTATCATTACGCCAATCTAGTTGATAATTTAAAATAATTTTAATACGTAAATTTTTCAAAAATAATTCTTAATGTACCATTGAAATAGACGTTTGTTTTAATAAAAATTGAACTTAGTTCAAGAAACTGAAGAGTCGAGTGTAGATTGGGAAAACTTTAAAACACTCGATACGATATCGGCATTTTAGAATTTAAAATATTGAGACGGATCCCAAATAACTTTTCTCTTATATTTCCAACAATTATGGTTCAATTTGCACAAAAATGTATATGTAGAGTAGCTTTGATAAGGGAAATCTTTTGATGTTATTAAAAGTGGGTGTTTAAAAATCTTGAAATAATTTCTAAAAAATATGGAGGAGCCTTAATGCAAATGAAATATAAAATCATTTGTAGTAGATATTTCATATCTAAGGACACTTTCCATTTGACGGTACGATTCTACGGACGGGAATAAACAAGATGTATTCGGACAATTTTATGACAGACTGTACCATTTGATAAAGGATAACGACTTCTGTAAATTCGCGCTTAAAATTGCAAAAAATGCTTTTCATGAAAAAATAGGTCGGGCGAAATATCGTCTGGCTTTTAAGTCTAATCGACACTGAACGGATTTACTAAAATGGATAAACGGTATTGCGGATAATTTTTTTTCAGCTCCATTTCAGGAGTTTGACTTACAATTTGAGTTTTCGTCTTCTTTTTTTCTAATTTATTCATTTTCTATTGAGATATAAAGTTAATTTAAAATTGAGAGAATAAAATGAGACGCCTTTTTGCTTAAAGATAGTCACAAGTGATAGATATTGCACAAGAATGCATTGATTAAAACATGAGAATCGCGGCACTTAGACATTACAGACTGTGACAGAAAAATGACCTTGACCTTGAAATTGGCTAAAGTGGAACTCAACAGCCTTTAATTACCTCACAATTGTTGAATTGTACAATAATCCTATAATAATTTCTTATCCATTCATTGCACCCAAAAGGTTTCTTCATTTTATTAGCCGAAGATTAGTTTTACGTACTTTACTTTGAAAATAAGATCGCTTCAAACTGTCTCCACTGCATTTCAATATATCTGAAATGGTGTTAGCTACACATGTTAAACAATATAGATTGTTTACGTTGCATTAAGAGGACAGTGCATTTTCAAAATCACCAAAATCTATTTTTCAATTTTAGTGTTAAAAATAAATTGATATGAAATTATGTGGACTGCAGAAAAAATTTTTCGAATTCGATCATTTTTGATGGAATTACAAATACAACAATGTCAAATGTATGGTAGATAACATGGTAAGCTAAAAACATAAAAATGTAAGTAAACACAAAAATGTGTTTTTCTCCTATTGAGATTTCTCGCTTTTCTGATTTCAAAATGTTTCCTGCGCATCTGGTTTTAATTGATTTCCTTGAAATTGTTTTTGGATAATCCTTGAAATCTGTTGCATATATCTAAGTGCAAATGATAAATCCATCATGCTCCAAATTTTTGAAATTTTGATTTAAAATATTAATTTGATTTATATGAATACAATTATATGAATTTAAATATTGACGATACATAGAAAATTAATGTGAATACCTATCAAGTTTTGATAATTTATTAAAAAGTTTTACTACGTTTTTATTTAATACCTTACAAATGACTTAATTTGTTTGGACACATTTTTATATGTTTAGATACTTTAGTAGAAAACAAATAGTCGGTACAAATTGTGTAGCGATCGGATAAAAAATGCAAAGGTTTGTTTCGAAAATCCAAGAAAGTGGCTAAAAATATCGTCTGCCATCAAAGTCTAATGGTATTTTGAAACCTAGAAATCTTTTTGTTTTCTTTCAATTGTTTATCTTCTGCACAGTTAAAAACGTGGCAATATAGTAGGCTCTGATATAGATCCTTTATTTATTATTTCATATAACAGAGTTACCTTTTGTATAATTTCTTTGATTCTCTTTAGTATCATTTTAAACTTTAAAATGTTACTGTTTCTGGAAACCTCACGATCGAGTCTTCTAGTATTTTCTATGCTTTTGGCTATAAATTAGAAACTATTAGCATATTTCCCAGTGTATATATCTCATAAAAATAGTAAAATTTGTGATGATAGAAATTTTCTTAAGAGCATTAGTTCTTATGTTATCTTATAAGCTATTGTCAGTCAAATTATTTAAAATTCATTATTTCTTACTTTCAAACTAAATCTTAAAATATTTTCATTTGACATTACGAGTATGAATTCTCTATTTCGTAATTAATAATTCTTATATGACATGCAAAAAATAGCCAATATTCAATCCCCTCTGTCAATAGGCCATTGGATTTTCTCTATACTATCATTGTTCTTTAATCAGCAGTCTAAATTATAGATTTGAGTTAATTATATCAACTAAAAGTATATATGGTACAGTAGTATAACTTATACTGTTCTATTTCATGTTTCACGAGTCAAAGAAGCTTTTGGCAACAATTCCATTATTTGAGTTAAATCTGAAATAAAATTTTAATAGGAATACACAGCACCAACAACTTGTAAACTCGTTGTTTGAGTGGAAGAATAATACATTAACCTCTCTGTTGTAACACAACGGTCATCACAAACACTAGACTCGTAATAAACATTTGGCAGTTTATGGAGCCACCTTGCTACGCTAGAGATGTCACCATGGCAAAGCATTGATAAAAGGAAAAAGGTATATTCGGAATAAGAATTCTAAATTTGAAGTATTCCGAAATCGCATTATTGCAGAGGGACGGTAAAATTTGTGTAACACTGCCTCGTTGTAGCTCTAATAAATATTTCAGCCTTCATAATCCTTGTGATTATTGTTGGAACCTGCATTGGAGAAAAAATTCAACACTCTCGTTATACTATATTGCTGTTGTTTAATTGCCACACTACGAATTTGCGATTTTCAAACAAAAGAGAAAGTGTCTCATTTTTAGAATTAGAATCTCAAAGATAATTTGATTCAAATGTATCTGTTTATGTAAATTAAGGTTTAAAAGTATGGGTTAAATTGTGGGTTGCAGTCGAAGCCTGGGAAGTGTGATAGATATTCTTGAAAGAATAATTGACTTCGAAGAGATTGGAAGACTGCTCTTGGATACAAAACCATTCCCCATGGATAGCGAAAAGTATTCAGACCTTTTGATGAAAATACATTAAAGGCGGAACATCGGAAGCATTGACGAAAAGGAATATCTACGTTCAAAATATAAAACTATTTCTAAAACACTCTATGACATTAAATACCAGTACGATCTACAAGGTAGAACAAATACAAAATGCTTGAAAAGGCGAATGTCTCAAGTTGAGGCTTTCATCCTGGTAACAGGATATGACTGCCTTACCTCTTGCTCATTTGCATAGCATAGGAATCTCTCCACCAAGCCCTGCTACTTCCTCTGTAATTCTGGAGAAGTAATGGACAGAAACCAACTGCTTCGATGTAGAACACTCTATTGACTTTCTGAGGTGTCTAGACATAGGGAGACAAGGCAACTTTTAGGGCAAAAACTTCGGTCTTTTCTTTGTATCTTCGTTATTTCTCCATGTGTGTTACATTACTTAAAAAATCGTTTTACACTAATTGTTCGTTGTTTTCTTTGTGTGTTTTCCTAACCCTTATCGCCGTCGTGGCTTAGTGGGTGGTATGTCCACTGATCTAGCAATCTTCGAATTGTAGGCTGTGCAGATTCAATTCCTGTCAGGTGCATTCCTTCCTGGGTGTATTCCTCTCTTCTGTGTCAGTAAAACTTTCATTGTATGTGTGACTATTACTTGATGTTGTATGTCTTGTGTCTGGCGCAGCATGACCAAATATGGCCCTTGCGCTATAAAATCCCTAAACCAACTAACTAACCTACCCTTCTTTTATATATGAGTGTGCCCGAGCCATTGGAAATAAAAAAACGTTCAAAAATATTCTACCGTAGTTAGTATTGTTTTAAAAGTTTTATCGAATAATTTTGTTAACTTTTAGTTTGGTATGTTTCTAAAACGAAAAAGAACGTTTAACGTGTTTTTGGTCATTTTATTTTTAACTAGCAGAATTATCCGGCGATGCTCGGGTTGAATTGGTTAAATGTTGATTCTATTTCATAGAAAAATGCAAGCATCATTTAAGTGTACAGAAAATATTTTTATCATCGTTTTAACTTTTTCATAGCCTCTACAATCTACTTCGGACGCAAATATGTATACATAATATATCTATCCATATAATCCATTTCATATTCATAACACTCTTGTTGTAAACTACAAAAGCTTTTTCTGAGATGACTTCTTCAGAAGTCGATTTTGAGTTTTGGAGTGATTACAAATGCCAATTAAGCTCATTTTTATTAAAAATGAGGAATTTTAAGCGCATGGTCTTGCACTCAGTTTTCCAATCAATATTTATTATTTGTGGTACCCTTGCACCATGGATTCAATGCTTTCGAACTACATTATCATTGTGAGAGGATGGCAATTAAACTGTTACGGTATTCGTGATTAATTTATTTTGAAGCACACATTTTTTTCTTGAAAATTCTTTTCAGCCGCACGTGGAATAACGGAGCTTGTTTTTAAAACGAGTGTCATCAGTGTAGACAAAGCAAACTCAATTGATTAAAATTTTTACAAAATCACTGCTTTCAATGAATGTTTCACAGGTACCTAAGTTGTATACGAACAGTTTCAACTTCAAGTAAGCAACCTCGACCTTCTGCCACTTATGATAAAAAAATTCTATTTTCAACAGTCCTATTTTACATATTTCCTTACTATGATATTATTCCAAGCAGTCTTATTTAAAATTCGCTTTCCTCCATCAGGAAAATTTAGTTTTAAATCAAATCTTTAAGGTACTTTTTTCAATTGAGAGACTCAGTGTCTATATGGAAACCATATACCCATTTAGAATGATAGATGTAGTTACTTGAGTATGGAGCACAGATTTCAATAATACCCATGAAACAGGAAAAACAAATGTAAATTAAATTGATTTTAATAGCTTTGTAATGAAAATATGTAAAAATTTAGAAATATCTTTGAACTACAACGTATGGCTACCAGTTTTGATCTAACGTAACATATCTTATTTTAGAATAACTTTATTTTAACTTTGCCAGTCATTTTAAAATAAGAAGTTATTCACCTTACTTAAAAATATTTCCATTTATATTTATGAAACGGAATTCTACAAACTATAACGTTTGTAGAATTATTTAACCAAAGACTTAAGGAAAGTTCGTCGAAATATACATATACATCCATGAAATTACCCATATCTAGTGGTATTTGGCAAAAAATAAAAATAATCCATTACAATTTAACACCTAAATAATATATCTGTAATATGGAAAGTAATGGAACACATAAATACAAACAGAAACGAAATTCTGGCCATTGAAAAATGTAGAATTCTGAAAAACGAAAGATCTGAGCAAGCGTGTCGAATTTCGATGTCATGAGAATATTCTGAAATAGAGAAATTCGAAAAAGACGCTTGAAAAATATTGATAGACAATAATGAATTATTTACAAAAAGAACACAAATTTACAAAATTCAGAAATTCTCAAATCTGACCGCAACATTTTTGTCTTCATTCAAATAATCTAATTGATCTCTATCCTTTGTAATTCTAAATCTAATTTATAAAATAAAACATTAATTCTGGCGTGCCAGATACCGAATTGAAAAATTACGCTTTTATGATCAACTAGCAAAATTGCCCGACCTCAATCGGGTTGAATTGGTTAATTATATATTGAAAGTGACCAGAAAATAATAACTTTCCTCTTTCGTAGAAAAATGCCAAATCATTTAAGTGTGAGTAAAATAATTTTTTAACAATTTTTCGACATTTTTGTAATTTCTACAACCTACTTTGGACACAAATTATATTCATGCAAATCCATCCATGTAATACATTTCATATAGTATATCGCACCAATGCTAAAGGGAAAAATTGGCGAAAGGTGAGACACTAAGGTAACTGCTACAAAAGACGATTTTGAGGGAGGATTAGGAATTCCCTGTTCTATTCCTGTAAAATTGCTCAACTCAATTCGTAAAAATGACGAATCTACTGCGGATATTCTCTCACATAATTTACCTGCCAATATTTTTTTTATTTGTGGCACTCTTTTCGAATTTCGCTGCCATTTAGGGAAATATGACAAATTAATTTGGTAAGATATTTATTAATAAGTTTGTTTTAAAAGCGAATACGTTTTTCTTGAAAATTCCGATTTGTGGCACGTGAAATAATAGAAGAACTTGTTTTAAAATTTAATGTCTTCAGTAGTGATAAAGCAAAGGTCACCAATTATCACTTTTTTAAATGGTAAATCAATTTGATAGCGCTTCTTCTAAAGAAAATCATTGTTTTAAATAAACTTTCCGATTATAAGTTGCTTAAATATAGCTTCAATTCGTAAAATAAGCCAACTTCCCCATCTATAACAAGGAGAAAGAATTTGTAATATTTCAAAAGTCCTACTTCGGATATTTTTAACATTTACCTTCTTTCAGTAATGGCAAAATTCCACTTCAAATTTGCTTTATTATAACTTACATGCCGTTTTAAACATAATACTTTACTGTGGTGCTGAAAAGGTGTGATGAAAAGGAATTACAATTTATTAAAATAATAAATATATTAAACAGAAAAAAACAGAGTATTAAAACAAAATAAAATTTTGTGGGATAAAGTTCTAAAGATATAAATTCGTGATTCTTTTTTATCAATCTCGCGTAGTTGCCACAACATACAACTAAAAATTAGATAGACTTTAAAAATACGAAATTAATTCGGAGCGAAAAAATATCACTACACGTGGCAAACGAACACGAGTTTCCATTTTGTTGCAAAATATCGTCTGTTTCAAATGTTTGGAAATAATTTATATCTTGCAAAAAAAATAAATAAGGCTCAAAATGAAAAAGTATTTGAATTTAAATTGTGCAAAATATAGCTTTTTTAAATAATTGATTTTTCAGCAGTACTGGTAAAACAATTTATGTAATTGCTCAATATGCATTCCAGCTTCTCCAAAACTACCAAATTATGGTTGATTTAAGAAGAGTTACTCAGATGTTTTAACATGAATCTTGCTTAAATACATAAGCAAATGAATTTAAAATAGTGATTCCATTCACTAAATAATAAATAATAATTCCATTCACTAATTTAAAATAGTGATTCACTACACTAAAATATGGTTTATCAAATGTAGAACATTACATTAATATGTTTTGTATAAATTATATGTGATACTTGTACAAACACACAAACACAAAATCGAACATAGAACGGGAAGGCGGACGGACAGACAGACTGACGCAACAAAGTTCAGTCACTAAATGAATGAAAGCACTCACAATACGCAACGTTTCTTGAAAATATATTCAACCGTTTGGACACAGCATGGGCACACACATAATATATACAGACAGACAGACACCAAACGCGCAAGGGATGGATTTTGCATCAGAAGGATCCAAAACGGATAGAAAACTTGAAATGGGTCGAAAATATTCAATGTACAAACACTCCATTCTTATTTATATAGATGAGCTTTTCGTTTTGGCTTTTTGTGTTCCATCACAAAATGCAAGTTGTGTAAAATTAAGTGGAAAACAAGTTGTGTAATATTGTGGAAATAAATAAATAATCAGTTCAAACATAATTAGAATTTTAAATTGTTTAAATATAATGTTTCGGAAAAAATAGATTTTCGATCAATACTGGTAAAACAAACTGAGTTGCGTACCGCAATCGTTTTATGCTCAATGTTTCTCCTATGGCAATTTCGAATTGATTTAGCCCCCTCTGCACACCTAGGTCAAAGAGAACGGGGGTTAATATGTAGCTTACGTTACTTGCATGATTCCAAAGTATAAGTGTACCAAATTTGGTGTGGATTGGTCAAACGGTGTAGATTTGTATAGAGAAAACGCACGCACATCCATTTATATATATATAGATTAGAAAGTTTTTCTCTTTTCATATTTTAAAGTTCTTAATTTTTTTCTTTTTCCACAGGGACCAGAAGGCCCCCGTATTCGAAAAGAAGCCGGCCATCCGCCAAGACGAGGATGAGGACCGGCTCTATTTCGAATGTGTGATAGCAGCCAATCCTACTCCCGACATCTCCTGGTTCAGAGATGAAAAACCAGTGGTCAGCAAGGACCGATTTCAGGTATGCCGGCATAGAGCCAATTTCTGGGATAAATTTCAAAACGAATACAGTAAAAAGCAAACTAGTTTTAATGGGACCAATTATAACCTGTTTTTATGTTATAAAAATATCTGTAAAAATAAATAACAGTAGTACACACAAACCAATGAAAGAAATTATGGGAAGTACTTCCAAAAGAATAATGAAAAGAATATTAAAAAAAAAATTAAAATTCGCGAAAGGAATAAATTTTAAAATATTGAAATATGTTTCAATTATTATTTATGTAAAAATGATTTTTTCATTTTTACATAAATAAATGTACTATATTTAATGTACTATATTTAATGTGCTATTTAATGAAATGTACTATATTTAATGTGCATTGGAAGAATAAGGTAAGCATTTTGTTGTAATTGCAAAATTAAAAATAATTTTCAGAGGTATATTATGGTGAAAAAGAAAGAATATATTTTAAAAAACGATATTTATTCAAAAGTAAAAATCGGATTTATATTTTATCTGATGATAACTATTCATTTTAAAATAGAAAATGTGATGCATGCTTTGTAAACGATTCCTATTAATGTTTTAACTTATGTATTTATCTTTATTGATATTTTTTTGCTTTGTGGCAACAGAAAGGAAATAAAAATATTGGATGTTCCACAAAAATGTCCAGACAAAAAGATTCTTGGAATTTATTAATGGGATATTAATAACGGTTAGATAAAAATCCTTAACTCGTATCACTCTTTTCTGTTCTTCTATCGCCATAGAGAATATATGTACGCAAGAACCAACAGGTTCCCTTAAAATACATAGTTACTTGGAGTCATGTAATAAGGACTTTCATCGTAAAGATTTATTTTGTGTTGTTAATTCCTCAGGTAAAATGTGATCGCAAAGGAAACTCCTACCACTGTTCTCTGGTGATTGAAGACGTCGATGAAGAAGACGGAGGCAAATATAAAGTGACAGCCAAGAATAATTTGGGCGAAAGCAGTGCCACGATTAACTTGAACTTCGACAGTGAGTACAGCTTCAATCAATCTAACAATAACCATAATTTAAAATATGTTTATGCGAAAACTTTTAAACAGGGTGTAGAGTACAGCATACGAAACAGAATAGAGATAGGTCATTGTATCATAAGTCAATCTCAAGTCGTATTCATTTGTTAAATAGCCATTTCAAGATTTATTTGCAGTGTTAAAGGAGAAATTCACTTCACACAAGTACGCTGAAGCACTTTTTACCAAAACCTTTACATTAAATGAAACTACATTTTTGCAACCTGATTGTATTCTTATTACATTGCATCTTGGTACACCAGTCCAGTGTATTGGCACCGACATCACGATGTTTCTACACTTGTGTGCAAAACGTAAGGAGCAGTAAGGTTTTAAGCTAATATTTTGCAGTAAATTGATCTGAATGTGAGAAAATAATGCGAAAGGTACGCTGAGTTTGTTTATCGAACCGATGAGTGTAAACAAAATTAACAAGAACAGAAGAGAACAGTAAAAACAATACTTTAACTTCAGTGGTGACACTGCATTGCGTGTCATAAGACAGATGGATAACTGTGAAAACTAAATAAAGAGAGGAGTCCTTCGTATGCTGTATGACCGATCTGAACACTGATGAAGACTTTGCATACTGTGAATGAGGTTGGGAATAAGTTCCTATGGTATCAGATTCCATTCGTCTGTCAGAGCTTCTGACGTCAAGATTCTAAAATTTGAATATGCACCAACTTTACTGAACATCATAGGTTATGCAAATCATCATAGGATATTTCTTTTAATTTTGAGGTTATAACCTTTAAAAATAGTGGTGTTCCTTAAGTTTTGCATGCCAATGTATAGTAAACATGGAAAATAGGAAAAATGTAATGCAATAAAAATTATTAAAAAACCACAGAAACAATAGATTGTGAGTCATAGCCAAGTCAAAATATCCCTAAAACAGTTATCTTCAATACAGAACAAATCCAAAGTATCTATTCTTCAGGCAAACAAGACAGTTATCTGAATTAACAAGGTGGAATCTGCAAGTTGGCCTGAGTGACAAAATGGTCTGTTCTACTGTTGGCAGCAAAAGTGAAAATTTTTCTGGGGACCTTTCTGAAATAGATACGGTCATTCACTTCTGTTGAAAAAGAAATAGGCGCTTATGTACACCCGTGTAATTCCAGGATTTGGGCTATTTGACTTGAGCTTCTCTTTTGGTAACATTTAAGCATTTTGAGACAGTGATCCTAGGTAAAGAAAATGGACTTTTTGATGACAATTTACCCCTAAACTATCTGTCTGCATTACCATTAACGTCACAATGCAACAATATCACATTTTCCGAAAGACTTAAGGTTCTTCTCTAGTCACGGAAAAGTAATATTTGTGATCTAAGAGTACTTCTCAACACTGATTGTGTTATAACTTTGCCATTTCTCATTCGATCTGAAAATTATGAACACCATTTTTCACTAATTCTAAGTTTTTATAACATTGAAAAAATTGATTTTAAAGGAAAAACATTTTCTTTAAAAGAAAAATCCAACCATTTTGAAAAGTAAAGTTTGACAACGCGTGCATCACATACATACCATTTAATCACGGCTAACTGGATTGACTAAAAACATCAGTAGCAGCCCTCCGGATTTGAAAATTCCTCGTTACAGCTCGAGTTTAACTTTCTGCCACAAAGCGCAGAATTCCGACACTATTTTATTATTTCCATTCGGAGAAAAGTTGAAAGCGGAAGCATTTATATCATATGAGTTGTCTAGTTATTTTTCAATTTCCAAATCTTTAAAATATTATTTTATTATTTTGAATCAAATAATCTTCATAAAATTAGTTTTTTTAAAGATGAAACAACTGAAACTAGTTTCCTCTCATAAAACGAAATGCTGAAAAAACAGAGGTCTTTTAGGGAAAGATGGTCGAACATTTTAAAAACCCATTTTCATGTCAACGGAATGGAATTTTCAAAATATAGTTCAACGACTTTTTCCATCTACCAGTTTGTTTTCAACGAGGGTCGACGTACAACGTCCCAAGGAACCCTTTTAGTAACCACAGCCCATGACATTTCACCGGTAGACAAATTGAAAATTCGAACAGTCTCTAGAAGTTTTTCGCCAATCTAGTAAGCCGTGATTAAATTCACATTTAAACACATATACGAACATACAAAATGGATGAATGATTCCATCGCAAAAGCCTTGCGAGTAGTTTCGATTATCCTAGCTTCCATGCAAATGTATTGCATTTAATTTTTTGTAAACGATGAAGGATTAGCTTCGGTCAGTTGTGGCTTAAACACATTTCAAATTGTAGGGTTGAAAAAGTTTTTTTACATAAGTATATTCATTAAACAATTTAGGCGTATTAAACCCTGTGCGAAAATCCAAATTGACTAGAAAATTGAGTTCATTTACAAAAAGAAAATCTGACATAGGACAGAAAGCGAGTAAAAAAATAGTATTATTTTTGGTCCCAGTCCAATAAGATCTCTTTTGGCAAAAAAAGAAACAAACGACCTTTATGTCTAGTATTAGGAATACAACACCGAAAGCTACTTCATCTGCCAATTACTGTCATCCTCATTGCTGATTAGCTTGAGGCTTGTCTTATATCATAGTTTCCCAAGCTCAAAGCCCCTTCTCAAAGACAGTTTTCAAGCTTCCCCTTTCAAAAATTCTATCGCAACTAATAATAAAAACGATAGCTTACTGTGCCTATAATTTTTGAATTTCACCAAAATATTTATATAGCTGTATGTGTGTAATTTTAAAATTTCAAAAAGCTAGTTTAGAAATAAAACTTGAGTCTGAAACTATAACGCTATTTACCAAATGGAAATAATAAAAATAAATTGCACACAAACACACTATATAGCTTACTATTAATAGTAATTGATATCAATGAAATCAGTAAACTTAAAAATAATCTCTAATGAGCCCCTGGTATTAGCTACCAATTTGTCTACATTCAGCTCTATTTTCTTTAGCAGTATCCTTAAATTTCCCTAGTCAACTATTTATAGAAGGTACCTTTTTAAGAATCAATGGCAAAGCATCACTGTAGTGAGAGTATCTTCATGATCAAGTGGATAAGTGTTTGCTGGAAACATTTTTAAGTGACAGTTTTTGAAATATCTTCTTATTGCCCATTCTTCTCCTCAACACCCCTCTATTTCCCCTGGATCGAGCATTGCCCCCTAAATTCCTTCCGCGGCCACAAGGGGGCGGTATACACTCTCTTATATAATCGTGATATTTCATCACATGGCTGTGATGGCCGCTCAAACTTTTATTTTTATGCATGAAACTTTTAAAAGATTTGACCCGTTTCGATCAAAAGTCGAAATTATTAAAGATTGGTGTTACCAATCCAAGCAGGAATGACATTCAAGTACTGTACAAGGTCTTTTCATCTGGATTTGCTACATGAGGTATTGTCTTTTATCTTTCGAACATGTTTCATCGTACAATTCTCCATAGCATGTGAATTCATATTTGCACCAGCTTGAATGGCTGTTCTGCCTTAAGCGTCTTTAAACTTCAGAGACGCAATAATATCGATTCTTTTGTTTAATATACTCATGTTTTTGTATCTTGTAGCTGAAGAGGAAGAAGAGGAGGAAGGGAAACCAACTTTCACTGGGAAACCCCTTATCAAACAAAGTCCGGATTTCAAAAGCATCATTTTTGAATGCAACCTCACGGCAGACCCCAAACCCAAGCTGCAGTGGTAAGTCAGAACGTTGCAAGTGACTGAAACCAATTTAGTGCTCATTTTATGCATCTTTGCAAATCTCCATATTGAGCTATTAAAAAAATTGTTACGCGTGAATCGGATATTACCTTATTTAAGCGAAGACTAATAAGTTTGTTCATCATTTTCTTGGGCACTTTTAATCAATTTATGCATGTATTTATTTTTGAGCTAAAAATAGGTTGAATGTATAAATGTACTTAACAAATCTGTAATTCGTCTTGTTAAATGTTCTTTTTTGTGTGGAAAGAGCTATTCAATTTTCAATCGTTAGTTTAAAATTTTGCCGCACTGCCAGATAAACCACCAGTAACACTGTTTTATGCAACATTGTCACAAATGGAATATAATCCTTAAATATGTGGCACTTGCTGTTATGCACATTTTTTTGCTTTTAAGTGCAATTAAAATGTTCCTGTTAAGTGAAAAAATTATAGAATGGCGACGAACCCGAATAGAATCCATCCGATTCTGAAATATTTATTTGGAAAACAAATTCATAAATCATTGTACCTATCTGAGACAAAACTTTTAAGACCTGAATTCTATGCTTGCTGAAAAAATATCAAAGTAATTTGAAACGATAAATTGCAGGGCTTTGAGTAAAAAAAATCGCAAACCTACAAACCTCGTTTCTAAAACTTCAAGTAAATATAGTTTTTAGAGTTGATAGATTTTTGTGTCCACAGGTACCACAATGGCAAAGCCATCAACGATGGCGGACGCTACAAATACACGCTGAAGGCAGTGGCCTCTGCGTTCATCGCTACTCTAGAGATTGCTCAAGTGGGCTCAGAAGATGGAGGAGAATACAAAGTTACGGCCACGAATTCTGTTGGAGAAGGATCGGCAACAATAAACCTCAATTTCGAAGGTGGGTTCATTCACTTTGTGTCCCATTTTTAAACTATAATATAGCCTTGAAATAGTTTGATAAAATTCCACAATCTATACATACCCATAGAGAGCACAAATGGGAGTGGCGTAGCGTTCATCGAAACCCCGAATTCCCTAATAAAAAAATTAAAACTCGGTGGCAAAGGAATAAAAATCGATAAAATCTGAAGCAAAACTGATGATTTCTTAACGTAACTGAGTGAGACGTTAGTTTCTATTGTAACGTCTTTTATTTTCACTGCTGATACCCCATTATTTCTGTTTAAAATGGTTTCTTACTATGATCGGTTAATGGAGCTTGTCATGCGCAGTGAATAAATGCTTCTGCACAGACTCTTCTCCCCAACGCATGTACCATCAGGGGCACATTTCCTTTAGGTATATACGGCTTCATGGACAGGAGGTTCTTTAGTGATCGCTTCTTTTCCCATGGGGCTTACTGTCTTAAGTAAACACGGAAATCGTGCTTACGGGATACCCAAGCGATATTTTTCTGCTTTCATCCTACTACTCTGTTTCCCAATCCCTCTTTCCCCTTTCACGACAATTTTTACTTGATCTTGTCATGTGTTTGGCGCAGCTTGGCCAAATATGGCCCTTTTGCCAAAAATGCCAAAACAACCCACGAACCCGCAGCACATGCTTCCTACCTAGGCCAGCATTCAGTTCAGATACTATGCTCACTTAGTTTGCGTATGGTCTATCCTTCTCTCATCCTTTTACAGCCTTTGTAAAAGTCTCAACCTCAACTTGATCATCCACAACTTGGATCATTCACAGAGTTGCCAGGATTGTTCGCAGTTACGCCTTTTGAACTCTTTTTTAACTTAGAGGGCTAAAAATGATTTTTATTTTATTGTTTTTGAGGGAAAAAAGCCACTGCGAATCTAGTTGACTTATAAGGTTGTCTAAAGCTAAGCATTAGATTTTTTTCTCTTTCGATCCAATTTCGGCATTCCCAGATATCCATGTTCGTTACGCTACTGCTAAATAGTAATGGATAAAGCATCGCTGCATAGTGTTAAATCATTGAACCATTTCTTTAAATTTTACATTGGAATTTGGAAGCTAGAGACAGCATAAACTCCCGAGTCCATGGAACTGAAGTTTAAAGTCCAATATCAAAATACTTTATACAGATGAAACATCAAACTGGCATTAAACCATTATTATTTAAGTGTTTAAATTTTAGAAATTTCATTTTCAATTTCACGTTACTTGTCTGGTTAAATTATGGGGAAAATTTGCTGTATACAGTAAAATCTCGATTAGTCCGGGATAAGTTGTCAATTTTTTCAGGTACGTCTAGCTCTCATAGATGGCAATGTAATTAAACCCTTGTTTACTCGTTGTAAATTCAAATGCGATTCTGGATAACTCGTCACTGGAAATGTCTTTGAACATACTGTGTTTGATGGCAAACAAAATGAAGTCGAAAATTAGAACTCTGACACTGATTCTTCATCGAATTATAAAGAGAGAGAGAGTAGAGAGAGAGAGAGAGAGAGTTAACCTTTGTTTAATATTTACGCAATATTTTAATAATTACATTAATTCATATTGCTATGAATACCGCGCTAAATTTAAGATTTACATGATCGTTACTGTGATGCATTTTGAGCACATTCTGTCGTTACTCAGCTTAAGTCGTCAAAATTTCTTGGTCCCTTGAGTGACGACTTATCGAGGTTTAACTGTATTTCCAATGTTTGGCTTAAAACAGTAATTGTTTTCTTAAATAAAAATTTATCCTTTTGTCAATAATTTGTAAAAAGTATTAGTTGATAAACGGTTTATCACGCAGTGGATATAATTAGTAGTTATGAAGAATATTTTTCACAAAAATTTCTTTGCCTAATTAAACTAAGGTTTATACAGGCATATTCTCAAAACAAGGTCTGAAAATAGTTATTGCTTTTTTACATAAAAATTTATCCCATTTTTTATAAATAATTTTATAAAGTACCACCACATAGAATTTATAAACACATTATTTAATAATCATCTGCTCTTAAGAGCGTATAGCTTGTTTTGTGTATATTTGAAGTAACTGAGAATTTTACGAACTTTGCGTTTTCTGAGAAACAATTTATTTTTTTAGTTTTATGCTTTAAAATTTTCATAGTTTTCTGTTTTGATATTTTTTCAATTCTTTTTTTTAATTTTTACAGGTGATGCCAGTAAAAAGTAAGTACTTTTTATGAAAAACCTTTCCTTTTGTATGTTTTATGCAACAGTAATATTTTCTAATTAGTGTTTTGCAAGAAATTTTAATTCAACCAGTTGTATTGAATATGACTAGAAGTTGTTTCTTTTAAGTCAAACGTGATATCAAAATAATATGACATTAAAATCACATGAAAAAATTTATTTCCAGACAAGTTTCTTGTTTTGGTTTTGTATATTTGAATGAATATTTTTTAACATTTAAGTTAAATTTAAGCTGTTTTTAATAACAATTCACAATTTACCATTTTCACATATGAAGGATACATTATGAAACTGTGCTATAGAAACCAATATTTTTTCCAAAAGAAAAATAGATTTCAAATGAAAGATTGAAGAAAAACAAAGATTTAACATCGAATGTACCAAAATGAAGTAAAAGATATTTTAAATCTTTTCCTATGTAGTTTAATAGACAAGCATAAATCCTGGGTTACTGAGAACGAAAAAAAAGAGGTGAGGGCATTTTCGATATTCCTGCTGGTCCTCGTTACTTAGTGATGTTTTTTTTTGATAATTGACAGGACATACACATGATTTCCTAGCCAAGCACTTACATCATTTTTGCATCTATAATATTCCAAAATGTGTCTAGTGCAGAAAGATGGATGATAGACTGTGATCATCTATTAGAAAGTTAGCATTATCAGGGAAGGTGTCCATGCACAACTATTGGCTGATGAATTTTTGAAGTTACTGGACTCTTGTTGATCACTTTATTACTTTTGTTCTATGCTCTAAATTGATCATAGAGCATAAAACAAAAATAGTAGTCCATTTGTTTGAGCATAGAACAAAAAACCCTCTGTGACACATGGGGAATGCATGCATTTGTCTAAGCGCCTTTGCAATAAAAAATGTTTTTAGTAACATATTGGAATGCTGAAAATGGATGAATTGATGGTTGAAAACTCAACTCGAATAGGCTATATTTAGATAATTAGTTAATGTTGTAAATCAGTGTCACTAAAATCTGATTGTTTTTGTCTGCGCAGAATTCCTGGGGGAAAGGCCCCACGATTTCCAAAGAAGCCTGCAATCAGGCAAGAAGGGGATTCCTTGTGCTTAGAAGTGGTGTTGGAAGCACACCCTTTTCCGAAGATTGGATGGTTCCTAGGGACCACAGAGGTCAAAGAAGGACCGAGGCATAAAATTAAAAAGAAGGATCTGACAAAGGACACTTATCTTTTGTCGCTAGAGATATTAGTAAGGATTCTAAACTGCTTGCTTCCCCTTTGTATAATAAGTGATATTTATGATGCTTTGTACTTAATATTCATATATTGATTGAGCTGTTTGTAAGGAAGGAAATATTTTATAACTATGCGTGTGTTTGTTTTTAGAAATTTGTAGTAATTTTTAACTATTTGACATTTAAAAGAGGTCTTGTTAATTTGTTAAAAGGATACAAAATACATTTAAAGATGAAGGTTCAACAGCTCTGATCAATTGAAATTTTCCATTCGTTTTGTAAGACTAAGAATCGTAATGCAAATCCATATCTACAAGTAGCTAAAATAATGTTAGAGGGATCATGCTGGAGCATTGATTTGGTTTCATGGTATGAAAATGATGCAAATGTGTTTTATCTCAAATTGATATCCAGAAAACATTTGTTTGATATCTTGATATTTTTGATTACACTAACACTTTGATTTTTTTTACCTTTGCATATTATTACGTAAAATGTATATATACGTATATATATATATATATATATATATATAATGTATGTATATGTACGTAACAGATGACGTCGTATGTCTTTAAAATCGTGAATATACATTGCATGATTTTATCTTTTTATGCATATCATGCTTAAATGCATAGGATATGACAAGGTCATTTTATTAAAGAAATTAGTTTGCAGGACCGAGGCATAAAATTAAAAAGAAGGATCTGACAAAGGACACTTATCCATTATAATAGAATAGAAGGCAAGATATTCATTAAACTCTCTCCGATCAGAACTCTTACCATTCGTCCTTGACAACGAAATTGAAGTAATTTTCATCACCATTTAACAGATCTAGATTCAGGATTCGTGCTTTAGAAGGATTATCATCATCTCTGATTACGAATCAGCTTTGTGGCTAAGTGGGTGCTAGAAAGTTGCTAGTTGTTCTACGAGCTAATTCCCTGCTGGGCGTATTTCTGTGCCAGTAAAACATTCCTTGTGAGTGTACGTGCATTACTTGATGCTTTGTTTGTTTTTTGTTTGGTGCAGCTTGGCCAAATACGGCCCTTGCGCCATAAAATCCAACCAATCAAATCATCTTTACAGGCACTTCTATGAATTACCCGTTGTGAACATTCCCGTGTTTTGGAATGTAGAATAATGTTAAAGGGCCTTAGAGATAGGATCCTTTAACTGGGTACCAGCACATTGCGGCATCTATGGCTATGAAAAAGCCGACTTTCTTGCTAGAAAGGTGCTTTGGTTCATCAAAACCCCTCTTGACTAGTAACTATCAAGGCTAATAACATCATTAAAACTAAAGAAATACTTTAAAACAGAGTGCCTATGGTCGTCTAGAAATAGGAACTGTGCAACTGTGCTGTGCTATTATCCCCGATGATCCGTGGAGAGAAGTTGTTCCTTGTTTCAGACAGTTTACTGGACACGATTGCTTACGGAATCACATTTCTTGAATCGGAGTTGTAGATCCCTCAATCTGCAATTTATATGACCCTGACCAACCTATGATGGGTGAACACTTTGACGCGCGTATTGGACTTAGCAGTTTTAGTAACGTCCTTCAAAGGTATAGGAGAGCTAATGTCTGGTACTTGTAAACAAGATCAAAACCTTTTTTATTTGAAACATTAAAAATATAGATACATGATAATATTAAGTAGTTATAATTTTAATACGTTCTTATCTTCTTTCAGGATCCATCTCCTGAAGATGGAGGCACTTACCGATGCAATGCAGTCAATGAACTTGGAGAGAGTAACGCCAATATTGCTCTCAATCTTCAAGGTATGGATGTATTTCGGGTCGTTTGTTGGTGCATTATTTTAACATGATTAAAGCCTGCCATTTAGAAGCCTTATAAATATCCCACATTTTTGGATTCCGAGATTCTAAAACAGGACACAAGTAACTTCAACGATTCCGAACATAAATTTAGAACGGAAGGACAAAGAAACTTTGACGATTCACAGAACAGAAACGAAATACTCTGAAAATTTATTTATTGATAAGCCATATAATCAACCTGTTACACTGAACAATTAAAAAACATATTACTTAACAGAATTGTAAAAAAAAATTTTGTAACACTGAACAAGCCTCCCCATGTCATCTTCTGTCCTGCGTTGATCTGGCAAGGGAGGATCTCTATGAAGTACTGATCTAGTGTTGGGCTTTTTGAGCGTGTTAAGGTTTATGGTTTTGGTCTAATTAAGGTATAAGTAACAACAGGATAACTTAACAGATGAACTTGATGATGTTTCCTTGTTTAAATCATGTTGTTCTTTTCAGGTGCGGAGGAGGGTCCAACCTTCACACAAAAGCCGAAGATCATTCCAAAAGAAAATGGCAAACTCATACTCATGGAATGTCACGTGAAGTCCAAGTCTGCCCTCAAGGTCACGTGGTACCAGGGCAACAAAACAGTACAAGAGACGATACGTATCAAGAGCTCGGTGGTTGAGCTGAGGGGCAACGAGTACAAAGTTGCCTTGGAAATTAGGGTGGGTTCTTTTGAAACTTCGTTCTCTTTTCTCTCTCTACTTCTTACTCACATAAACAAGACTATATTCTCAAGGGAGATAATTATAATATCTGCGATTGGTCTGTGTATGTCTTCGGTTACTGTTTTACATTGAGCTAAACATTTTTTAAATACTACACATTTTCATCAATGGAAAATTTATTTTACCGGAAAAAATAGTCATTTAAGTATTGAGAAGAGAATGGCTGCTTCGTGGTATAATTTTGAGCCTTGTCGGTAATGTGTTCTAAGTCATCTTAGGCAGAATTATGTGAACTGGGTATCATATTTTAAATCTTTAAGAAAATTGACTAAGAATCACGATTAAATCGATAAGAAAAATGAATACGCAGTAAGTTTTGAGAATATTATTTGATTTTAATATAAAATGAATACCTATATATATAAACTATGTGTTGGAATCATAGTTACGAGTGACTATATTGTATTTAATTTTATAAGTTATATTTTTTATTTAGTTTTAAACTTTAATTATAAATATCAAAAAGCTATAATTTTATATTACATTTTTCACAGGACCCATCATCAAAGGATGGAGGCATTTATAAATGTAATATAAAGAATGACGACGGAGAAATTAATGCAAATTTGAATCTAAATATTGAAGGTAAGTTTTACCCCGAGAATTAATTACCTTATCATACTGTCCGTTTGTACTTGAACACTCATAGTTTAAATAGTAATTCCTGTTAGAAAATCTTCTTCAAGTTTTGTTTATCTGTTAGTTAGAGAATTATTTTGCAACATTGTAATTGATACTATGTTGTATCCGAAATTCTTTAAAAAATGACGGGTAGGTATTTACTTAGGGAATATTTTTAGTTTGCTTTGGAGTAGGACTTCACTGCATGCAATTAGTTCTTCAGATGTTCCCCAGTCATCAAGAATTGTCAAATGAATCTAAACGATTTATCTCAAGAAAATCATTGCCTTACAGGAATCCCTGGACATTGCGGTGTCACAGGCAAAAAAGGACGATCTCTTAGCCAAGAAAGCAACAGCTGTCATACAGAACTCTCCCGTTGACCTTTAACTCTATAACAGAAACTATATGCTTAAATTAAAATTAAAATAATCGAATTGATGCATTACAATTTGAGTTATCTGACACTGAACTTTGAAACTAAAATATTAGCAAAAATTGTTCTTATGTATTTGTCCACAAAAACAAAAATTTAAATGATAGAATTAAATTTCAAGTATAGCATTTATATAGCACAAGTCTTAAATTTGAAACAAGATTTCACGGAATCATATTTTTTACAATCTTTTTCAAAATTTCCAATAACAAACAAAAAAAGCTAAATACACAATTTATAGATTACTAACAAACGTACACACAAACAATATATAAAATTGACAAGAAAGTAAGTTGCTCATCAAGAAACAAACGTCCTCTTGCCTCCTAGTATAGGTCACAGAGGTTCCGACTTTAGAGTGCAGTGCAAATTTGCAGGTGACTGATGTCCATTTAGGAATTAGTACAAAGTGGGCAGAAAAGGCTCTGCAGAATTTTTAGTCTATAGAGATATTTAGCTAAACAATCGTGACCAGTCAGAAGTCTGGTTATTGCAACAGCTTCAGCCCTTGGATCATCAGGGATGAACTTGGGTTAATTTACCAAGGTTTACTTGAGTTTCTATTAGTTTTTGATAGCAAAAGTTCTTTAATCGTTTTTCTTGAAGTACATTTTTATGGAGTTATACGAGATGGCTCTACTTGGAATCGTAACAGCTATAGTACTCCTCTTTGTCAAGTAATCCACTTGTTCATATTACCATGAACTCCACAGTGTGATTTTTTACCGAACTTAGAACATGATTTCACTGAAAATATAGTATTTAAAAGTCCTGTCCCACCTTTAAGAGAGATGAAAGAAAATTCAAATTCATACGCAATCTTCTTTGAAAATGTTTTCATTGCTATTCATAGGAGACAGGATCGAAGGCGATGCTCCTACTTTTGTGGAGAAGCCGAAGATCATTTCCGAAGATGACGGTAAGAGAATTATCATGGAGTGCAAGGTGAAGGCCAATCCCAAGCCCACCATCACGTGGTTCCTAGACGGTATCGTCACCAAGGAAACCAACAGGATTGTGCAGACTGTGAAGCAGGAAGGGGACGTCTACACAATAAGGCTGGAGCTCAAGGTAGGTTAATTTTTTATGGCGCAAGGGACAGATCCGATTAAGTTACGCCAAGCAATGCTTATTTCCTGTCAAGCTCAGAGCAAACGATCAATAAATACCGTAGCGTAACGTTGATACCTAGGGATATCGAGATTGTTGCGAAAGCCAAAGAACAACTCATGCTAAACTTTAGATAACTTTAATAAGCTAACTCCATTTCATTCATTCATAACCCAGGCCGCACAACCTATCCATGGGGCTTAAGGTTCGTTCAAGGACCGAGATAACAATTACCACGAGTAGGAGAGTCAAATAAAAAAAGGACAAACAGCAGTTCGCACTTCCTAGTTAGTTTCTCGCGGTGGAATTCGAGGACATTAAAATAGAAACTGATATCTCATTCAGATTCCCTTTAAAAATATCGTCGATTTTGCTTCAGGTTTTATCGTTTTTTATTCTTTTGTCTCCGAATTTTATTTTTTTTAATCAGCGGATGCTTCTGGGTTTACCTTGGCACTGGCTAGGAAACGATCGACTTAATTTGATCAATTTATTGACAAGGAGTAAAGCTGAAACTTCCAACAAGAGAGATTTCTTGCGATTCATGTTACCAAGACCATTCTACCTGCTATAGCTTGAGAAACTGGTATGTTGCAGAGTCGTATTTGAAAATAATATCTGTGAACCTGAATACCTAAGGTTTCTGAGGATAACTGAATTTGTTTTATGTAAAATATTCAGATTCCAGGAAAAGTATTTACAATTACCTAATATTGGGGATTTGAATGAATGTGTGGCATAAGCCCCGCCACACACTGGAACAGTATGTGACGAAACGCGCACACGTACTTCGTTTATTTACAGAAAATATGTCGGTACATATTGCATATTTCAGTCAGTTTAGTGATGTTGGACCAATTTGTTTCTTGCCTAAAGGGGCATCTGCAAACACTATCTTTCATTTTTTTCTCGAAGTAATTAGTAGAGGCGGTTAACCCACATAAGTCCCTACGAGGCCACGGTAGCGGAGTCGCGGATTAGAAACCAGAGGTTACAAGTTCGAAACTCGATCCAACCAAAAGACCCTATTATATATACGTGGACTGGTGCACGTGAAATCTCCCGCAGCCTCAAATGTCCTCACGTTAGTGGTCACTTCACAGTGTGGAAGTTTGGAGAGTGGGGTGCCAGCTCAGATGTTGTCCCTTGTCTTTCTTTTCGGGATTGATCCCAGACCATAGTCAATAGCCTGTTGCGTTCAATGTTGAGTGCAATGTAAATTCAACTACCACCTACCTACCTAAGTCACTAAATTACTTAATCACAGCGTTTTTCAAAAATCCTCGATACATCGTGTTTCTTGGGGAATAAGAAAATAAGTGCGATATACCGAGGGAAGCGATATAGCGAAAGCCGAGAAAAATTTTCTTATTAGAGAAAAAAGTGCAAATTATACAATATATCACGCATTTCTTCCTTATATTGTATAAAACTAAAATACGGAACATAATGTATGAATATAGAAAAGTTCATTAACGATTTTTCAACTTTACCTTTGGGAGACCGATGAAAAACCTCAACCTGCCCTAACTTGGTGATGTAAATGTCTCTACAAAATTTCATATTGTGGCAGAAGGGACCACAGAAGACTCCCATTCTAAAGAAACAGAATGAGATTTTTTCCTCTGCTGTACGTAAACCACTAATTCATCAGGAGACATGTAAGAGAGAACGATATTACGATGAGTTACTGTATTTAATGACTTTTCCAACTATTCAAGGTGTGATAAATTAAAATTATTAAAACATTTATTAAATGCAATCAATGGTTTCATTTTAGTGATTAGATAGGATCACAAAATTTCAAAAGTGCATGATAGTGACTCAAAAACGTGTATTTACAGTTGAAATCAATGAAACATATACAGAATTTCGTTGAAAGGATATTATTAAAGACTTGTCTGTAATTAGACAAGTCTTTAATAATGTCATTATATATTAAAGTATCTAAGCATGTAAATTTGCTTCATAAGGCAGTAATTAGCGATTTAGAGTTTTGTAAAAATATCTTGAAAGCATTAAAATATCTTTTATTCCAATTAAATAAAATATACAGGGGTTCATTTGTTTCTACATTTTGTCTTTCGGATGCAACGCATTCAGTTTTTGATATTAATTCATTATTTTCAGAACCCAGAACTAACCGATGCCGGATTGTACAAATGTAACGTCAAGAACGTAGCTGGCGAAAGTAATGCTAACCTCACTTTAAATATTGAATGTAAGTGTTGATTTTCTTTTACATATTTTAAATGAATCGTTCATTTTATTGTAACCGATTTTAAATGACACAGATGCATCTCAAACTTCTACAATATTTTGTATGTTGCAATTTTCATCAAGTGTTTAGTATAGTTCTGTTTTGGCAAGTTGAAATTTGAGTCTCATGGTTTTGATAGAGTCTATTCGTTAAATTAGGGGGTAAGGTAAACATAAATAATGTGATCCCCCATTTGACATCTTTAGCGTGGTATCTGGCTTTCCCTATCAATCGAAAGGGGGGGGGGGTCAATAGAAAGTGGTCACTGGTTTGCAGCAACGCCACTTTCAATCCAACAATCTGCAACACCCATAAAGAGTTTCTTTAGCATTGTATCCTTCTAAGTTGGGTGACCAACTTTCGGACATGAATTTAAGATAGTCGAGAAAAATTTCGCTCATTTTTAGCGTCGCTCCAACAAATGTTTGTGGAATGGATAATATCAAACAAAACAATTAATTTACAATTTATATGAAATACGGGTCACAATAAAGAATAAAAGTTTAAAAATTTACGTATTTCTTAGTCCTTATCTATATGTATTTGTCCACTGATGATGCACAACTAAGTATTTTTTCTCTTGTGAAAATTTCAAAACCTCTTTATAAGTATAGTCAGTTGCGCGCGCGATACCATTAGCTCCGACTTAATAGGTCCTAAGATGCTTTGATTTCTCTGATCAGTCCATTTATTGCTCATCAGTAAAAAGACTTTTCAGTATGGGCAATTGAGCCTGAGATATATTAAAAAACAAAACTTAAGATATTAAAGTTTGTCATATCAATTTGTTTTTTCATCACTGAAAATACTGCAACTTCTATAATTCCTGTTTACAATCCGGCAAACGGATATTCCGCTATTAATTAGTATATGGTAAACTTCCTATTGATTATTGTAGGCAATTTTTCGATAATAATGGAGGTTTATACAGGAATGCATTTGGAAGGGAATAGTATATAATTTAAATTTCGTGATCTTGATAGTTAATGAACTTTTCGGGAGAAATAGAAGGTCAGTACGGGAGCCCCGAGGATAAAATAAATTGTCTCTAATGCGGGAGTTCCCGGGAAATAAGGGAGAGTTGGTCACTGTGCTTCAAAAGAAAAGCCATAAAGTTCAATTTTAAATTTCGATAGCTACTTTTCAATGCAAGGTAGTAAGAATTGGGTTTTTAACGATTTGCTTTATTTGGATTGTGACAAAATTATTGTGTGTATACGATACACATTCCATAACTGTTTGGACTCTTCCAGTGGCTCCGGTTATCCGGGAGAAGCCCAAGGTGCTCCGTCGCGAGAAGGAGGAGAAGGTGGTCATCGAGTGCCACGTGCGTTCCAGCGCCCCTCCCGAGTGCGTGTGGTACAAGGAGAACACAATGGTCAAGCAGGACTCAAAGCACAAGATCCAAATCCGGAAAGTGGAGAAGGGCGAGTACGCTATCCAGCTGGAGATCGAGAAGCCCTCCGCCATTGACAAAGGCCTCTACAAGCTGCAGGCCAAGAATGAAAAGGGCATCATTGCCTCCGAGCCCATCAAAGTCACTTTAGAAGGCAAGTGCAAGATGATCTTTTTTTGATGTTTTTCCCATAATGCAGCAGGCCAATTCCAGATAAACACCTTTAGCTTCAATACACAATAGAAGGCGCAGCAGAAATCAATCACACGCATTACAAAATAACTAAAGCAATCGAATAAAACTACAGATAAAACAATAAATAAACTATACAAGGACAAAAAGTATCTAGCCTCCCAATAACAAGAGTAAATAGTTCTTCCAGTGAAGGCAAAACAGACGGGAAGGTGGTTGGCACTCATCATCAGTTCATGCTTGTTGCAGAGGGGACACGTTGGACTGTTCAAAATTCCAAAAAACAATGAAAATAAACTATGAGAACAAAAAGTTTCTACTCTCCCAATAACGAGAGTAAATTGTTCTTTCAGTCAATGCTGAGCAGACGGGGAGGTAGTCAGCACTCATCAGTTCACAACTGGTGCAGAGGAGACACGTGAGATTGTTCAGAATTCCAAAAAAGCAATTAAAAAACTACAACGACAAGAAGTCTAGCCTCCCAAAAACAAGAGTAAATAGTTCTTTCCAGTCACGGCTGAACAGGAGGGGAGGTGGTCAGCACTCATCAGTTAACCACTGGTTTCAGAGGGGATACGCGGGATTGTTCAAAATTCCAAACATATATAATTGGATGGCTATTTTATCATGTCTCGTCGCTAGTCTAAAAAAAGTCACAGACCTTTCTGTTGGACGATCAGGCAGCTAAGCTATATTCTCTCTCATGATTTATTCTTAACCCACTCCTCAAGTCCGATTTTATGGATACTGTTAACTTTAAGGTTAATAATAGGCTGCTCTGATTCATAAGAAATTATACCGAGAAAAACCTGGGAGACATCTATGCCTCTCTTAGCCAGTGCATCCACAGTCCCATATCCTGGGATGCCTCAAGGGATGGAAACCATTGAATTGCAATTATTTTGTGACATTTAGACAGTTTATGTAAAATGGATCTGCATTCTATGACAGCTCAGGAAGCGGTGGCTTTGCAATAACCTGAAGGCTTACTGCTTGAGTATAAGCAGCAAGGTAGCTCCTTAAGCGCCGCAAAGAAACTCAAATCACCTCCATCTCTTCATCAAAAGCAGTATTGAGTGTTTCTAGAGAAACATAATGAGAAGACAATTCACAATAAATACTAGCTCCAGTTCTGCCATTCACACAAAGCATTGAGCCATCGGTATAGTTCAATCCAACCAGGATTTTTATACCTCATTCATCATCTTCTCTTTCATAAACCATCCTGTACTGATTTCATAAGTATTCCTCATTATCTCTTCTTCTGAGTTAGTCTAGTTAGCCCTCATGTAGCAAAAAAATGTCCATGGAGAGATAAAACAACCAACCATCTTTTGAGTTCACTTCCATAAGTGAACTTGAAAGGATAAATTATAAGTGAGTTTAGTGAGAGCTTAAAATTCTAAAAGTGATTGTGGCTTCCAATTATTTTCATCGAAATCACACATGATGTCACAAGCAGTGCCCAGAAAAACAACGAATTGTTCCTCAACCACTACTACGGTTCTTCTAGAAAAGGCATTTGCTTTTTAGTAAATTGCAAGTAGCGATATTTTATTTTCGATTTTTACCTTTTCTGTTATGCTTAGATAAATAATTTGTTTATCTTTAAATGTGGTAATTTAGTGAGGCACTTTCCCCCAAATGTACCCCTTCATTATTAGTGACCCGGGCGTGATTATATTTGATTCATAAGTTTATAGCAGAGAGATTTCTAGAAGATTTTGTAGAGTGACTAACCTTTTGAGAAAACTACTAACGGTATCTCGACTGTCGATTAAGAAATAAAATAGTGTGTTTGTTGAAAATGAATAGGCGGTTGTGTTAGGCGACACGGCGAAGATAAATAAACCTACAGGTTTTTCCGATATTGACAAGGGAAGCACACTTATGATCAATACTTGGACTGAGAGATTTCTCAGTGTTCCTTTTCATAAGTGAACTTAGAGGGTTATCTTTGCTTTTAAATTCACTCCCGTACAAACCCATTGAGAGAGAGTTAGAGAGAGGAGAGATTGTGCTTTCCTGATTATACTGCCTTGGTAGTCATGAAGGCACAATCTTCAAATTTAGTCTTTAGGGTTACGATTATTAAGATGTGTATATATAAGTGATAATATAGATAAAGAGATAGGTAAGATAGATAAGATATTTATATAAAAGTATCTGATGCCTCATAACGTTGGAATACAATTCGAGCACACTCAATTCACAATTGGTTGAATGATCATACTGTTATAGATCTTGTTAAATATTAAAACCTTGTGTATGTATCAACGTCAACGCTCAACAGTCAACCCGAAAAGACCTAACTTGAAGATTCTGCCCTTGACTAGCCCAGCAGTAAAATAGATAATTTTTCCAATTCTCAAGCTGTCTAAAGTATCTTGTAAAATATGTGAGGCCTTATAAATCATCCTTTCATTAAATTTCAATGCAATGAAATTAATCTTGTCCTTTTTTTGTCATAAAGTTAACTTAAAAACTTTTTAAACTACAGCAAAATATGTAGATTATTGTGTCCCAAACGGTATTCTATAAAATATATTAATTATCATTTTATAGATGACTCGAAAGATGAAGAGGAAGAGGAAGAAGAAGAGGAAGAAGAGAAGAAAGATACTAAAAAAATGTTGAAGAAAGACCAAAAGAAAACAGAGAAAAAGGAAGAAACGAAAGATACTGTTAAGAAAACACTCGAAAAGAAAGAGGAACAAACGACAACTGCAAAGAAAACTCTTGAAAAGAAAGAGGAGTCAACAGCCGTGAAGAAAACCCTCGAAAAGAAAGAAGAGGCAACAGCTCTGAAGAAAACTCTAGAGAAAAAAGAAGAGCAGACTACGGCTGGAAAGAAAACTTTGGAAAAGAAAGAAGAGCAGACGACAGCTTTGAAGAAAACGCTCGAAAAGAAAGAGGACAAAAAGGAAGAACAAACGACGGCTTTAAAGAAGACGACTCTTGATAAGAAAGAGGACAAAAAAGAAGAACAAACAACGGCTTTAAGGAAAACTCTTGAAAAGAAAGAGGACAAAAAAGAAGAGCAAACGACAGCTTTAAAGAAGACGACTCTTGATAAGAAAGAGGACAAAAAAGAAGAACAAACAACGGCTTTAAAGAAAACTCTTGAAAAGAAAGAGGACAAAAAAGAAGAGCAGACAACAGCTTTAAGGAAGACGACTCTTGAAAAGAAAGAGGACAAAAAAGAAGAGCAAACGACAGCTTTAAAGAAGACACTCGAAAAGAAAGAAGAGCAGACAGCTGCAAAGAAAATCTTGGAAAAGAAAGAAGAACAGAAAGAAACTGCAACAAAGAGAGTATTGGACGAGAAGAAGCTGACGGAGACGGCCAAGACAGACGCAGCGAAGAAGGACCTGGCTGAGACACAGAGGAAGGACAGCGATCCCCGATCTACTGAAAAAGTGCCTCTGGACAAGAAGGAAAAAGTTGATCCCAAGGCCGTGGACAAATTCAGATTTGGAGAACCAGAGAAGAAAGATGCCGCGGAAACGAAGACACCTGTAAAGAAGACTTTCAGACGTCCACCTCCGGAACCTGAGGAAAAGGTTGAGCTGGGAAAAATTGTCCTCAAGTAAGTTAGAAAAGTATCCTTAATTTCAATATGAGTTACTTACTACAATGTGTTCATAAAATAACTTTCACACCTTGGAGGTATCTGTAGATAAATCGAATCGACGAAACGAAACCTATTTTGATATTGAGACTTTGAAGACATGGGGAGATGTATTCGGAAGTACAAAATCAATCGTTTTGTACCGAAGTACAAAAGTCGCCCATAGGGAAAAATTTGGCGCTGTTTTAGATTTAACTTCAGATATCTTCAAAGAGTGAAAGTTGTTTTATGACCACCCTGTATTAATAAATAGGAAACATACTCACGATGCAAAAGTGGTTTTTGTGCTCAATATATCGCGACTTACAAGTGAAACACACTAAGTTAAAATTTGCTATATGAGTTTTTTTCTTTTCTAGACCCATTGTAGTGATATTTAGACGGTGAAGTCCCCTAGGTCATTTTTTAACATGAAGGTGAGATTGTTTCTTGAGAAACGCACTGAGTTGACTGAGTTTCTCACCCCTTCATTTTCTCAGAAATGTTTTCTGACTTTGCAAGTCCACCAAATATTTTCTGCATTTGAGTTCGGGTTGCTGCATTTTTGTTATTACTTAATTGAGTTCCATGCCGATGATTGTAAGAATCTATTGGAGCATAAGACATTGTACATTGGGAGCATAAGACAATGCCCCCAAATAAAAATTTTCAGGGGAGAAGTTAAAGTTTCTTTTATCTACTGCTCCCTCAATTACTCAATTTCCTCCACAGCTCCCTCAATTATTTTTTAAAAGTGACCTTTATGATTTACAAACTTATGTGCACTCGGTGTATATATAGGATCTTGCGCCATAAAACAACTACATTCAATCGAATCGGTGTTTATATATGCCCTAAGTTATAGTAGCTAATGTACAGCAACTCGAGGCATCGGTTTGTTTTCCACACATCTACGAACTTAGCCCGAAGTACGCCTATCAATTTTTGCTTTATTTCAGAAATATAACGTGTCAGGACTAAACATTTGTTAGAAAGGGGTTTGCATTAGAAGTTAATTTAGCACTTTTGCACAATTTTCTGAAGCAGAATGAGGACTGCTTGAAAAGTTTCCAACAAAGCCTTTTCATAATGAGTTGTAAGTACTTATACTTACAACTCATTATGAAAAGGCTTCATAATGAGTTGTTAAATTTAAATCATTATTTTTCATCATATTTAGCATCCGAAATCTGATTTTTGATGGCCAGTGGGGCAGAGTCCGGTACACCCTAATAAAAAAATTTTAATTTTGGGAAAAAGTTTTTAATCAATAACTCCTGAATAAAATATGACAATTTCTTTAACTTAAATCTGAGTGAGACGACAGTCTCTATTTTAAGGTCCTTGAATTTTACCGCAAAAAGCCAAGAACAGCAGATATCCCATCCATCTAGCCTTAAACCTCCAAGTGGTTTCACCGAGATACCTCGTTCCTCAATATCTGAACTCTTTTGCTAATGACGAGATATTGCATTGCCGATTTTTTTTTGATGGCAAGATCAAGATCTGGTCAGTTTTCTTCTAATTACGAGATATCTCTTCCGCCAAGATCTGGTCAGTTTGTTAATGACGAGATGCCCCGTCGAGACAACCACTAGGAGAGGGAAAATGGTTTCTTACTATGATTGGCTTGGTTCTTGTCATGCGTAATGGGTATCTTCAACACCTAGTTTTCTCCTCTACCCCATTCTCCTTATTAACGCTAGCATCCAGTGCAGAAAATATGCGCAGTGTGTCCTTGCGCATGGCCTATTACTCTCTCATTTTCCCTCTTTTGTAAAACACTGTCATCAAAGTTTAAGACAGCGTTTGGAGCATTCATACAGAGTTGCCAAGATAGGGCGCAACTGCTCCTTTGGGCTCCTTTTTAATTCAGGGCTAAAATGAGGTATGTTACTGTCTTTGAGGGAAAAAATTACGAATCCAGCTGACATAAGGTTTTCTAAAGCTTCCATAAGCACTATATATATATTTTTGCTTTTGATCTGACCTCGGTATCTCCAGTCATCAATGTTGTGCTACCCTACTGGATGCTGTATTTAGATGTTTCGTTTATAATGAAATTAATAGTTAAATTTCCACGTGATTTTGATGAAATACCTCGTCCATCAAAATATGACTAATTTTGTTAATGACGAGATACTTCGTCATCAAGATATTGACGATTTTTTTATGATGACAAGTTCAATATCTGGCCAGTTTTCTTCTAATGACGAGAAGCCTTTTCGAGACAACTACCAGGAGAGTTAACCGTATTCATGAATGAATGCATGAATTTAACGAATTGTCCCTAAAAGTTTATTTAATTATTTATTTTTTGCAGAAAACGAACGGGCGAGCCTCCGAAATTCACGAAGGGATTAGAGTCCATAGTGAGTAGATAAATTTACCATTATGCTCTATTATATACGTCATATTAAACTCTTTTCTTTCTCTGATTGATACTCCTCAAGCCATTACCGTTCCTTTCTAATGTCTGATTTCTCTTTTCAGACTGTAGATGTAGGAAAATCGGCCGAATTCAAATGCGAAGTCGAATCGAAAGATAAGGCGACTATCACGTGGTATAAGTAAGTTCGAGATTAAATTGAATATTTTTATTCCGAATATTATTATTATATTCAGAATATATTAACAGAAATTTTATTTCTTAGAACTTTTTATTTTCAGCTTCCCTTTTAACTGTCATAAAGACTATAAAGATTTTAATTTAATTAGCCCAGATCACCTTACTGATTGAAAGTGAATGTTTATTGACACGCATGAACACACAATTAAAACTCTACTGATTTGAATTATGACTAATATTTAAGCAAACTGTTCGCATAAAAGTGATCACCGGTGATGAACTTCAGTTCCGTTGCTCTGTCACAATAATGACACAATTTGAGAAAAACTAAGTGTTTTCCTTCTTATTATAAATGAAATATTGATACAGACTGTAGTGAAGAATATAAATTTTATTAAAAACACTCACTTGGACGTTTAGTGCATTTATGAAAGGCTTTTTCTTTCAAGCGAAGTGTAGGTGACGATAGTATTTTTGTGGTGGCAAGCATACTGAATATACTTCCTTCCCCATAAGGCCATACGATGATTTTTATATTAACGTAAATATTTGCAAAAATTTATTTTCTTCCACAAAATTCGTTCTAAACTAGTTAGCTTTGAGTTTCACTCCTAGCTGGTAGTTGAATTCACGTCACACTAGAGCAACACAACGGATTGTTGGCGACGGTCCGCAATCAATCTCGAATTAATTCCTAACAGAAGATTCGGAAATGATGAATTAAACTTTTTGAGCGGAGAACAAGATTTCGATATTAAAAAGCATACTACTGCTATGCGACGGCATTTGCAACACTACTGCCATTTGCATGAATTTATCCCTCAAGTAGATCTTAAAAAGTAAAGCTAAAATAATAATAAACATCATAGCCAAGAAAACCGGTAATGATCTTTCGGGTAATTGTAATTTTCACCAATATCCAAAAGCAGTAATACATAATCTGTTTTCAACCCCTACTTTATATTTTCCAGGTATCATATCAGGGGCAATAGTGTTTTTGTGACGAAATATGCTTTCTGTACGTATTCCGTCAGTTGGTTAGTTTTCGAATGCTATTTCAGGACGTTGCCAATAGAGATTCGAAAGAATGAATTCTGAATCGATGTACACTGCTGGCCACCCAAATTGCAACACCAAGAAAGACAAGAGATATCACAACAAAATTTATTTTGTAGATAACATGTTGACCAAGTATCAAATGATTAAATTTATAGACTTCTGTGAAGTGTGGTTCCTGCCAAAATCAGTAGCCAGAGTAGCCGCCATTGTTGGAGATCACCGCTGCCACACGCCTCGGCATTGATTCAAAGATACTTTGGATGTGTTCTTGGGGTACAGCAGACCAAGCAGCTTCCACACGTTGCCAAAGTTGATCTGGTGTGGAGGCTGGGGATGTATTCTGGGTCAATCGTTGAGCAACCATGGACCACATGTTTTCTATCGGCGAAAGATCCGGAGAGCGAGCTGGCCAGGGAAGCAATTCAATCTGGCGATTGACGAAGAACCCTTGGACAATGCGTGCCACGTGTGGTCGTGCATTATCCTGTTGAAATATGGCTGTGGGCAAGCCCTGAAGGTAAGGAAGGACAACTGGCTCCAACACCTCGGAGATGTAGCGCTAGCTGTTTAAAGTACCGGCAATGCGTACTAGAGGAGTGCGAGAGTGATATCCAATACCGCCCCATACCATAATACCCGGTGCAGGACCAGTGTGGCGGTGCATAACGCAGCTGTTAAGCATCCTCTCTCCACGGTGTCTCCAGACTCGAATCCGACCATCGTGGTGTTGCAGACAGAAGCGTGACTCGTCAGTAAAGACAATTTCATTCCATTCTGCCGTCCACATCCTTCTTTCATCGCACCATTGGCGGCGGAAACGTCTGTGGTTCTGCGTCAAGGGTAGACGAAGCAATGGACGTCTTGCGGACAGACCACTCTGCTGTAAACGGCGTCGAATGGTACGCGCAGACACTGGATGATGCGGTACAGACTGAATGTGCTGTGCTATGGTTCGTGATGTGGCTGAGCGATCCGTCACTGCCATACGCACAATATGCCTGTCATCACGTGAAGTGGTGCACTGAGGTGGATGCGATCGAACACGTCGGTCCGTCGTACCCTCCTGCATCCAACGATCACATATCCGCATTACAGTTGTTTGGTTTCGTCCAACACGACTACCGATTTCCCTGAAAGATAATCCACAATCTCGGTAGGCCACTATCCTTCCTCTGTCGAACTCGGATACTTGATCAAAAGATGATCGCTGTTTTCTACAAGGCATAATTGACCGTTTTTTTGAAAAAACCACAAGAAAAACACAATTGCCGTACTTGAAATCGTCGAAATCTCAAAGCCTTAAATAGCGCTTTGAAGTGGCGCCACAGGCGCGCGTGATGTGCGTCTGCGCTGAAATTCTAATCATTTGCATATCTCACCTCCGCTAATGCATGTTGTAAATTTCATATTATTTGCATGCTTCCTTCAGGGTGTTGCATTTACTGTGGCCAGCAGTGTATAATAGTTGATTAGTCAACGAAAAAAAGTCGCCAAATCGGTGATAAACTACATTTTAAGGTAATCCTGATATACATGGTGTTTCGCAAATAAGTGGCCAAATTGTAACGGGTGGTAGAAGGATTCAAAAGAAACATTTTCGTCAAGAATGTGTGTCCTGAAATGCCGCTTTTAAGTGGTAGAGAACATTGTTTAGGTCAGTCGATAACATAGTTTCTGTGACATAAAGCGCCATTCTCCACGGATTTTTAACGGCATGCATCGATACACTAATTCGGAGCTTGCAGTTGAAAATTCTAGGCTGGAATGACACCTTACGCCACAGAAACGATGTTATCGACTGACCTGAACAGCGCCTTCTACCACATAAACGCAGTATTTCCGTACACACATTCTTTGACAAAAATGTTTATTTTGGGCCCTTTTACTACCCTTTACAATTTGGCGAGATATTTTCGAAATACCGATATGTATCATGCGAGAGTATTTGGATAACAGGAAGTAAAAGATCGTTTTCCGTCAGGTTTACTTGTTTGAACTGAAAATTTCTTCTCATTCGATAGAGAAGTATGTACCAGCATAGATCCAAAATGCAGTGAATGATATGTTCAATTTTTTCACACTATAGAAACCGCCTCGCTATCGATGAACCCAGACACTACCGCATTTCTTATGAAGGAAAAGTGCCCTCTCTCTTCATGCAGAAAACAACTCTGGACTTCAGCGGGGTATACACTTGCGAAGCAACCAACTCGTTTGGCAAGCAAGAGGTCTCAGCCACACTCTTCGTCAAAGGTAGGTGGTAATTTTCTACAGGGATCAAAAGTATCCGAACTTTGGCCAGAAAATGAAACTATTATGGGGATGAGGGGAGGACACAGGGAAGCCCATCAGTATGAAATAATTAACACTATCTCAATGATTTAAACAAAAAGCACAGGATCTACAGCAAATTAGGTTCAAAGTGACATATCGAAAGTAGATGACGGCGTCATCGTTGTTTGCCTTCATGGAAAGCCGTCGGGATCTCTTTCCATCCGTCTGTATGTTTCTACATGGAAATTAGAAATATTTGGGTGTTGTCATCTCAAGAACGGAAGTCATGCGAATGCTCCGTTAGCTCGGCCCTTATCCATCTGTATTTCTCCCACACTACTTTACGCATCTTCTTCAAAACTTGTTCCCTTCGAAATGGACTCTTTCTGACCCGACATATTTCGCTTACTGATGAAAGCTTTTTTCAATGCCATTTTGTAAGACCTCCACCATGTGCTTTATCGCACTTTTCTTGATTTCTGCTGTGTTCTGAATTTTGCCTTTGCCAGTTATCTAAATGGCTAAATGTCCTATGGACTCATGTCTGGGAACCAGCAGGACTATCCGAATCTGTTTACAACCATATTTACCCCCTTCCCAAAATAAAATACCCGAACGAGATGCAATGCGTGTACCAAAAAATAGTGGTGAGAAATATTTCAATTACCATTCTCTGCGACTTGTGGTTCATTTCATTTTAACAACTTCTCGTAGACGATGGATCTTAAATCGTGGCCTTATACTGGACAGAATTAGCCGAGATATCCTACAATTGGTGCTCACGGACTCTATTTGCGTGCAGTGGACATTGCATTTTAATTGATTTGCTGACAAAGGCTTGCATCTCAGATCTTACCACCCCAGAAATTTACTCCTTGTGCAGAGAAAAGCCACAAAACATGTTCTGACCCTTCTCCACATTCTTGGTGCCCCTCAAAGTGCTCTCGACTGTCATTCCTTTTTAAGTGTTCAAGTTTTCACTAGACTGCTCTGAAAAGATTTTAACGTGGGCACATAAGACATGACTTTTGTGAAAGGAGTTAACTATGTAACTTGTCCATGCTCCTCAACCCCAGAAACCTTTTCCAATATTTTAGAATGCATCAGTATCTCTGTGGGACAGCTTCTGATGATCAGGATTCGGTCGCTGTGAGACTTATACAATATGGTCTTTTGGACTTGGTCTGTGGCCTGACTATAGGGTTTAATTACAAAACAAACGATGGATAACAGTCAGTTAATGATCCTTGTTAACAGTTTGTCCAAAAGGAGCGTACTTATAATAAATTGGCCTGGATTAAAAAAATGTTAATAAGATCTTCAGGTTTCATCGTCTGTCACCCAGGCGTTGTCCAATGAGATGCCTGTGACTTTGTTTCAGAGTAAATAGTAATTTCACAGATATTTGACCTTGTTTTGGTGATATATTAATGCTTGGTTGAATGGAAGTGTGAAATGTTTAGCTTGTCCTCGAGGTGCTTGCTAGAAAACATATGTTCTAATAATTTTCTTCTCTATTTTGAAAATATAATCCTACTCTTTGAAAACAGTTATTCGCAAATGTACGCACTACACAAAAGTGATGACATGAGCGAGGTGTGATTTTGAAGCGAGTAATATATTTTTCCTGAGAAGATAGACTTCCTAGTTAAGAAAAACATCGCTAAAAATCCCATAGTTTATGATCTTGTGGGGCCGCACATTACTAGATGTTCAGGGCGGCGAATTGGACACGCACATGGGCTATGCAATCTAGAAAAAAAATCACATATGTGCAATAGAGTCCTTTGTTGCATATGTCGAAGTCCTGTCTCCAATTACTTGCAGTTAGTTTAATACAATGAAAAATAAGGTCGGGTACTTTTCGATTAAATTTCATATTTCTTTTCACTGTTCGTAAAGAGATAGAGGGTGTTTATTTCGATACGTTTTTGTTTTCTGTTTACTGTAGAATATATAGATGAGTGATGGTTTAAGTACATTTGTATTGCTGATAACTCACCATTTAAGCTAATATATTAAGAAATTAAATGGCGGAATTTCGCATAAAATGATACTTCTAATAAAACAGATTTAACAGTACTAAACCATTTGAAATTCAAATACTAACGATTATAGAGAATTCTGCCTCATTAAATCCTAGTAATGCAGTTGGGATGAACTCATGCCTTCTTTATAAGTGAATTTTGCAGATATTTTTCTAATGTAATTTTTTCCCGAAATAATTTCAGAACCAGGAATGAAAATGCCAGAAATCAAAGATGTTGAGGAACGAAAAGCTACTCCTCTGGAACCTATGGTAAGTCGTATAAATATGTAATTGCTTTGTGTTATACACTAAAAGTTCATGATTTTCAGTTAAATAAGATTTTGCGCAGAGCTACCATTAAACTTTTGAAGTCATGATAAAATTGTTGTACAATTTTCACAGAATAACTTTTATCTAAAAAGGTTAAGTATGTAGATTGATAGAAATATACGAAAGTGTGCATGAGTTATTGCGAAATACGTATTCAAAATTTTCGATAAATTAACAAAAATCGATAAGTCCATGTGCATTTATTTTCCACATATTGTTAAAACTTTAATTCACATAATAATTTGTATACATATGAATCAAATTAACACCATATTTGGTAAGTATATCGAGCAAGTAAGCGCAAAACTTTTATACTAAAACACGTAAAATATTGCAAAAACGTTCAGAATAAGCAACACCTTAAGCCAAAATTTCAATATTTGTAAGCATGATGAATTTCTAATTTTCACTTAGATGTATACAACAGGTTACAAGGATTATCGAAAAATTTTTTAAGGAAATCAAGAAAAAACAGAAGTTTAAAATCAAAAGAATGTCAAAAAATCCCAATTGAAGAAAAGCTAGTTTTTGAAGTAAAAATACCATACTTATCTTCTACGCTTTATGTTATTGTCCATGCAGCTCTCAAAAACGATCACAATTGGAAAATTCTTTTACTAGTTATAGAGTTTTGATGCAAATTATTTTTTAAATTAAAAATAATATAATCGATTTTGGTGATTTGAAAGTCTACTGTCCCTCTTGTGATTCAACAAGATTAATAAAGTCTAATATGATCTTCACCAGCCCATCTTCCAATCACAAGAACCACAGAAGAAGGCAGCCGAGGTAAAGAAAGTGGTCAAGAAAAAGAAGAAAGTTCCCGGAAAAACTGCTGAAAAAGAAGAAGAGGAGTCACCTGAAAAGGAAAAGCCCGAAGTCCCAGAGATCAAGACAGAGGAAGACCCAGCCAAGTACCGGGCACCAGTGACCATTGTCAAGGAGGCCACGCCGGAACCTACTGCCAGAAAGAACTCACTGGATCTTCCAGCTCCTGGTAGCCGCAGGGGGTCTGGTAACCTTTTGAGCTTCACACCTCCTGGAGGCTCCAGGAGAGGATCCATTACTCTCATTGCTGACGAAGTAAGTTATCCGAACAGAATTTTGATATAGTTAAGTTAAAATACTTCCTGAGTTCAGAGACAAGCAAACCTGGTCCTCTGACCAATACAGGAGGATTTGAAAATGACGATAATTACGAATGGATTTAATGTAGTATGTAGTCCCAAACTTTATTTACTCAGCGCCCCCTTTTCAAAGACAATTTTTTCCGCCGCTCTCTCTGAAAAACCCTATTTCAACTAATAATAAATTGCAAGTGTAGCTGTGACTATAAATTTTGAATTTTCAAGCAACATATTTATGTTGCTGTATGTGTAATTTTAAAATTTCAAGAAGCTAATTTGGAAATAAAACAACTTGTAACTTAAATTATAAAGCTATTTATTAAAAATCAAATAACAAAATAAATTGTTCATAATCACACTAGATTGCTCACTATTATTGGTAATTAATATCAACCAAATCAGTAAAATTAAAGATAATCAACTAATGAGAAAAATAAACCTAGTGTTTTGCTACTAATATATTAGGCTCTATTTTCGTTAGCAGCATCCTCAAATCTCCACAGTCAACTTCAATGTATTAAAATGCTAAGACTCTTTCGTAAATGATATTAGAAATTTGAAATTTTTTGTAGCTGTTTTTTGTGATGTATTTGGTAACTTTTTGCATGGATAAGAATTTAAATGAATATTCAATTCTTTAAAAATTAATAGAATTAATTACGACTGTTTTTTCACCCTTTTCATAGTGTCTAATAAAAATATTTATAAATAATGAATAACAGTAGTACATGTGTGCAAAACCCATGCACAAAATTATGGGAAATGCTTCAAGGTAAAAAGAAAAGAATATTCGAAAAAATTAAATTAAAAAAAGGGTAGGAATTTTAAAGAATGAAATGTTAAAAAAAAATAATTTTCAAATTATTGTTTATGGGGGTGAAAAATGATTTTTCTTCTTCGATAATGTATATTTCATATTATCGGAATAAGGAACACTTAAAACAATTTCTTGGAAATGTAAAATCAAAAATAGAAATGGTACTATGTACCCTTAATTGAATTGAATATCAATAAAAACTCCTAAAAGTATATAGAAAAAGTCATAGCTACTAACCTTTTACTCCAAGAAATTCTATTAGTAGCCCTGAAAAAATGTGGATAATTTCTAAAAGGATGTAATTTTATGAAACTAAAATTTTGTAAGATATTTGGCAAGTCGCGAGGAGATCTAATAAGGATAAGACTATGAGCACATTTATAAATCTGCATGTATATTAATCAATTATATTGAGAAATTACTTTTCTCTCAGTAAAATTGCAATCGGAAATTGATAAAAAATGCAACATTTAATTTTGTTTCTTGCAGAAAGGATTGCTGACTGATGAGAAAGGCAATGTGAAAAAATTGAGACCAGGAGAAGTTCTTGAAGTGAGGCAGAAGCGCAAAACAAGCACAGACATGCGACGTGCAAGGTATGCTGCTAATTTTTTACTATTGACTCGTGTACTAAATGCATTTTCTCGGTTATCCATTGTTGTTGCTTATCCCCTGCTCTTGAAAATGCTAGACCACGTCCAGAAAATCTTATCACCTGAGCATAATGAACATGATCTTATCAACTGAGCAGGGGTTGCAAGCGAGGCAGTAGGGGAGCAAGATAGAAAAACGTTGTTTCTCTATAAAATCATGCGTTTGGTGCATCCACATCTGAGTCTCGCCTGAGCAGTTTGCAATTATCTGGGACCATTAAACTGAAGGGAAAATCCACTGCGCTTAGCTGGATATCAATGATGAGTAGGGGGAGTTCGAGGGCATTTAACCAAGAACTGAACCTTTGATGCAGTGATCTGTCCATCTTCTGTCTTTTTGGGTGCCTCTCTAAATGAAACTGCAACTATTTCCCATCGCTATAGTTCGATGTTATCTCCTTAATTACTTGACCGTATCTGAAACTTAGCCAAACCTTATAGTCAGGGCTATGCCTGTTTCATATAGTAAATATATGAAACAAGCAATTTAAATTGGAATCATAGCTGACAACATCAGTAATTAAATATTAAAATATGACAACAGTTTATTTTGCTAGTATTGATGACTCTATTTTGCCCTTGCAAAGACTATTGATTCACATTGTAACGAAGGAAGTAAGCAGAGCTTGAAAAGGAAATATTAATTCAACATGAGTAGCAAAAATTCAACAGAACTCAAACATACTTTACGAAACATTTTCATGCAACTTAAACATTTTGTTTTACAAATGCAGGAAAGGTTTATTTTATAAGGTTATTTAAATATTGAGGTATATTTATTGCTGTGCGAATCGTAAAATAATTATAATTATCATCGACCAATACTCGTCCATAAATGGAAAGCTGGTGGAAAGAGTTATATATTGTTTAATCAAACGCTTTCTTAAGTATGCGAAGGCTTTCTAAAATATCTACTTCAAATAGCAAGGAGAAAGCAAGACTGATGTTACAAAAATGCTAGAAATTGTAATTACATCATTTCAGCTTACCAACTGTGTTAAGGTATACTTACCTACCTACCTACAAAACACTAATTCATAAATTGTACCCTTAGCCATATTAAGAAGTTGAAACATCCAACTCCAGTTAGAATATATTACAAATCTACGGCAATTTTGGGAAGTCCCTCATACTTTGCGAATAAACTAGGCTTATTTGTTCCGAGACTGGACTTATTCGCCGAGAACGGTGTGTTTATTAAATTGCTGCAACTAATTTTTGAATGAAGTCCATTATTGTTCATAAATTGAAAAATATAATCGCATAGCCATTAATATAACCTTGTTTTTTTGTTTGTAGTCTTTCAGAAATCGAAGAGCGAATCGACAAACCTTCCACACCATTACGCAAGATCCCTGAAGGAGAAGAATGTGCACCAACTATTGTAGATTACCAGGAGAACGTAACTGCTGTAGAAGGTACGTTAGCTCCAATTTTCGTTAAATGGTATAGGTAGAAGACAGCATAACCAAGATTTTATTTTGGAGGATTTGCAAGTAGATTATATCGAACGGCTAAATATTTGCCAAGATGGTTTGACTCTTGATGTAATCGCATTCAGTACATAACAATTTTACTTGATTAATATTGCTGAGTGCTTTAAGGTTTATGACTACGGTGTTGAAGACCTTCGCCTCTATTGTTCGAGTTTTAGGCTTTGCTTATCTTTAGTGAGTAGAATAGTGTTGCTGATGTATAGAATTTGTAGATTAGAAATACGATTAGTTCTTTGGTTGTAGTTTTAATTTCAAATGCTTGTGTCATCAGATTGTAGAAGTTACCTGCATAATGTGTTCGAAGTTTTAAGATGTTTTGAGTAGCTTTTCATGTTCGTTATTGTATTTTCCGCAAATAAGTAAAATTATGATCTGAAGAATATTCTTTACAAGTAAGACATTTCACTGATACTTCGAGGTTAAATCGGTATAATAAGGAGGATGTAATTAATAAGGAGGATGTAATTAGTATTTTAATTGTGAATCTGGTATATAAAATATCTTCTCGTCTATTTGACCATATGTAAATATTTGTGAATTAGAAATATTTGTTCTACTTGGGAAAAATGAATGGAATATTGATATTTTCAGGCGCTACTGCCTATCTGAGTGTTCAAGTGGAGGGTAATCCCACGCCCGAGTTCAGGTTCTACAAGGAGAACTCTGAGATCTTCGAAGGGGGTCGCTACAAAGTGGTGACCGATGCAGAGACGAATACAGTGTACTTCTGCATCCGAAAGGCCAAGTCGACGGACGAAGGCCGTTACAAGATCGTCGCCTACAACAAACTGGGTGAAGACAGTATCGAAATGAGCTTGTTTGTCTCAGGTACGTAATGTTTATAGAGTGTGTTCTATTGAAAAGGAAGTGTGAAGCAATATTGAGTTAAAATCTATGTATCGCCATCACTAGGACATCAAACTTTTCTTAACAGAATAAAAACAATAATCCCTAAGTACAATGCATTGAATTGTATGTAATTCAGCTATTACAACTAACAACTTGTAGTATTTTAGTGCAACACAGATTTATGAAGCTATTCCTTCTCGTAGATATTGTTTTAGTAATGCTTCTAGTGGAATTGACTTAATCCTTCCAATGTTTCGACGATATATCTCGTTTAAGATCTGACCAATTTTGCTAAGGACAAATTATATCATCGTGATAAAACTACCCTATTACTCCAAGGGGAATGAAAATACAAGTAGGAAAAACAAATTATCGCTTGCGCAGAACTGATGACAGTTTTGAACAGGTTTTGGCGCCAGAGATTGGACACTACAGAGCAATTTCCGAAGAAAAGATAAATCACAAAGAGCGGTTAAAATTGCTTTTCTTGAGTAGTGAAACTAATATTCTCGTTGCGTAATATTTGGGTGGTGTAGATAAACATTTAGATTGATTGCTCGGGACTAGATTGTCAGGCAATAGTAGCTTATTCCATATGATGTATTAAATTTTACAAAGGATAGGGCGCTATGTTTGTGTTCAATGTATTGGAACATGCCGTTAACTCACTGGTTATCCATTACTTTTGCACAAACACGTTGCAGTGTTTAAGCACTGTCCGCACTTCCAAATGTTCAGTGTTGAAAGTAACTTGTCTGAAGCCACATGAAAAATAGAAGGCAGAGTTGGTGAAGATAATCAGGTAGAGTTGGTCAGAAAAACACAGTCAGGAACCGTTAAAGTCTGAAATGAGCGACTGCTGCTGTTGGGAAATCCGGGACGAGATCCGTCTTGTCAACGAGTGGATCTGTTACAATCTGCAACTTGTGAAAGTCTAGATATCTCTCTTAGTTTGAAACTCTTGGTGGTACAAAGAAAGGTCTTAGATGAGACAAAGACGTGAAAGGCTTTTAGAAGAAATTAAGACACTAAATCATACATTAAGATACGTAAAAATCACAATAGGTACATGATTATAACCTGGAAACAGAATCTAAATAAACAAATTAAAATCACAAATTTGGAAACAGCTGTACATGGAAAGTTGTTTACTTTTAGTTACTTCTGCGGCAAATATAAATCATATGTAGTACGTTTTCATCTCGGTAACTGATTCTCTTGAGGTTTTTAAGAGCGTTTAAACATGAGCTAATGTATATTAGTCATCTATAATTAGAAAAATTATAAACAATGAACATCGCATGGATTAAATGGAAGAAAAAACTACTATATATATTCTCTATTATTATTTATCCAGTAATATACAAAACAACAAAAACATTGAACATATACGACTTGCGCTGAAAGTTATTTGATTTAAAATGCCTTCATATTTTCGATACTCCATTTTTACAGAAAACTAATTATTTGATATTTTTTCATTATATGAGCCGTAATGTATTTATTTCATCCGGTTTGACATAAAACAATTTTCCATGCTTTTAAATAATTGTGATATTTTAATTTTCAATATTTTACATTTTCAGACGAAAGTGGAATGGACTTTAGATCAATGTTGAAGAGAAGGTACTAATATTATTTACTTACCTAAATGATAATTTCATTTCGCAATCATTGTCACGAGCATGTGTCATCTGAATACATGTTTCATCTGAATATTTCTTTTTTTTCACAGGCAGTACGCCAAATGGGGACGAGGGGACCAGGACCCAGACTGGGGTGGCTTGAAACCTGCTGAGCAAGAGAGGAGACCTTCTATTGGAGATCTTAAAGTAAAATTAGTATACAGTCTTATTTCCGATTTTGAATAAAGCAGAACTCTAGATCAGTGATTCCCAAACTTTTCAGTCCCAGGAACCCGTTGAAAATTATCGCAGAACCCTTGAGATTATGAAACTAAATAAGGGATATGTAGACAGACCTGGCACGAGGCTATGGTGATTCTTATTTTTCATCTTGATCAGTTGAAAGATCTACAAAAGGATCTTTTCGTAGCATAAGAGAGATATTAGTCCCAGCGAACAGATTCATTATCCACGTATCGCACCCCAAATAAATTTTTAGTTTTATGTGTAGAAAGATTAAATATAACCTTCTGCTTGTTGCAAAACTGCCATAATTATAGATTACAGTAGAAGGCAGTTTTGTAGCATGCAGAAGCATATATTTAGCCCGTTTCCACTTATAAAACTAGAAATTCATCTTTTTGAGTTTTGGCTCTATTGTAGCTGGGGTGGTAGTACGATATCACGATCAACAATCACAGGGAAATACACCTTTAGCTGCAAGTGCAGTTGCTTATTTTTTAGAACATATAATGGATATTTTGAATAATAATTTTTAGAATGAAACAATTTTTTTAGAACGCGAATGGATAGGTGAAAATCAAGGAATATTTAATTATTTCTTGGAAGTTTTCTATTTTGGATAGTGCAATATTGTATGTTTTCCGCGGGCTTGCGGGAGTCCTCGCCCCCTCCGTTTGGTAATCATTGCTCTCTGACTCAAGAACATAAACTTTATAAGACAGACAAACAATTGAATCGTTTGTTTTCAAAATATGACATGTCCTTAGCTTCTGTGGTGCACACAGGTGGGGTGGCTGTGGAATTTCAACCTCCCCAAACGAAAAAAGTTAAATGATTAGATTTGATAATATCACCAATTGAGAGGTTTAGATTTGGAAGAAAATTCTTAGAAACCTTCACTACTGACTCTACATTTTACTTTACTGTAAATTTTTATTATAATGCCGGTAAATTATCTACAAAACATTTAACGCAACTTAAGTACAACTGAAATCAAAACAATGCTCACAATCATGAAATTAGCACTCAGGTTGAGGGACTTCCTTCCAACTCAGCAAAATTATCCTTAAGGCAACTAGTGACTTCTACTTCTAACTACTAACGAGAACAATAAGGTACAATATTTTCAAAACACTGGACTAGTGGTTGTGTTGAAGAGGTACCTGGCAAACCACGACTAGATGCAATGGCTACCTTTCACATTAGAACTGGGCATTATTGTCTTGCAGCCAATCTGCATAGTATTGCCATTGTTGCCGAGCCTTTCTGCCCGCTTTGTAAACAGCCTGACCCTATGGACAGATCCCACTGGCTTCGCTGCAAAGCAATCTATAGGGATTCTGAGATTTCCCGATACTGGAGAGCCAGAGAACTTTTAGGGCGGTTATTCCCGTTACACATTTCTTTTCGTACTTTTTCTTTCATGTTTTCATGCAGAACTCGTCTGCGCTGTATTGTAATAGTTTGTGTTTCAGTTGTAGTGTTGTATATCTTCTGTTTGTATTTTACCTTGACTATTAAAAATAAAAAAGAATCAAGAAATTAGATTGTCTTTTTCAGAGAAAGTCTATTTTCTTGGTTACTCACTTTTGCTCTCTTCAAAAATCATGCTCAACTCTTAACTATTCGTCATATATTGATTTCCCTGTTCTGTCTTTTATCACCACCGTCAAAAATTTTCAAAAGTACAATTGAGGCACTGAGAGCAAGAACAGCATAATTAACAAACTCGACAATAGTGAAAAGGATGATTATAAATACAAAAATCAAACATTCTTGATTTAATACCTACAAAGGTATTGCTAAAGAGAAATACTGGAACTCTTTGTTAAGGTCTCAGTTGCCACAGTACCTACCGAAAGCAATAGGAGTCTCTTGTCTACCGACGCCGTTTATAACTCACAGGCAACTAGTGCAGGGGCAAGTCTAATGAGCCACGGAGGCTCCCTGTTTTGTTTGGACCTTGCGCCATTAAATACAAATCCAATCTAATCCGCTCCCTTCAGATTCGCAGCTCATTTTTATCTTGAGTTCTTTCCTTCTAATATTTGTTTTTTTTGTAGAAAACGGACTTTTTCGTGAAGAAACTTGAAGACCAACACGTGAAAGAGGGTCGCGACAAGAAAGTCCGTTTCGAAGCCGTGTTCTCTCGCGGCAATGCAAAACCAAAATGGTTCAAGAACAAGCAAGAGATCTACATGGGAAAACGCTATCATATCACTGCACAAGGAGACCTGCATGTTCTAGAGATCAATCATCCCACAATGGACGATGAAGCTAAATACACGATCCAGTTCAATGAAGTCAGTAGTGGTGCTTACTTAGAAGTTGATGGTAAGTCCTTCTGTTTTAAAATTTAAATGTTTACTTGTATTCACGGGAATTGAATACGTCTCATATAGAGAGTTTTAAGTAATTTATCTGGAAAGCTGTCTTTTGTTTGTATTCTATCACTTTCCGGGTTTTTATACACACACAGACACAAAAATTAAGGATAATGCAATCCGAGATGAATCCATCCCGTGCCCAATTTTCTAGTGGACGGTTCTAGTCAGTCCAGTGGACGGTTGTAAATAATTATACCTACTTTCAATTATGAACTACAAACATAAAAAGAATAATCGAAAATGCAACTATAATGAGATGCCTCTTGTGTCAAATGCCTGAACCAAAGTACCTCAAACGACAAATGAATACTCCACAAGCTATGTGAAATAAAATAAGAACGCCCTTATTTCGCGGTGCTACCGTTAACCTAAGAAATGTTGAAAAATATGTAAGTGAATATGTTGTAAGTTTTAGTTAACACAAAAAACATTTCGGCTCTGTTAAAAGCAAACTAATAGGGAATGTTTTGTACTCCGACCCTAACACAAGCCTCACAACTTGTAGAGATGCTTTCCAAAAAGCTGTTCAAGAGTTCAGTCCCATTCACTCACAAGAGCACGTCTTTGTTCTTCTATGGTTCTTGATTGTTTAGGAAGACCGCAATGCGACATCCGAGAGTATCTCAAGCATGCTTTGTTGGACTAACCCTCCAAGTGGCTTCGACGAGATATCTCGTCACAAAGATATCGCCAATTTTTTTTATGATGAAGGATCAAGATCTGATCTTTCATCATGATCATGATCAAGATCAGTTTTCTTCTAATGACGAGATTCCTTTTTCAAGGCAACAACCAGCAGGATTAAGATCAGGTGGCCTTTCTTGATAAGAATTCAGAATTATCTTTAATTTTTGGACATGTGTGTAGTACAAGGTCTATAACCCCCAGTTCTTAGAGTTTGGAGATTCCTGACTATTTACGTAAACATCATAAAGATATTTATGTAATTCCTTTTTAATTGTACAGTTTCGAAAAGATCTTTCCTATTAAGGAAAAAATTAATAAAAATTAAAGATAATTCCTAAAGGTATAATTTGGACATTTCTTTCTACGAAAAGTCGCTTAAATATTGTATAATACATTTGTTGTTAATAGTACGTTGTTTTGCTCTAGAGCGACGTTAATTCAACTACCTACGTGCATTTGTTATTGTGAAAAAACTATTGAGGGGAAAGAGCAAAAATTTTTATTTATCGTAGGTTAATAATTTTAAGTAGGTAATTAACGTCGCACTAGAGCAAACCAACGGGCTATTGGAGACTGTCCATGATCAGTCCCGAAGGGAAAGATCCAAGATTTATCGTATGAAATTGGAGAACCGATTTCTATCAAAATACATGAAGGTTGCTATTCATACTTTATCCGAATATTAATTTATTTATTAACTCACACCTTTGCTCTAAATCCCATAACAGCATCAGGATATGTGAAAATACCTGTGAATTACTTTAGAATCGAATGACTTAGGAACATAGCTACCAACAAGGAATTGAGGATTAAAATTATTGGCTTGACGAAATTCATGGAGATTCATTGGGACTTGATTATCCGAAGTGATTTATTATCTAGTGTGCCTGATTGTAAATTGTATATGCTATTTTACGATATAATATATAAGACTTCATAGGATAGATATAGCATAACATTCTGGGTAGATATCTACCTCGGTGCTAAGTTCTGTTCATCCCGGATACTATCATTTAAATTGGTACAGTGTCTCACTGAGGAGCTTATGCTGGTACTAGTTAGTATTACAGTGTGTGATAGTGTGAATTCATTCTAATTTGGTTTTCAATGTATCTCCAACAGCTCCAGATCCAGTGTACAAAATCATTAAGAAGCTTCCTGCAAGAGTTGACCAGTACACACTCAAAGAAGCTGTTATGGAGTGTACTTGCAATTCGTCTAAGGCACCTGTGAAATGGTACAAGGGTGATCAACTAATCCAGGTAATTTCCTTTTTAAAATTTTCAACAATCTCAAGTGTTTTACAACTCATCGTCAGGTTGGGAATCAACATATTTGCCCAGAATAAAATTTTATTTAAAATGAGTAGCTTTGGGGTTAAAAAATAGGAGTCAATATATATAAGAGTATAATTTAGAAATAAGAGAGAGTATAATTTAGTAAAATAAATAAATAATTATAGTAAAAATAGAGTATAATTTAGATCTCTCTACCTTATTGAATCTCATTTTCCCTTAGGAACAAGTTTAATTCAATTGGAATCGATTACCCAAGACGTAAGTGTTCGCCAGAAATATTCTTTTCCATGCTAAATAAAACAGCCTCTTCCAACTGCTATAAATAAGATGGGGCACATGCATCCTATGAATACTACACTGCTTTTTCCATTGAAGGAAATAACGTATACCAAGGAAATAAATTTTAAGTCATTGTCATGCGTTTCAGGACCCAGTCCATGACGATACGATCCATTGGCATGTTGCACGCTATCTTTTTGAAATAATACATTGCCAGATAGGTATATTGTATATAGATGTCATATATTGATACATCTGGCTTACAATGATGGAACAAAAGCTTAACTCATTGTCATGTGCTTCTGGGATCAGTCCATGACGATACGACCCATGTGGTATATTGTACATAATCTTGCGGAAATTGACAGAAGGGTATATCTTACATCGATGTCATATACGAAGAAGTCAGATTTGCAACGATGCCATGTCCAAATGAGCCCCTGTAGTATTCATAAATTCATCAATAACCCGATGAATCAATAGTGTGCCACTAAACGATTCTAAGTTTTAATGCATTAATAGTGAACGAAAAGTTGTATCGAAATACACATTGTAAATGTAACCCTCACCAGATCACTGTTACAGAATACATAAGTATAGAAGTATATTAGTAAATATTTCTTGGTAGTTTGATGAGTATTATGTATTTGCTTTTATAGTCCAGTGAGAGATATGTATTGGACTCTGATACTTTTGGGCACAAAACTTTGAAAATCCAGAACTGTCGACTGGAAGATTCTGATGATTACACGTGTATGATCAACGAGGAAGAGAAGACCACAACTAAACTATTCATTTCAGGTAATATACAACGCTTTCTAAGGAAGCAGTTAATTAAAATTAAGATTCATCAATAACAATTTTTTTTTTAATTTCAAACAATTAAAATTTACAACTTTAAAGGAATAAAACTTTTAAAACAATAAATGCTTTTGCAAATTTAAAACTCTAAAAACTTTTAATACTAAAAGAGTAAAAGCTTTTAAAACTTTAAAACGATAAAAATCTGTAAATTTTCTGACTTCCTGATTGTAAAATTATTTAAAAAACGACAAGTCATAGAGATATTTCATTCAAATGAATCAGGCCACTCTTTACTATGGCACAGAAGTATTCCTAGGTGCTAAATAGACAAGAATTTATGCAATAGGTGTTAAAAGACACTTGAGTAGTTTAACTTGGTTTGAAAACCGGTAATTAAATACCAGTAAAAACCAGTTTTGCAATTCCTTGCAAATTGCTGCTAGCGAAACACCATTACCGGTTTTCTTAATCACGATATTTTCTTAAAAAAAATTAAGCTTTATTTGCTTTGTTTCTAATATCTTACTTCAGTGATAAATTTATTCGACGACAGTAGAGGCAAATTCCCTCAGTATGGGATGTTATGCATGTCGTGCGAAATTCACATCCGGTCAAAAACTCATGTTACAGAAAAGAGTAAACTTGAAAACTTAAGAAAACCGGTATTGAGAATTTTTGTCGTTAATTTACTGGTATAAAATGTCAGAAATTGCAAATCCTATGTTCAATGGCTTTTTAACATTTCCAGAACAAAAGTTCCAATTCATGCGTCCGTTGAAAAGTTTAAGGGTTTTGGAAAAAGAAAAAACGGTTCTGGAATGTGAAGTGGACGAATACGACGCCCCTGTCAAATGGTTCAAGGGAGACATAGAATTGGTGAAGACCAAAGACAAAAAGTAAGCAAAAATAATTCTTAATAGCCATTTAAATTTATGATATACCCAAAAACGAGTTTCAATTGTCTTTAATTTTAAATTATGTATGATATATTGGCATGCTCTAAAAATAATGGTTTTCTAAGCAGATTCTCTAACTTCTAATTGTAAAAGATGCATTCCCTTTCAATAATTTAAAATAATCGGAGAGAAATTATTTGTGTTTGCGTGTGAAGTACAAAACTGTTCGTTAGTCTAATAAATTTTGTTCTGGAATTTTCATTTGGAACTGAATGTTGTCCTGATTGAAGCTGAATAACTGAAATGAACTTAAGTACGGAAAAAAAATCTAACCATTAGATGTGGTTATTTAGTAGTTAAATTAGTTGTAAAGTAGAAATTAGATGTGGTTATTTAGTAGCGTAGAAATAATACTCGCTACTTGGAAATTTGATAACGCTCAGGTAGTTAGAACGTTAATATATATAAATTTATTCCTGCTTTCTTCATTTATCTACATCCTAATGTTTTGCCCTATGGACGTAATGTTTCCAAATGAGTAATATACCCATTTGGGGACATTACCCCTCATGAGGAATCAATTTTTTCAAAAGATAATAATTTTTTTATCATTTCTGAGTCAAAGTATCTTAAATAGTCGACGATGTAATTGTATGATTAGTTAGTTGTTTTGGCGTTTTACAGCACAAGCGTCATATTTGGCCAAGTTGCCCCAAACATAAGACAACGTCAAAGAAAAACGTCGTGAAAGGAAGAAATAGAGTGATTGGAGAACAGTGTAGTGAAATGAAAGCAGAAAAATATCGTTTTGCCGGGAGTGCGACTCCAGTATTTACAAAAGACAGTAAACCTCATGAGAAATGAAAAGATCACTAGGGTACCTCGGATCCGTGATGCCCGTACACACCTAAAGGAAATGCGTCTAAAGGACACACCGAAAGGACAGTAGTTTTTTGAAGAGGGTGTTTTGGGGACTTCAAGAGGTTAAAACATCGAAAGAAACCTAGTGATTTACTTCCCGCTTTGAGACTTCAATTTATTCTACAGGAAATTGAAATATATTAGAATATTTTATATTTTTATAATAGTTATATCAAATTAAAGTGAAGAGACATTTTCCGAGCTGTGGAATTTTCGTTGAAAGTGGTTGATGAAAACTTAAATCTTAAATTGAAACACATCCCATAAAAAAACGGAAGAAAACTTACAGTTCTTTCTTAGGCTTAGCCATATGAGATGAGGTGGACTGGATAGGTTCTCAAGGACCTGCCTTATTGACGAATATTCTAAACAAAATTGATTATTCTTTAACAAAAATTGTTTTGACTGTTCTAAAAAAATCATTCTTTTATTTCATTATTGTTACTGAAATTCAATAATCCACATATTTGCCAATTGATTCTCAATACATTATTATTACTGCTTTGTCCAACGATAGCAACATGTTTCAATTTTTGCAACTAGATTTGATATAACACAAGAAGGCAGAAAACGGAGACTCATATTCAAAAGTGCCAAACTGGCTGACGAAGGTGAATACACATGCAAAACGAATGCTGACACCACGACAGCAGAACTGATTGTGGAACGTAAGTAACTAAAATTAAGACAGAACACCATATAATTAAACTCCATTCAGAATAATGAAATATTTTTACTTCTGTATCTCTATAGCTTCAAATAGATTCGTGAAGAAATTGAAAGACACTTCATCAGTGGAACGAGAACAGGTTATATTGGAAATTGAACTCCAGGACAAGAAAGCTCCAGCTGAGTGGTACAAGGATGGTGAACCAATCAAACCGTCAAACAAGTAAGTGAAATTTCAAATTCACCAATAGAATTTTGCTATTACACTCAAATGGAGGGCAACTGGGGAAAATATTGAAAGCAGTTCCATTTCTTACATCTAGCCCTTATGGGTGAAAATTATTGTTTTCAGTTCATAAAATACTTTTATCCTTATAATTGTCTAAAATCTGCATTTCTTTTTTATTATTTAAGACTTTGTTACATTTAAATGATATAATGCCTGTGATGTTAAAAAATCTTTAATTCTGATTTGTTTCTTTGACGCTTTCCTGTATTTTTCGGTTAAATTCAGCTCTGCATAATTTCGATAAACATTACTTTCCCTAAAATAATTGAGTTACAGGTTTGATTGTGTATGTCCAAAGAGAGTTGTATTCAAACTAAATTTCTAATGATGGTTATGCTTAATTTGTTTGATTAAATTAATTTTCCAAACTTTGTTGTTTCTTTTGTTTTGAATAGACTCATTTTCCCTTTTTTAAGGTGTATGTATACATTTTTTTAAAATTTTGACTTTAAAAATCCAGTTTTTTCACAATAGGTCATTGGTTTGTGCTTAAACTAAACAATGACAGTGTAAAATATTCTAATTAAGCTACTCAATAATGATCTAATTTATATATAATTAGTTAATTAGCATGCTTTTTGAACAGTGATATCTCAAATTCTAATGTGTTCAGAAAGACAATTCCTGTTGGAAATTATTCCTAATGCTATTCTTCATGTTTTGACCCTCCATAAAGTTGCTAAAGAGAATACGTTCTTTTTACAACTTTTTTCACGAAGGAAGTCTAAAAAATCAAGATTTTTTTCAGGAATTTCAACATTTAAAAATTAACTAAAAATTCATTTCTTAACCAATAACTTCTACTGAGGGTCAAAACGTACTGCATTATATAGATTATAATGACACAAAAGTAATTGTAATAGATCAATTCATTGTTGAGTTGTCACCGTTCGAAAGAAGCATCCTATTGCATAAACATAGTTCTTCAGAAATCGAGTTTAAAGTTTTTGAAACGTTTTGCCTATGATGACAGTACCTAACCCAAACCCTTGTAACTTGAAAACTATTTCAAATATTTACAATATCTTGGTATCGTTTGAAAGCTAAGGGGTTGGACAATATTTTGAATTATTAAAAAATAGATCGATATTTTGGTCAATTTTCGTGATTTTTAAGCAATTTAAATTGCACATTATAATCCAAATTTTCGTAATGAATTGAGATATATATGTGACTACAATATAAAAACCAAGTAAAGCATACTACTACTGTTAAAAAGATAACTCGTGAATTTTTTTTCTAAACTTACGTAATATGTATATTACATAGACATGTAGATGTTATACAATGTCATATGTATATTCCAAATTATAAAATATGTTAGTATTATATTAACATTTTAGGTATTTATAAGTGTTTTAATTTTCTTATTTCAATAGCATCACTACAAAATCTCTTGGTGATGGACGACATCAGCTCATTATTACCAGCTGTGCACTTGAAGATGCTGGCGAATACGAATGCAGGAGTAAAGAATTGTCAACAACTGGTAGACTAGCTATTGGAGAAGGTATTGATTGTTTCATGTTTCGAAGTATTAATATGATGTACTATCTATTCTCATCATTATGAAATCATTAAAATTTAGGCTAATGGCACCCTTTACTACAGTTTGCTTTCTCTCTAGTTATCGGGATGTTTGAAAGTACCAATTTTCTATAAATATTTCATTACCATGATTTAGACTAAAGATCACTGCTAGAAACATTCTTAATGTTCTTATGTGTCTATAACAATTTGCCATTATTCTTTTTACGATATCTGTATATCCGATAGTACTGTGATGAAAGCCACCACTACAAAACTTTACTTACAGTACTGTTGTATATAGCAGTATAACCCACCTCCACCATAAAGTACTTTTTGGTAGACAAAACTCACTGTCTTTCCAATCTACTATCTTGCTAAATTAGTGAACAGCCGATGTGATTATGAACACTCGCACTCTAAAAAAAGAAAGCCAGTTGGCTCTTTTGACAAATTCTAGATGACAATCGCATAGATAGGTGAGTAGTTAAATTGCCTAGAGCCGATGCATAACATTTCCAACAACTGTCTAAAGCTCTGTATTAACAGACAGTACTTCCACTCCTATCACATTTTCACTATTCAATCCGCTCAGCCTCATTTCAACAAACTGCCGGTTGCACTCGCGACTGCTAAAGACAACACATAACATTTAAGCGGTCGCAATCATCTATTGCACGACCTTGCATATGGAAATACTCCCATGATCTTAATACAGTTCTTCAGGTCTCCCGGCAAATGGCAATCAGCCAACTTGTGTTAACATCTATTAAATTTAAATACTGGAGGGAGGAATTTAACCACCACTACAAAAATTAACTTTATCAGTGTAACCCATCTCCACCATGAAGTACTTTTAGGTAGACAAAGGGTGCAGTATTTTTTACCATAAATTTAAAGAATCATGAAGATCTGGCAGCATTGCTACCTAAGTTCTTAAAATTCATTATTCAAATTCGGTATTTCATTGTTTCGAAAACCTTTGCTGGTAACATTAAACGCTTACTACAATTTATTCTTGCCATTAAGCTAAAGTTGCCTTAAAAGGGTTTTCTTTCAGTGTCATTATGTAAATGGATACATCTTCAAAATGGGAAGTGATTTGTGTCTACCGCAGTTCAGTTTATGACCGGCTTTTGCGCTTTCTAGAAATTCCTATTATGAGATATACTGAGGAATGTCTCTGACTTGCCATTTCAGTGAGAGACATTCCTCAGCTATTTAAGTTCAGATAAACTGTTATCATCCTATATAAATACAATTAGCGAATGCATCAACAAAAGTTATTTCATAGTTGTAATCGTTTGTATAAAATAAAATTGCTATTTACCATCCGTCTAGGTGAAAAGGCACCTAAGATTAGTCGAGACAAAACAGAATTTTCTGGTGATGTAAACAAGCCACTCACTGCTGAAATACCATTCATAAGTAAGTTAATCTCAAGTTTCTTAATTTTTCAATGCAGCCATGACTTAAGATTAAACTATTTACTTGATTTCGTCTTTCAGTTCCTGGATCCAAAGTTTCTGATATTGCTTCAAAACTAATGAGAAACGGGAAACCAGTCATGGCCAAAGACATCGAAGTTGCTGTCAGAAACGATAAGGTGGTTATTATATTCAGAAAACCTCCAAGAGAGTCAAGCGGAGACTACGAACTATGTTTGTCCAATGCTACAGGCGAGGACAAAGTCAAACTGAATTTCAATTTCTTAGGTAATACCTCATGTATTAGTACTTTATGTTTTCTATATCAAATAATTTTCATTAACTTTTAATACAGTACACCAGTGGCTTAGCTAAAAGGTGGATGGGTCTTGGGTCCCCAGAGTTACTGGTTCCCCGAAAGTGTTGGTAATTTGTTTTTATAACCATCTTTCATATTGGCATATATACATATAATACCAACGCTTCAAGCGTGGAAGAGGCATACGAAATGAATTTCGAGAAATTAGATTTGAATATTAACTTAATGTTATAAATATTTTTGACGAAACCAACCATTGAGAAATGATTTATGTAGTACTCAGGTTAACTTCTTAAGATACCAGCCGATGCCAACAAAGTTCTTGAAGTTTATGACCTAAAAATTAATTTTCTATTCGGCTTCAATTACAAAATTGTTAGTTATTAAAAAATGCGAGTTTTTTACATTTTGATAGAGCGAATAATTAATTTTCATTAACTATTTGCTGAGATTTTTTAATTATTATGCAATACAATTATTACTAGTAATAAAAATATCTGATTTTTTCATAAAAATCTACCGAGTTACTTTCTTTCGATTTAATTAAGTGAAAACGATAATTTTACTAATTACCATTTTTGGGAAGCCATATACAGATTCAGCGGCAAAATAAAAACTGATTTTTGTCTCTTAATACTTTTTAGTCATTTAAAAATTTTAAGAGGAAATGATTGGAATATTTTTGTCATGTAAATAGAAACTTGAATTTCATAACATATTTTCAACTAATCTTTGTCTCATAGTCTTGTAGAATGCTTGGTACTGCTCATGGGTACCTAAAATTTTTCAAGACAGTGTAAATGAATATCAAATAGTTTCAATTTGAATCGGACCTCACCTTAATTTGTACCACACTTTTCCAGATGTTCCACAACCACCTCAAGGACCATTGGACGTCACCGACATCTTCCGTGACCGTTGCAAACTGTCGTGGAAGCCTCCCTTGGACACTGGTGGCATGCCACTCAGCCACTACATGGTCGAAATGCAGGACACGGGTGCTCGTGGGGGATGGCTCGAGATCGGCACCACCGAGAACACCAACTTCGACGTCACGGGGCTGGTCAACAAGAAGGAGTATAAGTTCCGGGTGAGAGCGGTGAACAAGAAGGGTGCTTCCGACCCTCTAGCTTCTGCCAAACCCATCATAGCCAAAGATCCTTATGGTGAGTATCCCATGCCATGTACGAATGCATATAATCGATTGCACTCATCATGAGCAGTACCCATTGTGGAAATTCGTGTATGGATACCCATTATCGATATACAGCCTATTTGGAGTATCAGGGTTGGGTACCGTAATCTATTGTATTCTCTTTTGGAGTATCATATGCAACTACGATTATAAATTTGTCCCACCATAAAGATATATCATGTACGGATATCTGTTATGGAGATTATAACATTTGGGAGTAACACACAAGGACACCCATTATAGATATTTATCACATCCGGAATGCCGGGAATGTGTACTTTTTAACGATTATCATCACTTCTGAGGCATCCTGTACAGATGTCATTATCAATTTGTCCCATTTCATAGATGTATTTCATAAACCGATAACCATTTTGGAGTACATCCCTCTTTCTAATCACTTGTACCGATTTTTGATTACATCCCTTTATTCACCAATTGCGCTATAGATATTAGATGTTTGTAAAGATTTCTTTTATCCAATATGGGTGGTTTTATACATCATACACCATTGAATACTAAAGTAATTTTAAAATTTTTATTCGATTTTGAAATACGTAACTAATTTTTATCGAAAAAGTAGAATTTTCACCCATTTATTATACTATAATAGGTTTCCGTTAAATAAGACATACTTGAAACTGCTGTTTTTGAGAAAATGTTAGAAAGCAAGAGAAATTTTTATTAATATATCGAGGAAATTTGATACACTTATCTGTGTTTTTTTAAATATGGTAAAGGTGAGGAAAAAGGTTGAATACAATTCAGCAACTTATTTTTTCCACATTTGCAGATGAACCATCCAAACCCGGAAATCTAGAAGTAACAGATTGGGACCTGGACATGGTAGAACTCCAATGGGCAAAACCAGAAAAAGATGGTGGATCACCAATCACTGGATATGTAATTGAGTATAAGGACAAATTTTCGAAGGAGTGGTCTAAAGGAGCAGTAAGTACTTTTGTAATAGATATTACATCGACATTTTACCCTAGCTACACCAAAATTCATTTAATTTTAAAATCATCTTGGCTTTTGTATGATATCCAATTGTGAGCGAAGAAGCCTCGAGAAGATTTGAAAAAAATGCTACAAAACAAAAGGGATACGTTGCGAATTTTGGAGAGACAATTACAAGGCAAGATCTTACAGCAACAAATTTTTTTTGTAAAAACATGGAAAATGAACAGCCACCGAAAACACACTTTGAAAGATTTGAAGTGTATTAAAATAGGGGTACTTAAGTGAGAATACTCTGAAAGATTGGCAGTATATTGTAACAGATGCATACTTAAGTGAGGACATACTATGAAAGATTGATAGTTTTTAAAAATAGGTTTTTAGTGATACGATTGGACCAACAACATCTAGGATAGAGAGAGAGTGGAAGCATCTGTATCATTTACGATATTAGTATGTTGTGGGTTAGGCCATTGTTGCCTAAGGGTTGTAATTATTTGAATTAATTAATTTTTCTGAAATAAGTAACTATATTAAGCGATGCATGAAGGAGCAGTTACTCCAATCATTTTTAAGAGGATAAATACGGAGAATTTAGAATTTTATTTGTGTGTTCTACACTTTTACAGTTTCCTATATATATATAAAAAGTCCTTGAAGTCGTAGGTTTTACTAAACTTTTAAGATAACATGCATGTCGGGAGATAAATAAATGCGGTGTAGGGCTTGCTGAGAAATGATAATGCGACACTTGAAATACTTTGTTTAACACAAAAAGATATTTATTAATAATTCTAAATTACCTCGAATCAGCTGGCATTCGTTGACCCATTCATCTTCACGTTCATACTAGATAGGCTGCAATTTAAAAATATTAGTCCGATAGCAGTTTAAATAATAGTTTTACAGCAATCTAACAGCAACGGTTATTAATCATTATTGTTTAACTGTTAATGTTAATTAGCAACTGTTTAAATAATATGAACAGTTAGCTACAAATGTTCAGAGGAGCAATTTAAATTACAATAAGTTTTAAATAAAAAGTTTAAAATTTGTAGAATATTTGATAAAAATAAAAAGTTGGGAAAACGAAATATTTAAAAAAAGTGTGCCTCAAAGAGTTAATGGAAAATTTAAGCAGTTAAGAACTGTGAAAATTAACCATTAATATCAATTTCCAACAGTTAATAATAACCGTTAAATTTAATTGCTAAATGTTACTATTTGTTGCTGACCGATAACAAAATCAGCTCAGGTGTTGATCTCGACGTATGACGGGTTCAAAATTACGAGATGCTGTCCTTGGATCTTTCCCTTCAGGATTGATTCCATACCGTCGCCAATTGGCCGTTGTGTTGATCTAGTGTGACATAAATTCAACTACCAACGAACCAACCGATAACAAAAACGCTAATATTAACAGTTATTAATAAATGTTATCGCGAAATAGCAATAACTGTTGACATTGTTATTGTAAGATAACAGTCTTGCCCATCGTTAGTTCACATTCACAATTGAAGACCCATGCTTTCGGTGTGGGTGATGTCAGCTTATCTGAGTAGGGAAAAGAGGGAGGTAATTTGATTGGTTAGCAGGTAGGGTATGGGTAAAAATCCCTTTTAGTTTTTATGTAAAATTTAATGTAAGAAAGTGATCTGATTAGTTATGTAAGACGGAACACTGGTGGCGATAGCACGAAGTTTAGTTTGGGTATTACATATATGTTAATCCACTTATTGTCTGTTCGTAGGATCTTCCTGCCAACGCAACTAAAGGAAAGGTCGAAGGACTGAAGGAAGGCGTCCAATACGAATTCCGAATAAGAGCTGTCAACAAGGCTGGTCCGGGTGAGCCTAGTGACCCGACGAAACCAATAATTGTCAAGGCTCGTTTCGGTGAGTTCTGCATATAACTTTAAATTTATATTCTATCAATGAAATACAAGAAATGATAATTATGCAATACCAGTTTTATATTGAAAAATATGTAACAGTTAATATATGGAAAAGTAATAACATTTTCAAGAATATATGCGTTCCTTCGATTTTTTTTCTTACCTTTGTTAAATTTATGGAAGGGTCAAAATTAAAGAATTATTAGTCTCTGGATTAAAGAATTATTTTCAACATGAGGAGGCTAAAATAATGATAACCATCTTGATTGGTTAAAAAATATTCAGTTCTTAAGAACCTTAAAAAGTATCTCTTAGTATTGTAGATCCAGCAAAAACATGGTCACGCGTAGTTTATTCTCTGTTGTATAAACAATTTTAAATGGATATTCTCAATTTGTAAAGCTCACCTAATTTGCATGATTTTGAACATTTTAACATGGCTCAAAAGTATATAAAGCACAATACAACAGTCACTGTTATAGATTAAGGTAACAAACCGATTCAGATGATTGACTTCAGATTATTCTACAAGTAAATTTTAAAATATTGGTTAATCCAGGTTATTAAAGTTAAATCATGGATCATATAAAGTTCATAAATGTGTATCTCTGAACTCTATTTTATTCTCTACTAGAAGCATAATACCACTTCTCGCGTCAACTGATCCTTGAGTTGTTCCTCTCATCACGAGTACTCTGTAGCTGAGTTAGCGGCGTCACTGGTTTCAACGCCAGCTACTCTAATTCACACTATTTTTTTTCTCTTACAACTTAAATATCCTAAAAAAATCAATTAAATAACTCAATTTCACACAATAAACCTATCATATAAACATAACTTTAAATTTTTTTTCTTTCCTGCTAATACACCCCTTTATTTCTTTTTAAGCCCTTAATTCCTTTCCCCAAAGTTTAACTATCTTTTTCACTAATCTAATAGTAAAATGGTTTACGATTCTGTGAACATCAAAAGTATGTGACAAGAAAATTTCCATCACTATATAGTTTTCAAAATTAAATGTTTTTATAGCTTTTTATACTATTTCTCAAATATTCTGAAACAAAAAAATTCAAACATAAGGAATTAGAACTTGTATTCGGTAAAAATTTTGGAGAAATTGTTTCTTCCAACAATACAGATAAAGAAATCTTAGTTTGACTGCTGTCTGGTGCTCGTGAAGAAAACGCTCTTTTCACTTACACAAAACGGCATTCGTTTTTCAAATTTGCCACATCTTTTCCTACAAAAATTTAGAAAATTGAAGCTCAAGGGGCTCATCCTTATTATATAAGCTACTTTTGTGCTAAATTTCAGGTTTCTAAGTTGAGCAGTAGTTTTGTATCGCGATTGACAAACACCACACACTTCGTTTTATTAATAGAGATAACCTCTTTTGAATTTCTTTTCTTACTTTTACTTTATGATACATTTCTAACAATTTATTCAACATTCGATTTATTCTAATGGACCCAATCATTAATTGCAGTTAAGCCATTCATTATTGGAGATGACTTGAGAAACATTGTTGTTAAAAAAGGTCAAATTATCAAGTACGACATCAATATTGGTGGTGAACCCCCTCCGGACATTAAGTGGGATGTCAATGGAACAGAAATTTCTGGATCAAAAAGGTAAAAATGTGCATGGATTCTAAATTAGAATTAAAAAAAATTATCAAATTATCAAGTACGACATCAATATTGATGGTGAACCCCCACCGTTCATTGTGTGAAGTCAATGGAATAGAAATTGCTGGATCAAGGAGGTAAAATTCATGCAAGAGTGGTTGATGGGGACTTTAATTTTTATACTACTTTATTATTTATGTTTAGAGTATCCGTCAATCACTAAGTGGCAATGCTTTATTACATTTCATATACACTTTGTTTTAAAAATACGACGAAGGGTATAAAAATTCCTTTTTACCAGGATGAAAATTATCTTTTTTGCAGCCAATGAAATTACCTGGGATCATTGTGTATATTTGAACTGCATAACTTGCACCCAATAAAACAGTTGTCAGAAGCAGACTGGGATTAGTCTGGCTATTGTTGGCGTTACATCTAACTGGGCTTACTACCAGTAATGCTTTTATGACGCAACCGGAGACCCTACACCCAATTGGACGACTTTGTGAGATACCATATCATCGGGCTACGAGAAGCAGGTTGATCTTGTCGACAAATCCTACGTTGTCTGGAGTGTATAATATAGTCGTGACCATTTTTTGTTATCAAGAAAGCAGATAAAAGAAACTAATTACTTATAAGCTAAGGCTAAGAACAGGATAGTTGTATTTGCAGTGTTTTAAAAGGGCTGAGTAATTTAAACTTCAGAATTAATTCAAACATAAACTATTGTCCAAGCACACCATCTTGCACACAAGACTTCCCCTTCAGTTCACTTCGGATTCTCCCCTCTTAAAAAAGTCCATTTTGGTTCTTCGACAACCCTTCAAAGGGTCTCGCAAAAATCGCCTACTGGCGATCTTTAGAAGTTCCTTGAGGTTGAACCTTACCCCGTGTCAAGGTCCTGACAACAGTTAGTCTATGGAGCTATACAAGCACGTGACGAATGCTCAGGTTGGCTCTGAAGTTTAAATGTCTGAATAGTCAGAAGAAGGATAGTAGAAAGATAGGAATATAGTGAGACGATGAAAGTGCTCTAACAGCTTCATTCTCGACCATTCAATCACACATATCATCCGCTGTACACTGGTTTTAGGTGTTTCTATTTGTTTGACACAGAGTATTTGACTGTACATAAAAGTGTGTAATTTGGTGAACTATTTCAAACTTTAGAGATAAATCTGAGCTTTTTCTTTGTATTATGGATATATTTCAATATTTGAAACGTGAATGTAACTAAATTTAGATTTGGTTTCGGTTAATACAATCTATATTTTTTATCAATGTATAGTACAATTTCTAACATGCCCTAAAAGATTTATTTGAAGTTTTTATATGTCTTACCTGAAAAGACTTATCTTGATACGAGTATACATTTTTCTATATTCCTTCAACTTTGTTGCAGGATATCTATTGATAAATCTGCCAAAAACACAATACTTACAATCAAAGATGCTGAGAGAGCTGACGGTGGCAAAGTTACACTAACATTAACAAACAACATAGGGTCCTGTTCTGCAAGTGCTGATGTTGTGGTTCTAGGTATGTATGTTCCTTATATTCATACTCTAACAGGAAAGAATACACAAATGATAATAAATTTTAATGGAAATTAACAAGATACTAAAACATAGTAAGTTTTAATAAGGTACAAAAATATATAAAATAAAATATAACTAATAGATCACACGCATAACATCTGTGCTAGTTTAAAAATTGTTTCTCTTTTGATGGCACAAAGAGACTCACATATGATATCTTATTTAAATCCATTTATAATGAATATATATCAATACATTCCGTTTATCCTAATGAAATAAAACTAATAAAAATGCTAAACAACATTTAATACTTCGTACTGGTGTTCATTTATATTTCTAATAACTGTATGGAAAAAGTGTCCACCTTAGTCGTAGAGTATCACAATTAGCTTCTGAGCATTCACTTACAATTTCATTTCATTCCCTTGTTCGAAGGCGATTCTGCATTTCTTGACGCTAAATTTATTTTCTTTTCCATGTTGATTTCTAACTTAAGGATTAATCAATGCATTGTGTAATCACCGTTGAAGAATTCCATTAGAGTGTCAAGCTCTTCCGTGTAGTTTTAACTATGGTATGCAGCTCCATTGCTCAAATCAAGCACATTTAAACTAAGCAGCAAATTTATCCCGTAACAGTCGATTTTGTATTGTTTGTATCCATTTGTTACCATCCTACAATAAGTAAACGCTTCGATGGCTATATACACTGCTGGCCACCCAAATTGCAACACCAAGAAAGACAAGAGATATCACAACAAAATTTATTTTGTAGATAACATGTTGACCAAGTATCAAATGATTAAATTTATAGACTTCTGTGAAGTGTGGTTCCTGCCAAAATCAGTAGCCAGAGTAGCCGCCATTGTTGGAGATCACCGCTGCCACACGCCTCGGCATTGATTCAAAGAGACTTTGGATGTGTTCTTGGGGTACAGCAGACCAAGCAGCTTCCACACGTTGCCAAAGTTGATCTGGTGTGGCAGCTGGGTATATATTCTGGGTCTATCGTTGAGCAACCATGGACCACATGTTTTCTATCGGCGAAAGATCCGGAGAGTGAGCTGGCCAGGGAAGCAATTCAATCTGGCGATTGACGAAGAACCCTTGGACAATGCGTGCCACGTGTGGTCGCGCATTATCCTGTTGAAATATGGCTGTGGGCAAGCCCTGAAGGTAAGGAAGGACAACTGGCTCCAACACCTCGGAGATGTAGCGCTGGCTGTTTAAAGTACCGGCAATGCGTACTGGAGGAGTGCGAGAGTGATATCCAATACCACCCCATACCATAATACCCGGTGCAGGACCAGTGTGGCGGTGCATAACGCAGCTGTTCAGCATCCTCTCTCCACGGTGTCTCCAGACTCGAATCCGACCATCGTGGTGTTGCAGACAGAAGCGTGACTCGTCAGTAAAGACAATTTCATTCCATTCTGCCGTCCACATCCTTCTTTCATCGCACCATTGGCGGCGGAAACGTCTGTGGTTCTGCGTCAAGGGTAGACGAAGCAATGGACGTCTTGCGGACAGACCACTCTGCTGTAAACGGCGTCGAATGGTACGCGCAGACACTGGATGATGCGGTACAGACTGAATGTGCTGTGCTATGGTTCGTGATGTGGCTGAGCGATCCGTCACTGCCATACGCACAATATGCCTGTCATCACGTGAAGTGGTGCACTGAGGTGGATGCGATCGAACACGTCGGTCCGTCGTACCCTCCTGCATCCAACGATCACATATCCGCATTACAGTTATTTGGTTTCGTCCAACACGACTACCGATTTCCCTGAAAGATAATCCACAATCTCGGTAGGCCACTATCCTTCCTCTGTCGGATACTTGATCAAAAGATGATCGCTGTTTTCTACGAGGCATAATTGATCGTTTTTTTGAAAAAACACAATTGCCGTACTTGAAATCGTCGAAATCTCCAAGCCTTAAATAGCGCTTTGAAGTGGCGCCACAGGCGCGAGTGATGTGCGTCTGCGCTGAAATTCTAATCATTTGCATATCTCACCTCCGCTATTGCATGTTGTAAATTTCATATTATTTGCATGCTTCCTTCAGGGTGTTGCATTTACGGTGGCCAGCAGTGTATTTCAATGACGTGCATGGCACAGAAATCGACATTTGTTTATTATCGAATGACAACAAATAAAAAAACCCGATTAAATGGCAAATTATATGTAATCTAATTTGAATTTTCTCATTCCTGACGATTCTGTATAATCTTGCAGACAGGCCAGCCCGTCCAGCCGGACCATTGCAGATCGAAGAGGTTCGTGCCGAGAAGGCTGTCATCAAATGGGATGCACCGAAGGACTGTGGTGGCAGTGAGATTGAAGGTTACGTCATTGAGAAGCAGGACGCAGAGACTGGACGGTGGGTCCCAGCCGGAGAAGTTGGACCCCACGACCGAAAGTTCACTGTCGAGCCCCTTACGCCCAAAAAGAAATACAACTTCAGAGTCAAGGCTAAGAATAAGGAAGGAGAGTCTGAGGCTCTCACATCGGATAAGCCTGTCGTGGCGAAGAACCCATACGGTAAGAGACACTTGTTTTCGTAATAGCTGGGCTATTATTAAAATAGCAGTGTTTTTAAAAATTGACAGTTAGAAACCGTTATTGATAATATTAATAATATCGATTTATGTTAAAAAGTAACGTAAAACAAATATTTATAAATTGAAGTTAAAACATTTACATTTATTAAAAATTTGGTAAGAATAACAGTTGAAATTACTAATGATTTAGAACAAGTACTAACTGTTTAAAATAATTGTTTACGTTTATTTCTGAGAAATTTGGGAAACGCTGATTTATGTTCATTCCTCAACGAATCTTCAATCATGGCAAAATAAAGTGGAATGGAATTTAGAATGATATGCAAAGTCCATTAGCGATGGCTATAAATAGAAATTATATTTCAGAAACGTTATCACATATCAAGCTTAATGCAATGTTTAATGTGGTATTTTCAGATGAACCTGGTAAACCTGGAAGACCAGAGATATCAGACTATGACAATACAATGGTGAACCTTAAGTGGTCAGCTCCTGCCAATGATGGAGGTGCCCCCATCACGAACTACGTGGTTGAGATGAAGGACAAACTAAGCAACGACTGGAAAGAGGTTCTGAAGACTGACAGTGCCAAGTGTGAAAGCAAGGTGACTGGACTCCAAGAGAATGCGTCTGTCCAATTCAGGATCAAGGCAATCAACAAGGCTGGGCCATCTGAACCGAGCTCAGAGACGCCTCTCCATATTGTCAGGCATAGAAATTGTAAGATATTTGTATTTGACCTTGTCTGTTGGTCGTTTCATAAAAACATGGAATCTTCTGTACTATTATTGAAATGTTCACCACCACATGACGCGACTGCTCAAAAGAATTAATGAGTACTTAAAATTAAGGTGTGAATTACAAAATGCAAAATTAATTTAAACATAATATCAACAAAATACTAAATTATAAACTTTAAAATTAATATATGTTATGTAATGTTATTGGCACTGAAATCTCTGGAGTTGCGTGCGCAACTCCAGAGATTTCAGTGCCAGCAGTATTTATATAGTCTTTTTCTAAAGCTAGACGCGTCAGCTTTACTAATTTTCATGTCATATCAGATCGAAACCAAACGTAACCGTGGGAAAATGTGAAGTTATTTTTAACTAGTTATTATTTTCGATCCTTTTTTGCAGTGAAGCCGTACATCGATCGAACGAACTTGAACAACGTCGTTTTGAAGGTGGGACGGTCACACAAGTTTGAGGTGGACATTCGAGGCGAGCCTGCACCCAAGGTTGTCTGGACATTTGGAGACGATGTCAAATTGACCAACAACGATTACATCAAAATAGACAATAGAGACTATCACTCAGACATATATCTTAACAAACTTACCAGAAAGCATTCTGGTAAATATGTGATCACTGCGACAAATACGAATGGCAAAGACAGCGTCACAGTGGATGTCACTGTTTTAGGTATGCATATTCTGAACTTTCATAAGTTTTTATTATCTAATATTCATGTTTTCAAAATATTCGTCAAAGTCATCGACTTTTATATTTTTCTGCTGCAACCTAAGATATTCATTCTCCTTCCTATTGAAATTCAGAAACTTACCTGTTTACCAGTCTAATAAAAGAGAGATTCTCGTGAAATAGAGATAAGGATTTAAATCCTTGAGAATCTTTAGTTTTTTGTTTTTTGTGTGAAAATTTCAAAAACTTAAAGCTTTTAATGTTCTAAAACAAATTATGCCAAATAAATTGCAAATTCAGTTGTGTGCAAATTCGTTTGTAATTAGCATCGAAATATTTATGTGCATGAAATCTTTCACATGTATCAAACGCGTATTCACTAGTGAACTGTAACATGTTGCGTAAATGTTACTTTTACTATACGCCCTTCTCCAACCATCAGTCGATGGGCAGCCAAATAAAGGTCTGAAGTGATAAATATTCTTTTACAACACTGTCTATAGTACTTGCAACTACAGATGACAAGAATTTTAGGACAGTACTTAAGAGGATGTCTAGGTAACTGATTTCGCTACTTCAATACCGTGTAAGTGTCTTTGTAAGTAGTCCTGTGCAGTAAGAAGTCGAAAAGAAGCGATTTTAACAGCTCTGGACAGCTCTGCAATCTTTTTTGTGCTTGTTGAAAAAAACCGAACGCAGGTTGAATCGCTCCGAGCTGTTGAAGGTATTCACCTTGTGCTCGGTAACCTTGTTTGTAAGGTGTACATTCTAACGAATTTAGTTGCAGTGACTGTTACATCCCATGTTACAACATATAAGTGAATACATGACTTGAAATCATTGATCTTGATGCTAATAGTTAGTTGATCAACTTATAAAAGCTCTACCAAATACTATCGGTTTTTCCACAGCATTTATTTAACACTTTATCTTTCTTTCACAAAGGCTCACCTTCCAAACCAGAAGGTCCCTTAAAAGTGTCGGACGTTCACAAGGAAGGTTGCAAACTGAAATGGAACAAGCCCAAAGACGACGGAGGCCTTCCCATCAAACAATACGAGATAGAGAAGTTGGACAAGGAAACTGGCCGTTGGACAAGGTGCGGTAAGACGGAGGAGCCCGAGTTCGATGTGACGGGACTGACCCCTGGAAAAGAATATCTCTTCAGGGTGGTGGCAACTAACGACGAAGGAGAATCGGAACCTCTTGAAACTCTGGAAGCAATTGTCGCCAAGAATCCATATGGTAAGGACTGATTGAATTTTTAAAGTTTGAAGAAATTAACGTTAAATATCACCAAATGGAAATAAATTAAATTACTTCTTGTGACCAGGAGTGTTAAATTCATCTTCCGGTGGTTTTTCATGATAACACTGAAAATCGTTCACAAAAACTTACTGACTAAACTGAGAAAATATTGAAAGATTATTTAGATGCTATTGGTGCGTGTTTTAAAAGCAAAGCGCTTTCGCCTTGTTTAAATCTGGTGCTCCCGAGCAGACCCCCACTCTATGAACCCAATTACACTAAATCGTTGTATCGATCACAATTAATTACATTTTTCTCTAACAGACGAACCGGGCAAGCCTGGAACTCCTCAAATTGTGGACTATGACAACATCAAGGTAGACCTAAAGTGGGACAAACCGAAATCAGACGGTGGAGCACCCATTAGCAAGTACATAATCGAGAAGAAGCTCAAGAACAGCCCCGACTGGGAGAAGGCTCTTGAAGTTTCCGGTGACAAGACGGAGACCGACGTGGCTGATTTAAAAGAGCGTCAAGAGTACCAGTTCAGAGTGATTGCTGTTAACAAAGCTGGACCCAGTGAACCCAGCGATGCCACTAAGCTACATCTAGTCAAACACAGGAGATGTAAGTATTCAAAACATCATCTGCCATAGACGCCATCTTTAAAATTTTTTTAAGGAATATGGGGTGAAAAATTTACCAAAACATAGATTTCTAAATTGAAACGTTCCAGATAACCTTCTTATTGAAAATTATATATATACATTTAAAGCTTAAATATCCTCTCCAACTAATGCACTTAACGTTATTCTAGGAATTCCACTACTCCATGTGAGCCTTTCTAACCAGTACAAAAAGCACCACTGTCGGAAAAAATTTGAAAACACATTATTTTATTTGAAAACCAACTCCCAACATTGACCTCGAATCTTTCCCTTCGGGTTTGATCCCGGACCGTCACCAATAGCCCGTTGTGTTGCTCCAGTGCGACGTTAATTAAAATAACTACACTAACAATGACCATGATTTTACACAGATGGGTCAAGGACTGATGAAACAGTCTGATCATCCGTATACACTGCGTCACTTGCAATACTTTAACTCGGGCATACTGTTATAAATTAAAGTTTTATAAAACCGTCTTCTAAGTCAAAATTTTACTATTTATGAAGTCATCGAATAGGATCAGACCAATAACAAAAGAGTCAATATATACACACAAATAATATTAGTTCAATAGCTCCATTGAAATTCATTAATAAATCTAACTTATCATAAAAATTAAGCAATATATTATACCGGAGAGGGATTGCTGTGGGCTAAGCTGGATTTTTAGTAAGGAGTATGGAAACGGAATTTCCTGCACCATATTCTTTTCCTAATAAGACTGTTAAAATAATATTGTCTGATTGGCAGCACTATTGGAACGAGGTCCAAGTGGCTTTTGAGTCAAAACTTTCACGTGTCAACCTCACCACACAAATTACCAATAGACATCTTACATTTTTCCTGACGCCTATTTGACAATAAATTAAATACCATATAATTTTACTACTTTTTGAGTCTTTATTTCTACAAACAAGTTTCCATCGACCCTCTATATCTCTAACGTCGAGTATTTTTCTCGTCCCCAAGAAGAGCGTTATATCTAGGGATTGTACTAGGGATAGAACTAGTTTGTGTATTACCCCATTTGTAAAGTCTTTAAAATCTTATGCATATTTAACTCAATTTTTTTATTTTAAAAGAAAAAATAAAAGTCGTAAGAGGGTATAGAATTATTTGGAATGCAATGTTATATTGGTAAACTGAAGTCGCGCATAAAAATTTAAAAGGAGTAATTGTGTCCTGAGGTGTAGAAGTCCGTTGACCCAATTTTAATTATTGTGTACCAATTGAATTTTACATGCCTATTATACTCTTAAAACACAGCATTGTGTACTTTTATAAAAGATATAATTTATGTGTAAAGAATAAAACACATAAAAATTGAAGTAACAAGTCATTTCAATAATTGCTTAAGACAAGATGTTATACATTTCCATTTCGGTTGTATTTTGAAAGTATTCACTTGTGTAACATAAAACAAACAGGCAAAAGAAGTATTTAAGAGCGGAATTGTGCAAAATACAAAGGTGACACATTTGAAAATTGCTTAACATGTGCTACCCATATGACCAATCAGTTATATACATATATCATTTCTGTTTGTTTTAACTTCTTTGGAATTTTATATTTTGCAAACCTTTTCATCTTTTTGAACATTATACGTTTGAATAACTCTCTTCGAATTGAAACTCATAATCACTCTTCCATTATTCTAAAAATTTTAAGTCAGTGACTGCTATTTCTAAGAATTAACATACAGTGTTTTAAGATCCAGTCCCAATTGTTTTCTTAGCATTTCAAATTTTAGATGCAACCGTTTTTTCTCTTTCAGTGAAACCATACATTGACCGCAGCAACCTTGACACCATAACAGTCAAGAAGGGTAAAACTATTAAGTTGGAAGTGAATGTGCGTGGTGAGCCACCTCCAACGATAACATGGAAGATTAAAGATAAAGTAAGTGAACATTTAATTCTTAATAAATAAATTTAAATAGTTGATTTACTGTTTAAATAAACAAATATTTCTACAAATTTAACTTTTTGGCAATTAAAAGGCATTTAATTATCTAGTCAGTCAATTATTCTATTTTTCTTACGCCAGACAACACTACTTTTTGCATCACTATTTCTACAAACTGTTTCGAAATTACTGAAGAAGAATTTTTGATTACACAAATCCCACTGATTAATCACGTGATTAATAAAAAATCAAAGCTATCTTAATATACAATATATCTTAATATAATATTTCACCCCACACACCACGAAAAATTAAACTTGGCATAATTGCCAATTAGGGAAATTTGAAAAGTTTATACATTAATTTGAATCAGTACTACTAAGAGATGTAACTGAGATTCTGAAACCTACGTCCTTCCTACGTAAACCCCCTACGTTATTCTGAAACTAACGTTATACCTGTGAAGACTTGTCTGAAGTCTTCACAGGAATAACGTTGGTATTTGTGACATCCAATTGCCAATATTTCTTCTAATATCCGGCCTATTGAAAATTATCCATAATGACAAAGTATACGTATACAGTTTTTTTCTAACGCCCGGTAAATTAAAGTTATCCATTATGGCGCTACAAGGGCGGATTTGTGAACCTCTTTGCGTTACCCGGGTGCACCACGGGGTGGGGGTCGCACGTTACACCTCACATACATACCACACATTCTAGGCAAACCCTTTTATAGAGGCCACACATTCATTCCAGACGGACAAACATCCACGTCTTAACCTTCCTTCGAACTAGGAACCTCTCAATCCACAAGCCAGCAACTTGACCACTGTACCGATTGATCGGCCAATTGTCAATATTAAAAATTCATTCCATTAAATATATTAAGTAAAATAGGAATAGTAAATAACTTCCTAAAATCACGAAACGCTTGTCAAATGTATTGAAATACGTTTTAATAAATATGGTATTGTAAAAGTTAAAATTTTAAATATGTGATTTATGTTCTTTTGTATGCACAGGTTGTGAAGACTGCGGATAATGTGGAAGTAGTGAGTGAAGATTACAAGACACGAATTACTATTACTGATGCTCTAAGAAAAGATACGGCATTGTACACCATCATCGCTGAAAATGAAGTGGGAAAAGATGAGGCCCAAGTTGAATTCGTTGTACTTGGCAAGTTCTTACAAATAAAACTATACTGAAATAATTTTTACTTAAAACTAAGAAATATTTTCATATTTTTCAGTGAAAACTTTTGACAAAATAAAACTTCATGTTAGGGTAGGACATTTCTCATAGAAATTAATTTAATTAAATTACGATGAATTTGAAAATTAAGCTAATATTACTGTTCAGGAAGAATAATGACGCAAGTAGAATTCATCGATTTCTTCAGAAAATGATGACCAATAATAGCGCTCATAATTAATATTAATTATAACAAGTAAGAAACTTGATGGTAATGTAAGTAGGATTAATGAAGAATATTTATATTACTTTGAAATGATGTTGCTCATGGGGCAGGTGCCATTTTGAATATTCACTCCTAATTTAGCAGTTACTTGAGTGTTCTAAAATTTGGAATGAAATTTTCAACACAAAATCACTTATACAAAACATTTTTATTACATTTATTTATGTTACTTTTACAACATATTTGTTGACATTTTAATTCATTCGGTTATTTAAGTTATGAAACGGACCGAGTTTAGATCAGCAGTGACACAATATGTCGTTGTTCCAGACGAATTAAACACACAACTCCTTCAGTCACTCTAATCAACACTTGAGTCGTTGCTAGAGCTGACCTCCCGCATCAAAATCTGAGTCACAACTAACACTTGTGTCGTTCTTCTAAAGAATGAGAAACAGTTATGTGTGAAATTTGAGCAATGACTCAATGTTCTCTACAGGAGATGAGTGTTACTACAGTTCTGTCCTTGTTCCATTGGAAGGATGAATAATGTCAAATACGAATGACTCTTGTAACTTAAAATACTCTTATATTGCATTTGCGTCATCGTTATTCCGCAATATAGATAGATTTTATATTTGAGACAATGTAAGCAATTTTGCTGGTTTTACACTGCATATAGGAAATATTTCTTACATTTGATGTCATCGTGATGTTTCCTTCATTATGTTTATCATTTAGGGGAAAGGAACAGTTTGAATTGCGAAACAAAATTATATCTGGTTAAAATTTTGTTTCAATTCAAAGGATGGACTTCAGTAGACAGCGAATTTAAAATATAGTATAGCAAAAATAAAGCTATAATTTTTCATTTATATATATTTCTATAGTGCCAAGAGTTGAATATTAAAGGAAGCCCAAAAGAACTTATGACATTTTTTATAACTACAATTGTACTCTGCTTAAGGGGTATTTTGAAAATTGAAATAAAGTACAATTAAATAATGGAATGGTTGAAATTAGATCCTTACATCGCTTGAATACACTTAAAATATACACTTAATGTTGGAGAAATCTGACTTGTTAGTCGTAACATGAAATTTGTTAAAAGTGTAATCAAAGGGCTTTGGGTGGCATAACGATAAGCCACTTTTCAAAATTTTTAGACCAATTTTCAAATTTTAATAAGTTCCAAAATTATAATGATATATACACTATTCAAGGGGTCGTGTTATGATTGATTACTTAAACTTACAAGTATTAAGCAACATTCAAACAATCAGAAATTCTTTGATCCTCTTGAATATTTTAGTTTTAATTTTTTTTTCATTCCGGAGCACTGTTCTGTGAGCATTTCTGTGGCTTATCACTAATTTGCACAGAACATTTCAGCTTGACGACCGCACTTTCAATGCAGTAAAATCTTGAGGTGAAACTGCGTAGATGAATTGTTTTAAACCAGTGATTTTCAACCGTTGTGCAACAGGAATTGCTATGGTATGCCTTACGGATGGTAAAACGGTTAAAATTGTGCTTTTTTCACTTAAGCGGTTTAGTTTTAAACTTTTGACAAGAGTGTCCACAAATAATTTTTAAGTAATACCCGTATTTTCAACATCCGTATAAATAGTTTTGAGTATTATTTTTTATTTCAAAGTATCAAATTGTTTTAAAATCAGTTTAAAAAAAGATACTTTGGAGCAAAAGAGGAAGGTAACCACTATTATTTTTTTGTAAATCAACCCAAACTATTCCTATTTTTTCGTCAGGTCGGTCAAAAAATATATATTGGTGTGACGCAGTATTTCTATACTTAGTTTTGTGTGCCTTAAGAAAAAAAGTTGAAAAACGCTGTTTTAACCAAATGGAAAATAAAGTCGCGTTGGAACATCAGCAATCAAGTGAATTGTATATTTACATTAACAGACAATCGCGTTTATTTGGTCAAACCCTATAAGTCATATGAAGTAATGCTACAGTTGTATTATTTCTTACTCTCTTTCAGCTGCTCCTAGCAGGCCCACTGGACCACTAAAAGTAAGCGACGTCACTGCGAAGGGCTGCAAGCTGAAATGGTCCAAGCCAGAGGATGATGGCGGCAAGCCCATTGCTGGCTATGCCGTCGAGAAACTGGACACATCAACAGGCAATTGGGTGCCAGTTGGAAGGACTGACGTGCCAGAGATGGACATTACTGGTTTGACTCCGGGTAAGGAGTATCAATTCCGAGTAAAAGCCATCAATAATGAAGGAGAGTCTGAGCCGCTGGTGACCGATAGAGCTACCGTAGCAAAGAATCCGTACGGTAAGTAAATTGGTCGGTAGTTTGATATTGTACACTAATGATTACTACGAAATTAATTTTTGCTAAAAAGAAACCTCAGAATAATATTCCTTGGAAATTTCCCCCACCCATAGCTGGTACCAGAAAAACATCCCTGAGGCACCCTCAAATTTAAGGGTTATAGAAATCAGAATTCCATCTCTGGACATGCAAGTGGACAAATGAGATAAATTTAATTTGATCATGATTTTATAATGCCTATTTTAAATTGTCTACCACTACAAAAATTAACTCATAATATAATTATATATATAGCTGTGTAACTCATCTGCATCAAGATGTACCTTTTGGTTGAGTTTTGTTTTATGTCTTGCTAAAGTTTAAAGGATTTTCCGAACTGCTGAAAATGCAAAATGGAGCAAGACTCTCCTGGTTACCTTTCTTGTCTGGTGCTGCCCAGGGAGGATCTCCTTTTTAATCCTGGAACACAGGATAAGACGAACTATGAAGATATTCATTAAGCCAAGAAGAATGAATCTGCCTTGGGTAAATGCTCAGGGAATGCTAACTGTCATCAAAATTTTGTATCCTCAAATTTATTTATTTTGAACTTGTATTTCCATGATGATTCGTTAACCAAGGACTATCAGTTTCTTAACAAACACAGTGAATGTTTTCTGACAAATGACTTATTTTTACCTATTTACAGACGAACCTGGTGCACCTGGAACACCCGACATTATGGACTGGGACGAAAACCACGTGGACCTGAAATGGACTCCACCCAAGAACGACGGCGGTGCTCCAATCACAGGATACATCGTCGAAAAGAAAGAACGGTATGGTCCTGGATGGGAACCTTGCCTGACCACATCAAGTCCAAAACCTGAAGCCAAGGTAGAAGGACTTCAGTACGGCAACAACTACCAATTTCGAGTGCGGGCAGTCAATAAAGCTGGACAAGGAGAACCTAGTGAACCTACTAAGTCTCACTCGGCCAAACCTAGATACTGTAAGTTTTGGTTCGAATATCAAATACACAAGTCACATTAATTCTTAGTCACGGTAACATGCTTTTACTCACAACCCTTAACAATTTAGAGGAAGTACTGATAAAGGAAATTTTTGTATAATCTAAAACTTAATTTTTGGATTGTAAACTGTCATATATAGCAGCTAATAAATAACATTCAACTTATGTCTTTTAAACTTAGGTGCATGGAGTTTAAGATGGCATCATTAATACTATTATCTATATCATATTTTGTACTAATAAAATGAAAGGGAGCTAAAGTTCACACTAATAACTTTTCAATTTTATGAGAAAAGTTGATTTTTAGTTCATATTTTTTAATATATTAGACTGTATGACGTTTAAAATATATTAAGTAATTTAAACTAAACTTAATCGCTGCAATTGTATTTATATTTTGGGTATTTTATTGCTGAATGAAGGGTCTAAGAAAGTTTTCATATTTTGTAAAGTACTTTAATGTTAATCTTAATATATGTTATGTTTCAGTGGCACCAAAGATTGTTCGCGATAATATGCAACAGGTTGTGGTGAGAGCTGGACAGAGTGTCAAATTGGACGTAGAAGTCATTGGTGAACCACCTCCAACGTGCACATGGACTTTTGCTAACAAACCTGTGGAGTCGGGAGACTCGGTGAAGGTAGAGAATGAAGAATACATGACTCACTTGAACATCAAAAATGGAGTCAGAAAGCAATCTGGAAAGTACAAACTTACTGCTATCAATAGTTCTGGGAAAGACGAAGAGGAAGTTGAAATTGTATTTTTGGGTAAGAAATATTTCGCATTTACTTTTTACATAAAACACATGTTCTTTTGAAGCTCATATTAGTCTGAGAAAAACTTCGAGTTATTTTCCTTAAGTTTTACTAATCCTATGGTTACGGTTCTCTTGAAACTTTCCTTTGTGACTTTCGTTCAAATTGAATCTCACAATCAAATGTAATTAAAAGTAATGATTACGTTGTTTGATTTTATGTTTAACTTCCGAATAACAAAAGAAGAAATTAGACACAGCCTATTAAGAAGTTTCAGTAATATGCGTTTTATAAGCTCAATTAAAAGCTCAGTATAAAAATACTAAGAACACGTCTTCTTCATCCCCTATTCAAACACAAATACAGTTACATAAGAGATAAAACAAAACAGTTCATTGAAGCAGATTACGTATTGAAGTGAAATAATTAAAGAATATATAAATCTCCGAGAGAGAATTATACAGTTTAAAAACTATTTGTATCAATTATTACATTATTTTTTGAAGGTTTAGCAAAAAATAACTTACAGTTTCTGGTGATATATCTGGGGACGTTAAAATCAATACAAGAAACTAAAGTGGGCGAATCAATTTTGTTATGTAGATGGTACTAAAAAATTTTGTTAAGCAATAAAGCAATGTCTACTGAGCTTCAAAACAATGTAAACGACGTTGTTATCTTGGTAATTAAATATACTTTCAATTCCAGACAAACCTTCGAAGCCGGAAGGTCCACTTGAAGTATCTGACGTTCACGCAGAGGGTTGCAAACTAAAGTGGGACAAGCCAAAGGACGATGGTGGGACTCCCATCACGGGGTATGCCGTCGAGAGGATGGACCCAACCACCGGCAGGTGGATTCCAGCCGGCAGGGTGGACAAAGATAAGACGGAGATTCCCATATCTGGTTTGGATCCTGGCAAGAAGTACCAGTTCCGAGTTAAGGCCATCAACGACGAAGGAGAATCAGACCCATTGGAAACGGAGCGGGCTACTTTGGCGAAGAATCCGTATGGTAAGTCTCTCTGAAGGCAACACTCAAATTCATGCAAGTGGAGAAATCCCCGCAACACTTTTCTTTTGATACACTATATCCCTCTCATGAGATTTCGTAGCTGCTTTCATCCCACAACGAATTTAATTACTAAATAACCTCTTCTATTGGTTGATAGAATCCTAGGAAAGATTCTATTGTTGAAGAAGGTCAAAAGTGTTTAGAAGCTATGCATGGAAAACTGCAGGTTGGATAGTGGAGTAATGAGTGCATGACCCTTAGAGAGCAGGTTATAATAATTACTCATTTCTCGATGGAGTTGGCAAGCACATATTAATTCTACGACATTGCGTTCCTATCTCAGACATCTGACTGACCCTCTAAATTTACTGATAGTGCACGTCTCTTGCTCTCTGTTTGTCATTTCCCACCTAATTCCATTTTTTACCGCCATTTAAATATCCTTTTAGAAGCCCCGACCTCGCTTAGGATTATTTTCTTAGTGTTTGGAACTCATGTACTTGGTTTGGTCTCTTTTTTTAGAAATAGACCTTAAGGAATAACATAAAAGAACATACAAAACACGTCGAAACACTTAGTTTTATTCTTACCCTACAAGAACAATTTTATTAAAAGCTCAGTGGAGCTAAAAATCATACCTAAGTATTATTTTTACCAACACGTATGTAATGAATGAATCGTTATATTCCGTTTATTTATCCTTAGACGAACCGGGACCTCCTGGACTACCAGAGATCAAGGACTACGATGCGGACTTTGTGGATCTGAAGTGGGATCCGCCCGTGAGAGATGGTGGGGCTCCGATTACAGGATACATCGTGGAAAAGAAGGACAAATACAGTCCTGACTGGGTTCCTGTGAAGGAGATAGAAGGCAACATACCACAAGCTAAAGTTACCGGATTGAACGAAGGGGACAAGTATGAGTTTCGAGTTAAAGCCGTCAATAAGGCAGGCCCTGGAGAAGCTAGTCAGTCTACCTCACCTCATCTGGCTAAGCCAAAGAACCGTAAGTCTTCTTGTGTTTATGAGATGGGTTTCAATTTAAAATTAAGTTTTCATCAACCACTTTCGAAGAAAATTCCACAGATCAAAAATATTTCGTCACTGCAATTTCTTCTGATATAACTACTTTTAAGAATATTAAATGTTCCAAAACACACATTTCAATTTTTTTTTCTTGTCAAAGAAACTAAAATCCCAAGTCGGGAAGTTAATAACTAGGTTTCTTTTTATGTGATTATCAGTAGATTCTGGAAGAGAGATAACAAATAGGTTTCTTTCGATGTGATAGTCAATAAATTCCGGAAGATAATTAATAGGTTTCTTTCGATGTGATAGTCAATAAATTCCGGAAGATAATAGGTTTCGTTCGATGTTGAAGCCAATAGATTCTTTAAAATAACCAATAGGTTTCTTTCTATGTGATAGTCAATAGCTTCGGGAAGATAATAAATATTGTTTTTCATGATCACTAGATTTATAAATTAACATTTTAAATTAATGAAATTTAATTGAAACAGCAGTTTTTGAAGAGTAGAATGTTCTTCAGAAACATCTTGTAAGAAAATGTTATGTGCGATTATGAGATTATGAGGTATTGAGAAATATTTACAAAACTTTCCTTACATTATTTTCACAGTTGGCACTTTTATTGCAATTGTTGGAAAATAATAAGAATTGTGCGTCCATATACTAAAGTCAATATACTAGTATATTATTCCGTAAACTAGTTTTTAAAAATAAATTAAAGTTAGTTTATGTAAGCAATTTTAATGTTTAACAATGAACTCGTTTGAAATGTATTGACATTTAACTCTGAACTATTATAGTTCCACTGAAACGAAGGACGAATATTGAAAGAGCTTGATGAAACAGTTTTTCATTTAACTTACAAAGGAGGAGGAAGTTTAATATATTTTTATGAATGCTCGCACATAAATAAACCTAGTACGTTTTCAAGGATTGAGCACTACGTAAGATGAAGAAAACAAGAAAATATAAGCTAGGAAGGTGTGTTTATTCTTTTGGTTGCATTTCTAAGAAAATTGCTTGACCAAATATGCCCCTTGCGCCATAAAGCCCCAAACCAACCAATCTAAAAATGTTAGCAAGACGTATGAAAGTGCAACTTTATCTACCATAAAGTACTTCATAGTGGATATAGGTTACACTGTTTTATATATATTCTACTGTAAGTTAATTCTTGTAATTTGTAAGTTCACCACAAATCAAACATTCTTCTCAACACTTAATATTCCTGCCCATTTTGAAAGTATTTTTTATAATTTTAATTATTCGTGACATTCTTTCAGTGAAGCCTCGAATTGACCGGACAAACCTGAAGAACATTGTGATGAAGACCAACCAGATGGTGAGCTTCGACGTGGACATCATTGGTGAACCGCCGCCGAAGGTTCAGTGGCACTTTGACAAGAAGCGCATCGACGATGGTGAAGTATACAACGTAAATAATGTGGACTATAACAGCAAATTCTGTTTACCGAAAGCCTTGAGGAAACACAGTGGAATCTATTGCATCACAGCCACCAATCCATCTGGAAGTGATGAAGCTGAAGTAGAGATTACCGTGCTAGGTAAACTTTAATATTTTCAAACTTGAAAGTAATGCAAGGTTATGTAAAGCTACAAGAATTAAAGTAGTATTCTAATATAGTGACTCCCTAAAGGACGCAGTCCTTGGGCTCAAGAAGTTCAAACACGAAGTACAAAGAAAATATTTTTAGACAATAGCAATAAAACGATTCAAGTAAACAGTACAAACAAAACAATAAAAATAGGCAGTGCAAATAAAACAGTGTAGTAACTAAAACAAAAGAGAGAAATCATATAACTGCGGCTACTGTGAGAAGGCAGATGACCTTGGTAAAGCTTATTTGCATGAAGGTAATTAAGTTTGGCAGAGAAAATGGCTGCCAAGTCGTAAATTATGACCGCCACACGTGATTATTTGTTTCGACAACTTGTGATCACTGCTATCGCTTTCAGTTCTAACTGATAAATTTCTAGCCAAAACCCACGCTAAAGACACTTTGGATACATTACCCCATAGGGAATTAAAAAGAAATAAAATGTTTTTTTTTTACTCGAGCCTAAAGACGCTAAAGATACTATACCATATATTTTACTTTAAAGGCATAAATGTGGCTAAAACCGGGTATTTTTTTTATGGAATGTCGGTTTTTGTGGTGGTTAAAAGACTTGTAGACAAAACGGACATTAGGACATTCCTTAAATCTATACTTTTGCAATCAGTATTGGAGAAAAGGTGTGTAGAAAATATATTTTCGTGTGTGTTGAACTAGACTCATCAGTTTCTTTGTTTTCTAGGCAAGCCCATGCGTCCCAATGGTCCTCTGGAAGTGTCGGACGTTAAGAAAGAAGGCTGCACCCTCAAGTGGAAGAAGCCTGATGACGATGGCGGCTCCCCCATCGAGTACTACGAGATTGAGAAGATGGACACGGAGACGGGCATGTGGGTGCCCGCGGGCCGTTCCCAGGAACCCAAGTTCGACGTCAAGAACCTGGTGCCCGGGAAGAACTACAAGTTCCGAGTGCGAGCCGTCAACAAGGAAGGAGATTCGGACGAACTGCAGTCCGAGATCGCTATTCTTGCCAAAAATCCATTTGGTAAATACCTCTTTTAGAATGTTAGTTAATTCCAAATTAATATTCTATAACTACCAATTGTGATTATTATTGCTTATTATGACAGTCATACTGCTATTTCCATCTGTGGAAATTTTTATTGTGATAAATAAATATTATAGATGTTTTACCTAGTAATCCTTTAGGTATGTAAACAAACCTAAAGGATTTACAAAATACGTTTTTTCATTTCTAATATCCGACCACTGACCCTTCGTCCTACGACGCTACAAGAGGCGAACTGTCCGTTGCTTGATAAAATAAAATGTTTTGAGGGGATTTTAATTAGTGTATAGGCATTTCGGAACTCTTGTATTAATGGCTATAAATGGTTTTCGAAAGAATAAGGTATAAAGCATCAAATTAAAAATAGCTAAATGAATTTTTTTATAGATTTTTAAATACATTTGATGTAAATTTATATTTTTATAACAAGTAAATCATGAATTGAAGACATTTTTTTCAATGTTAATGGACCTTCTATTTCTATTTGGATAATCTCTTAAATTTTCGATATTTTATCAGACGAGCCCGGAAAACCAGGAAGACCAGAACCAACTGATTGGGACAATGATCACGTGGATCTCAAGTGGACTGCTCCCGAAAGTGACGGTGGAGCTCCAATCACTGGATACATCATCGAGAAGAAAAAGAAAGGTACCTACAAGTGGCACAAGGCCAAGGATACTAGTGGACCAGGTACCACTACTTCAGTTCCAGATCTGGAGGAAAGGGAAGAATACGAGTTCAGGGTGATAGCTGTCAACAAAGCGGGACCAAGTGAACCTAGTGAGGCATCGAAGTCCGTCATCGCTAAGCCAAGATCGCGTAAGTTCTCTATCTCCTTATTTCTTATAATAACCTAAACTTAACCCTCAGTAGTAGTAGTAATCAAGTAGTAGTTTAATGTATATAACCGTTCTGCAACCTGCAGTTTTCTCGGCATGACTTCTAACCAGTTTTAACCTTCTTGACCTAGACTTCCTTCCTAGGATTCTTTCAACCAATGTATTTGGTTATTTATTCATTAAGTGTATTGTGGAAAAAACAGCACTACACTACTCGGAAATTTCGTGACGCTCAGAGAGTAAGTAAATCCAAGTGCTAATTTGCCACACCAGTGACAGAGCGGCTAGGAGTGTGACTTTTAAGAAACTCGTAAATTGAAGCGCTTGGTTACGAGTTCGAATTTCGTATGAGTGGAAGTCGGGTTGGGTACTCGAAGTTTCCTGGTTCTTCAAGACAACACTTAAAACACGTTGCAGCTTCTCCAGAAAGGCATGCTCTCTGTCCCCACAATTCACGGTGGATGCTCTAACGCAGATTCAGGTGCATTGAAGCGGAACTTTCCAGATTCACGCATTGGGGAGGTTTTAAGATGTACGAGCTATTTCTCATGGAAGCTGCTTTTTAGAATCTTCGTCAGTCAGTCTCTATTGGGTTCAGATAACTTCGGATTGACTAGATTTTCACCGGTTACTCTCGGAGAATTAAGAGAAACTCTTAGAATCGTAGAGTTTAACTTCCGGTACTTATGGGATAAATATCTTTATACATCTCGATTATCATCAACCCTGTTTCTGTTATTTACCGTATTCTAATCCAATATGATTTTCCACAGTGGCACCACGTATCGACAGGACAAACCTCAGCAGCATAGTTATAAAGGCTGGCAACGTCGTGAAGCTGGACGCCGATGTGAAGGGAGAGCCCCCACCAAAAATCACATGGGCCTTCAAAGGAGAACCTCTGGTGAACGGTGAGAAAGTGAAGATCGATAATGAGGAATATCACACCCTTTTCATTCTCAGCAAAACGAAAAGATCTGACACCGGCAAGTACACAGTCACGGCAGTCAATAACGCTGGTAAAGATGAAGTCGATGTTGAAATCACTGTCCTTGGTGAGTTTGCCAGTTTGTGTTTTTACAATTTAGGTTTTTTTTTCACTGCGACTTTCATGCTCGCTTTGAAACTTGTTAACTTGTCCCTCGGTAAATAAAGAGAGGAATACAGATATAGGTATTGTGTTTACATTATCGCATAGTGCTAGCACCCTTCGAGTTATAGGAGACGCAGGTTCACTTACTGTAACACCCTGGGTGTGTTTCTCCCTTCTATATCAGTAAAACTTTCCTTGTGTTTATATGTCCATTTATGATTCCTTATGATATTATTATAATGTTATGACGCAGCTTGACAAAATATAGTCCTTACGCCATAAAACTTAACCCAGTGATACCTGTAGTCGTATCTTATAATTTAAAGAGTCTTGATTTGGGCACAGTTTTTCAGGTCTAAAAGGATATCATGAAACGACACCATACTTTCCCATCCACAAAGGGGTTAAGTATCACGATTGTAGAAGTATATAAGTTTCAAAAGTTTCAAAAGTTATGATCATTTTTTATAATACCAGATCAACATTAGATCAATTCCATGATGTACTTTCTGGAGAAAATATTCAAAATATTCTCGGATTATCAAGAATATCTTGCCATGGTATACTCCGAAACACTGCAGTATGCGGCCATTACTATCTGTCAGTCTATCTGTTCTCCGCATAACTTGAAATTGGCTATTTTTTCCAAGTCTGTACTCTATCCCAAGGGACCATGTTATGACGATTGTTATAATCGTTTTTATTGCCATTGATGTATCAAATATTATGTTTCAGGCAAACCCAGTCAACCAAAGGGACCACTTGAAGTATCCGATGTCCATGCTGAAGGATGCAAACTTAAATGGGATAAACCAGAAGATGATGGTGGACAACCTATCAAGGAGTATGTTGTGGAAAAAATGGACACTGACACCGGAAGGTGGATTCCAGTAACAACCACCAAGGAACCAGAAGCCGAAATCTCTGGACTCATACCGGGCAAGGAGTACAAATTCCGTGTGAAAGCTGTCAATCCTGAAGGAGAATCTGATCCATTGGAGACGTCTACAGGAACTGTCGCGAAGAATCCATTCGGTTAGATTCTCTCATTTCTTACAATTTTTCTTCTCTTGTCTTGTTCTGGTTACATTAAATAAGTATTTCAAATACCAAAATTTTAAACCATGATGCAGTGGGTTTCCCCATTGCCCTACCAACCTGCGAGTTTCATGCGGTGCTAAAGCTCAATTACTTGATATTACCAGTCTTCTGCTTGGCGCAGCTTGGCCAAATATGTCCCTTGCGACATCAAAACAAACCAACTCAAGATTTCAATTTTGTATTATTTTGTGAAGATGTTAAATGTGATCATCGCTTTCAAAATTTATTCATTAAACGGTGATTGTTTAGATAATTGCTATCTTTTTACGTGGTGAAATTGTTTGACTTTTACAATTGTTTGAAACATGAGCTTTTACTTTTTCATGAACATGAATTTTTAAGGCATGGATTACTTATTTATATGTTCTACGCTTGGTTTTTACTGTGAGCTGTAAAGCATGTTGTGGAGACGATGTCTACCAGGAGTTCACATTCGATTTTAACCATGTGTATTAAAAATACTATGTACCTATTTTCTCAATAGATACAAAAAGCTACTGTACTTTCAAACTTAAAAAAGAAGTGTATGAGGTTAACGTTATTAAGGAAAAAAACAATTCTTCGGTATTAGTCAAGAAAGCAATATCTACTAATTTGGTCATTTAAATGATAATTATTAACATATAAAAGTACCTGAAACATCATAATGCTAGAAAACAATAAGAACTTTCAACCAACAGTTGACTGAGTATTATATTGTTATCTGTATTAAGTTTTATATAGCCTCTTCATTGGGTTCACTCCCCAAATGGAGAACATTTAATTTATTTGGAAAGAAATTATTAAGGTGAATTAAAATTATGACAATGCATGGAAAATTAATGCACATGAAGCCTACCAATTTTTTCTAATTTATCAAACATTTTGAACACATATTATGTAATAACCTACCCGAAACCTAACGTTTCTGGACCAAACTTCATATATTAACGTTTTGGTAGAAAACAGTCAGTATAAATTTTATAACAATGCGATCATAACTTCTTGCTGTTTGTTTTGAGCACTTTTTAAGCACTTTTAAGCACACTTAAGCACTTTTTATTTTGTACCATTCGTAAGGAAGTCAAATGCTTCACAGATTAATTATAGACCAGTAAAAATATTGATGCTACATAAATCGCCAAATTATTAAACCATTCATGTCCTTTTTCTTTTCAGAGGAACCAAGTAAGCCAGGCAAACCTTCAGCTCACGACTGGGGCAAGCATTTTGCTGATCTTATATGGACCGCTCCAACCAGTGATGGTGGTGCTCCCATCACAAGCTATATCATCGAAAAGAAAGACAAGTACAGCACCAAGTGGCAGAGAGCCACTGAAACAATCGGTGACAAGTGCGAGGCCCAAGTGTCAGACCTCATTGAGGGAATGGAATACAACTTCCGTGTCAAGGCAGTCAATAAAGCTGGACCCAGTGAGCCGAGTGAACCCAGTACCTCGATCATTGCAAAACCCAGATTTCGTAAGTATATACTGAAATTTTACTGAGCATAGAAATTCCATAAGAATCATTCTTCCATTACGAAAGGATATAATATACATTGTGAAACGGCGAATATTAAATGAGTTAGAAAAGAAAGACCGTATAGCATACAAAGCACCACCCCTCCTTTGTTTTTTCAAGTTTTCACAGTCACCCTTTTGCCCTTGACAACTAGTGCAGTGACACCACTTTAGTTCAAAGACTTTTTTACTGTTAGCTTCTGTCATCGTTATCGTTTTATCTTTACTCATTGGGTAACTCTCGGCGCACTTTTCGTATCATTTCCCCACATCCAGGTCACTTCACTTCAAAATATTAACTGAATATGTTACCGTTCCTCAAATTTCGCACGCTAGTGTACAAGTAAAACAAGCGGTCAGAGAGAAGACTGAGTCACCTCCGAAATTATTCTCTGAATACGTGTCTGTTCATTTGTGATAAATACTGTTTCTGCTTAAGTGTTCTGAAATTTCTCATTTCTTCTACACAGGTTATGTAGTCGACCATTCTTTAAGTTTTGCACTCCAGTGTATTCAATACAATGACTGATAAATAAAATAAACATATTTTTTACAGTTGCTCCTCAGATTTCTGGCTTGAAAGATATCACTGTTAGAGTGGGTCAAACGGTGCGCTTTGATGCCAAAGTGATCGGCGAACCTCCTCCCCGTAAGATGTGGTTCTTGGGCAAGGAACAACTGAAGACAGCCGGACGTACAACCATCGAAATGGAAGAGTACCGAACCAAGCTTATTATCAACACTGTAGAGAGGAAGGACTGTGGAGAATACAAGCTGTGTGTCGACAACAACTCAGGGAAGGATGAGGCCACAGTCGTTTTGAATGTACTAGGTTAGTATCGGAGCTGATATGTTTCAGAAATTTTTAGGTATGGTAAATGTGATAGTCTGCCAGAATATCTAGAGAGCACTTTCTAAAGGAATTGCTCTCCATAGAGAAAATATAAAAGTAAAATAAAAAGTAAAGTGACCAATGCTAGCCTTTTTTATGTGCCCATGATCATGTGGCCAAAACTAGTAGTAAAATGACCCTTAGACTGCCGGGTGTATACGAACATTCATCATCTGATTGGTCCAAGGGGCAGGAGAAGATGCCTACCTATTGATTCATCTGATTAGTTAATGGCATAATAGTAGATTTCGGTGATTTCACTATTTGTCACCATTCTATAGAAATGTGCATTCGCACATGTACCCTGTCATAAGATGTTTTGTCGCCAAACGAGGAGGTAAGATGTCAAATAGGCCAACCAAGTCAACTTTTCATAGAGCAGTTAAGTGACTACTAATCGACATGTTAGTCACACTTTTTGAAACTCCTCTGCATAGAAATACTCAGTTTAGTTATATTTCACTTCTATGGTGCTCTCTAGTGATCTACGGTCCTGTTTCACCTCACTATAGCTAATGGGCGGTATACAGATCACGTCAACACCAAGAGAGCTATTTCTTTGACCAATACTGACTGACTAGACCAATAGATTTGTTATTGTTCACAAAATGGTCCCATTCAACAACTTACATTGAACTTTTCAAAATTTAATCTTTAAGTCAGGACTTAAGCTCGTATTAATGAAATCGAATCGAAAACAATTCTATGGTACCCTAAAATCATATGGATGGAAATTAATAAAGGGGAATGATTGCAACATTTTAAAAACGAAAATTAAAACAACCACAGCGTAATTCAATGCAAGACAAGCAATGCAATTTCCACAACAAGTTGAATTTTGCTAACCTCGAATCTTTCGGCTTTACACGGTTCGCTAACATGCCTTTTGATGACATCGAACTCAATGAATTTTTACCGTACATTAAACCGTTATTAACCTGGGATTTAGGGATATTTCTTTCCTTCCAGAGACGTTTTAATATTTTAAAAGTATCTAACTATTTTAAAAGTATTTTAAAAGTAAAGCTACCTTTTTTCATTACGTTGTACTACGAATTTATAGCATTGTACAGTAAACTTGGACATAACTTGAAGATTCCTGTAGCTGCACGCTGGGTCAATCAAAACCTTAAAAATTGGAAATACACGCAAATAACATACATGCTGACACTCGCTTGTTATGAGCTGTAATCATCCTCCAACTTGCGTTTTGCAACATATAATTCTTGAGACAACGCATCAATAATGAGTGTGTCTGTATGGTCAAATGGAGAAGTGTTTGCGTAAAAAGTTTTTAGGCCATAGCTTTTTCTGGGGTACTTACTGCACACTCTTGATGCCTCCCATTTCCACCGTAGACAGCAATGCTCCCCCTCCCAAGATTCTTTCAGCGTCAACAAGGGGTAGTTGTGCCTACTTTGGGAAACTACAGTGTAAATGATTCTACTTTTCATTGGACCAATTGCATTTACTCACACTATTTCGTTTCATATCGTCTACAGACAAACCAGGAAAACCGAAAGGCCCCTTGGAAATCAACGACATCACAGCAGAGGGATGCAAATTGAAATGGAAAGAGCCAGACGACGATGGAGGCAGCCCCATTGAACAGTATAGTGTAGAGAAAATGGACATGGGCACAGGTCGATGGATACCTGCGGGACGCAGCAGTAAACCGGAGTTAGAACTCACCAACTTGATACCAGGTATGGGCGTTTGCATAAATAATTAAATACAGCTGTACGATATAAAATAATGTTTTGATATATTGTCTGGGCTTTTGAAAAATATCACAAGGTGTTTTTAATGTAAGGTTTAGAATAACCTCTAAACAATACATTTTTAATTAAGAATTTTTGTTATATATTGTTTATTCGATTAATGACGTTGTTTATGGAATTGCCCATCTTTGAAAATCGGCCAGATGACCACCGAATACGGCTCTTCCGACCACACTTTCCGTTACGTATGAGTTCATTTCCGGGGGGTTTGTTCAATTTCTTCACGAATGTTTTGCTTAAGCTGTTGAATCGTTGTAGTCTTGTTAGTTTAGAATCGTTTCTTTAATTAACCCTATTTAAAAAAGGACCAATCGATATCACCAGATTTTATTCGGCCCAGAAATACGTCTTTTAGAGTTCGCATAGTTGCACCAGCTGTATAACATGCTGCTTCTTGTTGAAAAACACATGTGCTATAAGCCTTCCAGACCTTCACCTCTTCTACTCACCAAGTGGTGTAGAGCATATATATATGAAGAAGTGGGGTGTGCTGTAAGCCTTGTAGATCAATTTCAGGCATAACTTCGCACCGTATCATTCACAATTGACAGTAATCGCATTACTATTAGCATTCTCTAAAAAGTGGCCCAATAATACTTCCCCTTTCGAATTGCCAATGGTCTTGCCGATTAATTGAGTAATCAATATGTAAATTTTTTGGGGGGTTTTGAGGTTGCTTTCATATAATATAGGTGGTTATTTAATCATTAGATGTGTTGTAGGATAAAAACAATATTACACTTATTGAAAATTTCGTGACAATCAGAGAGATAACAGAGTTCAACAGTGTCAACAATTGCAGGTTTTGGTCTGAGATGAAAATTGAATTATCTTTAGGGGGCACAGTACTCCTTCGAACAATTATTTTTGTTTTTAAATTTACAAAAAAATGTCTTAATGTATCTCATTCCAATACACACGAAATATACATTACAAAGAAAAATAATTTTTGCATGCATAATAATTAAAAAGTCAATGTCATGAAAAAAATTTCAATATTGTAAAATTTTTACACCTTTTGCAATTTTTTTAATATTTTTTAATCATTTTCCTTGAACTGACGTGGACAGTTTTGTGCATGGTTTCACAAGTAATAGTGTTATTTATTTTTTACAAATATATTTATTACAAACGCTAGGAAAAACAGTCATAATTGATTTATCAATTTGTAAAAATATTAACTACTCTTCTAATTCCATACACAAAATAAATTATCCAATATATCTTGAAAAACGACCACAAAAAGTTTCAATTCTCTATAATAGTTACAAAAAACAGCATTTAAAATACACTGTAGTCATGAAAAACAAATAACTGAAAAAGGACTTAATAATTGAAACGTTAGTCGCTTTCACTGACATTCGATGGAAAAACCTTAATAACTCTAAATATAGCTATAGTTATGAATTTTTCACAAGTATTCTTGAAGGCTACCCAATTAATATAAAACAATTAAAAATTCGATCTTTTTGGTTACTTTTCGCGTATTGGGTCCCCTTAAGTTGAAATTGTTAGTAGAATTAACGATCTGATGTATTCCATTTCCTCTCCAGGTCAGGAGTACAAGTTCCGTGTCATGGCAGTCAACGCAGAAGGTGAATCTACGCCACTGGAAGCTGAAAAATCTATCATTGCTAAGAATCCGTATGGTAAGATCTTATTTATTCTTGTAAGATATTTTCCCGTTACAATAACTAAAATTCCACTTGCAAATTTTTATAGCTGGGTGGGATGGAAACTGGTTGACTCATTTATAGTGAGTGATAAAATTATTAGAGCCACAATGCAATAAACGTCGATTTCTGAGTATTGGGTAAAAATAGATATCTTCAAACGCGTAGGAGGCAATACAATTTTTGCATTACATTTTTTCTTTGTACGGTCCACTGATGTACGTAAAACATTAGCAAATAATGCAATCCTCCTGTAAGAATTTTTAGTATTCGATAGGAAGTGTTTTAATTTCCTAAATTTTCGTTGGAGAAATATCTTTGGACATGTCAGTGGTGGAAATGTACTTTCAAGAAAGGTATAAAAATCATAATTTACAACACTTAATAAAACAGAAATCATAAAATAAACCACTTTAACGTTGCAATATTAGAACAATTCTTCAAAAACAATTAAAACTTTCAAGTAATTTCAATAAACACAATTAAACAATGTAGCTGTGAGAAAATTGAAGTTTCGTCTGAATTCGTCAATAATCTGAAACCAGTCGTAAAGTCATTAAACGCACACTCATTTAACACCACTGCATTTAAGAAATCAGGAGAAAGAAGACTGGGCCATCGGAATTACTTTCTGAATATGTGCATGTGGAAGAGCTTTCTTTGAGAAAATTGATTGTTTTTGAGAAGACAGAGCGGCTTGATGAGGCTTGCACGTGGGAAACTTATACCTCAGGAACGAACTTGACTTCAGAATAAGGTAGCGTTTTTGAAGAGATATTTAGTCACACATTATAAGTATACACAGCGAATAAACAGGAAGTTATAATTTAACTCATTGTTTCGTGACCATTAACATCAATAATCCAAATAAGAACTGTAATAATTTTAAATATTGAGACCAATGTGTTTTGTCACTCAGTTTATGCTTTCTAGAATATAATCAAATTCATAATTCCATAACTTTACTTTCAGACCCTCCAGGCAAACCTGGATTGCCAGAACCAACAGACTGGGATAAGGAGTGGGTGGATTTGAAGTGGACCAAACCCGTAAAAGATGGTGGCAATCCGATCACAGGTTACCTAATCGAAAAGAAAGAGAAGGATTCCTCTGTATGGTCCAAGGCAGCTCAAATTGACAAACCTGTATGCGAAGGACGAGTACAGGACTTGATTCCTGGAGAAACATACCAATACCGAGTCCGTGCAATAAATGCTGCAGGACCTGGTGAACCCAGCGACATGACCAAGCCACTTACTGCTAAGCCTAGAAAAAGTATGACAAACTTTAAATTAAATTACCTTGGGCATTAAAGTGTTTTATGTGTATTTTTAGGAGTTAAATAATTATGTCAAATGACTAATAAGCTTTGAAGTATGAATACACGTTGTAGATTATGTTAGCAGTAATGTGGAAATCTTCCTAGTTATAAAGTGATAACCTTTTCAGTGATGTGTAAATAAAATACTACATAAATCATTCTGGCTATCAAACATCCAACCACCAACCAATTCCATATACAATAAAACATTAATAATTAGTTACTCAAAAGACCGAAATATTTTGAAGACTTAAACGGATAACCACAGAATGTTCTAAAAAGGCATTACAGTAAAGATAATATAATTGTAAATATATCGTGGTATTCCTAACAATAATATAAATTAATGGAAGTACTAAAAACTTGTGTAAATGATAGAAAAATGCTAATTTTACCTCTTTTAAGCTAAATTTGAACGGGATAACTATTTCCACGTTTCATATACATAGAATAGAGTCGGTGAGAATGTACAAAGCATTACAATATCAAAAATTGACAAGCAGCACAAGGAGAAATAATAATAAATGACAACAAAGGAGAAAAATCCAATCACTTTTTACAAAAACTCTTTCTACATTAAACATAACCTTACAATAAATTATAAAGGCAACCAAATCTTCCTCTGCAACGAAATAGAAATATCCCAACAAATTTAGTTTGGTGAATATTTATTGTATTTTTGCTCTGTTCTTTCAGTGCCTCCAAGGATCGACCGTCGATCCCTGAAGCCGATCACCATACGCGCCGGTCAGCCGTTCTCTCTGGACGTGAAGATCGCGGGTGAGCCCCCACCGACCGTTCGCTGGATGATCAAGGACACCCCCGTGGCCGAGAGGTTCGACTTCCAGATCAAGAATGAGCCCTACAACTCCAAAATCGAATGCGAGAAGGCAGAGAGGAAGGACAGTGGGGTCTACAAGATTTTTGCCAATAACCCTCATGGGCAAGATCAGGCTGATGTGGAGATTACTGTTCTCTGTAAGACGCCATTTTCTTCAGTTTACATCGAATTATTTCAGTTTTGTTTCAAGTAACCAACATAATGTAGTCGGTTTAAGTCATAGTTTCCAAAACATTTTTGGCTCAACACCCCCTTTTCAAAGACAAACTTTTTCGGGACCCCCCTGGGAAAACTCTATCTCAACTAATAAGAGATTACAAGTGTTGCTGTGCCCATAACTTTTGAATTTCACCAAAATATTCATGTAGCTGTGAAACCAAACCGATAATTGATCGTCACACAATTGGGAAACAGTCTGTTATTCAAGTCTTTTTTTACCTATTTATAGTATTGCACAGTAAACTCGACATAAAATGGCAGATTCCTGACACTGCACTTGCAAGAACCTTCATAAGTCGGAAGTGCGCTCAAATACATACACGCTAACACTCGCTTATTACGATCTGTCGACTTACTTTGAGTGCGATCAGTTGTACCCTTATTTTCAATGTATAAATTCTGATAATGCATAGCTGTAGTCATTGTCTGCATAATCAAGTGGATAAGTGTTTGTTATAAGCCATTTTAAGCGCAATTGTTGCAGCATTTTCTTATTGCCCATTTTTGTTCCTCAAACCCCGTTATTTCTCCCCCTTCGGGATCTCGGACCTCCGCCAACAGCCCGTAATCTTTCTCCAGTGTGACGTAAATTCAACTACCTACCGTATCTCTATTTTCTCTGGTGTTTTGTCATCGCCACTTTCAAAATTCCATCAGTTCCTACTTTGGGAAATTATGGTTTAAGCACTAACGCGAGGGAAGTCTGGAGCCTGTTTCAGAAGTAAAATGTGAGCCTAAACAAAAGGGACGGTAAACTCTTACTATGGAGAAATAAAGTAAGCTGAAGCTTAATATTCAGAAAACGTGTAAAATAAAACTTAAACTACCCTCATTGAATGAAAAAATATGCTTTTATAATCTGCAAACCCCACTGAACACTATTGAGAAGGGAAGGAGCGCAATATAAAAAAACTGCTGTTACGATACATGGTCGAAGAATGGTAGTCAATCATTTAATCTCAATAGGAACGAGATAAAACAATTTAAATTGCGGTAGATGTAGATAAAAGAAAACAATAATAATAATTCTAACATAATTAAAATAGAAAGACAAAATGTATTCCCTAATTTTGTCTTGCAATTTTGTAGTGCTGTCTGTCTACCACGAGAACTGCTCTCGATACCAAATCTGGGTTGTGGCGGTCGCTATAGAAACATGGCTCGTTTATTTTGAATAGGGGTGACTCTCGGAGATAATTCAATTTTATTGTGTTTTTCTCGAACGTTGGCGGAGGAAAGATGTAGTTTACAAGTATAGATTTCTCAGCGAGAAGTAGAAATCGTAACAAGTATTTTGTTAGCTTAGAGCAGAAACTCGCTAACTGTCAAGCTTTTCTTTAATGTACAGCTGTTTAAAAACTATTGGTTTTTAGGTTAAAAATATAAAATTTAAGCATTTTGATAGTGTTATCTTTTAAGCAGATTATAATATGACGTATTTCATATCATGAAAATAAGCATTCAGAGTCCCGAAGAAAAGTCAGTTAATGAATTTCTGCTCTAAGCCAACGGTATTTCCATTTTGTCATCAAATGCTCCAATGTGACAAACTTAAATACATTTTTTCTGGCATTCGGTATAGAAAATAAGAATTTGTCCGTTTCTTCGGCAACAGACACGGGAAGACTGTGTTCCGAGCAGCTCTCGTGGTAGACAGCATATTCGAGGAATTTCTTTGTGTCAAATTCTTACACACATTTCTTAACACAGCAAAGTCATCCAAACCAGAAGGCCCCCTCGACGTCTCTGATGTTAAGAAAGACGGGTGCAAGTTGAAATGGAACAAACCAAAAGACGACGGTGGACATCCACTGGAAGGGTACATCGTCGAAAAACAGGACCCGGAAAGTGGTGCCTGGGTACCCATTGGAAAAACGCACAGTCCTGAAATGGAGGTGACTGGACTCACTCCTGGAAAAGCTTACAATTTCCGAGTAAAAGCTTTGAATCCAGAAGGAGAGTCGGATCCTCTGGAAACGTACAATCCTGTGATCGCCAAAGACCCCTTCAGTAAGCAAATTATGATACTTTGCTTTTGCTTGATTTCTTGGTGTATATTTATTTAATAATACACAAACACGTATAAAACTACCAAACACTAAGCCCTTTGGGTCACAAGAGAACATCTAATCATAGCATACTCAGGAGGAACTAAGACAAGAAGTTAAAACATTAAGGGCAGTAAACTTTAAAAATCACTAAAATCGATCGAAAATCAATTTTTTTAAATTTTTAGTATAAAAATTACTTGATATCAAAATCTGGCAAATATAAAGTCCTAGATACGTACCAATAGTAAACGTTTAAAAAATGAACAAATATTTATTAGGTGAGAATATATTGTACTGAAAATTTAATTTCACTCTACACAATTATAAAAGTTAATCCTAAAACATTAATAAGTTAAATTAACATTATTTTATGACCAATTGGCTACGGTTGGAGCACAGTTGCCCCAACCTAAATCCCTTCTGCTTTTTGCGTAACATCAAGAGGTTTATATGTTCGCCTATAAGGACTAATAGATTTCCAACCTACAAAGAGATTTACAGGTGAAAACTCTGGAATGTTATATGAGAAATAAAGCTCGTGTCAAAGGTTCTTCGACCAGAGCTGTTGGAGTTGCTTGTTTTCGACTGCTTTCCGGACATGACTACCTACAAAGATACTTATATCGTATTTGGTAGCGAGATCAGCTAATTATCCTCTGCGAACTGAAAGAAATGACTCATGACCATTTCAGAGACTGCCCTAAAACTCTTAACAATACAGTTGCAAATTCTGTGGATGATAGTTTCAAAACATATTTTAGCACTTCAGATCTATATCTGGCTGGTCGTCGACTGATGGTCGAGAGGTTGGAGTTGGGGAGTATGATGAAAATAGTTAACAGAATCTTTCAAATGATAATAAATACTATAAAACAAAATGATGTTTCGAAAGTCACAACACAGTTAAATTAATTTTTTTACCATTGCAGAGGAATCTGGTGCTCCTGGCAAACCAGAAGTCACTGACTGGAACAAGGACCACGCAGATCTCAAGTGGACACCACCGGACAATGACGGTGGGGCCCCCATCACAGGTTATGTGGTGGAGAAAAAGGAGAAAGGAGGGCCCTGGGAGAAAGCTCTTGAAGTACCTGGAGATAAGCTGAAGGCTACAGTGCCAAACCTAACAGAAGGCAAGGAATATGAATTCCGGGTGGTGCCCATTAATAAAGCAGGACCAGGCGAACCTAGTGATCCATCGCAGGCAATTGTGGCCAAACCTCGATTTTGTAAGCATGCTCTCTATTTTTGGTACCATTGAATGTCTAGTTTTACTCGCTGTTCTGGAAAAAAAATTACGTAAGTGGAATTCATATATTTGTTCAGAAAACGAAAACTAGGTATACTCTCATGATTAATATTCATTTTAAAATGTCAGAAACTTTGATGGTAATAAATGGGGATTAATATAATAGCATATTTATACGTTACTTTTATGATTCCACTCTCGTATTTTGAGTAATCATCCCCATTTTGCAGTTGAGTCGTTGTAAAATTTGAAATGTGAAATATTCAACACAAAATCACACTTACTATACAAAACATTTTTATTAAATTCATTTATATTATTTGTACTACCTATTTATTGACATTTTATTCATTCTACTTTTATCGTGGGAGGATAGAGAGTTTAGATTAACAACGATACTATACACCTACGTCTTTGTTCCAGTCGAAATCAGCCCACAGCTCCATTTACAATCGTTCTAAACAGCACTTGAGTTGTTGCACAGAAGAGCTAACCCCCTCATCAGAATCTGACTCACAATTAACATTTGCGTCGTTCTTTCATAAGATGAGAAATAGTTGAAATTTGAACAATGACGCAATGCTCTGTACCTGAGCTGAGTGTTGCTATAGTTCTGTCCTTGTTTCATTGGAAGGATGAATCACGTCAAAGAGAAGTAACGCATTTAACTTAAAACACTCATATTTTCCACTTACGTCACTGTTCTGCTGGAACAGAGATATAGGCGAAAACTTATACGAATCCGTAAATCAATAATTTTAAGTTAAAGTGTCTTCAACAGCATAATGCAATCATTGTAGTTTTGAGAACGCATATATTTAACCAACTTGTTACAGTTTTTGATGCAAAACTTACGATGATTCAATTTTATTTTCAGTGCGCCCGACAATCGATCGTACGATGTTCGATGATTTGACCATAAAAGCGGGACAGCCAATTAAGTTCGATGTCAACGTATCTGGGGAACCCCCACCGACGATCACTTGGCAGATCAACGACAAGGACCCCAAAAGTGAGACCAGAACGACATTGGAGAATGTCGATTACAACACAAAGCTCACTGTACGACGAGTGACTAGAGCAGACAGCGGACGGTATACCATCAACGCTGTGAATGAAAGCGGGAAGGACACGGCAACAGTTACTGTGCTAGTTGTCGGTAAGATAAGATTTTTGTCAAGATTTCTTTTGATCGTAGTTTTTGGTGGTCCCTTGCTTTGTCAACTGCGTTGTACGGCCAATACGGAAAATTGAGCGTTACGAAAAAATGGACATCGAGTTCGGTCTAATAATTTCTATATTATCAACGCGAACAACCCAACCAACCTAATGTCATTTGATAGCTGAGGGAACTAAGACATGTTAGTACCCTTGAGTTGGTGCACCGAGATAAGCAGGGAGGGAGGGGAGAACGGTGGGTTTTTTTTTTTGGGGGGGGGGAATTTCCGCTGCGTCGAGCAAACTTCAAATTAGTATAACTCGGGACTGCAAAATACTATGCCGTCGAAATTGGTCTCAAACTGAAGCTAACGTCACGACCTGTCTATTTAAGACATTAGAAGTGAAATCTAATGCAGTGTTGGTTGTTTAACTTTGGATCGCAGTTAAAAGTGTTTGAAAATTTCACAATGTCGGTATGTATTTGCCGAAGATCCAATTAGAAACACATTGAACGTGGTCTACGCCGAAGAGCAACTCGTTCAGATTTCGATAAAAACTGAATTGACTACTGAATTTGTCTTTCGTTCATTTACTGAACCCAAATAAATACTATGCTCTAACGAGACGTGTTCACTAAAATCTTACAGCTGAGCTACGACACAGCCTATCCGTTTTTTTGTATTGTATTTATACTAAGTAACGAGTTTAAACGAAAGGTCTTTAATGATACAATTGATCCTGAAAACAATAGGACTCAGTATTCGGTAGTGATCAAAATCTCATTGGTAACTTCTAACCCAGGTTTGATTTTCAATTTTAACCATGCTAGTCTACAACATTCATGAAACTTAAATAAGATTACTCGCATGTTAGACTCTGTTATAGAGGCGTTGTAAATTTATTTGATCATTTGTGATTATACATATACCTATATGTACAGAAGAATGCCATTACATCGAATAAAGACGCCGTATGCAAATCTGATTTGAGTTTCACACAGATCATACAAGCACTAAGTTCGTGAACATTTCATGCAATATGTATTATTGGTGTGGTGATAGCAACATAGTTATATACAGATATGGTGAGAAGTCAAATATGTGCAGATAGAAAGTTTAAGAGAATGACATAGGGCGCTGGGGTGTTGTTGATGCAGAGCACTTTAAGATGGGGACTAAGCTACGGGGCCACGAATCACATTTTAGCTCTGACTTTGCTTTGTCGAGGAGCTCAATCTTTTCCCGTCATCCACATCATTTTCCTCAGCATTTTTAGATATCTGGTGTTCCTCCGAGAGATTTTCAGTTTTGTCCTTTGTCGGTAGCTCCGCTCCAATAAAATCCAGCTTCATGCCCAATGCTTTAACCAATGTCAGCGAGTCCACTCATCCCATATTCAGTCAGTGTGGCTGCTTGACCTCCCATTTCAAATAAATCTAAATATTTCCATTTCGTATTGTCTGTTGCTTTTCAATATGGTGACAGGCCCAGGTGGTACTTTTTTAGAACTAAAATAATTCTTTTGTGATTTTAGATGCTCCACTTGCTCCCGGAGGTCCCCTGGAAGTATCAGATGTTCACAAGGATGGCTGCAAACTGAAGTGGAAGAAGCCGACGGATGATGGTGGCATTCCTCTCATAGGGTATGAAGTAGAGAAAATGGATCCTGAAACAGGAACTTGGTTACCTGTAGGAAAGACGAAAGAGCCAGGTACTTAAGAGCAATTTTCAATACTAGCAGACCCGTATTTATAGCACCAGCGTTGAACTTTTTAAATTGCTACCTATTGATTGTCCTCACCTTTTATATCTGATTTCAACCCATCTTTAACCAACATAGCATCCAAATTCCATAAACAGATTTTATATCTCTAAATGAAATTAAATTATCCAAAAAATTATAACAGCATTTCGTTTATTTTATAATTGGAGTTAATTCTTATTTCCAATAAAATGCACAGCAAAAGGGACAGCTCAGTCGTGTTTCCATTGTTAAATTCCCAGTATCTTCTCATTCTCTTGTTCAAAGGATCGCTCACATTTTCTAATCTGCACAGAATTCTATCTTCCAAATTTCTCATTGCTTTCTGTAATCAGACTGCTGAAAAATCTATTAGAGTGCTGAGTTCTTCCGTGTACTTTTAGCAATATTATGTAGCTCCATAGCTCAAATAAAGAATATTTAAGCGAAGTGGCAAAGTATTTGATTTCATATTATTTATATTCGACAGAAAGTGTCGATTTTTGTGCCACGTTAGTGAAAAATTATATTAGTTTCTTAATTGAAATGTGCTTTTCAGTGTTTCGACCATTTGAATATGATTCTTTTGTTCAAGTAGGTCATGGCATGTTTTCTGTATGCCATGACCTACTTGAACAAAAGAATTAAAGACATTTTAAATCCATTTGAACTACGCTGATTATCAAATAATTGATTCAATATTGGATTTTTCTGTATATTACAGAAAAATACGTGTCATTTATTATCCGGAATAGGGATAACAAAATCTGTAAATTTTGAACCTTGCATTCACCAACTATTGATCTCTCGATGGAAGTATATGAAATTCAATTCCAAGATCTGTTTAGGCTTATGCGGTTCTCAAAATTTTCACCAATCAATCCAATAAAGAATGAATCGAGTTGTTTTCGTATGGTGTATATTTATGAAAGTTCCAGGCAATCTGATTTTTTTAAAAAATTAGGAGTCACTGGAGGAGATTCGTTAAATTGGTTTCACGATTCATAAATAAATTTTTGAATATTGATAGCATGAAAAAAAGTAATTATTCTAGATAGCTTGGATGGCTAGGTAATTTTTGTAATAATTGGCTTCTACGAGTGGCATACTAAGCACTGCAAGAACTGGTCTTCGATAGTATAAATATTTGGTCACATTTCTTTAAAAAGCGAATGATATCTCTGACGAGTCGATGTCACGTGAAATACTAGCTTCACCTATTTCAATAGAATTCTTACCATATTTTTACCATGCAATAAAGTGCCACAAGTTTCAAGAGTTTTGAAAGTTTCTCTATTTATTCACTGAAGTTTTTAGAACTATCTTTCGGTTTCTTTCCCTTAGGAATGGAAGTGACTGGCCTCACACCTGGAAAAGACTACAAATTCCGTGTCAGAGCAGTCAACAAAGAAGGGGAATCTGATCCTTTGGAGACCACCAAAGCTATAACAGCTAAGAATCCGTTCGGTATGTTTGCTTCACTATCTGTCGTACGAAACTTAGGGAACATAATTATTTTTAAAGGTTACAACTTCAAAATTAAACTAAACAGCCTGTGGAAATTTGCATAATTAAAGATATTCTGTGGAAATCTGGTGCATATTCAAATTTTGGAATCGCGACGTCAGATGCTCTATCATAGGAAGGGGTTATGCTACCTCAGACTCATCCGCAACTTCATTATCTGTATGTAAACGCTATGAAAAACCTGCATCAGTGTCCGAGGTGATCATACAGTCTACAAAAAACCGCCTTCTCTCTCTTTCAAGTTTTTAGTTACCATTCTGTCTCAGGGCCCTCAGTGCAGTGTCACCACTTCAGTTTAAATATATTACAGACAACTTGTTACCTTTTGTTTGTACTCATCAATTTGATAACTCCCGATGTACCTTTGTTGTGTTCTTGTCTTTATCCCACATCCAGATCTCTTCACTGCAAAGTAGCAGCTGAAAACCATGCTGTTCTTTAAGCTTTGCATGTCAGTACATTACACTTTTTTAACAACCCGGTAGATTAGAATGTTTTCTTCAAAACATTCTTCAAATGGTTTCTCTCAATATCAGCACTTTATTTTGCAATATCCTATTATATTAAAATTATGCACCTGTCGGCTTTCGGCTGTTCGCACTGATCAGATAGAGATGCACTGTTGCAGTTTTGACGTCTTTAAAATCGTTCCGAGGGTCTAAGGCGCATGGATGGGGGTCATCGTTGGAAACTTGCTCATCACGAAAAGTGTTGATATCTCAAAGCCCCCTAACTCTAAGGGAATCAGCCTATGGGGATAAATGATCTACCATCGTGCAGAGAAAGGTGGGCCACGTCGACCAGGTTGACCACTAACCCTTCCCCTCTGACCTTTGCACCGCGTGGTGGGGGAAATGAGTCACATTTCGGGCATACGCTGGCCTGTTTAACAGCTGTAACTTCAGTTCTAACCGACGGATCGTGATAAGTGCATGCTTAAATTGAAGAGAAGGACAAGTTCTACAATTCCATTTGACTAGTTGACAGTTTAAACTATTTTTGTGAAAATTGGGTGCAGTGGAAAGTGACGATGTGTCGAAGATTTTACTAGGAAGCCTAAATATCACACTAAAGTTCAATTCATAGGAAACGTAAACAGCTTGAAAGAGCAGTTCAAGACGAACAAAATGATACCAAGAAGTCTAAACCTATGACAAGTGCGGAGAGATTTAGAGCTTACCGAAGAACGCAAGAAGCAGGCCGAGCAGGCGCGCGTACACTGCTCCGTCGCTGGACCATCGAACGAGCTGAGCCAATGAACGTTGATAATGACGACTTGCCTGCAGTTAACCCGGTTACCAGTAAAGAAGACGATCCAGCAGTTTGGAGTAAAGCCATGCAGAACCACTGGAACCTGGCATCAAAGCAGTTGGAGAAGGCGTTTGAGGAAAATACGTTTGGACGCTCATGTGGCGTTTGGGGTATGAGTAGGATCTTCGCCATACTAAGAAGAAGTTCATCATTGATATCCTAAAGAGGTAGTTTTCATTTGAGAAGGTTGAAGAGTTTAGGATGTGCAGCAATTGTCGACAATCGTTGGAGTCTAAGAAGATACCAACACTAAGCAAGTCTAATGGTTTCGAGTATCTACCAACCTATCTTTATTTCACCAGCGACCCACTTATCAGTATTCCGTCCAAAAGTAGTCACGAACCAAACCTTACGGTACAATGGGGACTGTACCTACCCCCTTCTTTTTCTAATGGCTCAAAGACGAACATGGGTGTGGGAACAGTTGTTCTGTCTACCCAAAAGTGAAATTTCATCGAACCCATGATCAAGAAGATTACTGGAAGAATGCAGCGTTTTTTAACCGGAGTAGTGGCATAACAGAGGTTTTCAATTCTATTCCACCTTCAGCAGTCACTCAACTTCACTCAGATAGCCAATAGGCACTAAAGGCATTGCAGAATCCAACACCCAAAAACAGCCTCTTAAGGGACATACAAAACCAACTGTATCAAAGGCCAGAGATATCTCTCCACTGGATTGAGGACACAGGTTTTTCTGGCAAGGAAGCAGCCGATGTTTTAGCCAAATCAGATGAAAATTATGGAAACCACGAAACAATTTTTTTTCAAAAGATCACCTCCTAAGGAACGGATAAAAAAGGCCAGTTACTTCAGAAATGGCAGAGGGAATGGGACGAGGGTCATATGGGCTACCCACTCCATGAATTCATTCCCAGAGAGAAGGACCCATATCAAATATCAAAAGATTACTCCAGGTTTTCACAGATCATAGCCCATTATATTAAAGCTAAAAAAAATTTTGTTTCGTGGTTTTCATCATTTTCATCTGATTTGGCTAAAGCATTGGCTGTTTCGTTGCCAGAAAAACCTGTGTCCCCAATCCAGTGGAGAGATATCACAGGCCATAGCCCATCATTATAACGTACCTTCATACATTAGGACTATGAAGCACATCCATATGTGCATGTGTTTCCAATGGTTCTCTCCTGCATTACAAAGGAATTTCGCTCATGCAAACCTACCATGTCAGATATCATTCAAATCACCTTGATATCGAGAGAAGTGCATTCCACCATATAGGTGTCGAACTAGAAATTCAAACTGCTGGATTTCCTAGCTGCTCACGGTGAATAACTGGAGGCAATATTCTAGAATTTTGACAGTGAAGATCCTCAAACCTTTAAGGTTCATAAATTTTAAATGTTTTCCTTTTTTTCTTGTGAATTTCTCACAAGAAAACTCCTTGGTGGTATGAATGCGGTTGCTTTTGAGTACGATAAAATACAACCGAATCTTTCAAATATCCAAGATAAAATAATTTGTTTAATTTCGTATAACTCATTATATAAGGTATCTCTGAATTAAATCGTTAAAAACTATATCTATACCTTGGTAGAAAAATTACCTGTGTCCATTTCGCAAGCTTTAGATAACACCCGATTTATTAATTTTTAATTTTTTAATACAGCGTACCAAAAAAAAATACTTTCTAATATTTTGATTCTTTTATATTGGTATTTTTTCTATTATACTCATTATTTTGAAGTGATTTATGAACAAGAAACAGTAAAATTTGGACATTGGCCCTCTTTTTACCAAGGTACAGCTATATAAGAGAGGATACTAGTCTATTGAAGAGTATAGAGTAATAAACATTCTTCGCTTCCTCAATCTGATTATATTTTTGTCAAATAATCTGTCATAATCTAAATTTCATAGTATTTTAGTTTCAAGAGACGGTTAAAGAGGGAACATTCTCTTTTCTAGATGAACCAGGAAAAACAAGCAAACCTGAAGTCACAGACTGGGACAAAGACCACGTTGACCTGAAATGGACTCCACCAGTCTCTGACGGGGGGTCTCCAGTGACGGGCTACATCGTAGAGAAGAAAGACAAGTGGGGTGACTGGGAGAAAGCTGTAGAAGTACCAGCTGACCAGACAACCGCCACTGTGCCTAATCTTTTACAGGGCCAACCCTACGAATTCAGAGTAAAGGCCGTCAACAAAGCTGGACCGGGTGAACCCAGTGACCCCACCAATCCTGTCATAGCCAAATCTCGAAAAGGTAAAAGATTCTTTTGGATTTTTAGCACTTAAGTTCTCGTCTGCCCCTTAGATCGACATTTTCTATAAATTCACCCACCCTTATATTACTAGTCTTAATTTTAAATTTCTTCTAATTATGATGCAGAGACGAGCTGTTTCGTAGTGGGTGCTCCGAAAGTGATATGTCCTAAGCATTTTAGATTTTCTTTGCAAAACAATCTCTCCTCTCACTATAAAACTTAAATTGATTGCTTTAGAAATTGAGGGCTTCTCGTTCAAAGGCGATTGAGCGTTTTTTGACGCTAAACCTATTTTTGCTCATATTTTCTTTTCTTCATTGTTTTCTACCTTTCAGATTTTTCATTGCCTTCCAGTTATCAGATTGCTGAAGAATTTCATTAGAGTAGCGAGCTCTTCCGTGTGATTTTAGCAATATTATGCAGCTTCATACCTCAAATCAAGCATATTTAAAATTGGCGAATGAATCCCGTAAAATTAAATTTTATATTGTTTATGTTCATTGTCATTCGTCAATAAACAAATAACGTTGATTTTTGTGCCACGCACATTAGTGAAATATCTTTAAAGATGGCATAAAATGTTCGTTCTTTTCCAGTTCCGCCCAAAATCGACCGAACGAACTTGAACAAAGTGCGCGTGAAGGCCGGCCAGTCGTTCCATTTCGATGTGAACGTGACTGGAGAGCCTGCTCCAACGATTGGTTGGCTGCACAATGGTAAGAAGTTCCTGACCGGGTCCAACGTGAAACTCGAGGACGTGCCATACAACACCAAGCTGACCGCTAAGCATGCACGAAGAGGGGATAGTGGTAAATACACCATAGTGGCGACCAACGAACATGGTAAAGACGAAGCTGAAGTCGAAGTGATTGTACTCGGTGAGTGTAACAAGAAGTACTAAACTTTATTTAAACACAACTATATATACATATCTGATGGTTGCCAGCGTTTGGTTCAGTTTGGCCAAATCTGGCCCTCCCGTAATAAAAATTGGCTACCAATGAAGTCTTGATTGTGTACATATTTTGTTTCTAACAAGTTTTCTTTTAACAAACCCAGTTAAATTTGTCCTTGTTCTTTTTATTAGTAATTTTTTATCGTATATTCTTGATAATTATTGAAAAGTGGACCTTTTGTATACAAAATAATTTATTTTATTTTGAGAGCGAATGTGTTGTGTTGATTTTGCGGCTATAAATATATTTCTAGTAAATATATTATAACACTGACCTCAATCAACTTTTGAAAGCATTTCTCACATTTAAAATTTTTTTGAGTTAGTAGTTTTACTCTTCGCTTTCTAGAGACCTTTCATCTGACCATGGTTCAAAATTACGAGGCGTTGTCCTCAAATCTTTTCCCTTCGGGATTGATCCCAGACTGTTGCCAATAACCCGTTGTGTTGCTCCAGTCAATATAAATTCAACTATTACCTACCTAGCTAATTAGAAAAACCTATTATTCAACAAAGTGCAAAAATTTTAGTCTTTCGTGAAAACAAATAAAATCACTGCAGAATTCATAACACACATACTTAACTTCAATTTTTTAAAATATGTATGAAGACAAGTGTATCACAGTTCTAAGATTTATTTTCTTCTAGTTTTAAAAATGATACTATGTTGAGTACGAATGTATGAAATACCACGACACTAATACGATGTTCAACTATACTTTTTCATTTTATTGGATCTCAGCTTGGACATTGAGAACATTTTCTTATTCATTTCACAGACCATCCTACTCCTCCCAATGGCCCTCTAAAAATCGAGGATGTCCATGCAGAAGGTTGCAACCTTAAGTGGTTCCCACCTTCTGACGACGGGGGCGCTCCTATCGATCACTATGAAGTAGAAAAACTCGATCCACAAACCGGCCAATGGGTGCCTGCTGGAGAAACCATCGGACCAGACACCAATCTCAAAGTAAGTTGATATTTATTACTCTTATTGACTTCTTGAACATCTGAACTAGTTAGTGTTTTATTTGTACATTACATGTGCATAAGAAACATTTTTTTCTTAATTTAGTACTGTTATTAGTGATCTAGTAACATTCTTCGACGTTTTATGGAAATTAGGTCAAACTGATTTTAGATAGAAAAGGAGGGTTAAGAAATATCACGTTTTTCGTTGGTTACGATCCTAGCACTATTTAAATATTATACTATGTATAGTGCGGCTCCGGTGAGATGGCAGACAACCTTAGAGGAGTCCATTTGTGCAAAGGTGGTTAAGCATACCAAGAGAAAAAGCTGAAATACACAAAATGAGGTATACCGACCGCATGAGTGATTAATTATTTCGTCAACTCGTATTCACTACTGTCACTTCCAACGATGACCGAGGAACTCAGAGCTAGAGACCCGCTAAAGATGTCAATTGTGGGAACTCATTGTTTACGCTTAACCTGCTTCCTAATTTAACGAGTTGACTCGTTCAAAACCATGTGGCTAAAATATCAACTCAACAGAGCCCGACTATAAGTTGGTGGAAATAGTGTAAAGGGTTATTTACACTTGTACTTCAGACTTCAATCCCTATCCACTCTCCGTAATCGGATTCGTTGAACCAATGAACAAGAGCGAAAATGATTAAACCTGTCAATCATTCCCTTTCTGTTCATTGGTTCGACGGATCGGGATAAGCAGAGCGGATTTGAATTAACGTATAAGTGTAAATGAGCCTTTGATGTTCATGAATATTATTTTATTAGGTTTTCTGTACTTTTCTGCTAAACCTTTTTACTTAATAGCTTATTTTGTAATAATTTAAAAGCGTTTTTATTTTTTATTTTGTATCTGTACATATTGAATTGTTATGCAAGCGTTATTTTACTTATGCCATATTTATTTAGGTAAAGGGATTGCAACCCGGCAAACCATACAAATTCAGAGTGAAAGCTGTGAACAGACTGGGTGAATCAGACCCCTTGGAAGCAGCTACACCCATTACAGCCAAAAATCCTTATGGTGAATATTCTAATTGTTTGCTTCATTTCTCTTTATTTCTGAACCAGTAACAATTATGTTTTTGAAACGCTCATCCAAATTCAAAAAAGCAACTCTTGTAGAGCAATATTTTCTCATGTTAGTTACCCCATAAATAATTGGATACATTAAATTATATAAAGTACACGAAAACTGTTCACAGACCAGTCATAGTTTTAAAAGCCACCGCGATCGCATGTGAATTCCAAAATTCAGTGACTTTCATATTATACTGAAATTCCGCTCTGAGAAAAAGTTTTAATACACGAGTTCGTATTATAAATATGATTCCAACGCGTGTTCCATGTACTTGCAATGAATTGTAAAATTTGAGAGAAATATGTGAATTAATTAAAAATAATCTTTCTTAACGAAAGATTTAATTTGTTTTAATACATTCAAATTCTTATTAATAGGAACAATACGTAACATTTTTTTATCTCATAAAAGGAACTTTAAAGTTAAAAAATACGTTTTAATACGAATTAAAATAATACATCAGTGAACATTTTAATTCTATTAAGAATTTAAATTCCATAGCTTATCCAATGTGACACATGTAACTTATTATTTAACTTGCTGTAAGGATCCTACACTTAAGTATCTATCAAATAATCAAAAGATCGTGTAAATGTATCCATTAATACTATTACAGAGAAACTCTTGTGCTACACAGTATTCCCACTGAAATTTAATTTAGAAATACATGTCCTAAAGTTTGTTTTAAAAATGTATAAGGAAGTGATTTTGAATTCAAAACTAATAAAAAATATTTCGCTAGAATAAGAATGTGAGGTTTTCGTTCTCTTGGTCCTTTCTTTAACAAAGGTATAATGAAAATATGTATTGTTTTCATAGAATGTATTTAAACTAGAAACGATAGTCTTATGGCCAAAAAAGCATTTTATCCGACAATCTGTTTAATAATGACCTCGTACCTTACTCGTTCATTAGACATATTTGTTCTAAGTCATTATGTGGTTATTTTCAGATCTACCGACAGCGCCTGGACAGCCAGAAATCGTTGACTACGACAAAGATTTCGTGACAATGAAATGGAAGAAGCCTAACAATGACGGTGGAACACCAATAACTGGTTACGTAATTGAGAAGAAGGATAAATACAAGTATGTAATAATAGCTATTTCTGATATAGTATATTAAATCAATTGGAAATTTAAAATAATTTAAAAAATAAGCTTATTTTAACGTTTGCAGTGCTTCATTGCATTAGATATAACCACACAGAAACAATGTTAACAGCAGTGCCCCTCTTGGGGTATGAACTGCTCACATGCAAATCTCCCCATCACCGCTGCCACCTCTTCTTAAATACATTTCTCTTTCTAAAAGAACGCTTTTCATCAAGCACAAATTCAAAAAATAATTTTGGATGGCACTCTTTCTCCGGTTCCCAAAACGCTGTCATATTAAATGAGCATTGCGTTTTGCAATGTTTTTGACTTTTCAGACTGTTGGTGTATATTTTATCTATTTGGTTTACGAAACTTCGATTTCCTCTGATAAAACCAGCTTCAAAATGTATCTGTGATAGCTTTCGAACTCCAAAATCGTTTCGTCAAGTAGTCGAGACCCATAGGAACTCACCCCCGAATGCTTCCCTGCCCCTGAGTACTTTTTCTAATAATCGGATCTAAATTAAGAACAAAATATGCAAATCCACTTAAGTGTATTTCGTTACAATCGCAAAAAGAATTCACAAAGAAGGAATGAGTATTAAATTAATAAAAAAGGAAAATTTATTGGCTGGGATATGTTTATTTAAAATTGGAGACTTACTGTACCACTTATAGCCAACCCTGTTTTTCTGACCATTTGCAAAAGCACGTCCAGCACAACACTCAGAGACGTCCTGGATAACAGTATACGATATAAGGAGTTTTAGGGATAAGAGCACATAGGATGAATTGAATGATGGATAAGTTCAACATAATTTAAACATAAATGTAATACAATTACAAAGGATACATTTCTTATCAGAAAATTTTTATAATACTCCAGTTTCGTAGGAACAGCCTTGCTTAAATATGGCTTGAATGAATATATTTCTTTAAAACGTGTCATTTCTTCTGTGAATTATCAGTCTTCGTAAAAATTATTCTGAAATATGCTGTTTGTACTAAAGTCTACGGATTTTTGGAATGTTCTCTGTTCCACACTAAAATGTTTTATGCGTAGTTTCAATTGTATTGCAATTGCTGGAATTCATTTTCAGTCCTGATTGGGTCCCAATACAAGAAGTACCCGGTAATGAAGAGAGAGCTACTATTCCAGATTTGGCAGAAGGCAACCAATACGAGTTCCGTGTAAGAGCTGTAAATAAAGCTGGAACCAGTGACCCTAGTGATCCAACTGCACCCCATACAGCTAAACCAAAGAAATGTAAGCAGTATATTAATACAAATAGTTTAATTGCAGCTAACTTAGTGATTATCTGAAAAACAATATGTGAGTTGCTAATATTTGAATGTAAGAAATTGTACACCATAAGTTAAAAAGGAATCTATTCGATCGTGATTTAAACAGTAAACATTGTAAGGTTATTTTAAAATCTGTATGAAAAGATCTTTCTTATTTTGTATCAATTCTACTAGTAGAAAAGTGTTATAAATCTACACACGTGAAATGTAGATTCATTGTACTGTTTATTTAGCTCTAAGAAATGTCAAGTATTCACAGAGTAAGATGCTCTAAAATTGAAAAATTTTACCTATCCTGTTTCATAACTCAAATAAACTTCAACAGTAGACTGGGAGAAAATATGAGACTTGTAAATAAAATATATTCATTATAATTTTGTTGATATGAACAAGTTAAAAGTATAAGATTCTTAAGATTTTCTTTCCCATTTTTTTCTTTTTATTTTATTTAATCCCTTTCAAAAATAGTTATAGATCTCTTTTTCGAAATAACTTTTAGTAACCTCTTTCAAATTAGTAAAATTATCAATGGTAATTCCCCATAAATTATTTAATTCAGTTATTTTTCTAATCCAAATTGAATATTTCAAAACACAATTGAAACAAGTTTGTTCATGACATCGTTTTTTCCTAATTTAAAAATGTATTTTAAGAATGTTCATTAAGAATGTTCATAAGAATCAATTCTTTTACTGCATTCTGTCAAGATACAAACTATAGTTTTGCTCTCGATTTCAGTGCCACCAAAGATTGACAGAAACGCCATGTTCAACATTCGAGTAAAACAAGGAAAATCATTCGAACTAGACGTTCCAGTGAGCGGCGAGCCACCACCGGTCAAGAAATGGAACCTTGGTACGAAGGAATGCCAAAACATGACCAGATGGACCATTGTCCACGAGGACTATAGCACTAAATTGTCCGTGCGAAATGCCGAGAGAGGCGACAGTGGACAACTGACACTGACTGCTCGAAACATGCACGGAAACGACTCAGCGACCATTACTATTACAGTATTAGGTGAGTGGATTTTATTCGAATGCTCTATTACTGATGCACCAACGAAAACAAACTAGTTGATGAACAATAATGCATGTACAGCAAATTATGAGGAGTTACTTCTGATTTGGATTTCTTTTACCCTACGCTAGACCTCGGGCTTTTCTCCATAGCCTGAGTCATACAGTCCAATTTAGTTTAGAAACAGAAATAAAATGTGCAACTCTATCAGCACTATTATTTAATGCAACCTCAGTAAGAACAGGGTAACTATTGAGGTGGATTCCTGTCATGTCTGAAATTCTACATAAAGGCAAGTTGAAGAGTCTGACAAACCAGTTCAGTATAGATGATTTTGTAGTAGTTGATATCCAGTAAGAACACGAAAACAAACGACTCCTATAGCTCTCGGTAGATCCTGTGGCAATTGAGACATTATCTAGGAGTTCCAATGTTACCAGTGGAAACGCCACTGACGATTATGCCTATGATGTCATTATCATAATTAAAAACAACATAAACTTTAGTTCAGTGAACTTGTCAGAAGCAATACCACCAGCATTCCATAGCAAAGTTCCTAACTGGGGCAAGTTCAGGCCCTGAAAAGGGCCGCTTTTAAGGACGAAGACCAAATTTACAATTTTAGGGTATGTTGAATACATTACATTGTAGAATATGCATTTTTAGCGTATCAAAATTAAAGATGACCACCTTTCTAATATTGGCATGCAAAGCGTTTAATAGACATGTTTTACTGTCAGGTTTCTCATATTTTGTTAGATAATCCGGGTACATTTTGATTTTTGAAGATCCAAAATGTAAACAAAAATAAGTTTGTTTCATATACACCCTTCCAAATATAATATTTTTAAAGTTTTACATACCCTAAATCTTCTACGTTAAGATTTTATATTATTTAGATATTTACATTCAGTAAGTATTTTGAAATTTAATTTCACACAATAGTTTGATTTTTCGTGAACTTTTAAAAACTCAGAACTATTGTATCTCATCCACGTTCCTTGTATATAAAAATGATTTTAATCACCCTCATACTAAAATATGGGTCCAAATTTAACTGAAAGCCTGTTGAAAGAAACGTATTTAAAAATCGGTACTAGCGAGCTTTACCGCTTACCGAGCGAGTTTAGTATTACGCTAAGATATGTATAGTTTGGTATAAAAATTGTATGATTATATAAAATTTGTATAGTATCCAAATAACCCGTGATATTCCTGTAAGTCACCTTGGATGTATTTCTCTTCCGTGTCAGTAAAACTTTCATTTTACATGTCTTTCTGGGAGACGATTTTGAGAAACTCAGCACGTCAGAATACGTGTGTCGATCGATCAATAAATGACCCAGTAGAACATGCAAGTTGTAGGCGGTGCAGATTCGCTACCTCCCTGAGTGCATTTTTCGCTTTTGAGTCAGTAAAAGTTTTCGTTGTGTATGTATGTCCATTTATTTGACGTTGTTTGGTACAGCTTGGCTAAATATGAACCTTGCGCCCAAACTCCAACCAATCTGTGTGATCCCGATTAGTCCAATGATATATTAACCTTAATGTTTTTCTAACTAAACATGTAAATCTTATTGGTAAATTGGAAATAAATGACACAATTATTTTCGCTCTCCATAAATAGCTCCCCCATCGACTCCAGAGTTGATGCAGATCTCAAATGTAACCAAAGATGGATGTCTTTTGGGCTGGCGCCCTCCGAAAGACGACGGTGGATCTGAAATTTCTCACTACTTGGTGGAAAAGAAGGATACTGAAACAGGAAAGTGGATGCCCATTGGGGAGTCCATCAATCCTCAGATACGAGCAGACAAGCTCATCGAAGGACACGAATACAGTTTCCGAGTAAAGGCTGTCAACAAAGAAGGAGAATCCCCGTGGTTATTAGGCAAGGAGCCCATCATCGCAAAGAATCCATTCGGTAAGTTATAAGCCTTATCACTAGATCGTCCGTTGACGTCATTTCGATACCGGAGCGTGTTTGTCGCTTTCTCCGTTTTGTCGTATTTTGATAATTTCGTGATTTTTAATTATTTTACTTGACAAGTACAAAGAAGAATTTTTTATGTAACTTAATTTTGAAACAATTCTACAGTTAAACATACCTAGAACATTCGCTGATGTCTTGATCCTTAAATAGGTTTCATTTAGCAAAAAAATGACCATGGAATTATCCAAAAAATGTTGCTTCTCTATTAGTTTATCTGACATTAAATATATCGACACTCCTTTTCAAATGCGAAAATGGGTCAGTTTTATGAGTTTGACAATCGATTTGCTGTATTTTTTTTGTGGAATGAACCATCATAAAAGAATGAAAATATTATAGTAATATTCATGTTATTACTAGCTTATGCAATTTATTTACTAGTGTCGATACGACATCAACGGACGTTTCAGGACAACTGTGGTGCCGGCCTTCTAGTGTTATATACTCCGGTACATTAGCATTGACGTAACACTCCTTGAACTGTGGTCAAATTCCAACATCCAATATTGAAATTAGCAAAATGATAGGCATCCAAATCTGCAGTTTAATTTTATCAATCAGGACTTAGTATCCGGATCCCCAATTCAAATGGCTTATTTAGTTTTATATTTGTTTCTTTTTGCGTTTTTAGTAACAAATATTTACACCTTTGTTATTTGTGATAATATAAGTCAGAAAGCCATGTCTAGTATTGTGTTTAATGTTGGCAGTGTGCTATCAAATTTTATAACTTCTAATTAAACATCGGGCACAAAATCTTCCTCTTTTCAATTTCTCTAGCTTTTATGTAAAATTTTATTTAAAGTAATAGTTCATTATGTGAATATACAGTTAAAATGTATGCCATTAGAAAAGTTTTGTTAGGAAATAAATAAAAGTTAGCCTAAGTTTTGTAATATTCTGTACATCCAAGTGACCTGTGATATTAACTTAAATTACCATAGATGTATCTCTCTTCTCGGGTATATATTTTTATTTTCATGTCTCTTACTTACAATGTTTCTAGATTAAGCGCACCAGATCGGAGAATTCGTATATACATAATCAATGACCGGTGGTCCCAATTAATCCAGTAATATGTCCATTATGTATTTTGCATAACTAGGCATGTGAGTATCGCTGTTAAGATTATTCTGAACTGATTTCAGTTGTAATGGATACATCAAATAAATTTGCTCAATAAATTTCGCTCAAATGTAGTTTCTGTATATATTATAGTATACAAGTATTAGTATTTTTATTGTAAGAATATCTTTTTGGTGGACTTAATTTATCCGCTTCTTAATATTTATTCTGTACTTCTATTATTACTCAACCAATTGCTAGTTAGAGAATCAAAAATTAAATAACTCATAGCTATAACTAATTCCAAATCACTTACAGACCAGCCGGACAAACCAGGAGCACCTCAAGTCGTGGATTGGGACAGCGGACAGGTGGACCTGGCCTGGAACCCTCCCCGTAGAGACGGTGGCGCCCCCGTAACTGGCTACATCATAGAGAAGAAACCGAAGAACAGCCCCATCTGGGAAGAGGCAGCTCGCGTGGAGGGAAAGGACACTCGTGCTACTGTGCCAGGTCTTAAGGATGGAGACGAGTACGAATTCCGTGTGATTGCTGTCAATAAAGCTGGTCCTAGTGAGCCCAGTGAACCATGTTCTCCGGTTTTGATTAAACCCAAATATCGTAAGTATCAGTCGTTAAAATTATAAAGTCTTACTCATCCCACTTAGCCTAGTATAAGATAGACCAGGTTCATGGAGAGAGATTAAGAGTCAGAGTTCATTGAGAGTCAGCAACGAACTTTCTAAGCAATCCTCCCTAGCGTCTCCAATGCAGGAAAAAGGTGCTTAAGTGAAGCCAGAACGGCCGTGCCCGGCTATGCTGCCTCACCATGATGCCTATGCACCCTCATATTAAAATGCAGTTTATAGCTGTTTTGCTGACGTTTGGCGTTTAATTTAATAAGCGTTGATCAATCAGCTATCATCATCAATTCGGAATTCTTTGGAATTTTTATTAGAGATGTGCTGAAATGGTATTCGAAAATCAAGCCAAGTGACGTCACGTCCAGAATACGTACTGGAAGCACTTTCCACCGCGAAAACGTTATTGCCACCTACATTCATTAAGAAAGAATAAGCTTGTCATAAACGGCATGATGAAATCGAATTCCACCTCTGCATTTAATTTTACAGAAAAACCTTTCACGTATACTATTGCACTGAAGCTAATTTTTATCTTTTCACTGGTCCCACTTGGTCTAGTCTGAGTTTGACCAGGTCCAAAAAACTGTTAGCCATGAGTCCATTGAGAGCCCAAACAGTCTTTTCTAGGAATTCTCCCTAGCGACTCCAATACAAGAAAGAGGATACTCGTGCGAAGTCGAAGTGGTGCTCAAGTATGCTGCCTCACCGTGGCTGGGAGTGTCACTAGGCGAAGTATATAGGGAACTTGCTCTTGGTGGGACCAATCTAAACATGAAGGTCATTCCCCTATGACCAGCCAAAGCTAGTTGTTGTCGTGCCCCTTTCTGAGTCAGATGTCGGTGTGCATTTTGCACAGCTTAGCGTTGTCGATTATTTTCTCTCTGTAAAGCTGTTCTTCAGGATGGTAATTGATGGTTTGAAGAACAACTACAATTGCAGGGTAGGTGAATATATGATTAGATGTGAATTGAACTCCCAGACAGTTGTGCTATACGTTCTGATTCCATCACTGTTAATTTGCATGCCTTTAAAATGGCCTGTTATCAGTCGATATTTGGTTTTTCCAATGAAGAGATAAGACCTAAAGCTAGTAGGCTGGAGAATACATCACTTTCACCTTTGAATGACTTTCACCAAAGAAATATGCACCCCCTTTTGCATTCTAACATGGAACGAACACCTTCGAGTTTTGATACTGCTTCATCCGTCACGCAGACTAATCAGAGACGCGCTCAGGGTTTCGAGAGGGAGCCCTGTATGATTGAGTGGGTTAAACTCCCCTTGTGAGCATGTCCATTACTTGACGTTGTCTGTCTTGTGTTTGGCGCAGCTTGGCCAAATACGGATTTTGCGCCATGAAATACAAAACGAACTAGGTCATCTCACACTGCATTCTTCATTAATTCACGCTACGAACTCTTGATACTTTGAATTTTAATTATTATTAATGGACACCACAGCCATCATTTTTAATAATGCATAATTATATGCTCTATAACTTATTATCATACATTTATTGCCTTTTCTTTTCTTTAGTTGCACCAAACATCGACAAATCTCTGCTTCACGACATCAAGGTAAGAGTGGGTCGACCCATTAACTACACAATACCGATTAAAGGCGAACCGACACCGACAGTGGTGTGGACCATCAACAGCAAGCCGGCAGTTTCCAAAAGGATGGAAATAGCTTCCACAACTTCTCAGACAACGCTAGACATTGTGAATTCCGAAAGATCCGATTCTGGAAAATACACTCTGACGCTCCAGAACTCCTCCGGCACTGTATCTGCGACGGCTAATGTTATCGTCATGGGTAAGTACATACTTTTTCATTTGATACTTTGTTGACATTCATAAGACTTAATTAAACTAGTGGATTCTTAGTGACACAGAGTAGCTATTTATTCTGTGATTAATGTAGCAAAGCGAGGAAAGGCAGGGCAATTCGTCCACCAAAAAGTATTTCTTGGTTGAGATTCGTTTTTTTTTCGTAGATGTTTACAATAATAAACTTAGCATTCGCTAATTGAGAAAATTCTTTGCAAAAAGAAATGATCAACTTCAATAAGGAGGATCAACAAGGATAACTTCAACAAGGATATAAGTTTGCATTGTCGTATAACTAACTACTCGTAGTTCTTCGAAATCTATTTCAATCAAATATATGAAGGTTAATATTCATACTTTTTAATATTAATTTCATAATTAATATTATTATTATTAATAATAATTACTTTTAAATTAAAAATTAATTTAAAAATAAAAGTAACACAATACAATACGTCAGCATAAGAAAATTATTTCGGAAGATATGAATAAAAGCTTGTAAAGTTATTGGAAATTAAGTGGTCTAAATTTTCTATACTCGTACTTCGCAAACGGATGGACCAAATGACTTGCAACTTGGTATCCGAGGTTTAATTTTGATAGATACTTGAAATTTGAAGTCAAAATTGGGTGTTGTTATTGAAAATTAATTATGTGAGCAATTTTATATGAAAACGGTTCCTCATGCAAATTTTATGCATAAAAGACGCTATTCCCTGATAAATTGTACATTTGAATATGCTCTATGCATTTGAATATAGCTCGATTGCTTCCGTGTCCGTACATTAATAGAATGTGTGAATCATTTTTTCTCTTATAGATCGTCCTAGTCCCCCCGAGGGTCCCCTTGGTGTGATAGACGTTTGCAAGGATTCGGCAACCGTCACCTGGAAAGCGTCCAAGGATGACGGTGGAACTCCGATCAAGCACTATCTGGTGGAGAAAATGGACACTTCGCGTGGTACTTGGACAGAAGTTGGCACTACATTGGACTTAAAATTTAAAGTGCCAAAACTTATTTACAAAAAGAGGTACCAGTTTAGAGTGAAGGCAGTGAATGAAGTTGGAGAATCTGATCCTCTGGAGACCAAGAACGAAATCATTGCCAAAGATGCTTATGGTAATCTTAAGATGCAACAAATCTGTCTAACTGCTTCAATATGATATATTAGTTTTCTTGCAACAATTGTATGAGCATATTACTTTAACCTAGTGGTTTTTAACCATTGTTATCTCATGGCATACATAAACTAATTACTAAAATTCTGCGGCACACCAGAAATGTATTATATTTTTTGAAGACTTGACACAAAGTATGTATAGTTTTGATTGATTTACAAAAGCAACAGTAATAAACTACCTATTTTGCTTCCAAAACGGTCTTACAGACGTATTTTAGAAACAATTTGTTATATTTTGTAATAAAAAATAATACTCCAAAATTATATGTACGGATATTAAGAGTACAGGAATTACTTGAAATTATTTGGGAACACGCTTGTTAAAAATTCAAAATTAAACTGTGGAAATGAAGTAAATTTGATTAAATTTAAGCTGTTTCCCCATCCGTTAGGTACACCAGTGGTATTATTGTAGTTAACCGGTTGAACATTGCTGCTCTATCCCAATAAATATATCGCCCAACTCGTTTTAGAACATGTATTTTTTTCACACTGTCTAGCTGCCATGTTAAAGAATCAAAGTCGAAGCTAGACTTTCTGGGACTTGGAGCAAATAAGCCTTATCCTGTCCTGCCGAAAACAAAATTTGCGTATTTAAAATGAAGATACGAATAATTAGGATAAATGTACTACTTGTTCATACCATATTTATTTGTTATTATAATAATGTTCCCAATATAAATTTTTGTTGCAATTAACTATTGACTACAAATAAGAATTATCAGTCAGAGCTTTGTTAATGGTGTTACTTTTTCAGAACCACCACAATCGCCTAGTAAGCCCGAAGTCAAAGACTATGACAAAGATAAGGTTGATTTGGCTTGGACTGCACCCAAAGACACTGGTGGAGCTCCTTTGACTGGTTACATCGTGCAAAAGAAGGAACGAGGTTCTCCCATTTGGATCAAGGCCGCGGATGTGCCGGCGAACCAAACCAAATGCACTGTCCCTGGCCTGACGGAGGGTAACGATTATGAGTTCAGAATCATCGCCACCAACAAGGCTGGAGAGAGCGAACCAAGTGATCCCTCGGATTTTGTGACTGCCAAACCCAAATTCCGTACGTAGAAAATATTAATAAACTTATCTGGGCAAGCTGAGTTTTAACTTTTTAAGGAGTGTGATTTGGTTACTATCTCGTCCTATAATAAAACTTGGTAACATTCAGTGACTTCGTATTGGTCTGAAATCACTTGTAGCATTTATAACCTTAACGGGTATTCCTTAGGTGATTTGTAAAATCTTCAGTAATTCATCGAAAATGTAATTTGATTAGATGTTAGACTATTAACAATGAATATTGTATATCATATCTTGATTAGACATACTAAACTCTATCTTATGCTCTGTAATATGTTTTAAAAGTTGTTGAATTTTGTTGGATTATTTAGCTTACGAATTCATAACTCCATCCATTCAAAGTAAAACTTATCAAAACCCGTTCTTAAAATAAAAACCAATGAATCCAATAAAATTTGTGATAGTTTATTCCAAAGGAAGTCAAAGCAAATTAGCACCTAACTAACAATTTATAATATATAAAGTCTGCTTTATGCATAACGGTCTCCTCTGTAAATAGTGTCACAGCTCACAAAACATACTTTTCAGTTACTCTACAGGAGGCATGATACTACTTATAAGAACAAGTCTGTCTTGTGCCCAAATATCACAATTCTTCTTGCAATAGCTATTCCACAACTTTATGTGAAATGAGGAACTTATGAATCAAAATGAGATTTTCCACTCGTCATTTTTATATTTGGTGTTAGGAAAGTTATTGAGTGTAATATTGGCTATACACACACAGTTAAAAACCTGAATAACGATTGTAAGATGCTTGAATGGAAATAATACATTTTGGTGACAATTGATGAGTTGACTCATTAAAATTAGATATAATTCCGTCTTTTTATGACAGAGGGTTAGAAAATTTAAATATAAGCTGGTGATTTGAGAACTGGAAGTGATTTTTTACATTAATTTTCAAACTAACTCTTTTAGAGTCACGAGATTTCTTAATAGTATGGTATTGCTTTTACCCTTCAACACACCCCATAATGACTAAATATTCAAATCTTTGGTTTAAAGAATCCATAAAAGGAGTCTTGCCAAGAAGTCTAAAACTGGTAAGACGCCAGGCAGGGAAAATTGCAGGCTGCATGATGGATGAATGGTACATGACCTTCAGTGGAGTAAACATTGTTGTAATACAAAAGAAACTCCTAATTTTATTTACCTTTTCGATAGTTTTACAGATTCTAGCAGTAAAATTCATTCGAGTACTGTGGAATACAGTATTAAATTCGTGCCACAAACTGAAAGAGGGGACAGATAAATTTACTGAGAGTGGTACACGGTACTCCAGACTTCTCAGTGGGAGATTCCTTACCACACTATGGCTTCGATTTGTAGTAGCGTGTATACTGAGGGTAAAATTTCTCTTTTGGATCAAACTAATATAAATCTAGGAAAGAGTCAATTCTCTCTTTCTCTTCGATTAATCGAGAAATGTGGCAGTGGCATAATTCAGACTTGCCACAAACCATGATTGCCGTGTTTTCCATCTACATAAGCTTGGTGTTGTTAGTATCTCCTTGTTTCCTCTTTGTACGGATGGTATACTAATGGATGTAACACAATTACTAACCGAAACAACTTTCGATAGACGTTACTCGCAAGGATGGACCTTTTGGCTACCCAGAAGCTTTTCTTCCTTTTTGTATTTTTATTTACATTATTTTACCATTGAATGCATTTTTTTATTCTTGTTTTTATTTATGTACACTTTTGGCTGAAGGATTTGTGTCAGCAATGGTTTGCTGCATTGGAAATTTAAAAAAATTACCTTATTTATAGTTAAAGAGGCTTATTATTATTTATTCTTTTGGGGGCATTTTTACTTGATATACTCTAATCCATACACGTTTGCATTCGTAGTGGCTCCCAAGATCACAACACCCATGCGAGAAATGAAAGTTCGTGGAGGAATGACACTGACAGCAGACATCAAGTTCATCGGCGAACCCACCCCGGAAGTGGAATGGTCGTTGCACGGGAAACCAGTGGTCAGCGGTGACCGCATAACGATTTCGAATTTCGATGACCACACCATTCTCAACATTATTGACGTTCAGCGGTCAGACAGTGGTCCTTATGTCTTGACGGTGAAAAATGAGCACGGAAAAGACAGTGGAATATTAGATGTCAATATATTGGGTAAGCATAATCTCATTTTTAATTTTTTCCAGCAATTGCATGCTTTTCAATTACTTTTGAGGGACTTAACTTGTTTTGTGTGGTACCTCAATAAGAAAAACGAAAGTGTGCATGGAGCACTACGAAATGTGAATGCTTTGAGTGCATTTGTTGTAATTACATTGATTACGACAATCATCAATGATAATAATGTATCATGCATATATAGCATCAACTTTTATCACCAATTGTTGTAGAATCGTACCCCTGTAAATTCAAGATTACATTACACTTCTCGTTTACTTAATGGAAAATAATCATTACAAGAATTATAATGCATGGCATCTTAACTGTAAGACAAATGGATAAAAATATAATCGACTCTTGTCAGGTTAAGATATTAGTTTCTTTCACATATCTTAGATTTATTCTTTTATTTCAGACAAACCTGGGCCACCCGAAGGACCACTGAACATTGACGAAGTTGACAAGGATAGAGTGACTCTCTCATGGAAACCACCTAAAGATGACGGAGGAAGTCCTCTAACGTAAGAATGTATTTCAATCAGAAAGTAAAATATTTAAGATGACATAAGTTAGCTAAAAATTGTTTAAAGGAAGATGTAGAAAAATTAGTTCAGTTTTAATCGTTCAAACTAGATGTTTTATATTTGCCACTATAAAAGTACTTTGTAAGTAACGTTAAACTATGGTATATATTTACATTATTTTTCTGTACCATGTACCATGCATGCCGTTCCAACGATGACTTGAAATCCATGTTTGGTATACCAGGATCACGATCTGGGCGAATTTTTCGCACAAAAATTGAATCTGGTATTTTGTCAACAAACAAGTGACTTGGAAACCTAGAGTCACCACAAAATACTTTCTCTCTAAAGCTTAAGAATTATATGAATATCTTCATAATAATTGCAAAAATGATTTTTAAATGTAATGTTTTTACAATTTTAAGGTCTAACTTTATACTAACTTACTATGAGTAGAAAATCGTGATCTGAACTGCTCTATGTTATACACGTTTTTTAACAAGACAGATCCAGGAAATTTCGCAAAAAAACAGTAGCTGAAAATCTTACTGTTTCTCAAGTTTTGCAAGCCAGTGTACAAGAAAAACAAATGATCAGAGAGGAGACTGAGCCACCTTCTCAGAAATTATTTCCTGAATACCTGCCCGTTTATTTGTGTTAAAAACTGTTTCTAGTGAAGTGTCCTGAAATTTCTCATTTCTTCTTCAGAGGTTATGTAGTCGAGAAGCGAGACAAGACAAGGGGTGGCAGCTGGTTGCCCGCTGTCTCTTTCGTCAGTCCCACCAGTAAGAACTGCGTTGTTCCTAAACTCACTGAAGGCACAGAGTATGAGTTCCGCATCATGGCTCAGAATGCAAATGGTACCTCAGAACCCCTGACAACCGAAAAGCCGGTAGTCGCCAAAAGTCCATATGGTAAGTAGTAAGACATTTGTTAACTAATTGGTAACTTAATTATATCTCTAGTACTGGATGGTTCCTGAGGTATTGGCAGCCCACATGCAAACCTCAATAAACCACCATTCTAAAAAATAATTCGGAGCCGTCATGGTTCAGTGAGTTCGCCCATTGCTCTAGCAACCTGTGAGGCTATAAGCGGCTCAGGTTCGATTTCTGTTAGGTTCTATTTCTCCCTGAATTCTATTCTCACTTCTGTGTCTGCAAAAACTTTCCTTGTATGCGTCTATTGATGTTGTCTATCTTATGTTTGGTATAGCATGACCTTTGTGCCATAAAACCCAAAACCAAAAATAATTAATGATCCAAACAAATCACCTTTGATAAAAATGCGTTGCTAATTTAAATGAAACTTAAGATCACGCACAACAGGTGTCATTTATCTAAACCCGTTCAGTAATATTTCGTTAGTTTTTATAACATTTTACTGCTAAAATATTGATTTCGTCAAATGGCCACACTTATTTACTGAACGTACTTATATTGAATTGGCCATCTATTTTATTCATGACTAGTACTGCGTCATAAAGTGGAACCAAATTATGACTACGTGCAAGTGTACTCCAATACACCACTCAAAAAAGGCCTGGTGATATAATATTTTTAGTATTAAAGTATTCTATTTAAATTATGATTAATATCCAAATTGCAGGAACCTGTAGTTAAGAAGCATCATTAGTGACTTGAACAAAGAAAATGTTGAGAATGTGCTGTGATTATAAAATAAGGCGGACTAAACTAAGTGAATTTATTTTTAATTATAGAAGTGCTAAAGTCTATAGTAGCATCTTATATTTGTGCTTCTGTATCATGTTTTAAGTCACTAAGTTAATGTTTGTTTCTCATTGGATTAAATATTTCTGAATTTTCACATTTTGTGCCATCGCATCGATTTAAACTATATGATTTTAGCAAATTATCTTCGATGCTATTTTTGCAACTAAATCGTGCAATAATTTAGGTAACTGTTAGAGCAAAACCGGATACATTAAAAAGACGAATTTTGCATCTTTTTTAAGCTACCCTGAACCATTCGAAAGTGACAATAAAACTCATTCAATATTTGGTCTACGAATTTTTCTGACACTTTTGTCTCACTGAAATGTACTTGTTATCGTTGCAAATTGTAGTGTCTTTTTTACTGAAAGTGTTTTGAGCAAGTCCATTGGTACTCTTTTCTGAATTCTGTTGCATTTCATTTTAGGTGTTCCTGGACGTCCTACACAGCCTGAACCTGTCGATTATGACAGAGACTTTATTAAGCTGAAATGGGAACCTCCTCGATCGAATGGTGGCTCTCCTATCATAGGTTATGACATAGAAAGAAAAGACAAGAAGTCCAACAGATGGGTTAAGGTCAACAAGAATCCAGTGCCTGTAAGTTAATGAATTTTTTAAAGTTGACATTTATAAGCATTTTCTGAACTATCAGTTTATAACTCAATTATTCAGCCAATAACTAATATACTTATAACTATTTCTGTATTCATCTAAAAAATTTTGATTAGTTTTGAATACATTCATAGGTCTAAGAATTAAGTAATGCTATAAATAATATCACAAAATATTTTTAAGTGAGAAAAGTGCAAGACGCTATACATATGGAACCAAAGAAATGTATTTCAAAAATAGTTAAATAATACAGTATATTAAGATTAGAATGAAACATAATAGGTGACTAAATAATTTCTCTCAAAGGTATCGAAATAATTTCTGATCCATAAAGTTCAAACAAGGTATTTCATTTCAGAGCTGTATATTTACGGACGATACCGTAACAGATGGGCATCAATATGAGTACAGAATAACAGCTAAAAATGCAGCTGGATTAGGACAACCCAGTGAATCATCCATACCTATTACAGCTAAGCCCATGAAAGGTAAGACAGAAATATATTAAGCAGAAATTTGTTTCTCTTACATCTCAATAAGAGTTTTAAAAGCTCTCAAATTCTCCGTAGCTTGAATGCAAAGCACTTGGTGTTTGCTTTACAGGCCGTTTTTACATACTGGTGCCGCCGCCTTCCCTGAATGCAATGTAATCAAATGGGAGATTTGGCGCGGCAGTTTCCCGGTACCGCCACCGTCACTAGCATTTGAATCTGACAACATTTGCAGCATAGAGGAAATATAAAAGTAGAGTGAGCAATAATGACATTTTTAAGTGCCCAGGATCATGTGATCAAAACTAGTAGTAACTTAGACTACTTTCCTCAGTCGGTTGAACCTAACGTTTATCATCTGATTGGTCCACTCGACGGGTGAAGACGCCCATCCATTTATTCATCTGATTGAAGTGATAGTAGACTGGCGATTTTGCATTTTGTCAACATTCTATAGAAATGCACATTCACTCATCTGCTCTGTCATTAGATGTTGTACCGCCGAACGAGGCGATAAGATGACAAACCGACCAACCATGTCAAATTTTCACAGAGCAGTCACGTGACTACTAGTCGACATGTTGATCACACTTTGAAGCTCCTCCCAATAGAAATGCTCAGTTTACTTATATATCACGTTGTCGATTTGCAGTTGGCGTTCTAGACAAATAGGCTGCCCGGAATGTTCTCATTGGTGATAGGTTACCCTTGCTTAACCTGCACTTGTCATTTTCATTTACTTGTTTGTTCACTTTTAACTTTTATGTCAGTCCTATCATTTCTTGTTTTATATTCACAAATTTTTGTGCTGTAGTAACTGTGCTGTGTAAAAAACAGTATTCACTTACCTTGTGGTTATTGCGATCACTTCCTTTGGAGGAATACATGTTATCATGTAGTGTTCTAGTGCACAATATTATTTCCTAATTGTTTAACCAGAAAATTAAATGTATTTCTCGGTTGTAAGTTTGCCTTTTATATACTAGTAGGTTTGGTACTGTTTAGTTTTGATATGAAGAAATGACATTTGTCATTGAACGTAAGGTAATAAACTATCTCATGTACTTATTTCAGAAAAACCTAAACTACACCTAGATGGGCTCTACGGCAAGGTGATCCGAGTCAAAGCCGGTGACCCCCTCCGCATCAACATGCCTCTAACTGGGGCACCTGCACCCACCACCTCCTGGACAGTGAACGACAAGAGGCTGCCTGCCAGCAACCGCATCCACACCGAGACGACAGAAGATAGCATCGGGCTATCCATTCCCATCACCCAGAGATCTGACAGTGGGAAGTATACCGTCACGGCAAAGAATCCTCATGGTGAAGATTCAGCTGACATTACTGTCCTGGTTTACGGTGAGTACCGTGGCGCCATCTTTGGCAGATTAGTGCAGTCTAATCAAAATCCAAGTTGCTTCATACTTAAGTGTATTTTTGGAACTCTTTATTACGTTTATACAGATCAGTAACCAGCTCTGGTGTTGACTGACGTTTAAAATTACAAGGTGTTATCCTTGGATCTTTCCTTTCTGGATTGATCCCGGACCGTAGCCACTACCCCGTTGTGTTGCTCAAGTGCGACGTAAATTCAATTACTTACCTATAGATCAGGTACCCATACCTGCGAAATCTTCCGGATTTTCTTGTTCTGGAAAGCCATTTTCTTCAGGTCTTCCGGACGGAAAAACATCTTCAGGATTTTTCTTTTCAGTGTGGGGTATTTTCAAGTGGACTCCAAATTCAGCATTTGGCACCACGTCGTAGAAATCCATGAAGAAACTGTATTTCTCACTTGCCAACTTTTCCGCAAATCTTTTGGAAGAACATTTTGTTTTTAAATCTGAACGAGAAAAACGCATTTTTCGGATTTTTCTTTAGGAATAAAATTTTCGAGTGACGCGAATTTCGAAGTTTTAGCTATCTCGACGTTTTAGCTATATCTCACGTTTGCCAAGCCTGGTAAACGTGAAATAAAGCATCGAAATCAGTGAGAGGCAGATTGCCGTAAAACCCTTTTTCCATTAATTTTCGAGAATAACCTACAAATATAATCTAAAACACTTTTTTAAATTTAATTGCTTATTTTTGCATATATTTATCGCCATTTTGTGTGAAATATCACCCAAGTTGACTTCGTTGATTTGGAAGTTCCACTAATCAAATAACAGTAGACAGCAGGATTACTTTTTATATTAAATTACTTTCTTAAGACCAATTTGGCGCAAATGTCATAATTGCAAAAAGGAGGTTAATTATTTTTCTTTTATTATTAGTTTTAGGCATTTTACTTTTCTAACAGTTTCAAGATGGTTTTTGTATAATAGTCTGGATTTTTGTTTTTCTTGGAGGTTGGCAGGTATGAGTACTAATGCATGATCGGTACATTCGTAACATTAATTCCTAGTGGTGGTGCCGCATAACTGATACAGTAGTAAGAGCGTTCGCTACCACCCAATAGGTCCAGGGTTTAACTCCCAGTTTGTAAGCGCATGGGTGGCTTTGATTATCCCTGTTAGGAGTAACGGCTGTTCACCCATTGGATGCTCCTTCACAAAGAGCCACAAGTTCACCCTTTGTAGTGTCGAACAGGTCAGGTGTCGGCATTAGAAATAAATATCCAACCTGGTCGACGCGGCCCACCTTCCTCTACACTAATGGTAGGTAATTTATCCCCATAGGCTGATTCCCCTGGAGTTATGGGGCTTTGAGATATCAACACTTTTCGCGACGCGCTGGTTTCTGCCAATGACCCCCCCCCCCCCCATGCATGCGACTTAGAACCCTGGAGTACCGATTTTAAAGAAGTATTCGCGTCAAAAATATTCTTGTGGCGAAACAATATTAATGGTCGAGCCCAACCATAAATATATTATAGCCCAAATTATTCGGGCCCCTAGAACTTTAAGCCTTTTCCTGATAAAGCAATGTAATGAGTGAGATGGAGTCGCCCTGCATGTATGGTTACTCGAATTATATATGTGTTTATATTTATCCCTCATGTTTGGAGGACCCGGACGTAACCACAAAAATATTGAGGGGGACTCCAAGATGGATTAGCACTTGGTGCCCATTTGTCTTGTGCTTTGAGACAATTTATTCACCCACTCATTGGTAATATTTCTTATTTAATGTTTCTGGGGCTTCCAAAAATTATTGATAATTAGTAGTTTCTGTCACTTATAGTTGTCATCCGTGGGAGAGTACGTCGATAGTATTCAGTGACAATAAATATCTTATCTTTTTATCTTAATCGAATCAGACGTCTTCTTATCCGTTGCAATAATTATGAAGTTATGCATCTATATTGAACCAGGGTATGCCGATTTAAATCAGTTTAATTTAAACTTAATTTAATATTTTAATTAATCATGACTTAAATCAAGTGTTTCTTATTAAAAAATCATGATTTAAATCAAACTTTTAAATTTTCTTGTTTTCCTCTCTTAAAGTTTAATAATCATAATGAAAATGAAATAATCTGGGAGAGGGTGCATGTTATTTTATACAGATAAGTTAACAAGTTTGCTTCTACTCAGTAATACTCCAAGAAAGACTTTCTTAATAGAAAATAACTGGCTTCCCTGCTTTGAAAACTCTAGAGATAGTAGAACTGATTGGGATGATCTTTGCACCCACTTGGAGAAATAATTGGGGACATAAGTGTAACATCACTTGCTTCATATATGGGTTCCGAAACTCTATTTGTTTACATAGAAAGTTATCGATACTATCAGTATATTATAATACGTATTGTACAATGGAGAAGGGAGGGGCCTCAGCCATAAAATTATTAGAACGTAAGGTGTTCGAGTCCCTAGTACTGTATACCCTCTTCTAATGAAGTGACTTCATAAGTGACATCGAATCATTGCAGGTTTGGTTACTCGTATTGTTTGTATATTTGAAATAATTATCCCACATGCTTGATTGAACTACTCAGACAGATGCACAAGTACTTTTATAACGGAAATTACGTTACATAAGTACAGTTTCTTGATTACTGTTCGTGTCACTCCCAAAAGTTAAATTATCTTTTCTGTACGAAATCTATGTAGAAACCTAAAATTTGAAGTCTGCTTTCATTGTTTCATTTTCTTTTAGATAAGCCTGGACCTCCGAAGAATCTTGAATACTCTGATGTCAACGCTAACTCTGTTACATTAAAATGGAAGAAACCAGAAGATGATGGTGGATCAGATATAACAGGTACATACTTGTTTTGAATGTAGAAAAGTGTAAACACGATAAAAAATTTGGATAATTTTTAATTAGTGCTTAGAGAATTAATTTTGTTAAAATTTGTAATAAAAATTGATTTATTTAAAATTAAGCCTTACGGAAAACTTTTGGTACAGAAAAGCTAATGATCTTCCATTCTATTATAAATCTGTTTCTCCTTTGATGAAACATTTACTTGGTAACTTTTTATTTTCAATGTCCACATTTTGTCTTACACCAGTTATTTGCTGATATTTAATTACGTGCAAAATTTTATATTATTTTGTAAAAACCTTTCTTTTCATGCTGCTCATGGTAAATATTTTGATCTTTATAATACATCAATATAATATTCTTAAGTTTTATCATATTCCATATTTAGTTGCTGTTAAATTTTATGTAGAGGTAATTAAATTTTTAATTTCTGAATCACTCGTTCTAGCACTGGGTTTTCATCTGTAAAATTGTAAAACTATATTTTTTTATCAATATTATCACGTATTTAAATCCAATCTTTCATTAATTCAAAGTATTGTAATATAATTAGGAATGGTTATACATTCTCTGTTTATGCAATGCTTTGGTAAAATTAATGGTTAGTTTTATAGGACTGACTATAAATACGCATGTATAATGTTAAAAACACTATTTTATTTCTTAAATGTTAATCTGATTTATATGTCCTTCAATGAGGTTTCATTTTACATTTCTATCTCATTTGATTGCTTTTAAGGGGACAATGGACTTTCAAAATGGCCAAACTCGATCGAAAAATAAATTATTAATTTTAGCGTTAAAATTAATTTATATCAAACTCTGGAAAGTGAAATGAATTTTTCAATTACTGTCATTTTTGACAGAGTTATATACTCAACAAGAAACATATAGTAAATACGTACACTAAGTCTACGTTTTAGTCTAAATCTACTAAGCTTTTTTCTCCGATTAAGATATTATTTTGACATTCTTTAATTTAAAAATGTTCCTTGCGCATCAGGTTTTGATGGATTTCTTTGAATCGTTTTGGGGGTTAATCCTTGCAATCTGTTTTGTGCAGATGAGAAATTCCAAATTTTGAAATTTTCGTTTGAAATGTTGCTTAAACTATGCGGTTTTTGCAAACTTTTAGGTGTTTTAGCACAAATTGTTTAGTGTTAAAATTAAGCGATACACTTACCAAATAGAATTAATTTAATTTATATGTATACAAAATATTATATGAATTTATGCTTTGACATTACATGGAAAATTAATGCGCATGGAACGTATAAATTTATGCTAATTTATCAAAATTTAACCACGTTTTTGTAATAATTTCCAAATGACTTAATATTTTTGACCAAACTTTATAAATGCGCTTTTTGGTAAAAGACATACAGTATGTTCAAATTTGATAACAATCGGATAATAACTGCAAAAGTTTGTTTTGAAAGTCCACTATCCCTTTAACAGAAATACTAATTACATGTTTCAAAATCGTATTCTTTATTTCTTATTTATAACAGGTTACCAGGTTGAAAAGAGTGAAATCGGAGTTGAAAGATGGACACCAGTGTCTTCGTTTTGTCCCACACCAACCTGTGTGGCTAGGAACCTGGACGAAGGAAAGCAATACAGATTCCGCGTTCGAGCCGAAAACATGTACGGTGTCAGCGATCCATTGGAAGGAAAACCAGTCTACGCCAAGAATCCATTCAGTAAATTGAAAGCTTATTGGCTTGTTCTTCTTAACCCTCCCTGAGGTTGTCTCGATGGGGTATCTCGTCATTAGAAGAAAACTGACCAAATCTTGATCTCATCATCATAAAAAAATCGGCACTATCTTGATGTCGAGATATCTCGTCATTAGCTAAATTATTCAGATCTTGATGGACGAGATGTCTCGTCGAAACCACTTGGAGGGTTGATCTGCCGAAATGAATGCGAATTCATATATTCTATAGCCCACTGGCGCGTACAATGCAGTGCCTTCTACCGAACAACGAAGAAATTAACCTGGGTTAGATTAAAGTTCATGCCGGACATGGTGGAAATGAAATAGCAGGTAGATGAGACAAAAAAGCCACAACGGAATATATGTATTAAGAGGCGAACTGGCTCAGGAATCAGTGCAAGCGGGACCACTCGTTGGCAACTTGGTACGTGGCAAAATGAATGGATGAGGGGGTAACAGGCAAGACAGTTCATGAGATGTCCGTTTATCCAAGAATAACACTAAAACTTCAGATTGAACTTGATAAGAGACACTCTTCTTTACAGGACTTGGTTCATATTCATCCTAACTGAAGGGGTTTAAAAATTCAATTCGGACGATTGCTTTTGTGGCAAAATTAGCACAACTCTGCGCTTCACCAATCTGCCCCTTATAGTATCAGCATATGATTACACCTGCCAACCACTTCAAAATCGCTAAAATCAGGAACATGGCTACTAACAACAGATCGATGGTCAAAATTATTTGCATGATGGAATTCATAGATTAATCATAATAATCTTGATAATCAACCTGGAAAGTTTTTAAAATCAATTTGGACAATTTCTTCAATGGTAAAGTTGGCACATCTCTGCAATCCATCACAGTCTGTTCCTTTACAGCATCATGGCATATGAAGACAACTGCCTACCACTTAAAATCGCATGGCTCAGGAACATCGCTACTAACAAGGGCTCGAAGGTCAAAACTATTGAAATGATGAAATTCACAGACTCGAACTTGATATTGATAATCCTACGAGATTGACTTTCAATGTGTATGTTATATACTCTCGGTTTACAAGTGAAACACGCTGTCAATAGTTCGAAGGAAACGGGAAAATTGTTGGTCATATTGTTAGAGTGACCATTTAGAGAGCTTTAGACTGAATCCCTTTGAGTTCGATCTTCATATGTGCCCATGCTCACTCTTGACATGGATTTACTTCTTTAAGTTTCCTTGCCTCTTCCAGTCGACCGTATAAGCGTTTTTTATCTTTTAAAATCAACCCCACCATTGTTCGAACGGCTAAAAGCGAAACTCTTAAGAAACTGGTAGACTAAAGAACTTGGTTACGAGTTCGAATCTCTATTTCGAAGTCAGGTTGGCTTTTCGAAGTATCCTAGTTTCTTCAAGACGACACGTAAATGGGGACCAGCTTCCTCAAAGTCTTCCAGGAATGCATATCTCCCCCCCCCCTCCCAGTTTACGGTGGTTGCGATGTGGTAGCACCTGCCATGTTGTCTCGGGTTGTAACTGAGATTACCGCGTTCTTACAAACAGTATACTTTGGCTCAGCTTGTCCGCTTTTGGACCTTGCACCATAAAACCCCAAAATGCAATCCAATCCAACAGTATACTTTAAGGACTATAAGTCCATAAACTGGCATTGGTGAAAACCTTTTCGAAATTTTACTAACGCTAAATGGGTTAAATTAATATTGGAACAAAACAGCAATTCTTCATAAAAATCCCGAAATTGAACTTCTTATCTGATTAATCTATGCGCACTTTGACAAAAATAAACTTCTGTCGAAATTGTTAATTAAACATGTTATCTGCTTGAAGTATATGTATTATTTCGATCTTCAAAACAGCTGCCATTAAGCTTTATGTTCGTCTTATAGATACTCCAGATGCACCAGGCCAACCAAAGGTCAAGGACTATGGACCAAACTTTGCAAACCTTGCTTGGACACCACCATCTAGCGATGGAGGAAAACCCATAACAGGTAAATGAAACATTGACTGAAAACTACATTTTATTGACTGTTTCATCAGTCTCGTCCGTCGATACTAGTGAAAGCAGATTCTTAAACACTACGTGTTTTTTGTTTCCTGAAGGTTACATTATTGAGAAGCGTGAGCGAGGCACCCCGGATTGGTTCAAAGTAAACTCTTATCCGACCCCTCACACAGAGTTCAATGTGCCTAATTTGACTGAAGGAAAGACGTACGAATTCAGAGTCATGGCGGTTAATGAAGGAGGGCCAGGAAAGGCCAGTAAGCCTTCAGCTCCTGTGACTGCAAAAGAGCAAAAATGTAAGTTTTCCCTTTTTAAATGTAATGGTTATAATTAATTGCGAATGATCATTGGAAAACTACAGCAGATTCTTGTTACGACGAATACGATGCAAACATTCGTTTTACAAAATTAACACCAATTATCATAACAATGATGTGTTTTAAATTCCCACTTTAACGAGTTAAATTTTACAGGAAACTACTGCCGGGAAAAAATATTGTCGGGAAGGGAATATTATTGGCTAAACATAAGTGACCTAAAATGATAATATTGATGAATGGACAAGTAGAAAGGATTTAATAGCCAAGCAAGATACTTTATTTTAAGCATAATGAGGTAATTTAAAGACGATACTTGGTGCATTCTGATAGAAATGTGAGCGGAAGCTTAGGTGGGATATAGATAGAGGAGATTGGTCTGTTTGCTTGTATGTTGTTGTGTGTGTGAACATTTTACTTAATAATAAATTTGTAACAATTCCATTATAAAGAGTATCTTTTCAACGAGCTATTTTATCGGTCCCTCTGAGGTTATTGTAACTGGAATCTAATGCATATTGCAGTTTTTGTGAATTTATACTACTCATTTTGGTGGAAAGTATATCATTCTTAAGAAATGGACTATGATATACGCTGGAATACAAAACTTTAAGATCAGTAACGTTTTCAGCAGCTACTTTGCAGTGGCTGCTTTGCCTATTTTGCAGTGGCTTTGATCTGCATTTAAGAAAATGTACAAAAGATATTTCGAGTCTTCAAAGTCTTTAAAGTCTTTGAACTGAAGTGGTGATACTGCACTGGGTGCTATGAGACAGAGAGAGGATTAGCTGTGAAAACTGAAATAAGAGAGGAGGCTATAGACCACCACAAACACTGATGCAGGCTTTTCACTGCGTTAGCATACAGAGAATGAAGATGTGAAGGAATTCCTTGGGTAGCAGAACCCATTCCTACGTTAGAGCCTCTGACGTCACCAACATCTTTTATATGCACTAGCTTTTTACTGAATGTCCTCGGTTTTGCAAATAGTCACAGATTGTTTCGTTTTATTTTGAGGTTTTAACCGTTAAAAATTTTCCTTAAGTTTTGCGCCAGTATAAGTTTCATATTTATAATTTAATGTTAATCATGGTTATTAATAATCATTTTTAAATATTGAAAAATATTTGTCCCCGCAGTCGCTCCAAGTGCTCCAGATATGCCTCGTGTGGACAAAGTGACAAAGAACTCGGTTACGTTGTCATGGAACAAGCCTTTACATGATGGTGGCAGCAAGATAGAAGGGTATTTAATTGAAAAGAAACCAAAGGGGGCTAAGGAATGGGACATCATCAACACCGCTCCACATCCTGACACCACATTCACGGTAAGATTGCAAAAATGAAAATCCTAAACTGTACAGAAATTAGATTCTAAAGCGAAGCTTTTGTCACTCTGGATAATTGCTTTCCAATACTTTTTTTTCTGGATAATTTATTTTTTTAAACGCTGATTTTGGTTTTCATTTCAGGTACCGAACTTGAAAGAAGGTGACGAATATGAGTTCAGAGTCATTGCAGTCAATGATATTGGAGACAGTCCACCTAGTCGACCATGCGACTTGGTTAAAGTGGAAGATCAACCAGGTAAGGAGATGAGAAATCCATAAAACTTACCCCAACAAATATTTCGACTGGATATCTCGTTGAGACAAAACTGCCCGATTATTCCAAGAGGAATGAAGAAACAAGTAGGAAAACAAATTTTTCTTTCTCCGAACTGATGACAATTTGTAACTGACTTTCGCGCCAGAGGCTGAACACTACAGGGCAGTTTCCGATGCTACGATAAACCACCAGGACGGTTAATAGAATAAAAAAATAAAATTCATCTATTTGTATCTTTGATACTTCGGATTACTTTAAAAAGGTATTAAACCAAAATTCAAATTTTATAATCCTTAATGATATCTCATCAGCAGCATAATTCCTTTTTGTTTTATTTTTGGAAAACTCTTTTGGTCAAACAAACCTTATGTTTAGTAAAATGTTTGTTTAACAGAAGTTTATGACAAATGTTTCGCAGTTCCGAAACAACTTGGAAGTTGTATATCAATAGAAATTTTAAAATGCAGTTGAGTATTTTTGTAAAATATAATAATTTCAAAATACTTTTTTACTAATCTATAGAAGACTCCTAAAATGTAAATCAATTTTTACATTATCAAACTTATTTTTAAGCACTTGATTGCTATTTTTTGAATTTTTGTCTCAATTGTTTCTCTACAATTTTTACTTCTGTTTAACCGTAAGCTTCTAGCATTTGCTTCAATATAATGTATTATATGAGGTACGTTTGAAATTTTAGAACAATGAACGTATCCGTCTTCCCAAGTAGACTACCAGTAAAGAATATTTCTGAAAATATTGAGCAAAATAAATCCCTGACACAAAGTAGAATTCGGTAATTTTGTTAGCAGTTCTAGCATTCTTCATGACTGAAACCTTTAATAACTGAAAATCTTTAAAATACACACAAAATTATCAGCAGATTATATTCCTAATACACTGAAAATATTCTTCACTTTATAAAAAATTCCCAAGTTTTATGTATAAGCCAAATAGTAGCAAGTATTCCCTCGTTTTATACATAGATATGCAAATCCCTTTTGAATCTTGATTTCGATATGTTAATGGCTCAATCATCTCTTACAGACAAACCTCGTATTGATGCCGGATCGCTGAAGGACATCACAGTGAAGGCCGGACAAGAATTCAGCTTGACTGCTGCATTCACTGGCTTCCCCAAACCGAATGCCATATGGTCCAGGAACGACATAGATCTAGACGAGAAGGATCCCAGAGCCTTCTTTAAGGTAATAGACTTGATTTGAATCAGTAATAATTTTTGAAACATTTAAAATTTAATCAAGAAAAAGACCTTACTTTAAATTTAGAAATGATGAACCTGGCAGCTGTAACGATTTACCTGGGATCCTACGTGAATCGAATGATTAAACCATTATTTCCCAAACTTTTTTGACTCAAGATCCTTTTTTCTAAGACAACTTTATCAATGCCCCTCTGGAAAACTATCTAAACTAATTGATTGTAAATTTATGATATTTTGTGTATATGATTTTTCAATTACCCAAAATATTTATGTAGCTGTGGGTAATTTTAGAGTTTCATAAAACTAGTTTGGAAAAACTTGGAACAGAAATTGTACAGCTATTCATTAAAATGAAACAAAAAATAAATTGCACGTACACCTACTAGATTGTTCACTATTATTATTAATTAATATCACAATCGAATCAGAAAATAAAAATAATAGAGTTATTTAATTTTACAATACAATCTGTCAAGAATAAAGCTTGATCGCTAAAAGAATTTATTATGAAATAAAATGCAGGTATTGGGCGATGAATTAATAGAATCTAGTTGAATTTAATAAAAATCTTTATGTAGATATTACATCTCTTTGTTTTCATTTATTTTCTGTATAACTTTTTCTCCTTGGTGAATTGACAAAGCGTTATTGATAACACCTTTAAAATTCATATTATTTTCTTATTTATTGAGTTTCTCAATTACTTTAATTACAGGTTGGTGATGATTATGCAGTTTTGGGTATAAACAATGCGAAACGTTCCGATTCTGGACAGTATAAGCTATTTTTGAAAAACATCTCAGGATTTGACACTTGCTACTGCAAAGTGACAGTTCTTGGTAAGTAAGATTTCTCTTTACTTAAGAATTTATCTGGAGCTATTTTTCTCAGGTACATCTTTAGACACATTATATTTTGATTACCTGTCCCGTCTTTTAACTTCAACGCTTTAAATTTTTTGAAAGTGCAATTTTGAATCTAAGATTCTTTTGGGGAAATTTCCCATTAAAACTTTTTTGTATTTATATAAATTGTTGGTTTTAAAAACGCATATATTTCTTTAAATTCGAAATGGCTCATCATTCTACTTTCTTTCTCCAATTCTCGTACTATTCAATCTTTCAAATTTCACACTTTCAAACTTTTATGCAGATATATTAAATCTTTATATTTTGTCTCAATTCTTGATTGCAGCCCGTTGTATTTCCTCCTTTGCGACGTTATTCAACTACATACTTAATTTTATAATCTTTCGTCTGGCGTGACTTGCCCTATTCAGGACCTTGCACCATAAAATTCTAATTCAAAATCCAATCCCTAGCTATATTAGATATGTTTTAGTATATAAGCATTGGATAACATATCACTTGTTAATTTACTATAATATTGCTTCAACGAATACCCACAGATCGTCCAGGTCCTCCAGAAAACTTGAAAGCCGAAGAGGTCGAAGGCGAGTCCTTGACCTTAAAATGGAGTCCACCAAAGGATGACGGTGGATCCCCTGTCAGCAACTACATCGTAGAAAAGAAGGAAAAGGGCACCACTCTTTGGTCTAGAGTGAGCAGCTTTGTGAATGGTACCTCCACCAGAGTAAGGAACCTGACAGTGGGCAGACAGTACGAATTCAGGGTGATGGCAGAGAATCTATATGGTACTAGCGACCCATGTACGATGGATCCAATCTTCGCCAAGCTTCCATTCGGTAAGCTTTCCTCGTCTTTATACTTTAAAACTAAAACGGTCAACTAAAAATTATTTGACTCATGCACGATGGATCCAAGCTTCCATTCGGTAAGTTTTCTTCGTCTACAGGTACATCTTTTCAATCATATTCCACATTGTTTTAAATCTTCTTTTAAGAGTTACGAATAACATGTTATAAATCTTTTAATAATCAAAACATTTTTTAAATCCCAGTTGTGTTTATATTTATTATAACTATAATTACAATATAACTCAATTAAAAGGGAATAATATTTCATATAACAGATGAATAACATAAATCACGTTATTAAATATAGTCGTTTCCTAAATGGTATGACTTTTCAATTTTTTAAACTTAATTGAGAGACGGTATTGAAAATTAACTTGACAAATCGTTAAATGTATAAGTATTACTATGTTATTGATTAACAAAGATTTTAATATTCTTTTGATGGTTGTCATATTCAACGTCACATTTATGAACGGTATCTATATTCCTCTGAACAAGTAAAAGTTCATGATATCTTTGCACGTTGTCAAGGGAAAGAACAATTTAAGACATCAAACTAAAGAACAATTTAACCATTTCAATATTTTGACGAGATATCTCGTCCATCTAGATGTGGTCAGCTTTGGTAATGACGAGATAGCTCGTCGGGACAAAACTACTCTATAACTTCAAGGGGAAAATAAAAATCAAAGTAGGAAAACAAATTGCCCCTTGCCCAGAACTGGTGACAGTTTGAAACAGGTTTTCGCACTGCAGGGCAGTTTTCGAAGAGAAAATAAACCACCAAGAAGGTTAAGACATTAAAGTAAAGAACAATTTAAAACATCAAAGTAAAAAACGATTTAAGACATCAAAACATCAAAGTAAAGAACAATTTAAGGTATCAAAGCGAAAATAATTTAGGATTACAAAATAAGTAACAAATTAAGACATCAAAGTTACCAGTGTTTTTGAATTTGTTAAGAAGCTACTAATGCATAAATTAAATTTTTAGTAAATTTATATATATTGACCTATTCACAGATCCACCCGGTGCTCCTGGTATTCCCCACTCTGTAGAAACGAACACAGATTCCATCACGTTGTCCTGGACAAAGCCAAGGAGCGACGGTGGCAGCCCTGTCACTGGATACATTCTTGAAAAGAGGAAGATCGGAGATAACAAATGGTCCAAAGCCACCAACGTCACGATCCCTGATCTGACTCACAGAGTGTTGGGACTCCAAGAGAACAATGAGTACGAGTTCCGCGTGGCAGCCTGTAATGCAGCTGGTCAAGGACCCTGGAGCTCTAATTCGGACGGCATAGTAGCGAGAATGCCACCTTGTGAGTAACTTACATATAATAATCAAGACCTTTTTAAAAATATTTTTATTTCGCTTAAAATACGTTTTCTATGTGGATAAAGGTAACTGGAACGATTTCAAGAAATTTTTAAAATGATAAATTTAATCTGCGCGTGGCGAATGGTCGTAGTTCGAAGTTCTAAATAGTAATTCTTGAAATTGCGAACTTCTGCGTATTCTTTTTTCTTGATTTCCTTCAAAATGTTTTGGATAATCCTTTGAATCTGTTGTATATATAGTGTAATGGGAAATTCGTCGCGCTTCCAAGTTTCGAAATTTTGGTTTAAAATGTTACTTAATCCATGCTTTTTTGCAAAATTTTAGGTGTTTTAGTGTAAAACATTTTTAGCTTAGCTTTACAATTTAGTGATACACTTGCCAAATGGGAAGTTAATCTGCTTCATATGTATGGAAAATTAAAATAATGACAATAAATGGAAAGTTAATGCTCATGAGACCTATAAATCTTTGCTAATTTATCAAATCCTCTGACCACATATTGTGTAAAAATTTCCACATAACTTAATAATTTTGAATCAAACATCATATAAACTCATCAGTAGGAAAACAGTCTGTGCAATTTTTAACAATCGGATCATAACTTCAAAAGTTTGTTTTGAATGTCCACTGCCCTCTTAATAGATATCAGCATGACATTTTTTATATTTATTTAATTTAAAGGACGAAAGTGCAGTTAGTTTTATTCAATGATTTGAAACAAAATTTGACATGAGAATCCCTTTAAACATCCAATTTGTAAGGATGTTTCCACACACACACTGTCGAAACCGGAGCCAGTGTCGGATAACAGCAAATGACGATGCAGGATAACAGGATATGCAAACCGCGCTGATCATCAATGTAATAAGATCCGGCATCCAATTTGTCGAGTTCAACACCTGATGTATTTGCCGTCAAATCTGCTGGACCGGGTACGTGTGAAATACCCCATTCGATTGCATTAGTTTATACCTGCATTTTATTACAGAACCTCAATTTCAGAAGATTCATATACATAAGTAACAAAGTGTAATTTCTAACTAATCGCCAACCCTCAAGTTTTTAAATTATGAAATAACATTCTCCTCGTAAACTGACTTCCAGGCGCTGTCTTTCAATACGAGACATACAACATGTGAGGTTATCTGAGTTTCGATGAGACTATCCGAAATTAAACTATCCATTTGAAACTAGTTCTCATATTATGTTGCCTTTCAGTATGTCTTTATGATCTTGATATTTTGTCATAGGTCCTCCAAAACTAGATACTAGTTTTGCCATGAGAGACCTGACAATTCCAGCCGGAGAACCTTTCAATATACGAGTGCCTTATATTGGTAGTCCTCCACCTACAGCTTTGTGGACTGTGGTGAGTTGAGCTTGAATGCAAATTTGCTTTGCAAAATGTTTGAATACATAATTTGAATTACTCGGCTTGTATGTTCGACTTATGTAGTTTTCTGTTGAATGCGCTCTCCAGTCCTCTGAGGGTCACTAGATTTCGGGTGCAGTACTGCTTTTACCCCGCAAAATAGATAATGATTAAATAACCACATCTCTTGGTTGAAGGCACCAATAAATTAAATTATATAGAACCCATAATTCATCAGTGGCCAGTTCCAATGAGGACTGATGTCAAACTGACCCGCCTTCGCAATGGACACACTATTCACTCATTGCCATCTTTTATTAGGACAGAGTACACCCAATTGTAACTCAAGCTTAACTCCTTTTTTCGTTCATCATATTTTGATAATCTGTACTGACTTTAAGCACCAAAGTCATTTATTAAAAGTATACTTTTGATTTTACGAGATTTGATTGGATAAAATTCCCAATAAACCTTTTCATCTTTTACGTGTTATTGGTAATTATCTAAGTTTGTTTTCCAAATTCAAGATGACTCATCAGTCTACCTTTTCAAAAATATTTTAGAATTCACTTGAACAGTTTTCATATTTCCACATGCAAATAAATTAAATTATTATACATCTGATTCAGTTCTTGATGTCGTATTTTTTACCTTTAGCGTAACGCTGCTATTTTTGTTCTGCATGAATAATTAATTTTATAATAATGCCTCTGGTGCAGCTTGTCCTGCCCTGCACGTTAAAATCCTTTAAAAAAATATATTGGTTACCAAGAAAAATTCTATTGGTCAAAAAGGTAAAAAATGCTAAGAAGTCATGTAGGGAAAACTGCAGGTTGCAGAACTCGTGAACTCCCTCAGAGGGTTCTAGCTGTTCAGAAATTCACGATTTTAAAATATTGACATTTTCATCTCCATTATTTTCTATTTATAAATTATTTTTTCAAATATTTAACCACTGTAACAGTATAATAAAATCGATTATTTTCATTTCAATGCATAAAGTAATCAGATGTTCTCTGTTTCAAAACTCTCACTTCAACTAGGATCACTTTTTTCAAATGGACTCGCACTGAGAAACTATAGTGAATTATAGAAAATATTATATCTTCAATACAAATACTTATTTTTAATGGTCATTTAAACGCATTACGTTTTGTCAATATAGCAGTTTAATTGATATTGAATGTTCTAGAATCAAAACGATATCAAACCCGATGACCGAGTTCGATCCGAGGTGAGCGAGGATTTCGCCGTTCTCTCCAACAAGAAGAGCAAGAGGGAGGATTCTGGTCGTTACACTCTGAAGCTGACCAATACGCAAGGAACGGACAGTGCATCTTGTAGAGTAACTGTTGTTGGTAAGTATCTGCAACGCGACTAGATTTTCACATTTATCGAAAGTTTTGAATTTGTTAAATACCATTTGTAACTAAAAGGCATACGTATGCAAGGTAACCATTCTTTGATTCGCTGATTCGACGAATTATGATGAGTATACCCCATGTAAATATACAATTTAAGTTACTTTAAATGAATTTGAAGAACTTAAAATTTACCTCTGATGTACAGGGTTTTTCTGAAGTAATTCATTTTAGTGAAAAAGTCGAATTATCATTTTCTTTTCTACGTTTAATGAATCCTTCTGATCACTGAAAAAAGAATATATTTAATTCAAGAGCGTCTGCGAGGTTTAATTTTCAAAGAGGCAAGATTTTACTGTAAAATTCCAAAAATCATTTCCAATGGTGACTTGACCACGCACCTTTGAATTTTGGGGGTAATTTATTAGTTAAAGCAGAGGTGTGTGTACGGAATTAATATTAACAACTTTAATCAACCCCTAAGAAGCTGCTTACAGCTGCAATGACTAAGATTATACATGATATCTGGGAAAAGGTTTTCCGCGAAACTCCTTGTATTTTGAATAAAAATGGACTTGCTGGAACAAAACTAATCTTCAAATGAAAAGTAAATCGTCATTTTACTTTTCTGATTATGTATGTATAATATTGCGCTCCTTGAAGAATATGAAAAGCGTTACATCTCAATATCAAAAACGCATACATTTAGTTAAGCACACAGGATGCATGAAATGGGAGGATTATTTCCACTATTTGTCTCATACCCAAAATATCGTAATACTTAATTTCAATATCTACTTATCAATTTAACGTACTGTTATCGGAATTATTGCATCTGTGCTGAAAATGCGTATTTTTTTTAGTTTTGACAGTATTTTAGGAGTTTTACATTATTATTAACGTAATCAAAGTAATTAAAAAAAATTAAATATGCATTTTTTAAATGCGATACATATACGTAAGTATAAAAGCCATGATTCATTACGATAACTGCTTTAATTCAGTATAAACAAATAACTAATATCGTACACGAAATGATTACTATCTTGATATACTTTTCACTTGGAATTTTGTACAAGTTTCCTTCCATTTCAACCAACATGCCCCTGATTCTAAACTTTTGCTTTTAGACAAACCAGGACCACCTTTAGGACCCCTGGAAATAAGCGATATCACACCAGAGAACTGCTCACTGTCTTGGAAGCCGCCTCTTGATGATGGTGGAAGTCCAGTAACTAACTACATTGTAGAAAAGCTGGATCCATCTTTGAATGTAAGTACTTTCACAATAAAATGTCAAGAATTTACTAATGCTGTTATTATGTCCTGTTCAAGGTAAGATATACAGGCCATTGCAAACTATGTAACTCTTAATACACTACTGTTTGTGAAAATTGCAACACTATGAAAGAATCATCAGAAATAAATGAAATTTATTCTACGTATTACTTATAGTGGTTTAAATAAACGATAAATTTACAGAGTAATAAAACAAAAATAATGCCCAGAATCAATATCTTGTGCAGCCGCCACGCGCAGCGATGAGAGCCTGTGCATTTGTGGCATCGAATCATACAGATTCTGAATGTCATGTTGAGGAATAGCGTTCCAGATGGCCTCTATCTGATGCCAAAGTTCAGCCGTTCTCTCTGCCCGACGAGCGGTACGAGCGAGTCGCCGTCCGATGTAATCTCAGACATGCTCAATGGGCGACATATCCGGAGAACGTGCAGGCCATGGAAGAAGCGGAACCTGTCGTGCACTGAAGAAGGCTTGTACACTCCGAGCAACATGTGGACGGGCATTGCTGAAATACAGCTCCGGGAATGCGTTGCAGGAGGGGTAGGACCTCGGGCTCCACAACTTCCCTGATGTAGCGCCCGTTGTTCAGGGTCCCCACAATTTGAAGTAGGCGGGATAGCCCATGATATCCAATAGCGGTCCAGACCATAACGCCAGGCGTTCGTTCAGTATGACGCTGAATAAGACACTCCGGGAGAAGACTCTCCCCTGAAAAACTCTGAGGAGAAACTAGTGTCTGACGTCCATCGTTATAATCCAGATTGTAGTGGGACTCATGTGAAAAGACGACTTGTTGCCAATTGACACGCCATTGGCTGTATTGGTGAAACCATTGTAGCCGGAGGCGTCGGTGGTTCAGCGTCAAGGGTATCCTGCGCAGGGGAATCCTTGCACGTAGCCCATGGCGCAGCAGACGTCGACGAACCGTGGGGGCAGACAATGACACACCTGTAGACGTGCTCCAATGTTGTGCCAACGCACAAGAGGACGCTGTACGGTCCGTCACCGCCATACGGATGAGGTGTCTGTCGTTCCGTGGTGACGTCACATTTTGCGGTCCAATGCCGGGGTTTCGACTTGTTTGGTTCTCCATGGTCCATCTCTTCCACACACGCATCACTGTTGTGGCATTACGCCCTGTGCGAGTGGCGATTTCACGATACGAAAGTCCACCCTCACGGAGGCCGATCATGCGGCCCCGTTCGAACTCCGTTAGTTGCTCGTATGGCACTCTGCGTTTTTGGCGAGGCATATTGACTTCTAATCAATCATTTACAGCAGTCAAACGACGGTACACACATTTTAACGCACCTTTACTGTGCTTTTTATACACGGCTCACTTGGAAGTTTAGATGGTGTTTCTCGGCCGACACATGCGTGATCGCTTTGTAATTCTAATCATTTGCATATCCTAACCTGTTTTGCATTTCCTGCAAGTTTCGTTTAATTTGCATGATTCCTTCATGGTGTTGCAATTTTCACAAACAGTAGTGTATATGTAAAAGGATCCTTACTGTAGGTATTTAGTACAGGACATGGTACCTACGAAAGATCGTTGTCTTTCAGAGAATCCCATCTCATTTGGTATTCCGAGTAACGAGGCAGATAAATTGGCCATGAGGGGTATACAAGTACTCCAGACACCTCAGAGGGAGACCCTTACCATTCTGTAGCTTCTCTGATTCGTCGTGGAGTGCATATTGTGCTAAAAATTGCTCTTTTAGATCGAACTAAAAATAAATCTTGAAAAGAGTCAATCCTTCCCGTTCCCGATTATCTAAGAAGGCAATGGCAAAATTCAGACTTGCCACTAACTATTGCCTTGCTTCCCATCTACATAAGCTTAGTATTAGTAATAGCCCTTTGAGCCCTCTTTGTACGGATGGCGTACTAATGGATGAAACATACTTACTGACTTGTGCAGTTCTAACCGAAGCAACTCTCGATGGACGTTACGCAAGGGACCTTTTGACTACCCAGCAGCTTCCCTAACTTTTCACATTTTTATTTTCTGTATTTTACTCTTGAAGTATTTTATGTTTTATAACTCTTGTTTCTATTTGCGAGTACTTTTGGCTGAAGGATTTGTGTTTGTAATGACCAGCTGCATTGTAAATAAAAAATGTCTAAAGTATGTGCTTAGTATGCAAATAGTTACTGAGAAGGTATATTTCTAGTATTATTTCGTATTCTGTGTCATTATTCATCATTGCCAGCACCTATTTTACTTCAACAGGCATGGATCAAAATCAGTAGTTATGTCCGTGGTTGCCATTATGATGTTGTTGGTTTAGAACCCAATAGACAGTACAGCTTCCGAGTATGTGCTGAAAATCAGTATGGAATCGGATCCCCATTGACTTCAGAAAAACCGATCATAGCTAAATTCCCATTCGGTGAGTGATATTATTTTTACATTTCAGTTTTTAATTACCTTTTATTTATTACAGTTTGAAACTCATCGTTAAGCCTAATTTATACTTTTTTGGCTAAAGAAGACAATTATAATACCAGTCTGCTTAATGATTCAGAATGGTTCTTTCCGTGATAATCGTGGTTAACCTTTAGTCTTAGGAACTTATTTACCACTATCAAAACCATGGACTGGTTTGTTTCTAATGTGACTAGGGAAAGAGCATATAATTTCATTCGTGCCCTTCCCTGTTAATTCAAAGTGCTCTAGCTGTGAAAAATTCCTAATATATTAGGCTCCTTAAGACATTTCCGGTAGGTGGGAGTCCCTACTTTAATCAGGAAGGCTGACCGCGGTTTCAAAATTTTATTATGCTGGATACTAGACCATGTGGATATATCGGGAAATGAAGCGACTGATGAAGACGCACAAACTGCTAAGACTGATAACTATTCGTTCCCTTTCAAGACATGGATTATATTATTGAAATATTCATCCAAAATTCATGCAGAACATATGAGAGTCACAAATTCAAAATAAATTATATTCCATGCAATCATCTGCTTTTAAATGCACTAATTTTAACAGAAGACTTAATCTGAAACTGGCAAGACTTCGTATAGGTCAAACATGTTTAACCCACAGGAATATGCTACCTTCAAAACCAGCTCTGACTTTTTGTCCGAAGTGTGATACAATCTTACCTGTGAGACATTTGAGTTCCCTGATTTTAATGTTACTAGACTCAACCACTTTGGTGTTACTAATCCTACTGTCACTAATTTATTTAGTCAACCCTTAATGCAAACCTGCTTTTATTTATATCCGATATAGATTTTTATAATTTTATTTAAAATTTAATTCGAACTTTTAATGTGTTTTTGAACAATTTTGTCTCATTGTTAAGTTTCAATGATGATATTTTTAAATTTACGGATATATCCCGATATACTTAATATACTTAATTAATGATATATTTAATTATCGACAGTTTGGCAATAAGACTTGGAAAGATCTGGCCCCCGCGCCATAAACAATCAATCCATCATACGTAATAAAATCAAAGCATAATAAGACTTTAAATTCATTGGGCGCACTTATCCCGTAAACTCACTTGACTCACCAATAGGAAGTCGGGAAAGATCAAATGATATAGCTTCGTAATAATATGCTGTGTTGTTTCTTGTCCATTGTAGATGTCCCCAGTGCTCCGGGCACACCACAGATCACAGACTCGGATGAGACGAGCGTGAATCTGATCTGGGAGAGACCAAAGAGTGACGGTGGCTCCAAGATACACGGGTACCAAGTCGAGTACAGAGATCCCAGGGACGGAAGGTGGAAGCCTGTCTCCGACCAACTTGCCAAGGACACAACACTGAGAGGCAAGTATCACTTCTGCTCGAAGTCACAATCTCGTTATTTGTAGAGTAAGTAATGGGGCCTGGATGATGATGATGACCTCCAAGTTCCTAAATAATGCTACCTTTGAAACGATAAAAAAACTGACATTAAAATTGCTGAACACAGTTTGCTTTACATATTATAGCTATTAAAGCTTGCTCCCGGCCAATTGTGGGTGACCTTAACCACCTATACAAAAATTAACTAACAATATAATAGTATATATAACACTGCAACCTTTCATTGTCTTGAAGTTCTTTTTGTTAGACAAAGTTGCACTACCTTTCACACGTATTGGTGATACGTATGTGTGATATGCATACGCGCATTTTTAAAAACAAACCAGATGACACTTCTGACAAATACCAGATGGCGCACGCCTTAATTGGCACGCACTTCGATGGATGATTCACGATGAGTAGTTGAAATACCAAAGCGAGATGCATATCATTTCAAACTGTCTGAAACTTTGTAATAACGGATACTACTTTCACTCTTATCACACTTCACTTTTCGTTGCCGCTCAGCATCATTTCAACAAACTGCCGGCTACACTCACACTCATCTGCTTAAAACAACACAAGAAAATCAAGCTGTCGCAATCATGTATTGCACCACCTTGAAGACAGGTACACTCGTGATCTTAATCCAGCTCTCATGGTCTCACGCAATTGACAATCAGTCAACCAGTGGTAGCATCTATCGAATGCAGCTACTGATAAATTTTGGTGGGGAGTATTGTGGTGAACTAAGCCTCCACTGCAAAATTTAACTTATAATACAATAGTATATATGGCAGTGTAACCTATCACTACCATTAAATCCTTTTTGGTAGACAAAGTTGCTCTGCCTTTCACACGTCTTGCTAGAAAATTAGTAAGACATTTCACCCATACCCACCTGTTGGCTGCAAGAAATGTTTTTAATGATTGAATCGGTGAGTGTAGAAACCCCACGAGTCCCATTTGGAGAGCAATAAAACAGTATAATTCGAAAACCTGTTTTCATGGGAATTCTTGTGCTCAAGGATTGAGCAGAAACAATATAATAATTTTTGTCGATTATCTTTGCTAGCATGTTTTAAGAAGTTCGAAAACCAGATTGGATTTAAGTTGTTTCTGCACTCAATGAATAATAACTTCGGGTGAAATAAGGTTTTATTAATGAAACCATTTAATTATTTGAAATAGTATATTTATGAATTGAAAAAAAATTACCAAACACACTTCAAACACGGAACAAAATTACTTTAAAACGGACTGAACTTAAATCTAATTTGATCTACACTGCTGGCCACCCAAATTGCAACACCAAGAAAGACAAGAGATATCACAACAAAATTTATTTTGTAGATAACATGTTGACCAAGTATCAAATGATTAAATTTATAGACTTCTGTGAAGTGTGGTTCCTGCCAAAATCAGTAGCCAGAGTAGCCGCCATTGTTGGAGATCACCGCTGCCACACGCCTCGGCATTGATTCAAAGAGACTTTGGATGTGTTCTTGGGGTACAGCAGACCAAGCAGCTTCCACACGTTGCCAAAGTTGATCTGGTGTGGCAGCTGGGGATGTATTCTGGGTCAATCGTTGAGCAACCATGGACCACATGTTTTCTATCGGCGAAAGATCCGGAGAGCGAGCTGGCCAGGGAAGCAATTCAATCTGGCGATTGACGAAGAACCCTTGGACAATGCGTGCCACGTGTGGTCGCGCATTATCCTGTTGAAATATGGCTGTGGGCAAGCCCTGAAGGTAAGGAAGGACAACTGGCTCCAACACCTCGGAGATGTAGCGCTGGCTGTTTAAAGTACCGGCAATGCGTACTAGAGGAGTGCGAGAGTGATATCCAATACCGCCCCATACCATAATACCCGGTGCAGGACCAGTGTGGCGGTGCATAACGCAGCTGTTCAACATCCTCTCTCCACGGTGTCTCCAGACTCGAATCCGACCATCGTGGTGTTGCAGACAGAAGCGTGACTCGTCAGTAAAGACAATTTCATTCCATTCTGCCGTCCACATCCTTCTTTCATCGCACCATTGGCGGCGGAAACGTCTGTGGTTCTGCGTCAAGGGTAGACGAAGCAATGGACGTCTTGCGGACAGACCACTCTGCTGTAAACGGCGTCGAATGGTACGCGCAGACACTGGATGATGCGGTACAGACTGAATGTGCTGTGCTATGGTACGTGATGTGGCTGAGCGATCCGTCACTGCCATACGCACAATATGCCTGTCATCACGTGAAGTAGTGCACTGAGGTGGATGCGATCGAACGCGTCGGTCCGTCGTACCCTCCTGCATCCAACGATCACATATCCGCATTACAGTTGTTTGGTTTCGTCCAACACGACTACCGATTTCCCTGAAAGATAATCCACAATCTCGGTAGGCCACTATCCTTCCTCTGTCGAACTCGGATACTTGATCAAAAGATGATCGCTGTTTTCTACGAGGCATAATTGATCGTTTTTTTGAAAAACCCACAAGAAAAACACAATTGCCGTACTTGAAATCGTCGAAATCTCCAAGCCTTAAATAGCGCTTTGAAGTGGCGCCACAGGCGCGCGTGATGTGCGTCTGCGCTGAAATTCTAATCATTTGCATATCTCACCTCCGCTAATGCATGTTGTAAATTTCATATTATTTGCATGCTTCCTTCAGGGTGTTGCATTTACGGTGGCCAGCAGTGTATTTTGTACACACACTAATCACTACGTGTTCACCTGTGTTTTCTCTAAGGAATTTTACTTGTTTAAATCATCCACTGATAATCAATCCTAATGAGCAATTAATTAAATCAATAATAAACAATCCCTATGGCAAATACGTGAGTGTGTCCAGGAGGCATTCGTTACTGTGGATAGGTGGATACATTTTATCATATTCATGTGGGGGTGTAAAGTCACATCCCAAGTCAGTGACTTGTGTGGTTTCTGCACCCAACGCTCTTTTTCATAGACCTATGTTTTAATTGAAACCAAGAACTAATGTTATTCCTTCATACACTATGTGTCGACCATAGCAATGCTTATTTTCACAATAAAGTCAGTTTCCAAAATTTTTGGACTCGTGGCTTTTCCACTTACCAATTCAATTGCCTTAATGGAGAAACGGGTGTTATTCACAAGGTTTTGTTTAAAACCGACTTTTTATAACAAAATATCTCTAAGCAATTTTACAGTAATATTTACCACTAAACATATTCCTTTTCCAGTTCCCAACTTGGTGGAAAATACCGAATATGAGTTCCGTGTGAAAGCAAAGAACGCTGCTGGATTCAGTGCTCCAAGCAAACCAACGGCTTCCTTCAAGATTAAAACTAAATCGAGTAAGTTTCAGCATTGTCCTGAATCTCTGTAAATTAATCACTGTTTTCCTTTTTACCACTTATTGAATCAAATTTTTTGTGATTTTTCAAAAGGTGTTCCATCGCCACCCCTGAACTTCAGAGTGGGAAAAGTTGGAAGGAGTTACATTGATGTGAAATGGGATAAACCCCGAACTGATGGAGGAAGCAAAATTACAGGTAAACATCTATTCCCGTCTTCGATAATTGATACTATTACAGACTGGTTGGATTCTTCTTCAATGCTTAATAAAGATTTACTTTGAATTTTCACACTCGAAGCTACTGGCGAAAACACAATTTATTGCTCTAGTTTTTTCTCCTACACCAGACCTCAGCCATTTCGCCATAAGTCTCAATCTGGCAACCCAATATAGACTATAAATAGAAACAAAATATGAAACTATCAGCAGGAAGAAGGAATTCACTGCGTCTCTAGTAAGAATTGTGCCATCTATACAAAGAACCAAATATTGTTAAATATATAAAAAATACAGAGAATGAGATGGGCTGGGTATATCATTCGAATGCACGATAAAGTAAGTACAAGAATATTTCTATCAAAGACAATTGAAGTCAGGCCTAGAGGAAATCAAAGGTTAGATGCATTGACTGTACAGACAAGGACTTGGATATTTGCAAAACAAACAACTGGAGAACTATTGCAGCAGGTCAAGATGTAACAGAATCATCGAGAAGGCCAAGACCTACACTGGGCTGTCGAGCCAATGAAGTAGTTATCGCATTTATGCTGGATACATAATGTCTGTACAGCATTTAACGGGACTAAACTTAATTTCTTATACAAGACCACATATTTTCCATGCAAATTATGCATTTGTATAACTTTGATATTCTATACAGTCAAATTATGCTTTGAAAATCAGTATATTCATTTAAATTAATTATACGACTGTTTTTGCATTAGGTTACATCATAGAGCGACGTGAAAGGAACAGCAATGTCTGGATACGAGCCAACGACTACATAACTCCCGACCTCGAATACACTGTCATTAACTTGATGGAGAACCACGAGTATGAGTTCCGAGTTATGGCTGTCAATGCTGCTGGCAAAAGTGATCCCAGCAACACCACTATGCCCATAAAAATCACCGACACTCCTGGTAAGGTTTTTAATGTGTGATGCTTAAATGCTTTTGTTGCATTTAAGCAAGTTGATAGTAATAAGTAGTTGCTATAGTTATTTATATTTATTTAATTGTTGTTTTTCTATTGAAAAATATACAATTATACGGAAAATAAGAAATGAAAAACATGATCCAAAAATTTCTAGGAAAAAGACATACGAAAATGCAGTTAGATAAGAAATTAAACACTTCATTGAAGAGCATATTACTTATTGAATTGAAATTTAAAAAATATCAACCTCTAAGAAAGAATTATGCAGTTTAAAAATCTATTTGTAGCAAAATTGTTACATACATTCTTTTTTAATGGCTTTTTCTAGCAAAAATAATTTACAGCTTCTCTAGTAACCTACCTGGGGACGTTAAGATCATTATAAGAAATTAAAAAGGGCGAATTGATATTATTATGTAGGATGCGTTAAAAAAACTTTTTGAAGCAGTCTCGACGGAGATTCAAAGTAATGAAACCGAAATGATTTCACAATTCAGAAAACTGTGCACCTGAAGATTCATAATTCTTAAAATAAATGCATCTCAAATATTTATTCTTGCAAAATCCAGGACATATAATATAATATAAAGTATGACAGTCGTAATAAGAATGCCGAATTAGATTCATATTCCATAAATCCAATCTAACATAAATATTAAATAACAAAATGTTTATTAAACAAATGATTAATTTATTATTGTATTAAGTGATTAACTCCGTCCTTTTGCTCTTTCAGATGGCATGAGGCCTGAATTCATTCGAACACTATCCAACAAAAGCTGCAACCTCAAGAAGGCTGTGACACTGGAATGTGAAGGTGTTGGTAAACCTTTCCCTACAGCTCGATGGTGAGTGATGCTTTCTCTGTATGAAGAATGAAATATTTGTATGTTAGGTCGATTAGTGCTGTGTATTTACTTTTGGTAATGTGATTTTCACAGATAAAATTACAGAACCACAAAATAAATTATTCCAGATTTTGAAAACATAAATTGTTTTTAAGCATCTGGAACTTAAATGTCAGATAAATATCTTGTTTGACTGAAGAACAGAGATCTTGGAGCACATCTTGTTCTTCTGTACTAGATAGAACTGTTTTAGGGAAATTTTGTCTAGACTATGTGGTTCACAATTCATTGTTCCCGGGGTTTTTATGTATAGTGCGTTTCATGTTTATAGAAGACATCGTGATATCTGCTCCAATAGACATTACTCATGTACCAAGTAATGCAATGTAATCTGGAGCAATGAAGGCTTAATAGTAGTTTTGTCAGTTGGAAATTCATAATCATCAACAATAGTTTAATGAATGTATTCAGGGGCGTTTTCTCTTCTATTTCACCTTGTATTGTTTAATACAAATGAAGGAAGCTAACTTAACGAAGCTGATATCTTATTCTATGTAGTTTATGACTGCTTCACGCTAACAGAATCCGGATTAATCAGAACCAACCTGAATTCGGTAGAAAATGACAAACGAAGATTCGGAAAAGCCGCTTCCATAAGATATAGCTTGTTCGTCTTAAAACCTTGAACACTCCTGAATCCGGAGCGTTTTGCTTCAACACATTCGAAGTTGTTTTAGTTAGTTTCTACTGGATTCTGATTACTTCGGATTGACCCGAATTCTGTTGGTGTGAAGGGTCCACATGCAATCTGAATGATAGGATATAAACTATTATTTCTATATCAAGCAAATATCATATCTCCAGTCTTCAGGGATAAGTTAGTCTTTTGTAAATTGAACATAATCGGAACGTGTTGAGTTAACCATTGTATGCAATAGAATCTCGACTGCCATAGTACAGTGGATAGTATTGTGCAAAGATAAGCGAATGATCCCGTATTAGTTTCATATGTTGAAAGAGATTTAGTTGCTTGTACAACTATGCTCATCTCCAGAGTTGAAACTGATATATGATGACTTATGATAGTCACATTTTCTCTACCAAATATTTTATTTGGTCTTGAGTGACGATTGGTTGATAAAAATTCGAAAGGTTCCGATGTTAAGCAATTGAATCTTCTGGCACTTACAAACTGACAGCAATATTGTTGCTTTTATAGATAATTACACGATTATATCAAAACCATGCCTCTTTTAGGTTCAAAAATGCTCGAGAAATCCATCCAGCTGGTCGAATCGTCCAAAAGGATTTGGATACTGGTGTATTTAAGTTGGTGTTTTCAGAAGTCTGGGACACGGATGAAGGAGAATATACGTGCGAACTCAGCAACAGCATTGGTGCTGTAAAATGTTCAGCTCGACTTAACATTGCTTGTAAGTTATTTAATAACAAAGTAATCATACCTATTTTATAATCGATATTTCAATACCAATTTTAATTCAATTCAGTTCCCATATTAATGAATTCTCTGGATGCATTTGTATATATTCCTTGCATTTTAAAAAAGTTAACTTTCAAAGTCTGCGAATTTTAAAATATTTATGAGTACTTGAAGAAATACTCCTTTTAGAATAAAATGACTACTTATATTAACATCAATTTTTAGAGCGAGAACGATTACTAAAGTTTATCTCTATTACTCCTGCTTCTCTATTACTTTAATTGTTTTAATTTAAAAATAAACCTATTCTAATTTAAACTTCTAAATATTTAACTTAAAACTAGTGATTTAAGAAGTATTTTGCTTATTTTTATTTATTTCCGACTGTTAGGGGACATGCAGGAAATAATTGTACAATATGTGCTACAACTTGACTTAAAACGTCAAAAACACAGACTATATATACTTAAATTTGTAGACCGAGGATAGCAAGATGAATAAGTCTTATGGAATTGAAATATTTTGAAATAAAATATTTGACGGCGTTCAAAATCACAAAGGAAATTTACTTCAGCCTATGAGAAAACAATAATTTTCTCAGGGAAATTTGTTTATGATAATCAAAATCTAAGAATTAAAACATTCATTTCTCTCCAAATATCCATGATTGATACATACGTATAGCAATATGTTATAATTAACAGAGGAAATGGGTTCTATTTTTTTAAGCTTTTCATAATTTAAAGTAAAAAGAAATGATTACTGTAAACTTACAGATAAAATTCTTTTACATTTTCTTACTCGACATATGAACGATACTGGAGGCGAGGGACCGTATAAGTTTATAAATTTCTTTTAATCTTATTGCCTCGTTCTGTGCTTCTTTGTATTCTGTTTTGTCTTATTTGTCTATGTCATGGTTGTTATTGTATGTGTATGCACATATTGTTCTTTTGTAATCCTCCATTGAAAATTTTAAAAAATCATTTTATGATAACACATTAATACGTTCCCAGCTGCCCCCAAAATCGAGAGATGTCCGAATGAAGTTGCCTTCCCTGAGCACGATAACGGAAAGATCAAGATCTTTTATTCTGGAACTGGACCCTTCGATGTTCAGTTGTTCAAGGATGGTCTGGAGGTGAAGGAAGACAAGCACTTGAAATTCACCGTCTTCGACGATTATGTCATCATTTACCTGAGAGAAGCCCTCAAAACTGATGAAGGAAAATACAAGGTCATTGTCAAGAACGACAGTGGACAGGCTGAGGCAAACTTCTTGCTCAAAGTGACAGGTAAGTTTCGGACTTTTGCCGTTCCTCATTTTGTTATCTGGTCATTACTAACGATTATAGACTAATATGCAATGCTCAACTGCTTATTGATTTTGTTTCTTGAGAAAGAAACTTTTGGAATTTTAAAGTAACAGCTTAGAAAAATAATATTTTTCAATGTTATTGTCTATTCATTTAATTTGTTTAGATAAATCATTTTAAATTTATAATCACTTATCTTATTTGACATAAGTAAATTGTACCAAGTGTATTAGCACGTGAGACTTGAGGTGTATGTTTCCTTTCTTTCTTAGCGTATGTGTTCTTTTCTTTCTTTTGAATCTAAAATTAAATATAAGTTTGATCTTAAGCAAATAATTTTAGAATATATGGTTAATGTACCAATGACTCTTTCAAATTTGGTATTCCCACATAAACATGTATTTTTGTTTATACAAACATACATTCTTGTTTATGTCATAATCAACGACACAGATTTCTATCAAAACAGCATAAATTAAATTGAATATCCAATGATCATAAATGATTATTGCCCAAATATTATGAAACTGTGCTAGGTCTCTTTTACAACTAACCAAAGCACTCAGTGGATTTTCCATATTATCAAAGCTTAAGTTTCACATAAAAATATCTGTATTTTAGGTCTACCTGGACCACCACAGGGACCTCTCGAAGTATCTGACATCACGCAGCACACTGCTACCATCAGTTGGAGACCGCCGCTTTACGATGGTGGAAGCAAAATTACGAACTACGTGGTAGAAAGGAAAGAGACTAGCCATAGTCAATGGGTGGTGGCCTCCAGTTACTGCCGAGTAAGTTAACATATACTGAGTATATTTATTAATTATAAGTAAGGGAGGATTTTTTATTGATAATTTCAGAGACAAAATAAAGATTTCGACGTAAAACCAAGTAAAAGTATTGTGAAGTATATACTGCCCCCACGGTCGCTTTCTCAAGCATAAAGTGCCAAGCCGTCCAATACAAAACACTAGTCAGCAAAGGGATACATCTATCCATTCAACAACCTGCAGTCTTTTCTGCATAGTTTCCTACCAATTGTTATCTTCTTGACCAACAGAACCTTCCCTAGGATTCTAACAATCAATATATGTGGTCATTATGTTGTTATGTGTTGGGTAAACGCAATACTACACTACTAAGAAATCTCGTGACGCTGAGATAGTTGAGCCGAGGAATGAAAAAGATGTTTGCCACTCATCTTAGTAAATCAACACACTGAACAGGTTAGTGAGCCGTAAAGTCCAATACGGTACAGGTCTGCCTGAAATTAATCATGTCCGTCAAGATCCTGTAACGGGCAATTTCGATGGCTATGGGGAAGTCTTGAGGGACATTGTATATTCATAAGACTAACCCATATTTTCCCAATAATGGGGTCCTGGTAAAGAAGCTTTGTTAATAAGTAATTTTCATCTTAATCTATTGCTTGGAATTTCCAATAGGAAGCTGTGAGCAGGTTGAGTTTAAAAGATGCAAATAGATCCAAATTATCTACTTGCTCATTATCATAGATCCCACAGTGCCAAGTGCAAAAAAAAGATCGAGTTGTTTTCTGGGTACTCTTATTTTCTTGCGAACAGTTCATGTAACTTTGGAATTTTTTAATAACTTTAAGCTACTAAGTGGAGTGCAATTCTTATAGAGATGATTTTAACCCGAGATTTCAAGTAGGAATGAAATTTAAATTATACACTAAATGACATTCACTATAAGCTTTAGCAAGACGGGTTAAAGATAGTGCAACTTTGTCTACCAAAAAGTACTTCATGATGAAGATAAGTTATACTGTTATATTTACTACTGTATTGTAAGTTAATGTTACCAGTGCTGGTTTATTTCATCACAAAACGATAGATGAATAATGACATGGACAGGTGCTCCGTTTCTGAATGCATATTGTTGTTTCGTTGCAGGAATTGGTGTTCACTGCTCAAGGCTTGACTGAAGGTGGCGAATACTTGTTCCGAGTGATGGCTGTGAATGAAAACGGACAAAGTCAGCCTTTGGAAGGAACCAATCCCATCATTGCCAAGTTGCCTTTCGGTAATCCTCATTGCTATTATTTTACAAAAAAACTTTCAACTTCACATGAGAGGACAGTGAACTTTAAATTTAAAAATCACCAATTGATCAAAAAATTGATTATTTTTATTTTTAGTTTAAAGTAATTGGATAAAAACTATAGATAGCAAAAAGAATTTTTAAATTACGATAATGTTTTAGTTACATTGACAACATGAAACACATAGTAGATAAGTATAGTAATTCTGCAAAAAAACCGTTATTCTTCGATTAAGATTTTTGAAATTATTTTGATTTCCTATTGTTCCCTGCTTATCATGTTTTCTTGTTTTCATTAAAAATGTTTAAGATGATCTTTGTACTCTCTTGTTTATAACTAAGTGCAAATGAACAATTCATCGTGCTTCCTAGTTATGAAATTTCCATTTAAAATGTTGCTTAACCTATCCTTTTTATTTGCATAAATTCGAATTGTTTTAATGCACAACTTTTTTTAGCTTTACAAATAAGCGATATACTTGCCAAATGCAGTTAATTTGATTTACATGTATATAAACTATTATGTGAATTAAATTGACAATACATGGAAAACTAATGTGCATGGGTTGCATCAATTTTTGCTAATTTATCAAAAATCTTGTTCACATATTATGTTATAACGTCGATACGGCTTAATATATTTGAACCAAATCATGTATACAGTTATCAGTTTGAAACAAACACTGTGCAAATTTGGTAACCATCTAATTATTACCTCCAAAGTTTGTTTTAGAAAGTCCGCTGCCTCCGATAATTAATTGATTATTGTAATGCTCCAGTGTGACGTTAATTAAATATACCAATACCACTATCGATAATTAATTGTTCAGCGATTTTTTCTCTTGTTTAATAAGCAAGATTGCAAGTTACACAGAACAACGAATCAATCGACGAGTGTACAATTCTTTTTCTGAAATATTCGTACATATGAATAAATATGTAGTACACAGACTCCATTATTAATTTCATGCAAAATTAAAAAATATCCATCTAAAAAAAACCTTTTTCGCTCTATTTAGATAAACCAAGCGCACCAGGCGTTCCAGTCGTGACAGAAGTTGGCGGAGACTTCGTGAATCTTTCCTGGGAGAAGCCGGAAAGCGATGGAGGCAGCCGGATCCAAGGCTACTGGGTCGAGAAGCGAGAAGTTGGCACCCTGGCATGGCAGCGAGTCGGGCCCAATCTTTCCATCACAACTCAGGTCAACATTTCCAATCTGATAGAGGACAGGCAGTACGAATTCAGGGTATTTGCCGTCAACGAGGCAGGCATGAGTCCACCCTCAGTCAATTCAACCTCGGTTAAGATTGCGGATCCAAACGGTAACATCAATACCATTAATTCACTTCGACGTTTTCATAATTATTTGATTCAAACTGCGATATATTTATTGTTTTGTTTTATTATTCAGCTCCTGTGCCTCCGGAGTTTGTCATCCCTCTCAGAAATTTGCTGGCTGTAGAGAACAAGAGCGCTCAGTTCACTTGCAAAGTGTCAGGAAACCCGAAACCAACTATTTCTTGGTAAGATTTAATATCAAGAAAATTCGAAAGAATTTTTTTCTCATCCCGAGACTTGGCCAAATGTAGCCCTTGCGCCATAAAACCCAGAAACAATCAACAACCAACCATTGTTTTTCCGTTAGATCCATTGTTTTCATTGTTAGATCAGTTTTATGATGTCCCCCTGCGAAAAATGTCAAAAGAAGTTTCGGATAAACATTAATGTCCATTCGAGACAAACCGAAACACTGCAGTGCAAGAATAGGACTATTTATGCATTTATATGATATTTGTAACAGTTAGGGTAAATCTTATTTCCTGTTACATATTAAACTTGTTTTACTCTTTAAGTTTATTACTCCAATATGTCTCCTTTCTTCTATATATTTCATTTAACAGCGTTTGTTACACAAAACGTTATCATACTTTTTAGACATTAATTACAAGAACTCAGTAAGTCGCAACGTGAACATGCCAAATGCTCGACACAAGATTGTCAACAACATCGGAGTTAATCTTGTGCTTAAATAGTATTTCGCGGATTTAAAAACCTCTAGATTTGAATTTCTAGCCATTCCTTTCCTATTACATACAAAAGTGTCTGTCAGAAATTTAGGATCTGTACATGTACATAAAACTTCTATTTGTTACTCATCTAGGTACAAGGGCACTCGCGAGTTGATGGACGGTGGCAAACACACAATGTTAAAAGATGGCGACTCTTACTCACTGGTTGTGAGCGAAGCCTATGGTGAGGATGCTGACGAATACGCTTGCAGAGCAACTAACAAAGGAGGCTCCAGGACGTCCAGAGCAGAACTTTTAATTAAGAGTGAGTATATTTTTAATAAAATTCAATTGTACCGAACCGTTGCAGTTAAAAAAGTACGGGTTTTATGCCATGGGAAGGTCGAGATTTGAATTATAGAACCTCTAATCGAATCCAGAAGATCACTTCTAATGCCCAGACATTTAGCATTAAGCAATCAACTCTTTCTGGACTGATAACTCTGAATTTTACACTTAGTGAAAGTGTAAGTATACACATCAAAGTTCATAGGTTGGTTGACCCGGGTTACAAATAATGCTCAACTAAGGAGAGACGGTAACTCCAATGTCGAAGAGTTATTCCCGTCAGTAGTTAGACTAGTCAAAAATCGGAAGGTTCTAGTACCTTTGGGACTTTCTGGTTATTTAACCCTTTGAGGATCATGCACGCATCATTCCACCATACAACTTAAAGTATTCCTGCATGACTTCTAACCAGTTTTATAATTATTCACCAATGAAATCTTTCCTGTGAGTCTTCAACCAATGTATATCACTATTTAATTATATGTATTATAGTGTACGTAAGTGCAATTCTAAACTCAGAGATCTCGTGACGCTTAGAGAGTTAATAAAATTTAAGTCAGTTCTTAGTTATTTAAAAAGATATCCCCAGGATACCAGAGTAAACAGAAGATCGACCTCTTCCTTTCCTCTTGCTAATGATGACAGTGTCTATTGTTTCAAATTGTATGAAAATTTTGCTTTGCATTTATTTATTCTGAGATAAATTTGTCTACATTTTTGTGTCTAAAGGATCCACTTATGATCACGTCATGTTGACCTGAAGCGTCTTAATTTTCTTTCATTTTTATGTTCCAGCTGCCCCGCACATCCACGTGCCACCTCGCTTCCGAGAGCTGGCCTGCTTCGAGAAGGGAGAGAACGTCACCCTGAAGATACCTTTCACAGGTTTCCCCAAGCCCAAGATCAAGTGGTCCAAGGACGGAGATGAGATCGAGAGTGGAATGCATTACGAAGTGTCCGTGGGAGAGAGGCATGCCCTGCTCACCATTAGAGACGTCCATAAGTACGACAACGGACCCTACAGGATCGTCGCTGAGAACGAACTGGGCATGGACTCGGCTATCATCAAGGTCCAAATAAATGGTCAGTTCAAAACCGAGTGTTTAATGTAATTGATGTTTAATCGAGAATTTGTTGCAATTCAAATTGTAAATTTCATCAAAAGTTTAATTTTTGAAATTTGGAAGGAACTTGCTTTGGAATTAGGAATTGAATGGTGTTGTTCTAGGATCTTTCCCTTCGGGATCGATCCCGAACTGTCGCCAATAGCCCATTGTGTTGTTCAAGTGCCACATAAATTCAATCTCCCTACCAGAAGGATTCAAATTAAAGAGCAAAATTTGTATTCACTCTGAACCGTTTCAATTTGCAACCAAAATTTCAGCATTCAAGAAATACTGCTCCATCTACAAAAACAAATAAATTATATTACGAGATAAAATTCTATAAATCATAATTCACAATCGTTATCATTTATTCAATTTTCATATAATCATCCCATAACTCTAAACTAACTTTCACTAAGAAAATCAGAAGTGCAACGTAACTATTATTTTATGTTAGTTAATGCAGTATATTTTCTAAAAATAAAATATTACTATCAAGAATAATACATTTGTTAGTAACAGATTAATTTTTTAATAAAATGTACTGCTAATAAAATAAAAAAGTATGAGAAAAAATGATACTTTTTTGAAAACGAAAAATTTCGTTCGTCGAATAAACCCCTAAATTTATACAAATTCGACCAAACAAAACAAAGTAATTCTTGGAAAATATTTCATTTAATTTTTATTTTTTAATTATTCTTTACAATTTAGTTTTTATTTTGTTATTAAGAATTGGTTTCAAATTGATTTGTGAGAGAGATAGCTCAGTTAACTCCGAATCGATTTTAATCTCTTCTTTTATTAATACATGCTTCTCATAGTAACAGAAATCATATGAACACGTGCCAGGAGTAATGTACGCAGTCGGTCAAATGGATCCAATTTTGCATGTGTAGTGTTGAAAATTCACAAGTGTAGAGGCAGAAAAATTCCAGGAATACCTTTTATTTCCTTCAGTAAAGTTGAAAAGTTTCAACATAGTGGCATACAGTGAGTGGAGAGGGATCTGTGTTGAATAGAATCTTTGGAACTACCCTGGAGCTTCTGATTCTAAGGGGATCGGAAAAGAAAGACTAGTTTAAAAATTAACACTCAAGGGGATAAGGATTCAGAGAAAGATTATTCGGTTAGGAGACCTATTAAGGAAGTTTATTGGCAGAAAATGTGGAGATTCTATAAAAATCACACGTGCATCTTAATTATTTATTGAATCGAAGATCAGAAAAGAAACAAATATATCGAGTGAGCGGGCCTGTTTGAAGCTATGGTTACGAGGTGGAAAAGTTCAAAAGGTGAAAGGGGCGACATGATAGTTGGGACCAGATGTTCTAGTACTAAAATAGACTTGCAGGTGAAAACAGAAGACAAATGGGGAGTTGGTCTGGAACGTTAAAGGATTTACCTGTGGTGAATATAATACTTTGGACATCATTTCATGCTAGATTTGATTTAAACTGAGTTATTTGCATGCACTGTTTCTTTGTTTCACAAATCTATTTACGTTCCTTAAAACAGACAAGCCGGATCCACCGAGATTCCCTGTGATCGAAAGTGTGTGCGACGACTTTGTCACCTTATCGTGGAAAGCACCTTTGTGGGATGGTGGAAGCCATGTCAGCAGCTACCTCATAGAAAAGCAAGAATGTCCTATGTCCAGCTGGATCCGATGTGGAAATACAAGGTACTTACTATCAATAAAGGTTTTGATACTTGGGTCTAAATATCGCTGTTCCGGAAGAACATTGACGGAAGTGGAATTCAATTTTTTCAGAAAATAAAAACTAAGAATACCGTTCTTTATTTATATCGATTACATGTGAGAAACTTTGATGGTAATAAAAAATATAATTAATATATTAATATTACTTTTAAATTATATCAAGTGTATTTTGAATATTCACCCCTTTACTTGTGTCGTTGTTCCTCTAAAATTTTGAATGAAATATTCAAGACAATCACTAACTATACAACTTTTTCTCATTTATTTATATAATTTTTACCACATATTTGTTAACATTTTTATTCATTCAATTATTTACATTATAAATAGTTTAACTAACAATGACACAATATACACTTACATCGTTGTTTCAGTCAAATTCAATTCACAACTTGTTATATAATCATTCTAAACAGCACCTGCGTCGTTGTTGCACAGATCTAACCGTCCTCATCCAAATCTGAGTCACAACTAACACTTGTGTCGTTCTACTAAAGGATGAGAAACATTTGAAATTTGAATATGAGAGTTACTACAGTTCTGTCTTTGTCCCATTGGAAAGATGAATCATGTTAAAGACAAGTGGTGCATTTAACTCAAAATACCCATATTTTATACTTGCGTCATTGTTCTTCTGGATCAGCAGTACATAAAACTACTTTCGTCTCATGTATCTTGCAAAGCTGCGCAAGATAAATGAGTGAAAAGTGCTTAGACGAAATGTGTTTATGAACATTCATCTTGGAATCTGTTATGTGATGTTTCTTAACGAAATTCTAGAATATCCTCTTTGCTTATGTTGTTGCAAATGCTGAGTGTTTGGCTATGATACCATTAGCTCACGGGCTGTCCAGTACTTTTGCACACCAATCCATTACAGTCTTAAAGAGATTTCATATTATCAACGTTGGGGTGGGTAAGTAAGTTGGGTTTTTTGGCACAAGGACCATATTTGGACATGCTACGCCTGACACAAAACAGACAATGTAAAGAAATAGAAACACAAGGAAAGTTTTACTTACACAGAAGAGACAAATACACCCAGGGAGAAATTTAACCTAACATGTGATCAATATTGGGAACAAATTGCTTGAGGTCACATAAGGATATCACAAGTCAAGCCTATACAAAAGAGGTGGGCAGACAAACAGGCGTTGATATGTTAAATCTAAAATGTGCAACTGCCACAAATTTCGGGGAGTACGGGATGAGATTCCTCTTCTTGAAGACTGGTCTTTATCTCTTATCATCTGCGACTTGGAAAATTCTAAGTTTCGCTCTTGGGTTGAAGTAATTATTGATGGTAAGCAATTTGGTCGAATGAAAGGAAAAAGCTTTTGGAGGACAGAGTTTACTTTATCTAAGCAACCAATTCCGTTCCAATTCCATTTTACTTTGGAAGCTAACTGTCAACGAAGAACATAAATTGTTCCGCACATGACTTAAAAATAGTTTTTAACAACTTTTTGTTTTGTCTTAGAGGTACAAAATTGATAGTCACTGAGATGCATTTTCAAGAGTTCTTATTTTAGCTCTTGAGATAATTATATACTCAAATTTGCTATATTGTTCCTCGAAAAATCCTATGAAACCCAATGCTATCGTACGATAGCACTTCATTTATACTTGTGTGGAAATTATCTATTGAAACATTTTAAATCCACTTTACAATCTTTTACATAATTCATAACTTTCTTATGCAGTCCGTATGTATATGTCCGTATGTATTACGCTCAGATATCTAATATAATCCATAGGTATATCTAAGTGGAATAAATTCAACTAGTCATTATCTTCATTTATGAATTTTTTATAGTTCATAAGTATATCTCAGTGAAATATAGATTCACTGGTCATATTTTTAATTACGGTTACATTTGCTATATCCAATAAATACTTAAAATACCGCCTATTATTTTTGAAGTATTGTATAATGAAATATTTCATTCATAAAATACTTTTTCTTAGATTTACCTATCACACGATATCGGGTCTCAATCCAGGTAAAGATTACGTTTTTAGAATATACGCTGAAAATGTGTATGGAAGGAGTGATCCGAGTGAACCAACACAACTAGTCACGACCAAAAGTAAGTAGTCTTAACCGCACTAATTGTTTTATGAATGTCTAGAAAAAGCAGCTTACGTTTGAAATCATACTTAATAGAAATTTCTGAAAGTTTGTTTCAAAGTATTCTTTACTTAATTATACTTCATCGTTGATTTTCCTGTGTGTTTTTCCTGTATTCTTACGATTTATTTTGAATTTTTGCAGCAAATGTTTCTGATTTATTTCAATAAAATAAGATATTTCGATAAAAATAAAATAGATTCAAGTTCCTGTGCAAACTAATTTTTCTCTGATAATTACCTGTTAAATTGAAATCGCATTCGAATTTAAATAACTTTTGCATACAATTTTTTTATTATGATACTGTAATAACATTGAAATAGAAAATGAAAATTGCATTGGATTTAAGTAAATTATCCTAACCTTTTTCAATATTTTATTCTATTTTCAGTGAAAGAAAAGGACTTAGCAAGGAGAAAGCACATTATGTGTGAGTATAAATAAATTTACGCTCAGATTTTTGATACTAATTTACTTACAAAAGATTAGAATGATCCTTTAACTTATACATGTGTGTATAAAGCAGAAATTTGTTTTTCTGAAGAAGGTAAAACTCGAATATTAAGCTCTGGCGTCATGGAATTCGCACAGCTTATTTTGTCTGGAGTTTCTAGGTCAATTATTTTCAGCTAGCTACGTCTGTCCCTTAAAACCATAAAAGTAAAATTTAATATAGAACATTACACAGGAAGAGAATAATTTTTAATCAAACTCGAATCAACACAAAACGTCTAAAGCTGTCTCGACCCCAGTAATCAGAAGAGGAAAGAACACAAGCACGTGAAGCGGACAAAGATCAAAAAGCTGTTCGGTGTTACAACGAAATTGCTGAGGAAAAAGAGACTTGACATGGTTTGCCTCAAGCAGCAAAAACTCTCTGGAGGAGAAGCCTTCAATTGGTACAATATGAACTTTGAACATTTGGGTTCATATTTGACCCACCTTACCCTATATAAGATTCAAATATTTTCAAAAATTTTAAATTTCCATCTAGATACACTATACATCACACTCGTAAGTAGAGAACAAAGACAGTACATGATACCCATGTGTAATTCAGTTTTAGTTAAAGTAGTGACTTACACTACTCTCATTCCGACTCCCAGTTGTAAATTTAAAAGTTCATATTTTAAATGACATATTACTTATTTTCTCTAATTTAACAATTCATTCCTGGTTCCCTTTTAGTGGATGCACATGGACGAAGAATCCGAGGCAAATCCGAAGGCAAAATACGAAATTATGATCAGTTCGGTAAGTAACAGTTGAACTTAAAACTAACTACATTCCAGTTTAATTTAATGAACGGATACTCTGAATTAATTGTACATTCTTTAAAACTTCCATTTTAGTATTTGATATCTTCGACAAATATATCCCCTCACCTGTTGACATAAAAACTTCCAGCGTATACGACAAGTATGATATCTTAGAAGAAATCGGAACGTAAGTATTTATCTGATGTGTATTACTTTTTTCCCTCTAGATAAGCAATTTTTAACCAGTATGCTTTGGCACACTGGTGTGGCCTGAAAATGGCACTGGTGTGCCTAGCGGATGATCAAGCGGTTCGAATTGTGTACGATTTATTTCATTTCAACGGTTTAGTTTTGAACTTTTAACAAGTGTGTTCACAAATAAATTCAAGTTATATCCGCATAAAAAATAATTTTGAGTTTCATTTTCTTATCAAAATATTTTTATTAATTAAATTGTTTTAAAAGGATTTTTCAAAGCCCTTTTGGAGCGAAAATAGTGTAAGTTATTGCTATTGTTTTACGACAAATTAATCACAATTATATCTACTTTTTGTTAAAATCGGCAATGTTTAGTGGGCGGCAGAATTTTAGTAATTACTTTATGTGTGCCATGAGAGGAAGAGGATTAAAAATGGATGATCTAGGCGTTATGTACATACATCATTCCATACAGCAGAATACACTTCTTTTTTATGACCGACCAAACCAGTGATTTTCGACCTTTTTAATTTAATGGCGCACATAAATTAATTACTAAAATTTTGTATTTTACATATATGTCACACCATATATATCGATAAACATTATATGCTCATATTATGTCACACCAAAAAAAATACTTTTTTTTTGCCGAAGCGACAAAAATATAGGTATCATTTTGGTTGATTTACAAAATTAATAATATTAATTACCTACCATTCTTACTCCAAAGTGGCTTCGTGGCTTTTTTTCAATATTTTTGGAACAATTTATTTATATTTTGTAACAAAAAATGTTGCTCAAATTAGTTATTGCTTGCATAACTTGAAATTATTTGTGAATACACTTGTAAAAAGTTCAAAACTAAACCTTTGAAATAAAATAAATCACAATGATCGCACAATTTAAACAGTTTTACCTTCTGTAAGACACACCATTGAAATTAGCTGGACTATACCAATGCATGTACTAATGCAATTCTGTTTGGTTTCGACAGGGGTGCTTTCGGAGTGGTACACAGGTGCAGAGAAAAAAGAACTGGCTATGTCTTTGCTGCTAAGTTCATCCCTGTCGCCCATCCACTGGAGAAATCCCTCATCAAGAAAGAAATCGACGTCATGAATCATCTGCATCATCCCAAACTTGTTCATCTACATGACGCTTTCGAAGATGATGACGAAATGGTACTCATCTATGAATTGTAAGTAAATGTTTACCGAAATATATCTATACAACTGATGCTGTGTCACTGTGCTTTTGTTAGGTATTTGAGAGATAGCTGTTGTTCTCGTTGGGGCAGGTAGCGTCCACAAAAAACCGTACCGTAAGATATCGCACACTGGCTGCAATACCGCCGTGAATCAAAAATGTATAATTTTACAGAAGAGCTTGTGAAAGTTTTAACATGATATTTAAAAGCCTAAATCAGGGATCTCATTATTTCAATAAAATTTCTTTTTAACTTAGAGTTATGCCAGTTTTGCAGCATGAAGAAACAAGCTTTTGTGGAATCTGTATATGCAAAAAAGTTTTTTTTACTTATAGCGGTATTGCAGCCGGGGTTCGATATATGAAATATAGTGATTAGGTTTACATGAGGCCCGCAGACCAGAAACAACCCTCCAAATATTTTTATGAGATCTCCAGATGAGATCATTCCATACTTGTTCATCTGCATGACGCTTTCGAAGATGATGACGAAATGGTACTCATCTATGAATTGTAAATATATAAGGCCCTCCGAATAGATTTAATAGGCTCTCTAAATATATTTATCAGGTCTGCAGATCAGATACATTCCTTCAAGTATTTTTATCAGGCCCACAGACGAGATACCACCCTCCGGAAAGGTTAATTGGCTCACATTACATACGTCCCTTTGGGTAGGTTTACTCGATGTGCAGACCAGATACGGAACCAGATATTAATAGAGGCTACTCATCCATAAAAAAATTTAAAAAATTGACTCATATGGCTCTTGTAAAAATCCTGTCAATCTAGTAGCATTATCGAGGCTTACGGCTTAATTTACTTATTGCATTTAATTCAAACTCTGAGATGCGTGATGTATATCTAGCAAAAAATCAAACTAGCCTCCGTATAATTGACATACTAAGCATCCACGTTTTCGATAGAACAAATTCTGAAAAGAAATGCTGCTTTGTTTCGTTCGTATAATCTTATTGCCCATGTATTTTTAGCATGTCTGGTGGTGAGCTTTTCGAAAAGATAACGGATGATAACTACTTGATGTGTGAAGCTGAAGTAATTAACTACATGCGCCAAATATGTGAAGGCATGAAACACATGCACGAAAAGAACATAATCCATCTGGATATCAAGGTCAGCATATTTCTTTCCATTATATTTTTACGTTATTCATTTTATTATAGATTTTTCTAAAGAATAACCATTTTAAGAAATATATTCCTTGAAGTGATCAACTTTAAATTCATAAAATCATAGTTCTTAGGAATTATAAATACACTAGTTTTATCTGTGATAACGAAGAACTGGAAAATCTTCGAATTACCAATGCTTAAAAAAAACAAGTTTTCCCGTACACTAATTTTAAATTTCGTTTTTCTTTCATACTTAAATTACACAGGCATGGGAAACTTAAGTAATATCATTATTTTTAAAGGCGATAACCTCAAATTAAACGAAACAGCCGGTGGCGATTTGTATCACTGAGGACATTCTGTAGAAAACTGGTACATATTCAAATTTTGGAATCGTGACATCAGAGGTCTTAACTAGGAATGGTCTTATTACCTCAGGAATTCATCTACAACCTCAATCTCTGTATGCAAACGCGGAACATCAGTGTTCGAGGTGGTCATACAGCCAGCTTTTTTTAAGTTTTTACAGTTACCCTTCTGTGTCGCATCATCCAATGTAGTGTCACCTCTTCTGTTCATAGACATTTTTCTACTGTTCGCTTCTGTCCTTGTTATCGCTTTTTTTACTTGTCGGTTCGAAATTCTCGACGTACCTTTTGTATCATTTTCCTACATCCTGGTCACCTTACTGTAAAGTAGCAGCTGAAAGCCTTACTGTTCCTTAAGTGTTGCACGCCAGTGTATTATGATTTGATTTATTGTAAACTTTTAAACTCGGCTTCTTTTTATAGAAGCAAGACTTAAGTGTTAGGTAAAAGTATTCATCTGGGTTTCCTTTTACAATTCTCTTTTAAGACCTTTAATTGGACAGCATAATAAATTTCAGTTTAGTAGATATCCGATCATATAAAAAATTAGCAAAGAAATTTTACAACAGGAAGTATACAATATATGTAGTATGTACTTCAATTTTAAGCAAGAAAATTGCTAAATGTATTCCAAAATATTTTTAGCCTGAAAACATCATGTGTCAGACGAAGGCTAGCAACGCCATCAAGCTCATAGACTTTGGTCTGGCCACGAAACTAGACCCCAACGAAGTGGTCAAGATATCCACTGGCACTGCCGAATTCGCTGCTCCCGAAATTGTTAACAGAGAGCCAGTCGGATTCTACACAGACATGTGGGCAGTCGGTGTTCTTGCATACGTGCTGTAAGTATAGACCAATAAGTGGCATGGCATTTTCGGGTACAGCTTTGATATAAGAACACTTTGGTGGCAAAGATTTTGGCGCACTTTTTATGTCGCCAAGGAAGAAATTCTTAGAAAAAAACGTTTTTCTTAACGGAAAATAATTAACAAAAATTGTTTGAAGAAACATCTTTTTTCTTTTCAGAAAATAATTAGCCTTATTATCGCGAATACTTCTACAAATCCAAGTGTAACAGTCTGAAAGTGAATTTTTTGTTGCAAACTTCATCGGAGCGTGGCATTTATCGCACAAAAAAATTCGAATTGATTAATCCCGATTCTTTAAGTAAATCCAAAAAACTGCTTATTCTAACATAAATGTAGGTACACAAAATAAATAAAAGAACATTTTAGAATATTCGCTCATGTTGGCGTGATGTGGAAGTTTGGAGAGTGGGGTGCCAGCTCAGGTTTTGGCTAGTCATCTGACCGTGATTCAAAATTACGTGGTGTTGTCCTCGGATCTTTTCCTTTGGGTGTGATCCCGGACCGTCACCAATAGCCCGTTGTGTTTCTCCAGTGTGACGTTAATTAAAATACGTACCTACCCATCTAGAATATTCGAAATGAAAATTTGAACTTTCCGCTTGCCGAGGTTACTATAAAAGCGGAAATAATGCTAATAAAAATGGGTTGCCTCTACCTGCCATAACTCGCTACAAAAAGTGCGCCAAAAGCGTTGCCACAAAAGTATGCGTTTATCAAAGCTGTACCCATTTTCGAGTGCATTTATATATGCCTTCATTTTAAAATTATGGGACTACGGATTCTACAGTCATGTGGATGTTTGATGCTGCATATGTTCTGTAAGTAGAGACCAATATGTAATAAAACTTACTCCAGTACTGTTTTCTATGATCTTTAGAATTATCCGAATTGTCGGATTCTACAGACATGTAGACATTTGATGCTGCATATGTTCTGTAAGCAGAGACATATGTAATAAAATATACGGGAGTAGTTTTATCTGTCATCACTTAAAATTATGCGGTTCTCGAATTCCATACACCATGTGATCATGCATAGGTATACCAATATATCTCACCCCGGATGCATAGCAGCCAGAATTAAAAAATAATTTCTAGTTTTCAAGCATAGAAATAAATGCATGCTTACGTAAATAATACATACTGCGAAACTCATAATTGTACATTCAAGGACAATTGATGCTCCAGTAGAAGACAGTTTTGCAGCATGCACTACCATATATTTACAGTCCTACTACACATAAAACTAGAAATTCACTTTTTTAAGTTATGCTTTAATTGTAGCAGGGATGCGATATAGCATAACTTATGCGTGCACTGTTATCTGGTATTCAAAAATTTGACTAAAAAAGAGTTATTGAATTAATTTGGAACAAGAATGTTAAAAATAATTTAATGTGTGAGTATGTTTTAATGAATTCTTCATAAACTAACTTAATCTGCCATTATTGGAATTTGAAGTCATTTTGTTTTTGCGATGGGTAGTGTTATTCAGTGACTCTTAACTTGAAAAAGTAATGTAGACTTTGACTTACAGATTGAGTGGCCTATCTCCGTTTGCCGGTGACAATGATGTGGAAACGCTCAAAAACGTCCGTGCCTGTGACTGGGAGTTTGACGACGAGGCTTTTGCCAACATATCTGCAGAAGGAAAGGATTTCATCAAGAAACTCCTTATCCGTAGCAAAGAGTAGGTTCCTTTATTGTAATATTTATTCCACATTTGAAATTCAATTGTTTGAATGAGATAATCCGCTTAATCCATACAGAATTCATTAATTATTGATTGAGGTACATGTATGTAGTACGGTGTCTAGGGTGTGATAAAGTGAAGCTGTGGATGACACGGAGATTAGGACAAACACAACATTTATTTACTCTACGAACTACTATATACATGAAAGGTTACATGGATGCCGGCACAGCCTACTCGTTGGCACATGCATGAATTGAATAAACGGCGCTCCACCTGCGCGTGGAAGCGTTCACAGTCACAAGTCCAACTCAACTCGAACTGAGTTAGGAAAACAAAGTCACAGTTACAGTTCTACTCCGCGCGCTGGACGCGACCTCTGGTGGCGGTATGGGGATGGATTCCACAACTCGGCCATTCCTGAAACCCCATTCCGTCCTCGGAATCACGCCAGAACTGCATATCTAAAATAATTCATAAAAAGTAACAATAATTAAAAGTAAACAATAAAAGAAAATTTCGTAGTGCTGAAGTCTGGATCTCTCTAGCACATTGCAATAGTCCAAGGCTTCATGTGATCGGCAGCAGTGGACGTGAGACCTGGTCCTTCATAGATGGCCAACTTTCTCCACATCGTACCGGTCATTCGCTTTGCTTGCTTTCACACGATAGGGGCCGAAGAACTTTGGACGTAGCTTCAGACCAGATCCAAACTGGGTTCTTTGGATGGCCACAAGGTCACCTATCTTGTAACAACTACCTTTTTTTCTTTTCCGGTTGAAGCTCTTGCGGTTCTCTTCCTGTATCTTCAGGATATTTCGCTTTGCCTCATTTCGAAGTTTTTCACGATTCTCCATCATTGAGGTGATGTATTCGAGCACTTGCAAAATTCTTGAGTCGTCCGGACTCTTCTTCTTCACACCTGTAAGCAACTCGAATGGAGATCATTTGGTGCTTCTGCTCGTAGTGCTGTTGATTGCTCGCTGGACGGCATCTGCTTGTACCACTTCGTTGGGTCATCAATGGAAAGCTTCGCCAATACAGGGATCAGTGTCCTATGCATTCTCTCAACCTGACCATTTCCTCTTGAAATTCCGGTGGTTATTCTGACGTGATCTATATCTTCTTTCCTGCAATACTCTTCGAATTCCTTTGAAGTGAATGCAGCACCTCTATTGGAAATTATTCTCAAAGGATTTCCAAATGTAGCTTGTTGCTGTTTCAACTTCTGTAATGCGTCCTGAACGGATGTTGATTTCAGTGGATACAGCCACACAAATTTTGAAAAGCATCAACAACCGTGAAAATGTGTAGAGTTTGTTCGCAGAAGGAAACGGACCAATAAAATCAATGTGAAAAGTACTCAAAGGGGTATTTTCCTTTGGTATTGGATTCAAGAGTCCTTCTGCTTTTCCTTGCTTTTTGTTCGCTAGTATGCACTCAACATAGTTGGATAGAATATTTTAAACACACTTCCTAATGTTAGGGAAATAAAAATCTTGTTTCACGATATTTTTAGTCTTTGCAACTGCAAAATGACCTCGAAGATGTGCTTCTCTAACTACCTCGGTTTGCATGGAATGTGGGACCACGCGTGCATCCTTGTCATTAACAATTTTGTACAAAACATCGTTTTTTAAGATAAACTCACTTTCTTTACCATCTTCTAACATTTTTTTGATTGAGGAGACTATTCATCTTTCAATTGTAATGCGGCAATTTTTTGAGTTACGTCATCACGTACAACCAACATAATGGGATTCCTACTAAGTGCATCTAACGTGTTTCATTTGACTACCCGGGCGATGTTTTATCTCATACTCAAAATCCTGGAGGAAGAGGGCCCATCTAGCGATTTTGGGAGTCAAATCCCTTTTATCCATGGCTTTCTGAAACGCAGAACAGTCGGTGTAGATTTGAAATTTAGATCCCAATAAGTAGTTCCTAAACTTTCTTAATACCTCTATAATAGCTAATACTTCCAATTCGTAACTAGAATAATTTTCTTCTTGCACCGTCGTTTTCTTACTAAAGTAATAGATAGGATGAGTTTTACCTTCGTCATCATGTGGAAGTAAAATTGCTCCGTAACCATGTTTACTAGCGTCTGTGTGAAGTTCTAACTTAACATCTTGTCTACAGGTATGTAGAACCGGATTAGCGGACAGTGCATTTTTGAGTTTCAGAAGCTGCTCTCTGCTCTGGACCGAAATAAAATGTTGTTGAACCGCGCAGCAAATCGCTTAGTGGCTTAGCGACATCCAAATAACCAGGAATATACTTCCGAAAGTAACCAGAGTCCAAGGAAACTTTGAACTTGTTTGGGCGTTTTAGTATTTGGGAAGTTACGAACAGCAGCAGTTTTTGTTGGCGAAGGCCGAATCGTACCATTTTCGATAATATGTCCCAAGAATTCAATTTTTCTCTTTAAGAATTGACACTTTAAAGTTTAGTTCAAGTCCAAATTTTGAAGCAGTCTCTAAAACACGTTTTAGATGTTTTACCCCTTCCTTTTCATCAACGGATGGGATAATTAAATCAAGATACAGAGCTACAATACCATCATTGATAAGGTCACGAAATACGTGGTGAATGTATCTCTGAAAAACGCTGGGGCTGTTCGACAAGCCGAAGGGAACTTTGAGAAATTCGTACTGACCTTCATGTGTAATAAACGAGGTCAGTCTGGTACTATCCTTATCGACATCTACGTGGAAGAAACCATTTTTTAAATCAATACAACTGAAAACCTGAGCTGGTGGTTGCAACTTGTCGAGAACATCAGAAAATAGTGGTGTAAAGACTTCAGACTAAGATAGATGGCGCTCTTGCGCATGCCCAGAAGGACTTTGAGAAAGGAAAGAGTTGAGAACGAGTGTGGCGAGAGACGTGTGGGTTGTGTTTTTTTTGGAGAGTGATCGAGACTGAGATGTTTCGTTTTTGATATTTACTACCTTTATTATTTTGTGTTGTGTGTCGTGCCTGTATTGTGTCCTGTGAGTTCATTAAAATGGTTTGAACCAAAAAAAGGGAGTATTCCTTGTGATGGTAATTAAAATTTTGAGCAAGTCAGTACAGACGACGAAGAAATGGTGGCAGCCGTTTGGATACGATCCTGGTATTGCTGATATCTCCAGTGCAAATTATTGGGTGAGTACCAGATTTCATTAGCAACAGTGCCTTTTTAATTGTATTGTAAAGTTTTGCATGTTGAGTTTTGGTTCATTGAAGAATCGTTGTTTTGGTTTCATGCAGTTTTGGTTTTGTAAAAGGCAGTTGTAATATGCAAAAATGCTCTCTTATTTTAACTAGGCTGATATAGTTAAAATTTTGTTTGGTGAAAGGTAGTTGTAATTTTGCAAGTGTTCTTATTTTAACTAGGTTGATATAGTTAAAATTTTGTCTGATTTTGAAAGGCAAATTTATTCTGTTGATTTGCAAAACTATTCTTATTTTAGCTAGACTGATATAGTTAAAATTTTGTTTGATTGTAAAAAAAGAAAATTTAGGACACTCATGTGGTATATATAAAAAAAGAATTTTCTGTTCTGAATGGTTAGAATTAGAACTATTCAAATGGTCAATTTGAGTTTTGTTTTCTGAGAAAAGAGAATTATTTTAAAATTTTAAATTGAGATAGCCTAGTTTGTTTTGTGTTCTTTTGTATGATGCTATCTGATGACAATTGAAGTGTTGTTAAAATTTGATTTGATTCTGTTGTATGATTCAAAATAGAATTACAAATTTGGTGTAGAAGTATATAGTTTGAATTACAAGTATAATTCTTTTTGATGAGTGTTGTCAACAGCACCAAATGCCTAGAATTTTCAATATTTAGTGCGTCTTGGGTTATTTTGCTTTGGAAAATATTTTGTTATATTTCTGAATGAATCGGAAATTCATTTAAAAGAGTTTTGGAGTGTTTTGAAATTGTCATTTTCATTTGTTGCTCATTTAAATAACTAAGAAACCCCTTAGAATTGTTTATTTATTTTGCGGAATTTTGAATGTCTAACTTGTGTACTTAAGGAAATTTTTGTTAGTAATTTGAAATTGCTTTGTGTAACTAATTTGGCAAATGTGAGACCATTTTGTGTTCAGAAAAAGAACTCGAAAAAAAAAATAATCTGAAAGTGTGGATTTGAATTATTCACTTCCTGTGTTTGTTGACGAAAAAAAAGAAAAGGAAAAGAATGATATTCTGTTTTATATTTTTGTGTGTGCATTTATGCTTCTGAGTGTGAATCAATTGTTCATAGAGAAAAGGGAATTCTTTTGAACTGAAAATACCTTTTCTTGATTAGACAGGAAAGTTGAGTTTATATTCTGAATAGTATTTTAATTGTAGTATTATTTTCAAAACAGCTGTTCTTTAGTTGAACTTTTCTTTAACTGTTTATTTTCTTCTCAATTTGAAAACATCTTTAAAAAAAAATATTGTTTTAATGAATGAAAATTTTAATTTGTTTATGTGTTCGAAAATTATTTCTATTGATTTTTGGTTGTTCGGTAAGAAAGTTGTAACGTAGAATTAGCGAATTTAATTCTTTGATAAAGTCTTGTGAAATCTGTTGGAATTTAATACCTTAATATAGGTTTTTGATAGTGTTTCCCCTGGCCCTTAATCATGGCATTTCTTGCAATTGGTAGAAAGCAGGACTTAATTGCTGTTGCGGAAGAAATTGGTGAGAAGGTACCAGCTTCGTGCAAGGTTGCAGATATTAAACAAATAATTTTAAAAAGCCCAAATTTCGATCGGGAGGAGGTAACGATAATAATGGAACGAGTCATAAAGGATAGACTGGAAGAGGAAGAATTTGCTAAGCAAGAAAAAATTCATGAGGAAGAATTAGCTAGACAAGAAAAAATTCGTGAAGAAGAACGACAAGAGCGGGAAAGGGTCAGACATCATGAGCTCGAAATTAAAAAACTAGAAGTGGCTCAGAAGGAATTTCGCCAGTCTGAAGAAGGATCTGAAAATGGGGCGGATAGAAACAGAAAAATCCAACTTACCCAAATCACTCCCAAATTCGACGAAAAAGGGGATGAAATGGGATTGTATTTGATCAATTTCGAACGGAAAGCAGAGATGGCTCGAGTGCCGAAGGAGGACTGGGTGGCTTATTTGCTGGCCGTTTTGCCAGCCGAGTTATCTAACATGCTTGCCCGAGAACCTCCTGAAGTGGCCAACAATTATGATGTTGTGAAAGATCTCATTCTGAAACGATACAAAATGAACGCTGAAAAATTGAAACAGTGTTTCTACAGACATCAGAAAACAGCAGAGAAAACATGGAGAAATTATGCTCATGAACTGTACAGCTACTTCACTGAATGGCTTGCTGAATTGGAAATTGAAACCTTTCAGCAACTAAAAGATTTAATCGTTGCCGAGCAATTGAAGTATCGTGTACCAGATCAAATCAAGGAGCATTTTCTTGACAAATGGATGAAGTTGAAGACACCTTTTGAATTGGCAGAAGTGATCGAGGAGTACGAAACCATCAGGCAGAGTTTCAGGAAGAAGGAATTTCCAAAGAAGTATGGCTATCAAGGTTCAAAGGGACATTTTGGTGGAAGTAGACCCAAAGTACCATTCAAGGATGACAAGAACAAACATCCGGTCAAAACCGAACCCGCAAGCAATGAAAACCGTGAAAGAGAGTTTGAAAAGAGAAGACAGCTCCGATGCTATGAATGCGGTTCGTTATCACATCTGAGACCCCAATGCCCAAAGCTCAAGAGATCTGAAGTAGTAGCTGCCAATGAAGTCTTTGGAAGACACGTGCCTGAGTTGATGTCTCCTTATACTAGTGCTGGGACAGTAAATGGAGCCCAAATGTCTATCTTGAGAGATACTGGTGCCAGCATCGATCTTATTCCCAGAAAATTTATCAAACCACATATGTACACAGGTGAGCATGTGTGGCTCGCTTCTCCATTAGTAGACAGCCCGGTCTGCTTGCCCATTGCAGAAGTTGATTTGAACTGCGAATTGGGACATGTCCTTACGAAAGCTGCTGTAAGAGACAGTTTTCTGGATCAAGAGCATTACCTACTAAGTAACAAAACCGTTGCTCTGATCGAGAGTATGAAAAAAGATAAGGAGCTGGAGATCCAAGTTATTAATGCAGTTCAGACGAGAGCTCAGAAAAGTCTTTTGACAGCCGAAGTTGAAGAGTATCCAGTTGAGTCGAGTCCTGGAGAAGAGAATGACAGTACCGTGTTAACAGAGGAAGACGGAGAGGTATTGCCTATGGCGGAAGAAGCCTCACTTCCAGATCTGATTAAAGCCTCACGGAATGATTTTGTCGAAGAGCAGCGCAAGAGTAAAGAGTTGAAACCACTTTTCCTAGAAGCTGAGGAGTTAGCAAAGGAAACCAAGTATGCAATCGTTAATCAAATGCTGTTCTATCTGAAAAGTGACAAGGATGGTACGCAGAGAAAACTGCTGATTGTTCCAGAGAAGTTTCGGGACCAATTAAAGAAACTTTCTCATGAAGGAACAGCGGCTCACTTAGGAGTGACCAAGACTAAAGATGCTCTTTTTAAAACTTTTTTTTGGCCGAATTGTTACAAAGATGTTGAAGAATTTGTCAGATCTTGTGACCAATGTCAGCGAGTCGGGAAACCTCGAGATAAGAAGAAGGCACCCATGAAGATCGTTCCTGTCATCTCGGAGATCTTCACAAAGATTAATGTGGATGCTTGTGGTCCTTTACCTACTACACCATCTGGAAACCGGTATCTCATCACTGCAATTTGCATGTCTTCCAAATATCCCGATGCAGTTCCTGTCCCAAATCTTAGTTCTTCAACCGTGGTCGATAGTTTCCTGCAAATCTTTAGTCGGATGGGTTTCCCGAGGGAGCTGCAAAGCGATCAAGGAACGTCGTTTACAAGTGCACTCACAACGGAGTTCCTGGAGAAATTTGGAGTTAAAGTAGTGCGAAGTTCCGTACATCATCCCCAGAGCAATCCTGTGGAGAGACTACATAGAACTTTGAAGAGAATTCTTCGAGTCCTGTGTCTGGAGTCAGGACCTGATTGGGAGAAAATCTTGCCTCATGCCCTGTTTGCTCTACGAGTTGTTACTCATGACAGTACTGGATATACTCCAGCTGAGCTGGTTCATGGACAGAATTTGAGGACTCCCATGACTCTACTGTACGAGAACTTGACGGAAAGCGAGGAAGAGAAGACTAGCGTAGTATCATATGTCTTCAAGCTACTAAACCGCATGAAAAGGTGTCAAGAATTAGCCGTCCAAAACATGGAGAACGCCAAAGACAAACAAAAACTATGGTATGATCGAAAGGCTGTGAAGCGTAAATTTTGTGAAGGCGACCTTGTGCTGGTTGTCGCTACATCTAGGCCTAACAAAATGGCAGTTCATTGGATCGGCCCAGGGAAAGTCGTTAAACAGCTTTCCGAAACCAACTACATTGTGCAGTTTCCAGAAAAAGACAAATCCCATGTGAACATGCTCAAGCCATATTTCCAGAGACCCGAAAATGTGAATTTAATCTGTCTAAAAGAGATTAGGAACTGTGACAACGAGGAGGACATTCCAAGTCTCGAGCATAAGCCTGAAGTCTCGGAAATGACACAAATTTGGCAAGACATAGAACAAAATGGTCGCTTGTCAGAAGATCAGAAGGAGCAGCTGAGAGAGTTGCTATCAAAATACTCTAGCTCATTCTCAAACCAGCCGGGGTGTACTGATCTTACTGAACATGACATTGAGCTTGAATCTGAGAGGCCCATCTGTGCCAAACCTTACAAGATGTCTCCACGCCAAACAGAAATTTTGAAGATGGAAGTGGAGAAGATGCTGTCGCTCAAAGTCATTGAGCCAGGAGAATCTGATTTTACTTCTCCTCTTATTCTGGTAGAAGTACCAGGAAAGGATGCAAGACCGTGCATCGACTATCGAAGACTCAACAAGGTCACTAGAACCCAGTACTTTCCTCTGCCAAACATTGAGCAGCTTGTTGAAAAAGTGTCAGCTGCCAAGTATATCACCGTTCTAGATTTGACCCGAGGTTATTGGCAAATACCTCTGAGTAAACGAGCCCAAAGATATTCAGCTTTTGTAACCAGTTTTGGGACATTTCGACCGTTGAGATTGCCATTCGGTTTGAAAAATGCCCCTTATGATTTTAGTCGTTTGATGGCCGAACTGTTGAAAGACTGTGGAGAATTTGCATGCCCTTACTTGGATGATGTAGCCATCTATTCCCTAAGTTGGGAAGATCATTTACAACATTTGAAAACCGTCTTAGAAAAGATGAATGCAGCTCATCTGCACATCAAGCCTTCTAAGTGCCAGTTTGCTCGTGCGTACGTAAAGTATCTTGGGCACTTGGTTGGTCAGGGCCAGAGAACACCTGGAGAATTGAAGATCCAAACTGTAAAGGACTTTCCGACCCCTGCGACTAAGACGCAGATCCGATCTTTCTTAGGACTTGCGGGGTATTATCGAAAATACATTCCTGACTTTTCAGTCCTCTCAGCACCAATTACAGATCTGCTGAAAGGAAAAAATCGTCGTGCTGCTGTCATATGGACTGATGCTTGTCAAGAGGCGTTTGACAATTTAAAGAAACGGTTGTCGGAGAATCCGGTGTTGTACAGTCCAGATTTCTCGAGACAGTTTCTCGTCCAATGTGACGCGTCAAATCTTGGGATTGGCATCGTTTTGTCCCAAATTAATGACATTGGTGAGGAACATCCTGTCATGTACTTGAGTCGGAAGTTCTCAAATGCAGAACAAAAGTACAGTACCATCGAGAGAGAGTGCGCAGCTATCGTGTTCGCCATCCAAAAGCTGCGATGTTATTTGGATGGACACCAGAAGTTCATCATCCAGACGGACCATAATCCCCTTGTTTGGCTGGACAAAAATACGGGAACCAACCCTAGACTTTTACGTTGGGCTTTGATCCTGCAGCCATTCAATTATGAGGTTGTCCATAAGAGGGGGAAACAGCATCAAAATGCTGATTCATTAAGTCGCATCCCATAAACCTCATATCCTTTTATTTTATATTAGTAAGTTTATTGTTTATTTTGATATTTGTATTATGTGTGAAAATTTTAAATTTTTCTTATCATTAGTGTAAATTGTTTTCCTAAATTTTTAATAAGTATATAATTTTTTGTATAATATTTTTGAGTTCAAGGCACTGATTGCTATAATCTGGTACATGTGCAGTGTATTTTGTGTACTTGAACTCTTGAACTTTTCCAATGACTGCACCTATCTGAAGACTTTTTCAGGCAGTGGAGTCATCAAAACTTTTCCCTCATTCTTCGAGAAAAGTTTCCTCCTTGTGGGGAGGAGTTTATAAGTCTGTAAAGACTTCAGACTAAGATAGATGGCGCTCTTGCGCATGCCCAGAAGGACTTTGAGAAAGGAAAGAGTTGAGAACGAGTGTGGCGAGAGACGTGTGGGTTGTGTTTTTTTTGGAGAGTGATCGAGACTGAGATGTTTCGTTTTTGATATTTACTACCTTTATTATTTTGTGTTGTGTGTCGTGCCTGTACTGTGTCCTGTGAGTTCATTAAAATGGTTTGAACCAAAAAAAGGGAGTATTCCTTGTGATGGTAATTAAAATTTTGAGCAAGTCAGTACAGTGGTAATGGGTACCTATCTTTAGCCATTTTTTTATTTAATTTCCTGTAATCTACAGTCTCATTGAGCCATCCTTTTTGCGACAAAACACCACAGGGGATACGTAGTCGGAACAAGAGCGTTGAATAATACTTGTCTGAAGCCATTCTTTTATTTGCTCTTCGACTGCCAATTTCTCCGGAAATGACAATCTACGAGGTCTTTGGCAGACCGGAATATCGTCGGTTGAAATGATGGTCATTTTTAAATTAGTACTCATTTTTTCGCGATTTGTAGGCTTCTATCAAATCGGAAATCTCCTTACGCAATCTTCTGTCAATGATATGACTCAGATCTAAAGCGTTCTCTTGTTCCAAAATACAAGCTATGTGAAACAAGATAGAATCCATCTCATTATTTTTTATCCCAGCTTTCCACTGGGATAAAAAATAATAATGAAAACAAGAATTCGACTGTTCAAGGTCGGAGTTCAGTTTCGGAAATTAAAACAGAATCAGTTGCATTTTTGTTTTTCTTTCAGAGAAAGAAACATTCGGAGTTTCAGTTCTTGACTGCGCTTTAGCGATGACAGCATGACTCATTTTGCGAGAAGTTTGATCTGGAAGTGCACGGATACATTCATGCTGATGATGCAATCGACCGCTAATTTCTCGCAAATAGCACTTTCAAATTGTAATGATTCACTGGCTTCACCCAATGAAAAAAGAACGATGCCAAGTCAGCCTCTACTGTATTGCAAAAAGCACCTGTCAAAACAACTTTCCCAACAGTGGATTTATTCGGGAAGAGTGTTTTGTTTATGCAAATTGTTTGACTTCCAGAATCAGCAACTGCAATAATTTTTTTGCCATCGATGAAAAGTTCGACGCACTATAACTCACTGAATGGCCTGTTTTTATCTCAACACACTAGAAACTAAATATTCATTTCGTTTTTCATTCGCGTTACTTCTTTCTTTGTTAGTGTTCCGGAGTTTTTCCAATCCGTTTCGGACAATTTTTTGCCGAAACTCCTCGTTACTTTTTGTCTGTTAAATGTCGTTCAAGCAGCATTGAAAATTGGATAACCTGAAGCTCTCACAAAAAACAAACTAATAGCATTTGAGGTTGTGCATTCTAATTAGAAATTTGGTTTAATGTAACGTATTCACTAAGTTTCAATTAATCCTTCAAAACTGAGTAAAATTCTGCTTTTTTATTGCAAGTGAGCTAACGCCTTTTCATAATACAATTTTAAAATGCTAATTGGTACATTTTAGAAACTTTGATTGCGAAATCTTTGGGTTTACTCAAATTTTGAGAACTTAAAATTTTCATCGTTTTGAAGTTGTAAAATAGTTTTTATATTTTCATAAAGAATAGATCTTAGTTCGCGTCTGAAAACAAGGAAGATTGTTCAAGCAGATTGTTTACTTTAGTGAGAGAGAATGCTAGATGTACTTTAAAATAATTCGTTTCAAGATAAATCACGAATTTTCAGTGATTAAAATATGTTAATCTACTTCATGTACGTAAACTTAACCGTGTTATTTATTTTCAGGAAGCGTCTAACTGCCCACGAATGCTTAGAGCATCCATGGCTGAAGGTAAGCCTCAATTTTCGATACCTTTAATTGAATTTATTCCATGGTTTTCGTTGTTTTCGCTCTCGTGGAATTTTTTTAACATTGTTCTGTAAAAAGTTTTACAAAATGAAAATTATTTGAGAAAAATCAGTTTAACCTAAATTATTTTGGTATGGTATTTAAATGTTTGCTTGCATTTGATTTTCCCTTTAAAAACACGTGTATTTTTCCGTTGCAGGGTGATCTCAGTCATGACACTAAAATTCGCATTCCAAACAGAAGATACGTTAAATTCCGTGATGACTTGCGTGACAAATATGTAAGTATTTTCCTATTTTCATTGCTCTATTGTCCCCGTTTCTAGTAGCTTTCTTCAAACGCTTAAACATTATTTTTTATTTCAGGCTGATTCGTGGAGAAATTGTCTGCTTCCTTTCGGTCACATTGCCAATTACAGCTCACTTCGAAAATTGCACCAAGACAAATACAAGATTCAAGACTTCTACTTTGGTAAGAACTATTTTATGGGTTAAACTAAAAAATTTCTATATTAAAGAATTATGACTCATTTATAGAAGTTAAGGAGTTTATCTTTTCAAGCATATTCATGAAGTAAAACGTATTCAAACGAAGGAACTCGAATTTTATCTCCGTCTACTATTCGACTTTTTATGGGCCGCAGACTTTCATAAAAAATCTTAAAATACAATAAAAATCGTTATAATGTCCCTCAATATATCGATCACGCATTCAGCTATATCGTTCTTTTATGTTTGTCCCCCGATGAATTTAGGTTTGTGAACAGATGTCCTAAACGATTTTACTAATTGGGAGCTCAAAGGTCTTTGTTTTAAGTGTCGCTGCTTGTATAAATTACTGGTTCTCGCCATAAAGAAAGATCTCAAGTAAATAAATTTTGACAGCCCCGACAACTCATATCTGGACCACCCTGGAGCCTCGCTCAAAGTGGGAGTAACTAAAAATGTCAGACTACTCTTTCTAGATTTGTGAGTGGGCACGTCAGATCTTTATCCTTCGTTCAGGGAAACGACTTTAACAACGTGCCTAAAATGTAACATTGAACAAGCCTCACCAAGTCATCTTCTGGCATGCGTTGATCTGACAAGGGGATCTCTATGGAAGTCTTGATCTAGTGTTGGATATTTTGAATCTGTTCGAACTCATTGACTTGATTTAGCTGTTTAATCGAACTTTAAGGGTATCAACATCAACAAGTAACAACATCACAGGTTTAACCCATGTGTTAAAAGGAGAGTTGAAGCCTGAGAACTGTGACAGATACTCTTGAATGAACAATGGTCACCGAATAGATAGTTAGGTTAGTCTTGAGCAGGGGTGTCAAACTGGCGGCCCCCGAGGTAATTTTTTGTGGCCCACGATGCTCTGAAATAAAATGAAAACAGGACAATATGTTATGAAGAAAATAGCACTTGGGAAGATCGAGACAATACCATACACACAATTTCGTCATGTTAAAAATGTATGAGCAACTATTTTCATCCATGAAATTAAATAAAACGGCCTACAGATCAAGATTAACTGATAAACATCTATCTGCCATAATGAAGATTGTCTGTTATCAGTCTTTGAATCCAGATATTGGAAAACTAGTAGGAGGAAAGCGCTGGCAAGTTTCCGCTAAAAAAATTTATTTTAGTTTTATAAATACATTAAATTAAATAAACGTTTAAATAATAGCAATTATATAGCAATATTATAAATTATCACCCTAAATTCACTTAATTACATAATGTGTTTTAATTATCCTATCCATATTCCTGTGTGAATCCTCACTTCAAAATATAATTTTAAGAAAATTTGTAAATGTGATGTGGCCCGCGTGAATCTTACCAGTTGCATTAAATGGCCCGTGTTTTAATTGAGTTTGACACCCCTGATCTTGAGTATAAGACCACTCCCCAAAAGTATTTCGAGCCTCTGGGAGCAATAGAGCTACGTGACATCATGTATCCCGATCCCCACGAAGAGACGAAAGTGTGAACGAGAATGATCTGCTTTCAAAAATGTTTTACAGTATCTAGTATTCTTTCAAAATGCTTTATCGCAGATTTTTGGTTGAACTTATATTTTCACATTATTTTAAATCAAAGAAACACTTAATTTAATGTACAGTTCGGGCCTTTTTATTTTTAGCTTGTAAGTATTTCTCGCTTCTCGTTATATCGCTCTTTTTTGTAACCAAGCAGCGTGATATATCGAGGGGTTGACAAACAGATGAAAACTTTAGTCAAATTGGTCTAAAAGATGAAAAGCCTTCTAAACAACAATTAATAAAGATTAAAAACTTAGAATTTAAATTCCGTTTGCAAGAACACATGTGTTATAACAAAAATAAGGAAATAAACAAACCTGTTATTCTATTCCCAAGTTCCTATCGCATCCTATCCTAAAGCATCCATCCTATCAGACAAGCCTTACCTATTTTAACGTTGTCGAACACACTAGTGAATGACTCTAGTGCTTTCCCGCCCATTACACTATTGGTTTTGGTTTTATGGCGCAAGGACCATATTTAGCCAAGCTGCGCCAAACACAAGACAGGAAAAGTCAAATAAATGAACATATACATGCGAGGAAAGTTTTGCCATACTCACGGTCTGGGAAGGCTTTGTTAAAAATAAGGGTTGTGGTTAACACTATTTTAAAACAACAGTATTTAAACTCGCGTTTTTTCTTGTGACTTATTTCTGTCCTAATGATGGTGGACGTCTTGTTCCATCGAAATGGCCATTGATGATCTTTTCTAAGATGTTAATCTTAGTCTATTTTGAAGGTTTTTCATTTTTTACTCTAGAGGGTACTGTACGAAATCTCTTCATCATCTTAAAATAAAGATGTTCATATAAATTCAGCACATGACCTTAAATGTGAACACTACCAATTTTAAAATTGATGCTTTCTCGTTTCAGACCGTCTTCAAGCGGCACCTAGGTTTGTAATCCGTCCACAAAGTACATTCTGCTATGAAGGACAAAGCGCCAAGTTCTTCTGCAGAGTTACTGCTCCAGCTCCTCCTACAGTCACATGGTATGCGCATATTTATTATTCCTAAATTGCATGCATTTTTGTTTTTAAATAGACAATGCATAGTCTACCATGTATTGTCATAAAAGTTCCGGTTTTCTAAAGATTTTTCAACATTTATTTTACTTGAAGGTATCGTGACAATGCAGAATTGAGGCAAAGTGTGAAGCACATGAAACGATACGAGGGTCATGATTACTACTTCGTAATCAATCGATGCAAGCTGGATGATCGGGGAGAATATATCATAAAGGCAGAAAACCACTACGGCTCAAGGGATGAACCTGTTTTCCTAAACGTCCAATGTAAGATTTCATTTTTAACGTATATAAGCTGTCAGTTTTTATGCAAACTTTGAAACTGTTGATTACGTTATTTTTAAAATGCAATTCAAATAACCAGTGACGTAGCGTCTATGTAGGCCTAGAAGCGTGTTGGAAAAGATTATACAACTGAATAGAGAAAACCTGATGTTAAAAACAAAGTTTATTTTTGACGTTAATCTTAGCGAGACATAGCACACACACATTTAGATTAATAATGACGCTCTATAAATAAAGAGCTTGTCAGTTAACCTTCTTATAGCTGCTTTTTAACCTCTCTTCTGCCTTTCTTACAGCTGTTCCAATTGACATTCCAAAGATCGTGCTGGATGAACCCGTCAGGTAAGTGTGATATAGGTTTGCATTAGGAAAAGTCATTTTCTATTACTTTCTGTACTTTCTTCTATTCAAAATTATCATTGAAATTTTCACCCACTCTCTCTGCAGAAGGAGGCAAGAGGTTGCAATTCCTTTATACGAGGAACCCAAAGACTGTCCGCCACTCTTTACTTTCCTACTGCGACCACGTGTTATCCAAGTGGGCATTGGTGTCAAGCTACTGTGCTGTTTAGAGGGAAAGCCAGTACCCGAGGTATGTCTGAGAGCCATTTCCAATGAAAAGTGAAATATTTATGTTTGTTAAAATTCTTAGAACTTTTTCAAGGATTCAATTATATTCTAGCGCAATCCAAATTTTACTGGCTAGAATAAAGATCATTGTATGCATATGACGTCTGTCCGGAAAGAATATAGCCATTGGCTAATTTGACGAGAACAGTTTGTGCGACATCTATGTCATTTGGCAGCCAAGAAGAGGAGACATTGATACGCATGACTGAAAAGTCATGAATACATTGGTCTAATCAGTTGGGTACTAGACACCCTTGGTACTAGTGACCTTATGTTCTGAGAAACCATGGCATACATAATAACCGAGCCAGTAGAGAAGCAAATTTGTGTTAAACTTGAAAATTCATCCGCGTAAACTATTCAGATGATTAAGTCTCAATGAAATACGCCTAGTTCTTAACTTAAAAGGGGCATTTATTTCTACTGATATTCAATTTAACTTATTCAGGATATTTATTTCCGCATCCAGAAAAACAAAACTCGCTTATACATAAACTAATAAACATTTCTAACATAATGAACGTACGTTTCTACGTGTCCTGAACAAAATAATTGTCTACTCTACAACAATTACGTCTGCCTCCAATAAAACTTTATTCCACATATTTTCCCCTTGTTTCAGATCCGATGGTTCAAGGACGGTAGAGAAATCGGAAAACATATCTATAGTGTAACGTATCATGACGGTGTTGTGGCTCTTGAGATTCCATCTTGCTCTCTGGATGACGCCGGAACTTACACGTGCACTGCTTCCAACTCCTTGGGAGAGGACAGAACCACTTGCACAATCCGAGTGGAAGGTATGCATGTAATTTCTGATACTATGAGATTGATTTAAGTAAGAATCTGATCCCAATGGTGGGGGCTTGAGACTCAATTTTCGTATTTCAGTTGATTGAAAGACATCGAGACTAATCAGAATAAAACTAAATTGCGGCCATTGTAGAAGCTGGGCAATTCTAATTACAGTAGTTATCATAGCAACAGAATTTAGTGTTCTTGTGTATTTAGGACACATTATTGACACCACACCAGACACTAATCTACACTTTTGGCTACATCTAAATGCATTTTTTGAACTAATATATGATTTTTCATATTTGTCAGAGGTATGAGCAGTGACTAGTCTAACCTAAATAACCCAAATGATACCTGCATTTTCAATGTGACAGTTCTTAATAGGAAAAAACTTTAAAAGTGTTTTTTTATTATGAATGGTTTTGCATATTCTACCTTTGCGGAATTTAGCAAAAAAACAAAACATTTAGTATTTGTAGTTTTTGAGGTAATAGTTTATAGGTATCATGCCAACCCCACTCCCGAAAAAGCAGTTCCGAGGAAGACGCGTTTAAAGTTTCGGTACAATTAATGGAATCATATTCAGTACTTACAGTATTTTCCTGATTATTTGCTATACCAGCGCAATACAGTGTCTTAGATAAGTGTAGATAACTTCTGTAGATAAGTGTGATCTTTCGATAGTCATCTTTTGCTGACAAATCGTTGTTAGTCGACTTTATAGTATTTAAAATCTTTATGAAAGGCGTGCGGTTCAAATTTTACATCTGCGCGCCAAGTTTATGGCTTATAACTGGGCCCAATTTACGAATTTCGATTTGGAATTTGGCACATGTTCTTAAGACCATAAAAAAATTGCGTAAAATATACAAACTCGATTTTTTCCCTCCGAAAAAAAGAATCATCTTAATTCTTAACCATGCGCCAACTGGCAGCATATAAAATCTTCGGAGCACCCTAAATTACGCATGATTTCAATGAAAGATCTGTATTTCCAGACCGAAGAGTACCTTCTAGAACATCAACACCAAGCACCACGCCGCGTGTTGCAACACCCACATCTTTCCACAGAGAAGCAAGCGTTAAGTCCCCCTATGCTTATGGGGCACGACCTACACCTACGGCACTTGCACGCTCTACAAAAGACCCCGTTTCATCAACTCTTTCGGCAGCTGCCTCCAGACTCGCTCCAGATGCCAAGAGACCGCAGAAGCCTTATGGTAAAAAGGACAAAGGTGATGGACAGCCAACCAGGTCTCGAACAGCTACCAAAGAACTGCAGTGTGGGTGTTAATCTGTTTGGTATTCAAAATGTTTCTAGTTGCTTTTTGTTTGGATTGTCTGACTTCGCATTTTTTAATGTTTCAGTGCCGGAAGACAAACCAATGACTCCTCCGAAGTTCAATCAGAATCTAGGTGATCGAACTGTCAAGGATGGAGAGCAGGTCACGTTGAAGTGTACAGTATCAGGTGATCCAGAACCTCAAGTGGAATGGACCAAGAATGGAACTGTACGTTCTTTTCCTATTTTCGTTCTTTCTATTCAAGGGCCAGTACGGAGCGAGTTGTTAGGGACTTTGGGTAAAATATCACAGCACGGTCTTTGCATAGATATTAGTAGTGATTCGAAATCTTCTTTAAGCTGTGAGTCCCTGTCTAATAAGCTTTAATGTGATCCAATAGAAATCATCTAAGAACAAACCCAATTATCAATCCTACCTCACCAAAGAGGAAATATAAAATGTTTCTTCTAAATTAAGGACCAATACGGGGTTAAGGGCGAGTTGTTTGTGATTTTGGGTACAATATCACAGTACGGTCCTTGCATAGATGTTCGAAGTTATTCAAAGTTTCTTTAAGTTGTGAGTCCCTGTCTAATTAGCTCTAAGGCGAGGCAACAGAAATTATCTAAGAACAAACTCATTTATCAAACCTTCTTCACCAAAGGTAGTTATGACATGTTTTTTTTCCGAATTAAGGAACAATACGGGGTTTGGGGCGAACTGTTTGTGATTTTAGGTACAATATCATAGCACAGTCTATGCATAGGTGTTCGTAATGATTCAAAATCCTTAAGTCATAAGTCCTTGTCAAATTAGCTCTAATGTGAGCCAATAAAAATGACCGAAGAACAAACCCAATTATCAAAACTACCCAATCAGAGAGGAATTATGAAAATGTGTAGGAATTCTATGTTTTTGAACAATTTGATTCCTTCGAGAAATCGCCAATACATTAAGACGAGTTCTGCAATTCTTTTATTACCCCTTAAAGTTTATTGAGAAGTAATATTCCTTCTAAAATAAACGTACAAAACAGGATCTTCAGAAAAATCTCAAAATCAAATGTCCCCCTAGAATTTTAGGTTAAATGGAACTCTTATGATAGCTGAAAATGCAGGAACCCCTTTTTCAGATTGATTTCCTACTTCGAGAATATATACCTCCTTAAAAATATTGGTAGCATTATAAGACACTAAGATTTCAATAAACACAGAAAATTGATATTTTTGTTTTTTCTTTCGTATTCTAGGTGCTTCACTCGTCTAAAGAGATCAGCTTGAAGTACAAAACGGGCATTGCCACCCTCACAATCGAAGAAGTCTATCCCGAAGATGCTGGAGAGTACGTATGCAAAGCCACCAACTCCATAGGCACAGTTTCCACCAAGTGTAAGCTGCAAGTATCAGGTACGTAAAGGTTTTAGAAATTCCTGTTAGATTGAGATACGTTTGAAAGTAATTATTGTAACAAAATAATGTATTCTATTAAAACTTGGTGACAGTGGACTTTCAAAACAAACTTTTGAAATTATGATTCAATTATAAAATTTACAGACTGTTCTACTAAAAGGTTTGCATGTAAAGTTTGGGCCACATATAATATCTGGTCTAAATGTTTGATAAATTAGCAAAAATCGATAGGTCCCATGAGCCAATAATTTTCCATATATAGTCATTATTTTAATTCACTTAATAGTTTCTATACATATAAATCAAACTCTATTTGGCAAGTGTATCTATTACTCTTTAAAGGTAAAAACATTTTGTACTAAAACACCTAAACTTTTGCTAAAAATCATAGGTTAAGAAATATTTCGAACCAAAATTTCAAAATTAGGAAGCACGATGAATTTTTCATTTGCAATTAGATATCTACAACAGATTACAAGGATAATAAAAAACATTTAAAGATATCAAGAAAAACTAATGCACAAAGAACAGTTCGAAATCAAAAGAATGTAAAAAAATTTCAATGGTAGAAAAACGCGGTTCTGTAGTAGACCTATCATACTTATCTACTAAATGTTTTATGTTGTCAATGCAACTCTCTCAAAGATGACCCTAACTGAAAAATTAATTTTACTACCCTATAGAGAGTTTGATATCAATTTATTTTTAAATTGAAATGTTTCTAAAAATCTATTTTTCAATCGATTTTGGTGATTTTAAAAATCTACTATCCTCTTAACACAACTAAGAGACACTAAAATACTTAGTGAATAATGAAAAATATTACAAATTATTATAATCGTTCTACCAAAATTAAACTCAACATTTTGGCAGTTTTCAGAGCTTGCTTTCTCTCGTAGTATCAGCAGATTCATCCATAGCTTTATTCATTTCACTTTTTAAACAAAGCAACGGCAATTAAAATTCAGTATTCAAATTTAAAATTTCAACAACGTAAAGTTTTATAAAAAACGATACAAAATTAATTTGTTTATTTGACGTGTTAATCAGTAATTTGAAAGGAGCATATAACTGAATGAAATCGTCCCTTATTCGTTGAATAACACGCATATCTCTGTTGCTTATAGGAAAATCAAAAGGAAAGGATTCATCTGAGAAGAAGAGTGGGCAGCGACCACCTAAAATTGTAGAGCATCTCCAGAGCAAAGTTGTAAAAGATTCTGAAGCCGTTACATTGCAGTGTACCATAACAGGTACTAAGCACACTAAAATTTTCTTTGTTCTAAGCGATTGAACCAGTGATAAATGTTATTTATTCATCAATGTTAAATTTTTTTTCACAATAGGACAATACTTCAAATCTTGAGCATTAATATCTTTCATAAAAGTCACAATTTTATGTAGGTCTGTCCTGAAAGTATACAGTCATGTAGTATAAAACAAGATACATTGCACCTGGGACGTTTAGCACTTAGTCTCCATCAAAGTACACACTTTAGGATCTCATGCACCCTTTTGCCAGAATCTTCTTTAAACTTTTCAAAACACCTTTCAAAGTTCATTGTTGGAATTACCATCAGCTGCCTCGTCGTGTTTCCTTCAATCTCATCCAGGGTTTGAAATCTCCTTCCTTTCAGAGGGGATTTTAACTTTCGGAAAAGCCAGTAGTCGTAGGTCTTCATTCGGGTTGTAGAGGTGCTAAGCCATCTGGGTGATTCGATGTTTTACCAAAAATACCTTGCACGAAACGTAATAAACTTCAAAATTTCAAACACGGTAGTTTTTGGAATCACTTGATTATCTTATAAATTTTGTATTGTCAGTCGCCTATCTTTGTTGATTGCTGCCCGTACACTTTCAACATTATCAAGTGTTCTGCTCGTTGAAGGCCTTCTAGAAAATGGATAACTTTCAACAAATTCCCGACCATCTTTGACGCAGCTGTGCCAGCCTTATTTGAGCTGCACTCATTGCATCAACCCCTCGAAAGCCTTCTTAATCATCTGAATAATTTATGTGAACTCAAAATTTGGTGAAAATTCGCTGCTCTACAGGCTCGGTCATTGTGAATGCGACGATCTCACAAAACAAACATTGTGCAATTGAACCACGTAAGGTGATGTATTTTAAATGGCAAAGAGTTTTGTGCGATTTAAATGATAGCTACTTAATCAATCATCACATATTAATCGCCACAAATGAACTCGTACTGACAAGACACTGTTGTCGTTTCAGGTGAATCTGCTTTCGACGTTGTGTGGTTACACAACAACAAAGAGATCAAACCGAGCGACGACTTCCAGTACGTGCACGAAGGTGACGTCTACAAGCTCGTCATACCGGAGATCTACCCTGAAGACAAGGGCACCTATACCTGCGAGGCCTTCAACGACAACGGCGAAATATTCAGCACCTGCACTCTGGAAGTTCAAGGTGAGTGACTATACATAAAAAGAGAAATGTAGGCTGAGGTAGTGTGTTTCTGCTACGAAACGCATTTCCTGTACGTAATCCGAACGTGACGTTACTTGGCTTGTTTTCTAAAGACGATTTGAGCACATCTCCAATAAAAATTCCAAAGAATAAATTCCGAATTGATATATGATAGTTGATTGTCAATTAGATTAAACATCAAAAGACTCCCCAAAACAGCTATAACTGCATTTTTAATGTAAAGCTGATGTGCATCATGCACCCTGATGGACAGCAGAAGTAAAATCTTCCCTCGCGTAGGTGTTTTAATTTTATGTGTTGAGTTGAGGCAGAAAAACACATGTGTGGAGTAAATTATGGGGGAGGAATTTTCAGTTAAACAAACCTCTAAAAATCTCTCATATCATATGGCCCTCGGATCACATCTCCTTTAGGGTGTACGGGCTTCATTGATCAGAGGTACTCCAGTGATCTTTTCTTTTCTCATGGGGCTTACTGTCTTTAGTAAACAAGGGAATCGCGCTCCCTGAATACTCAAGTTATCTCCTTTCTGCTTTCATCGCACTATTCTATTACACAATCCCTCTTTTCTGCCTTTCACTACATTCTTTTACTTAACGTTGTCTTGTTGCTTGGCCCTTGCGCCATTGAACTTTAAAACAACCCTCTCAAGTGAGAGGAATTTCTGTGTAAAACAAAGCAGAGAGAAAACGGAGATTTTAATTTCTGTTACCTGAAAGCTGTCGCATCGGGGTTAACTTATCAAAAATATAGAAATGTATGTCAGTCAGTAAATCTGAGAATAATTACTGACAAGGGGCTTCAAATTTACTTGCTCCTAAGGACTAAAACCGATATGACACGCCACTGGTTTGGTAATGTGTGTACTTGAATTAGAGTTAAAAACAACGTACGCATTATTTTTCTTTATCAGCTTAATAACTAACTATATGAACGAATTTTAATGGTAATATTACCAAAGACTACACAACAATTTTGTAGAATTTACATGAACGAAAGTAATTGGTCCTAATATAAAGATTTAGAGGTGGATATAAACGCCAACTCAATATGAGTCATTACTATATTATTTATTATATTATTACTACTAAGTGGTTTCGATGTGATATCTCGTCCATCAATTTTGCTATTGACGAGATATCTCGTCATCAAGATATTGCCGATATTTTTATGATGACGAGATCAAGATCTGGTCAGTTTTGCTAATGACGAGATATTTCGTCGAGACAATCACCAGTAGGTTTAAATAATTCTTATGGTTAAATACTGTTTGTCTCATTAATTTAGTGTACGAACTGATACGATAAAAAAGTACTGTTTATTTACAGTCCCGACTGAAAAGTCAAAGGGCCCGGAGTTTACAACATACCCAGTCTCCCTCGCTATTCACGAAGGGCAGCCTGCAATATTTACTGCAATACTGAAAAAAGCTGCAGGGCGCGGTAAGTATCTTAAGTCTGAAATGATATCTACTCTTGTTTTCTAAGTCGATTACTTTTATATGCCGTTTCATAAATTTCAATAAAGATTGTTGTACTCTCCAAACTTCTTTTTTGTTGAACTGTCAAATCAAAGAAGGATATTCATAAGCATAGCCAGAAGTGCTAGATGAAGTAAGCAGAAGCAAAGCTAGAGCTTTTCGGATCTGGGTAAAGAGGCTATGTTGTCTTCTGGTCAAAATTATTTAAATAATTTGGATAAAATATACAAATTAGTACCATTTTTATTTTGTTAATTAATTATTGTTCACAACAATCCTTTTGGATTGCAAGCAGTTATTGATTATATGTAATTGATTATCCTTGATTTAAAAAAGGGCGTTTTGTCAATGGCTCTTTTTTATGAACTGATCTTCTAATGGACTCTAAATAGACTGAGCATGTGCACGCAGCTTCTTGTCATTTCTACTGATCTCTTGGTTTGAAGATCTGTCATGTGGCTTTGGGAAAAAGAATTAATTCTCATGTGGGATAAATTATTGATTGGTTAAAGTGTTTATCCGGCGTGATCAAAAACACTAGTCTGCGCTTCGACAGCCAATCGGCCCAAGTTGATTCATAAGCCCACATGAGATCACTCTTCTGAGATCTTACGAAAACGACTTCACCTACATGCTTCATCTATTTCATTAGAAGGTCGATGCTGTTAATGTGTAGGCGCAGTTAATATTTCAGAAACCACCATGACACTTGGCTTAACCCACAAGTAACATTAGAAAATTAGTAGTAATACCAGCGACGTTCTAAAGAAATCCCTTTTTTAGAATGGGATTATCACAATCACTTGACAATGCATTTCGTGTATTTGACGCAGTTGGGCCAAATATGACGCTTGAGCCATACCCCTCCCCCCAAAAAAACCTTTTAAAGAAATAGACGGAGTAAATCCTTCAGTTTCATTTTACGTTTTATGATCGCTCGGTTTGAAGATATGTCACGTTGTTGTGAGAAAAAGCATGAATCCTAGTAGGGGATAAATTATTGATTGGTTCAAGTGTTTATCCAGCGCGATTAAAGACACTAGTCTGCGCTTCGCTAGCCAATCGGCCCAAGTTGATTTATAAGTTCACGTGAGATCACCCTTCTGAGATCTTACGACAGCGACTCTCCACGTGCTCCGTCTATTTCATTAGAAGGTCGATGGGTTATATCGAGTGATGTACTTGCCCGGTCATCTAGAGTCAGAGCACAACTACTTGTGGATTCAGCCTGTCAGTTTCCTCACATGTTTTTTGTTCCACTTTCAGTGCAATGGACGAAGGACGGCAAGGCGATCGATGAGAAGAGCCCTCGCATGAAGCTTTCGGCGGATGGTCCCAAATACACTCTGTCCATACCTAGTGCTGTTCCAATAGATATGGGACAGTACGTGTTCTCCGCCACTGACCACAGCGGACAGAACGAAGCTTCGGTGTCTCTCATTGTCTTCAACGACTAGACTCTGTGCTACACATCTGGCTCACTTTCGACGAAGAAAAGGTCACTAATAATTATTTGTTTATACATACTGTCAAACATATAACTCCAATTGCATGACCTGTCCCTCCTTCGCATCGGACATGCTCGCCTAACTCATCGTCAGCATTTGTTGAGAGTTCTCACCTTCCCCAGTGTCAATCATATTCTACTCCCTTCATATTTTAATTGCTTGTCCATCTTTCAATCCCTGTAGTTTAATTTTTCAGAAGTACAATCATAAATTTAAACGATTTGATTAAGAACGTATACATTCAAATATTTTGGCATTTTTACGCACAATTGGCTTTCTAAATATCTTCTAATTTCTTTCTACATAAATTCAACCCGATTCATATATACCTTTTTAAGAAATTTTCACATTTCAGAACGGTTTCAAAATTTAACTTTTAAAATTTCAATTTTTTTTCGAAATTAAAATTTTTTTAATTTTAAGAATTTTTACTAATTTAACATTTTATGTAAACAACATAAACTACATCAAGAAAAATTTTCATTGCATGGAATAAAATGAGCAAAATCACGATTGAAACATAACCACAAAAAAGGAGTTAAAACCTCAGTTTTAAACGTTAAAGTTATAAAATCACTAAAAAGTACTAAATTGTCAAAGAAAACATCAAGGATTGGGGTAAAATATCGATCATTCTGATAAATTGGGCTATCGGTTGATTTTTTTAAATATTTTTTACTGAAAAATAATTTTGTTGCATGTATTGTCAGAGCGTACATTGCATTTATCTCATTGAGTAGGCTGGTACAATTTATTTTGTAATGTAATAAATTATAGAAAACTTAAACACTTCTGCATTCTAGAGAGGACGTATTGTATTTGGATAACAAAAAAGACAGTTGATTTTGACGAAATCCCATATTTTGTAAAAGTCTTAGAGATCTGGCATTTGAGACCTGATATTCAGAAGTTTTTTGGGTTTTTTGCACACCCCTTTTGAGTATGATCCGCCCGTTAGGGCAGTAGCCCTGTGTTAATTTCGACCTGTCGCCAATAGCCCATTGTGTTGCTCCAGTACGACGTTAATTAAAATATATATCTACCTGTGTTAATTTCCACAGTACTAAAGCGCAATTACGTTTTATTTTTCATGGACCATTTCATTATATTTAGTTATTGCTATCTTTATATTCTATTCAAAGCCCAACTAAATTAATAGCTACATTTTTCGATAAATATTTCTTTCTTTGGTGTCACACAACAAATGACAAATCATTTTCCCTTTTTCAGGTGTTCACATCATCCTACTGGAAATGATTTTCACACAACAGATGTCGATGTAATATCAAGTGTATCATGTTGAACTCTTTATTGCCAAGCGAACTACGATGCATTTTATATTTATTTTTCTTTCTGAGAACCAAGTGCTTTAGTACAAAGATTAGATGCCCAGACAGCCTCTTGCATTATGTGTACAAACCCTCTTCAAGAACCTATGAGATCAGTCGTCAAGAAAACGGCAACTTCTGCCCAAATCGCAATGCTCAAGATCTTTTAGGTTATGCAGTGTACATATATATGTGTATATATTAGAGAGTTGTACTCTTCGCGCCAAGGTTTTATCATGCATAGCTTCTGTCCATGCTCCACTTGAAAAAAGCATCCACCAATACTGTTGCAGTTTCCGTTGATGAAATGAAAAAATGATGAATAAAAGGAAAAATTATTGAAGAAATAGTAATAAAAATAGTTGGTTGAAATGATTACACATTTATTTTCAAGTAAATATTAAACCTTAAAGTAATTACGTTTAATTTCTTCAAAATGTTCGTGTAAATTTTCTTACATAAGCTGTGAATATACAGCATAATTATTAACTAACCATTTATTACTATTTCATCAATCGGAGTGGAAGAAAATATGTCTCATTTGTTCTTTAAATTACACTACGAAAAATTTGCTTATATAGTATTTCCAATGGTCCTTTAACCGGACTATGACATCTGTATAATTTCAAGTTATGTTTTAGTTATACAAAAATATTTATATATACAAAAATTATAAATATTTATTCACTACGATATTTTTTATAAATTCATTATATTTTTGTAAATTCATTATGATATTTTTATAGTTTCACGGAAATATATTTGTGCACTATTGAAAAGCATTGGTGGATGATTTTTCAAGTAGTAGTAGCAGCAACAAAGCTAATTTTTTCTGATAATCTGATTTTTATCAGAAAAAGAATCGATGCTTCTGTCATTTAGGGTTTTCAAACTGCCTTGTTTACAAAATCCTTTGTGTTTTGTTTATAGACCAATTTCTGATGAGCTACTTCCTGGAATAACAGATATTTTATTCAATGAACTTCATTGAAATTCATACCCAAGTGTTAAAATCGTATATTTATGAGTATTGTCTGAATTGAATACTAGGAAGTAGTTATTGGAAATTTGATTTTATTTATGAAAATAACTGACAAAAATAATTTCTTCTATATGATAATTTCAATTGCTTTTTTGCATTTGCTTGCGTAAAATATATATTGTTGCATTTTGCTTGAAATCCTGTTTCAAAAATTTTTTAATAAAGCATTTTAAAAATTAGTGTGTTTGTGTGTTTAAATAATTATGGTTAATTCACTTTGTTTTTCCACGTTTGCTATTTTTATGATCCTTGCAATTAGCAATTTGATTTTCTTACCAAAAATTAGATTTTCAAATGTTCTCAAAATTCCAATTTAAATTAAAAGGAAAATCCTCTGTAAAGTTTGTATTTATTTCTGCTCAAAACTGTAAATAAAATAAGTTCAAATTGTTGTTTTACTAAATGCTCTAATATTTCGGAAGACAGAAAAAAAGCAAGCGAATACCTTTTCACTCCTACATTAGATTCAGTTTCAACAAAACTGTTAAAAATTAAGGGTAATCTAAAAGTTAAGCATAACGAGATGAATACGTGCTAATTACCTGCACCAAAGTACTAAACATTCTTGATTAGAGTTTACCAGGATGAGTTGAAATAAATAAGAGAGCATTTCACAAAGAGAGTAAAAAGATGTATCGAAAAGTCTATACTTTTCAGTTCAGAAGGCTGTTCTTAATAATTATGCCCAACTTAAATTATGAACTACACACATGTCCAAAAATTAAGGATAACGAGATAAATTTTGGGTCTAGAACCTGACCAAAGTACAATACTTCAAATGACAAATGAATATTCCACAAGCTATGTGGAATAAAATATCACCCGCAAGCCTCGTGGTGCTACTGGGAACTAAAAAAAATGAGAAAAAATGCTCTGGTGAATACATTGTAGATTTCAGTTATTGCAAAAAGAAGCATTTCTCCTCTGTCAAAAGATACCTAATGTGTAAATAAAATTGATCAGACCTTGATGGAAGAGATATTTCGTCAAAACCACTTGGAGGGTTAAAATTCCACTTGAAGGGTTGAAATTCCTACTTGGACGGGTACTTACAGCTTTTAACTAAAGTATCAGACGCATTCAGGGATCTCGGAAGTGGAGGTGGGAGGGGCTCGGCACTCTCAGTATTTGTGTTGCAAGGGTGGAGCGACCGCATCTTTACTTACTCTCATGCCAGTGAAAAATAGAAAATTCGCAATTTAGTAAAAGAAATAGTTTAAAATTTATTTAAATAAAAGATCTCCGGGAAACGTCACTGTCCTCCAGCCCTTTAAGAGAGAGAAGAGAAGAGGCGTTGAGCTACTGGGATCCCAACTCCTTGAAATGATGAAGACTTTACTAAAGGGGGAATTCGAGCTAAAAAAGATTGACTAAGAGTTATTTTACTGATGAAAAAATATTATAATTATCGTTTGGGCCTTCTTATTTATCTCGCTCAGCATAAATAGATTGAACCTAGTCTATTAGCGCTTGAGACTTGAGGCTTTCAAGAACGAGCTCAGGATCGTTAATTTGTGAACTTGAGGGATCTTCGTCCCATTTCTCAATGCGCTTGCCGTCCATCAAAACTTGAAGTTACGAATCTGTGGAGAAACTTTCCTACTATTCTTCAAATGGAAGATTTTTAGAAGGTATGGCAGTTTTAATACCTTCCTGCTATGAAATCTCAAAAGTTCATTTCTCAGATTACGTTTGTAGTCGTTTTCCGTAAAATGAACAGAACAAATTCTCAAGTACTGAGGCTTGAATAATCTTTTCTTTTGCACTTTGCAATCCATGCATTTTTGTAACACTCATCGGCGGGAAATCTATGAAACAGCACATTTGGTGTTTTCTTCCTGTAATTTTTGCAACTGCACAGCTCGACATTCTTAGTTCAGGATACCTATTATATAGAGCTCAAATAGATGTAGAATTATCCTGATTTCCGTTGAAATGCATGTATAACTATTAACGGCTCTTAAAAAAAGATATACAGAAAGGGAGTCATAAACGTCTATTTACCTCGAAAACATACTTAACTCTGAAGACCTGTGTTATATAGATCTCTTTTCAAATAGACGTAAAACTATGAAAGGTTCTTAAAGCTGGCCACTCACGGTCGCACCAAATGGATTGGCGTGACGTCACTTCGTTCCATTTGGAGCGACCTAAAAAATGGGGGGGTCATTCCCGGACGCTTCATCAGTACATTCCACGCCTTTCTTGAGTTGACTTCTGTGCGCAATACAGTGTTCTACATCAATGGAAGACGAATTTCTTTTACTCTCAACAGAAGTTTTCCTGTACATCAAGAGTAGAAGGCCAAAAAGGAAGTGGGTGAAACAGTGGCTTTTAAACAGACACATTCTTAGCCATGTTAACTTAATGAACGAATTAACCCGAGAACCCCATGATTTGAGGAATTATCTCCGGATGGATGAGCAAACTTATTTCCACCTGCTCAATCTGGTAACCCCTTTAATTAAAAAGAAAGACATGAATATGAGAGTTGTCTTCGTGAAAGACTGGCAGCAACTCTCAGATTGAGAGTTGCAAGAGCATGAGTTATGAAAAACTGAAATTTCATTCAGCTATATCTCCTCAACGCTTGGTAGTGATTATTCCTAAGACTATAATGAAGGCTTTAAAAGATTACATGAATTGCAGCCTTTTTCTTGCTTATGTTTTTATTAACAAATGTTCATAAAAAAATTAGGAATCAAATAATGCAACATCAATAATCAAACCATATCAATACTAAGTTTATAGGCTCAAATAAAATTTAGTTATAATTAAGCAAATATATGAAAGAATTAAAATATAAAGTAAAAAGTAAGTATAAAGTTTCAAATGAAATGTAAATTATAAAAGTTAAAATGTTAAAAAGTTTTGTGTCGCAATTTGCAATGTTCATTTCGTCTAAATATGCTGTCATAATCACATTTCGACCTGTTACATGGGATTGGGCATTTCCTGATCCTGAAGGAACAGAAGCGTTTGGGGGCGCTACAAGATGTTGCGGAAAGGCAGAGCTGGGTGGCATGACGGATTGTCACAATACGTGAAGTCATGTTCAGATTTTTTTGTCTCGCCATAGAAAATCACGTCACTGATTAGTTTCTGACAAAAGGATACCATCTCGTGTGGCATGTAATGCAATTTTTTCGTCACATGCTCTCCAAACGACGCGTATTTTTCTTTTTCTTTAGAGACGGGTATTTCTGCTGGCCGGTCTATGCGTTTCGCAATTTTATCCAAAACTTGATCCGCTTTGGATTATGGTCGTTTAAAACTCACTTGAGGCGTAGAAGGCCTAGAAGTTGAACATGATGAGGCCTGAGAATCGGTTTCTACTGGATCATCAATATCACCCTGAAACTATAATATGTCAAGCCAATTACTCCAAAATAAATTATAATTATACTAATGTATAATTACAATAGGTAATTACATATCAAAATTTGTTCCAGACTCCTGGGAGTCAATGAGAATGGAAGGAAATAGCAGAGTTTGAAATGAGGAATAATTTTCCGAACTGCCTAGGAGCCGTCGACGGAAAGCATGTGAGAATAACCCCACCCCAGGAAGTGGTTCTTTTTTCTAATTATAAAAAATTCAACAGCGTTGTTTTGATGGCTTGTACAAATGCAAAATATGAGTTCATTTGGTGTGAAGTTGGTTTGTCTCGAACTACCGGATGGGTTTTCCCACTCACGGGGACGCGGAGCGATGGAATGATGGAACGGAACGATGGAATTCCAGCATGTTGGATATCCGTCGTGCCGCCCCACTCCATTTAAACCTAGACAAGTTTTCACTCTCACGACACGTTTTTGGAGTGACGGCATTCCGTTTGGCAAGATGGAACAACCGTGAGTGGCCGGCTTAAGACAGTGAAAAACAGTACGGGAACTTCCAGTATTCTAAAAGCAATGCTTTTAGAATACTGGAAGTTATACACTGATACACTGATTGATAATGACGAGACACTTGCTCGCTGGAAAACTCATCCCTCCACGTGACGTCATAAGGTCACCCCTCCTTTGGCGGAGAAAATCTCAAAGGCTGATGGACCAACCTGTCTCCTTCACAAGCCTTGGGTCTTTGGTTCGATCGTGTTTCGAACTCATATCCTTCCTTGTTGAGGGCGCAACACTCGGATACTGGAAGTTCTATAGAAAAGTGTTTCCTCGGTATTACCCTGATAAAGTTTCTAATCCTCTACTCTTCCAACCGGGCTACCACAGCCCATCCCTTTCATAAAATAGTTCAAATTTGAAAAATATATACATTAAATAAGTTTAAAAGCAAAATATATGAAAGCCTGAAAACTTTTTCATTCTTATCTAGGTCAAATATTTTTTCTATCTACTAATTAAACATTAATCTTTAGTTTTGATATTTAATATTATTTTCTAGTACCAGGAGTCTCAGTAGCGTAACATGCACAGTGGCCAAAGAAGATAAATGAAAAATGTAATAAAGCAAACTATTTTAAATTCAGTTTGAGAACCGTCCAGATTTGTCACCAACAGCCCGGGGCCGCGGTGGCCTGGTTGGAAGAGTAACGGACTAGCAACCGAAGGGTTGCGAGTTCGAATCCAGCCAAACACCGTCGTGTACAAAGGGGGCTGGTGCACGTTAAATCTGTCGTGGCCTGACATGTCCTCACGTTGGCGTGGTGTGGAAGTTTGGAGAGTGGGGTGCCAGCTCAGGTGTTGCCTCGTCATCTGACCGTGGTTCAAAATTACGTGGTGTTGTCCTCGGATCTTTCCCACTGGGATTGATCCCGGACCGTCACCAATAGCCCGTTGTGTTGCTTCAGTGTGACGTTAACTGAAAAAATACCAATACCAATACCAACAGCCCGTTGTGTTGCTCTAGTGGGATTTTAATAAAATATATAAATTTCAGATTCAGTCACAAAAATGAAACGTTGAGGTCGCAACACTCGGATACTGGAAGTTCTATAGAAAAAACGTTTCCTCGGTATTACGCTGATAAAGTTAAGCATTCGATTTATAAATTTGTTTATGGCATCACTTAATTTGAAAAACACAGCGATGTCGCGGTAATTTCTGCTTTCAAATGGAACATTATTTTATTTACATCTGCAATGGTAAATTAAAATATTATATCCCTATATAAAAATATTATATACCAGATTCCCTATATCGACAGTAAATTATATAATCTAAAATTCTTTTGGTTGTTTTGAAATAAAACAGCAATATCCAATACATAAATTCAATAATGACTCAAAATTAAGAGATAACGCTGGTACAACTTTCAATGCGAAGAAACAGTAATCTTTGAGTCATTGAATTTATGTATTGGATATTGCTGTTTTATTTCAAAACAACCAAAAGAATTTTAGATTATATAATTTACTGTCGATTTAGGGAATCTGGTACTTTTCGAACACGTGTAAATACTAAGAACAAACGCTTGTTTGATTTGATGTTTTTAAGTGCCGCTTTTTCACTTGAGTTTTATTGAAATAAGCATTGCTTTTACTGTATTTTTTTACACGATGTATTTTTTACACTGATTTTATACACGCTTTCTTTTCCTTTGTACATATTAAGAAATCAATTCAAAGCGAATAAGTTTCTTCGTCTCAGAAAGCATTTTCTCTTAAGTTGATCCAGGGGTACTAGTAAGACCAATAACTATCCTTGGAAACATGGCGATAATAGCTCTCATATCTCAATGTATGTTTTGAAAATTCAAAAGCTCTCTTGAATAAAAATACCCTCCAACTTATTAGAGAATAGAGTTCTTTGTTTCATAGTACTTATGTATTCATCTTGATTTTTATTAATTTCCTGATAAAACTTACCAACACATTACCGGCCAATCGCCAAATTGGCGATTAAAATTTTCATTGCCAAATGGCTTCATAGATTCCTCTTCTACAGATTACCATCTTCCAAATAACGATAGAAAATTATTAAAAATGGCAGTGTTCTGAAATTAACCAATTTCCTTGATGTCTTGCAATTTTGTCAGAAATTTAAATTTCCATTCTGTTTGCCTTTCAAAATTTTGTTGAAAAGTCATCTTGATTTCTGCAAATGGTTGAGTCCTGGTGTATGATGTGGTCAGGGATTTGTCGGGGGCCGTCGTGGTTTAGTGGGTATGCCCACTGTGCTGACAACCTTCGAGTTGTAGGCTGCGCAGGTTCGATTCCTTCCAGGTACATTCCTCCCTTGGTGTATTTCTCTCTTCTGTGTCAGTAAAGCTTTCACTGTGTGTGTCAATTACTTGATATTGTTTTGTGTCTGGTACAGCATGGCCAAATATGGCCCTTTCGCCATAAAATCTCAAAACCAGGGATTTGTCATCTTTTCCAAATACTAATAATTACATTTCGTAACTCAGTTGGTTTGAACAGCATTAGCAACCTGCAAGTTATTGGCAATGCAGGTTCGATTCCTCCCTTGGTATATTTCTGTCTTCTGTGTCTAAAAACTTTCCTTGTGTATGTATGTCGATTACTTGATGTTGATCTCTTATTTTTGTAGCACCTTGACCAATATGGCCCTTGTGCCATAAAACCCAACCAACCATTTAACATTGGCATTGCCCATTTGACAATGACCAAAATTAAAATCATGCAAAGATCACACTGTTAACTAGAATTTTACTCTTAAATTTTGATGGGTAAAATTCAGGAACATGACTGGGCCATCGCCAAATTGACAACTAAAATTGTAATTTCCAAACAGCTATGTGGATTGTCATGTGGCATGTTACCATATTCCTAATTGCCAATTGAACTGTAACCTTTTTATCGAATGAAAAATTTAAATTGATTGGAATTCAAATTATCTTTGGGATGTATTATTTGTTAAAGAAGGGGATATGTGGACATGCTTTCTATGAACACATTCCCTCTTGAACAGTTACTCAAGATAGTTACTTTTAAACTTTCATCTGCTAAAAATCAACTTGTAAGTATGCTGAACTTAAATTTCTCATATCTGATTGACCCTTTGGGGATCATGTATGCATCATTGTACACTGCACCTACAGTTTATCATGTATGGAATCCAATCTGTTGCATTCTTGACCAACGGAATATTTCCAGTGATTCTTTCAGCTAACACATATGTCTATTTAGTCGCTAAACGTATTGTAGGGTAAAAGCAGTAGTTCACTTGTAAATTGCATTTCTCAGAGGGTTAAATAATAGACCGTCTTTTGTAACTGTAATTAAAACTCTACTCTTGTAGTTAATGGGAAAAAAGCATGTGGTGTGTCTGGTATCACATGTGTTGGCAACAGTGCAAGCTTCAGGGTGAAGTAATAGAGAAGAAAAGTTGGGAAAGTAGTTTGGTAGTGCAGATGCTGGATGCCTGAAGAGGTCTCATGGAAACCTGGGATAATATTAAAACCAATTTAATCCTTAAATAATTAATTTGTGATCTCTATATGTTGAGTTCTGTGGCATCCCATATTAATAAAACATGATTTTGACTATTCCACTGGAATTTTTCGATAATTTGAGAACCATGCCACTGCACTACTATGGTTCATTGAGGATCAAGAACTTCATACTGATTCAGGATCTCATCATTATGGAAGAATCCTATTGTAGTGGTATAGTGAATTTTTTTCTCTTGATTTTGGAGCTGGGAGGTTACGAAGGCTAGCAAGTATCAAATACTGGGAACAAAACTCAACACATGGAGATCACAAATTAATTATTTACAGATAAAATTGCTTTTATTATCAAACCAGATCTCCACAAGACTCCAGGCATCCAATTACTAAACCACTAAAGAATGTTCTTACCCTTTCTTCATTACGTCACCTCAAAGCATGCACTTTCTCCAATCCAGGTGATGCCAAATATGCTCTCTGATACAGGCCTGCTCTAGTGAGTTGGCATTTGAGTTACACGATTTTGAAGTCTATTAATTTAATTTGGGGCAGGTTAACTGTAAACAATGCATTCCCACAATTGGCATCTGTGGTTTCTGACTACGAGCTTAGCATTCAGTGCCAGGAGGAATAGAGTGATGAGTTGTGGAAACAAATAATCACCTATGATGGTCATCATACATATTTCGCATGTCACAGCCATTTCCCCTAGCTAGCTTAACCATCTTTTCACATACAAACTTCTCCAAGGTCACCTGCCTTCTCACCAGAACTGCATTATACAGGGTGAGTCTAAATTGTTTTTACAAAATAAGAGGGGTGATAGTACCCATCCAGACGAGCAATAATTACCATGGAACATAGGGTCGCATTCCACTCTGAGAGGAAGAAAAGAGTAAAGTCGAAACGCGTCGAGCATGAACAAGTCATCACCTCTGACGTCGTTTTGTACCTTCTTGAATGCCACATATCCCGCACGATGGATCGGACGGGGCGAACCTGTGGCTTGGCCTCCTCGCTCACCGGACCTCAACCCACTGGACTTTTTCTTCTGGGGCACATGAAATCTTTAGTGTACCAGACACCTATGGACTCGGCTGAAGATCTCGTAGCAAGAATCAGTGTTGCCGCAGACAAAATTAACACAACACCAGGAATCTTCAAGAGGGTGCGCCAGTCATTCCTTTGCTGGTGTGAACTGTGCAATGACACGCATGGCCGCCACTTTGAGCACTTGCTGTGAGTTTTTCTCTGATCAATAAATCAGATTGTGCAACTTTTGGTATCGTTCATTCGCTTTCCCAACACTGTTGTAAGTTCATGTTGAAATTCTAATTTTACTCTTTTCTGCCTCTCAGAGTGGAATGCGACCCTATGTTCCATGGTAATTATTGCTTGTCTGGATGGGTACTATAACCCCTCTTATTTTATAAAAACAATTTAGACTCACCCTGTATATGCTCTTTTAGCATGACATGTAAAAGACAATGACACTTCATCAACCAAAAAGTACTTCATAGTTGAGATGGGTTACACTGCTACTATCTCTAATATACTATTGAATTTTAAGTTAATTTTATAGTGTTGGCTAAGTTCACAATACTCCCCTTCCAGAATTTAGCAGTGGCTGAATTCGATATGTGCTGTCAATAGTTGATAGATTGCCAATTGTGTTAGAGCTGAATTGAAATCGCCTGTACTGTATGCATGATCATACAATGGATGATTGCAACCTTGAATTGTCCTGTGTTGCCTTTAATAGCCAAGTGTGATGTATGAAGAGAAGACTGAGGGACAACAGAGTGAAGTCATAATAGCAATAGAAGTGTCTTATCACTGGGTTTCATACAGTTGTTGGAAGTCATTGGCAATTTAACTGTTCATAGTCCATCCAAGTGCTTGCCGATTTTTTTGTCACCTGGTATTTGTCAGAAACACCATCAGGCTCATTTATGAAAGAGTGTGTGTTCATTATCATGGTCTGGATTACCAATTTAGTATGACAAGTGCAAGATAATATGAATTGGTCTTCCAAAAAGTACATCATAGTGGAGACATCACACTGCTACATATATTATTGTATTGTAAATTAATTTTGTATTGGTGACTAGGTTCACCATACTTTTGAGTTCACTGTCTCACTTTCATACATTATTCAGTGCAAAAGACAATGGCAAAATGTTGTTTAAACTGCTGTTTTTAGTTAAGTAATTTATAAAAGTGTTACAAGCATAAATTTTACTGTAATAATTCTAAACTTACACAATTATTTGAGTAAGGCATTTGTTTTGGTATTGGAAGGTGTTTGAAGTATATTTTGTTGTCTTACCATCATTTCAAATTTTACGTTGATATGAGTTAATTGGTTTAATTTTTTTGCAGAAAGACCTACATCAGAGGAGCACACGCTTGTTCTCAATTACATTAATTCATTACTCCCCATTCCAGAGAATATAAGTCACATTTATGCAGACATTAATTCATTGCCAATATTAAAATGCAATTCAAGCTACCTGGCTGTGATAAATGCCTGTTCAGAAGAAAAGGTACAGAATTTGTATTTGTTACTCTAATATGCTAAATTTTATGCATGCTAGTATTGTTAAGAATTTATGGAATTATCCTGGTATTAAATTTAAAAATTATTTTTTCGTGATGAAATGTTTAAAGAAATTAAGGATCAAAAAACATTTTGATAAAAAAATTGAACTTACGTTTTTCTTAATTGATAACATAACCACAAGAACTTTGCAAAAGTCACAGTTTTAATTATTCAATTGATTGAGTACTCATTTTTATATTTAACTTAATTTCTGGGTTTTTTCATATTCTTTGCATTATAAATAGGTTGATTATAAAGTGTTAGCTGGAAATAATAAAATAATTTGGCAAACTCAAATTCTCATTCTTTTGTAAAATAATAGTTTTATTAAACCATCTGGCCATTGTTACATTTTTAATTGGTTAATTAGGAAAGAATTAAAATAATCGCATATTTTAACTAAAGTGCACCTTCATAAGTATTAGCACTTCATAACTAACAATGCTAGTGCTGCAAGTAGTCTTACACACTGCTCACTCAACACCAATATGAGGGTTCATTGTGCTGCAGTTTTGATTTCTTTGTGTCAAATGTGAGGGACAAAATTTATAAGAATCTGAAAGATGTGGAAACAATCCTAGTACAAAGGGCAGTCACAAAAGTTTGCTGGTTTGATTTCTGCCAGGTTCATTTTCTCTCTGGGTGAATTTCTCTTTCCTATGTCAGCAAAACTTTCCTTGTGTGTGTATGTCCATTACTTGATGTTGTCTGTCTTATGTTTGGCCCAGCTTGGCCAAATATGACCCTTGTGCTATGAAAATTCGAAAACCAACCACTAAAGTTCACGAAGTTGGCATCTTATCAGCAGTGCTAGCCTATAAAGATGAACTGTTATTCCAATAGCAGTTTGAATAGCAACCCTCTTACAAAGTAACAGTTATCAACTGAAAAAAAGGAAATATTAATCAACTAATTAATTAAAGATCAATATTAAAAAGTAACTTGAAATAATCAAACATTTTACAAAAATTAATAGTTTTAAAAATGTGAAAATTTCATTTCAATTTGGTAAATATAAAAATTGAAAATACTGATAACTTAAGCAATTACTAATTGTTTAAATTAAATGTTAATGTCACTTTCTAAAAGTTAAATTTATTTACTAACTGTTAACATTTATTTAAAATTCCTTTTTCTCATTTCTTAATTACATTAAGAATAATGTTCTTAATTGCTTTTATGATTTGTATAATAGTTATTCTGATCATTCTGATATTTTTTATAATTCATGTTGAAAAGAATATTTTTGAATGTTTTGTAAAAGTGCTATATGAGTCTTTCTGTTAATCAGTGATACTTTAACTGGGTTCTGTCTGTAGAATCACTGAATAAATAAACATAGCATTTGATATTAGCAATTTCTGCTCTGTTACTGTTATTGTAAATTAACAATAACAAAAAGGTTTATCATTTTCCCCCATAGACTGTAAAATGGACGAAAGCAACGATAGGAATGACTTTGAGTCATCTAACATTTGGCTCAAAACAAGATTCCCAACAGAATATTGTAGAAGATTCGAACATGATTCCCAAAGTGGGAGATAGCATTATGAAAGAAAATATATTAGAAGATAGCAACATAAAAGATAATATGTAAGTTAAAAAATTAATATTGACTACTAAATGTCTAAAATTAGATTAGTGATTTATTTTAATACTCAACAAATTTTTGATAACCCAAACACTTTTCAATCATACACACTGGCCAATGAATTAGAAACCTGTGATCAGTATTTTATTGGGTCTCTTTATGCACTGATAACAGCATGTATACGTTTAGGAATAGATTCTACAAGGTTCTGAAGGACATTTAAGTCCAGAGATTACCATGCATTGGATACACAGATCTTAAGATCCTGTAAAATGGATGACGGAAGAGATTGCTGTTGGATTCTCCTTTCCAACATGTCCCAAACGTTCTCTATAGGGCTAAGATCCGCTTTTTATTGCGGCCAAGAAAGACGTTGGAAGTCAAATTGATGTTCCGTGAACCACTCTTGAATGTGTTGCATGAGCAATATATAATTGTATTATCGTCCTTGAAAGATTCGTCACCTTCAGAGTGATGTTGCATTTGATCTGCCAGGATGTTCAAGTATTGCATGGCTGACTGTCTACCTTCCAGAAACACCAGGGGACTAGTTCCAAACTAGCAGAACATGCTCCACACCATGATACTCTCACTAGACCCTTGAACTGTGTGAACAAGGCAAGATGGGTTCATGGCTTCATGGGGTTCTCGCCAAATTCTGCACCTTCTGTCGGTGCAAAACAAGGTATAGCATAATTTGTCTGACCACATCACCTTTTTCCAATCCTCAAATGTCCAGTTCCATCTTTCTCGACACCACTGTAAGCGAGTTCTCACATTCCTCACAGAAATGAGAGGTTTCTTCTCTGGCATGTAACTGGCTATACCGATTCTCTGCACATTCTTCGTACCGAGATCAGTTGGAACAAACTTTCGTTAAAGGTTTCTGTCAAATGCAACACAGTGGAGTCTCTTTTCTACTGTACAATCCGTCTGAGACGCCGCCAATCGTGGTCTTGATTAAATGTTTTGGACTCACAGTTACTTCTTTTGGGACAAGGACTCTATTCTGTTTTCCACTTTTAAACACCTCCGAAAGCACGGCTTTCAATGACCCAGTGAGTTCTGTCTTGGATATCGTGGCTCTTGCTAAACAGGCCCCAACAATAAGTCTTTGTCTTTTTTCGAACAATGAAAAGTCTCATTTCTCCATTCTGCTTCGTGTCACCCATGTCAGATGAATTTTTCATAACCATTCCTGCAATCAACATTTGCATAAATATTTACAGGATTATAATTCATTGGCCAGTTGTGTGTATATAATTACTTGTTATTATCATTAAGGTGAAAGGAGTATTAAATGTATAACAATTAAAAATGAATACACAATAAATGTTTTAATAAGTAAGATAATTAATTTTAAAAGAATAAAATTTTTAATAATGAATAAAATTTTTAATGTTTTAAATTAGTATACGAGTACATACAATTGCATTATAGTATTTGTACTTTGCTGTTTGTATTATTGTGCAATACTATTATGTATTACTCAAGGCATTGTTATATGTATATATTGTAAAGTAAGTCTTCCATAAGCATACTGGGAGGTAAATCAGAGAAAGACTCCATATACTTAGTAGTGACTATTTTGTTGCTTTATTTTATTTTGCTGTAATTATATAATTCTTTGCATTCTCCCTGTGTACAGTACTTATATGCTAGTGAATAGGTATTCCAAGTACAAGGCGTTTTATATGTAAGAGCACCATTTTTTTAATAACTTTTAAACATTTTATCATTTTTCCAAATTGTTTATCAATTAATGCTAATTTATGGAATATTACATTAGTTAAATGACCACCACTGCAGATATGGGTTCTTTCAACCACACTTCTACCATCATTACATTTGAGCACATTTGTGAGGGATTTGCTCAATCTCTACACAAATGTTTTGCTCAAGCTATTGAATTGTCTGCTTGTTAGCATAAAATCATTCCTTTGAGTAGCTTCATAGAAAAAAATCGGGAACAATAGGGCCAGTTGACATCACCAAATTTTGACATTATTCAGCCAGGAAATGCATCCTGTAGTATTCACATGGTTGCACAAGTGTTACTTCGTCTTGTTGAAACCACATGTGCTGTTGTGCCACCTTTTATTGATCAATTTCAGACAGCAAGAAATTTGATGGTATCATTCGCAATTGACGGTAACAGCATTTTCATTAGCATCCTCAAAAAAGTAGTCCAATAATGGCTCCACTCCTAATTGCACACCAAACAATTGCTCTAGGAATGAAGAGGTCTTTCATGGATTAACCCTGTAATTTCTTATTCCAATTATAGCTGTTCTGTTTATTTATGTATTCACTGATGTTGAAATGATATGGAAGAAATTGAACAAATCATGAGGTTGAAAGGGCCTGTAAACAGAAGTGCATGTTATTTGATCTATGTCATGTTTCTTATAGTCCCAATTAACTGAGTAAACAATGTGCAAAAAATAACAAAGTTTTTTCAAGTCATTCCCAAACAAAATTGTGCCTTTACATGAAAAACACTACTGTACTGCTTAAATAAGGTTTTGGTAGTAGTAGCTATGGATTGTGCATTAGGTAGCCCTGAACACCAATATCTATAGGGGCTGAATTATATTTTGTAAGTGTTTTTTTTAAACAATTCTAAGCACAGCTTTATCCTTTTAACAGAAATATTTTCCAGTACAATGCATGTGAAATGAATGTATATACTTCTTTAGGATTTGAAGTTTAAAGGTCAATTCTTTTTGTATACTCCCTGTGGCAGAAAAGACAAAGCATTAAAATTCTCTTCTCACAAAGCACGAAACAGGAGCGCTATTTTTTATTTCATCCTGGAAATCCATTGACAAAGCTCTTCCTTTTTTAGTTTTTATAAACAGACAGAATTAGTTGATTAATAAAAAATTGATGTTAGAAATATTAATTTAATGTATTAAGGAAATTAATACGATATGAATTGGTATATTTCATCACAATTATCTTTAATTTAAGTGTGTAGATTTCGTTTTGGACAAACTGCATCTGCATCATTTTCCTCAAGTCCCAAAAAAAATCTAGCCTTGACTCTGGATCTTAAATAATCAACATTGCTGTATGGGGAAAGTACAATTTTAAATTGTGGAATGAATTATGTATGCAATACACTTACCATACACAATATTAGTAAAATTATTTTTTATAGTATTGGTAAAACTAATTGCATGCATGCTGGAAATGGCATACGAAAAGCATTTCTTGACAATACAAGTTTATATGCTGGTTTGAGCTTAATTTTATATGCATTATTACTTCAAAATTTAATTACTTCATTTTGTCTTTTCTGATTATAAACAGCAATTTCATGAGAAATTGTGAACATTAAATGTTAGTCAGAAAAAGAAACTAGCCTTTGTGATGCCATACAGAAGTAATTCATCAGTTAAAAACAATAAGATATTTTGACAAGGAGAAATCTAATTAGTTATACGTGTAATGCTCTGGTTATTTTATATATTGCTCTGGTAAACAATTTAATCAGTTCAATTTCCAAAACAATAAATAATCAATTTTAAATAAATAATTCCACTGGGTTTGTTTATTACTGGGTTTACATATTTTAATGAAGGAAAATTCTAGCTTTTTGTTTCCTATTTTGCATACAAACTCAAAATTAATCAGAAGATATGTAAAAACATAGAGGGGATTGTTGTAGTTCATTGGGTTTGTCTACTGTGCTAGCAACCTGCAAGTTGTAGCTGGTGCTTGTTCGATACCTTCCTGGGTGATTTCTCTTCTGTGTTTGTAAAACTTTGTGTGTATAGTATGTCTATTTATTGGGTCGGTGTGAACAAAATGTCCAATGAGAAATAGCATTGGGAATGACCCCATACAGCTAAAAGTAATTACCTACAAGCTTCCGGCATCTTACGTCACAGAGCTACTATAAATAGCTATCATGTGTGTGAAGTACAAGTTCCAGATTTAATTTGCTTGGGTGTAAGATACTTCCAAATTCGATATGGAAAACTCAGATTTGAGAGTCATCTTCCTTTACGAATTTAAACTGAGATATTCTGCTGCAATTGCTGCTCGAAACATTAACACAGCATTCAGGGAGAATACAGCCAATGAACGAACCATTCGGCGATGGTTTGCGAAGTGGAGATATGGACTTGAAAAATGAATCATGTGGTCACCGAGAAGTTTTAGTTTCTGACTATGTTCTGTTAAGTGTGGTTGAAGCTGAACTGTGGAAAACATGTCGTGAAATAGCGGCCGAGCTAGGTGTCCACCACACTACAATTGTTCGCCGTCTGGCTGCACTGGGTGAGGTCCAAAAGATGGATTCTTGGGTGTCTCATGAATTAACAATTGCCAACAAGATGAGACGTTTGGAAATTGCATTGCTCCTTTCCAGGAATGAAAGAACCTCTACTGCAGCTAATTGTTACCTGCGACGAGAAATGAGTCCTTTATGACAATCGGAAACGACTTGTACAATGGTTGAGCAAAGCACAGCCTCCTGGACGCCATCCCAAGTCTCACCCTTACATCCCAGGAAGTTTATGCTTCTTGTATGATGATCTACAGCTGGAATAATTCATCGCAGTTTCCTACCAAGTGGCCAAACCATCACTTCAGAATGATATTGTGATGAATTGTGACGAATTGTGACTGATGCACCGGAAATTAATGGAGAAACAATCGGCTTTGATAAACAGGTATGGCGTTCTCTTGCAAGATAACACCTGTCCTCATGTCGCACAAGGGACTATGCAGACACTACGTGAGTTGGACTATGAAGCGATGCCTCATCCCCCTATTCCCCTGACTTGTCACCTACAGATTTTCATCTGTTTCATCACCTGGATCGCTTTCTGTCTGACAAACTGTTCACCCAAGATATGGAGGTTCACTGTGCAGTTGATGACTTCTTCGCATCTCAGCCACAAGACTTTTTTGTTCTGGGATCATGGCCTTGTCAGACAAGTGGCAATTCAGAGGGAGATTATTTCTAGTTGGTCAGTTACTGTATTTTTCAGTTATCGCCATTGAAGTGTGATGGTCATTTTCCAGACATTTAATTCGCACCGACCCAATACTTGATGTTTGGTGCGACTTGGCCAAATATGGTCCTTGTGCTGTAAAACGCAACCAATTTAAAAGCAGCAATATGACAAAGGGATATTGTAATTAGATTTAATATTCATTGATATTACTAAAAAACATTTTCAATTTTAAAAATCTATTTTGTTAATTTACTTTTGATATGGTTTGAATAGATATTTTATATTGCACTCAGATTTTTAACAGTTTTCTTTATACATCACAAACAGAAATTGATGAGTTTAGATGTGTGTGCTTTGAAAATAATATAATGTTTATTATAAGTTATACAATAGTCAAAAATTTCATTTTTCTGGTATTTTATAATTAATTCTTTTCTTTTGGTTTATTTTAGAGACAAGGATCAAATTCTATCCACAAAATTAAATAATCTTGCAGATGAGTTGCCAGTTAATGGTATGTGTGCACTTTGCTCAAAAATGAAATTATATTTCTCTGTTAAGGGAACACAGTACCTGAAAAATGACTAGAAATATTGAATTTTATATTAACTTTAATAAATTTTAGAGCTTTGAAGAATGTGTACAAAATTTCATAGCTGTAGCTGCATTATTTAGCAAGTTTTAACATTTTTTCATTGAATTACAGGAGTGAAAAACCGAATAACTTTCTAACTATAATGTTCTTTTTCTTGGTCTGTTTTTCATGACTACACTGTATTTAATATGCTAACGCTTTTTGTTATTAAATATAGATTTGAAACTTTTAAAATTGGTTTTATGTTGTATTCGATAACTTTGTGCATGAAATAAAGTTCTAGAAAAATAGTTAAGTTTAAAAATTGATAAAATAAATTGACTTTTTTGCTGTTTTTCATTTTGTCTGTTATAAAAAAATATTTATAAAATGTAAATAGCAGTAGTACATGTGCAAACCCATGCACGAAAGTGTGGGAAACACTTCAAGAAAAATTTAAAAAATTTTTCTTTTAATTCACTGGAGTATGGATTTAAAAATATTGGGATATTTTTTAAAATTTGAATTTTTTAATTATTGTTTATAAAATGATTTTTTTTTCTTATTTATAATGTTTATTTCATATGTATCGGAATAAGTTACACTAAAACATTTTGTTGTAAATGTAAAATAATAATTATTCAAAGAAGTAAATAAGGTTAAATGCAATTACAATTTTATTGAAATTCTTTTACTGGATATTACATGTTTAAAATATTTTCTTTTCAAACACTATTTGCTAGATTTAAGTTAGAACTTTTCTGTTAAACTGGGATTTGACATTTTCTATTATTTGTAGGCTCATATAAATTAGATGTCATAATAAGTCAAAATGTGCTGAAGGAATTATCTGTTAGGTAAGAAATCTATTTTTGTTGATCAAAACATAATCCTTTACATTTGTTTTAGTTTACTCTATTTTTATGTACTTGTGAATTATAATTTAAAATTTTATAATTACTGTCTTAAATTTTGAGAATAAATTTTTAATACTGAAAGCCTTATACAGCTACTTAATTATTTTGATCATTTGAGTAATGTGTAGAAATTGCACTAAGAATTCTGCTTTAGTTAAGTCTTATGTAATATAGGCTTCTATCTTTTATTATATTTATAGCGGTAAGTTCAACTAATAGATTTACATTATGCTTCATTTGACATTGAGTAAACTTGAGATTTTCATTTATAAATCTGTACCTTGGTAGAAAAAAGGCAAGTTCGCTGATTTTTAGTTTTGTTCACCAATCACTTCAAGGAAATGAAAATTATAGAAAATTAATGGTGGTATACTGAAAGAATAAAAAATTTGGAAAATGTTTTTTGTACACTATATCCAAAATTTTAAATAAAATATGTATAAATCAGCTGTTACCCAAAACGTGGAAAAATGAACATTGGTCCTTTTTCTACCTAAGTTTAGAATTAAACTAAAATTTGAAACTTTAAATCTTTATTCCTATGAAATATTGCTTGGAATCTACTTGACTATAAGTTCTAACTGTATATTGTTATAATAGCAAAGACCTCGAGTTTGCTGGGTCATTGTACCGTCTGTTCCTGTGGCACTTTGCACACACAACTATTGTCACAACCCAAGTGGAAGAGGAATTAAACGTGAAAGAGTGGTGTGACATTATTGATGCAGAAGTTTTAAAAGGCAAAATTGATGCTGTCTTAGGCCCAGTTATATGGAGAGGTTCCATTCAATTCAAGAATCCTGATGTAAGATTTTGTGTTTCAATGAGAAGTTCTTATATATTTTTAAAGATAGAATGTATTTGTTTTTTAAATAACAAAGATTTTTAATTTTCAAAGATTTATAAAATGAAATACCATTAAGTTTCACTGTTGAATGTTACCATTACCTCTAATATTTAGTAATCTATCCCATTCTATGACATCATTTTTAGCAGCAAAACTGTAAGATGAGGAATAAATGCTCTGCATAGCATGAAACTTGTTTTTACCAATCTAGCAACCTTGATAAGACCATATACTTTTAAATTCGGAATAGGAAGAATGTATTGGTATACGAGGGATTTTAGTGTAAAACAAACAAACCAGACAGTTTGTGAAGAATTACTTCTGCTGTCCAAATGCTATCGATATCATGATACTTATCGAGATTACCTTTCAATATAGTTCATTTATGTCTTGGCAACATTTAAAGTTTAATCTAATTGGTGTGGACCAGTCAATTATCATATATCAATTTGGAATTTTTATCGCCGAAGTGCTGAAGTCATTCAAAAATTAAGCCAGGTCACATTAAGAATACTTCCAGGAAACACTACCTATGCTTATATTTAGCTTGACAGAAAATGCCTCGCATTTACACATATTTGTATAGGCTTAATTTGTGACAGTTTATAACATAATGCACTGATATCGAAAAATCACAAATCATTGCTGCATTTGTTTTCTTCTAATTGCAATAGAAAGACTAGTATCAACATTTATCTTATGGGTAATATTAAATTGTTTCCTTTAGACTAGAGTACCTCAGAAACAAGAAAGCATGCATACTTTTCTGAGCTGTATTTCTCTTAAAATGGTACTTTCTTGCAATGATGGCATTACACTTCTTGCTATTATGACAAATGAGAAATGCTTAGAAGTTAAATTATTTGACAAGAAATATAGAATTTCGGAAATAAATATTTTAACATTGTGACTTTAATTGGAAAGTATAAATTTGTGTATTGAATAGATTAACTTGTGATACCTCCATTCTTACTGCTTTCAATCCTTTGGTACAAAAATTGCATTCCTACCAAATTGTAATGTCTTATTTCTTGGTTTTGCTGTTTGGATTTTTTTATTGTTTACAATTATGGATTGTGTTGTTTTAAAATCCGAACTAATTTTAGAAAACCCAAAAATGAAATATATGAATGTGTAATATTCATCAACAATGCTAAATGTCTGAAGTTCATTTTATAGATATCGTACCCAGGATTTCAACTTAGATTAGATCCCTTTGAAAATGAAATTAAGTATGATGATACAGTATCTCTTATTTCTGACTTAGAGAAGATTCCATATGAGGTAAGCAGTCATAAAAGTATTCTAGAATGTTATTTATTTATTAAAACCTTTTGTGATTACTAATTTAAAATTTGTCATAAAGTTAAACTCGAAATCACATTTTTTATTTGTTAACTTCTTCCCACTTCAATTAATGTATCAAGGGAGTCGGATATTTCTTGTTTTGTATGTGGTGCATTACAGTAAAACATTTTGTCTTATTACTAATATTGTACATTTAGCTGAATATTTTTAACCAATAATCTTCAGTTCAGTCTGACGTATACATTTCCATGCACTTAAATATATAGTCAACCTTTTTTATATTCTAGTTTAGTTAGTAAATTCAAATAGCCATTCCTTTGCTAAACATCTGTTGAATATTATTTTTTTTATATCATAAAATTCTTTACAGTGATAAAACTTAAGTTTCTGACTAACATTTTTATGTTAACCATAACTTATTTTTAACAGATAACAGTTGTTACTATTTCATACATTTATTCCTATTCATATAAATACGAGTATATTTTCAGATTGAAAAAGCAATGTTTTAAAACATTCAAAAATAACTTGTACAACTTAAAAAACTTATTTACTTTGATAAAAGAAGCTCATGTGATAATTTATTGTTTATTTCTTTTATTGGATAGAATAAGTTTGCTTTGTAATTGTTTTCATATTTTGTAAGTTTTACTGTCCATTTTTTCAGTATCTCACTCTATCTGCAAATCTTCAGGTGATGGATGAATGCAGTTTCACATCTATACCCATTTATTTGATTTTACCAATAGCTTTCAGACTGTATCCTTTTCTTAATACAGAAGTATAAGTACGGCATATCTAAAATCTTGAACAGCCATTGATTGTTTCAACTTTTTGTTTGTAAAAAAATAAAATTAAACACTCGAAAATGTAACTGGAAATGAGTGCTGAATATTTGTAAATAAGCAGAATTTATGAAATGTAGCTAATTTACGTTTTCATCAAAATCAATTTCAAGCACTGCCTGAAAGTCCAACATTGAGACATACTTGCCAACTACTATGAAATTTCTAATTTCTGCAGTTGTCAACAGCTGACCACAGAATTGTGGACAACATAGACAAAACTACAATACATTTTGTTAAAATTTCTAATTCTAAAAAATCTAATTTCAGATAAAAGTGAGAAGAGATTGGTGTTTAATTTAGCCACTGTTGTTTTTACCAGTAATTATATTACAATATTAGTTGAAAACAAATTGAATAGGAGAAGTTTAATTTTGCTTGTTTTCAATGTTATGTTTATTCCATAAATAACCCTCAAAGTAAAAATAGAATCAAAATTTTTTCGTTGAGGGGTTATTTGGAAAATCTTTGAAATTAACCAAGACCCAGGTATGTGACATGATGTCATAACTTTTAAGTTATACATAGAGGGGAATGACAAATATTTGGAAGTAAGAAATACTGCCAAAATAAGTATCAACCAAGTTGGTCTCCAATAATCTGCTTTTTCTAGTCTGTTGGAAAACAAAACTCAAATCCTTATTGTCCCAGAATATCCCCAAATAAAAGTTTTTAATGACTAAATCAAGCCATGAGTAGCCATCTCAATATCTGTTTGTAAGGCAAAACAGCTGAATTGTACATTTCCCATTTAATGAGTAATTTGGAGGTCCTATAATTGATAAAAATAATAAGAGAAAGGACAAAAAAGAAAATATGAGCAAAAATAGGCTTACCATAAAAAAAATGCTGAATCACCTTTGCTATGAAATTGAAGTAGACGTTCAGAATCAGTTAAGGTGTGCTTTTTGCAATGTATTTTATTGGAAATGAGATTTAACACCAGTATGAGTAAACAAAATGCTGTTATGTATTTTTGGATAATTTTATATTATTTAGGTGTATGAAATCCATTTATGTGAATATGGATGCTATATTTATTTTAAATGGATTGAAATGTGAGTAATCACTACCATCAATAGATTTAAGCAATTAAGAAAGTTCAACACACATGCTATGTTAGTTTAAAATAAAATCTATATAAGGGCAATTCCATATGACTCATTACAATCAGACATTAATTCAATATTAAGTTTCATGTAAAAGAAGAATGGATCAAGATTACTAAACAAAAATTTATATATAAACTCATTTATATGTTCCTAAACCATCTGTGTCAAAATTTGGAACTTTAGCGTGAATTAAGTTCCCCAATGGCAACATTTCAGAGTGACTCATGTTACAAAAAGGACATCAGTTTTTTAAACTTTCAAAAATGACAGTTTTTCCATTCTAAGACTAGTTAATAGGAAAAAGAATTTGAATGCCTCACTGAGAGTACTTAATGTCAAACTTAAGAAAAATTAATTAATAAAATACTTTGATTTTTTTATGTGACTCATGTTACATACTATTGTGATTCACTTTACATTTGTGAATTCTGTTGAATTAATGCTTATTAATAACGTTTTTGAAATTTTAATCTCCTAAAATCAACTTTATATATCTATTTGAGAATAATTGCGTATTAATGAAAAGAATTGCAATTAAAAAAATTAAATAATTCCCTATAAACATATTTATGTGCATTAAAAATCCAAAGTAAATTATCATATTGATTCAAAATTGTTTTAACATTAAATAAAAAAAATGTATAGATCTATGAAAAACCCTGTTTAATATGCAGTTACGATATTTTTAATAGCGAACATATACTAAATACATTTCAAAGCATAAATTGTAAGGAATAATAATCAATGAAAAATTTTGGGGCCATAGCAATGACTTCAACTTCATTACGGCAATGGTGGTTAACTCAATACTATTGTAAAATTATATGATCTTATTGGATTCATTAGGATACACTGTCTGATCACTACATATTTTACTTCATATAAAAAGTTCAATTTTCAGCTGCGATTTTATTACAGCAAATGATATACATAATGATAATTTTGTCTACTACTTAAAGCTGATGATTTCGAATGATCACTAACTGAATTGAAACTTGCATTACAAATGCTATTAAACAATTCCTTCACCACAACTTCTTGATGACGTGGTGTGCTAGATAAACCATGTTTTGTTTGGGTCATAACTTTGCCAAAAGTGTTTGCATTTTTGTACAATTGAAGTGTTTCTTTTTTTTGAAGTTTCTTTGTTCCTTTAACCGTGATACTTTTGAAATTTATTTTTAACTATTTTCTTTTGATTTTAAATCCTTTTGTACAACTACTGGCATTTTCATTGATTTTCCTTTTCTGCACATCTACAATTATTTCATATTAAATCAGTGCTTTTCTTTATAATCGTCATAATTTCCTTTAATTTTTCTTTGCCTTTCTGCAACTGCTGTAGGTGCCATAGTATAATTTTTGTATTGTAAAAAGAAAAAGAACAAGCTTTAATAAAGCTATCACAAAAATCATTTGCACTTCAAGTTTTATTGAAAAATGAAAGGTAATACTTTATGTGCAACATTTAATCTAATGGCAGGTTATGTGACTCACATTTCAAAATTAAATGTGTTCTATCTTTTAATAAAAAAGCATGAATTAAAATAAAGTTTTTCAGTTATTCTTAGGACTTACTAAGCAAGAGGAAAAGTGAAAATTTTAATTTTAAACATAGAATTTTAAGAAAGAATTAAAAAACTAAGTTTTTGTGACACTTTAATTATATTAAGTATTTTTTCAAAGTCATTCCATAAATATTGTTATTGATGTCTGTTTACAAAATTAGATATAGTTTCCTCTTAAATAGCTCTTTCTATTGTGCATGAAAATTAAACAAAGTTGCACAATATTAGAAAAAATTGCCTTCAGACAGCCAAGTTCACAGTAAAAATCTTCTTACCTCTGGTTTTAGAACAGTTGACCATGTACTGATAAAATAAATGCATAAAGGTGTTGCCGAATTCAAGTATAAAAGCTTTAAACTCTAGAAAAGAACTAAAGAAAAGTTGAGTTAATTTTCTAAAAATTCTTTTTCACTTCCATGTCCCATGTTTGCCCATAAATAAAAATGGAGTGTTTGTACATTGAATATTTTTGACCCGTTTCAAGTTCTCTATCCATTTTGTGGCCTTCTGATGCAAAATCCGTCTCTTGCACATTTGGTGTCTGTCCATCTGTCTGTATGTGTGTGCCCATACTATGTCCAAATGGTTGAATATATTTTCATGAAACTTTGCATGCTATGACTACTTGTATTCATTTTGTGACTGAACTTCGTTGCATAAGTTTGTCTGTTGTCTTCCCATTTTATGTTTGATTTTGTTTGTGTTTGTACAATTATATCACATAAAATTTATTCAATATATTTTAATGCAATGTTCTATATTTGATACACCATTTAATGAATATATCATTTAAACTTTCATTGCTTACATATTTAGGCAAGTTTCATGTTAAAACATCTGAGTTACTATACCTAAATCAACCATAATTTGGTAGTTTTGGTGTAGCTGGAAGGTATATTGAGCATTGCAATTACTTGGAATTGTTTTACCAGTGCTGCTGAAAAATCAATTATTTTTCCAAAATCTATTTTTACCGAATTTAAATTATAATACTTTACTTATTTTGAGCCTTATTTTTTCTATACAAAATATAAAAAATTATGAATATTTGAGGCAGATGTTAAAAAGAATAAAACATCAATTTAATATACAGAACAAGAACTTTTTAAAGTAGGACTGGTACCTAATATGGCAACCTTGGTATTTTTTTAATCATTTGCTTTTTTAAATTTGTGTTCGTTATGTTCCAAGAATCTATTTTGTAATTTTGTAGTGAAAAAACAGATACATTCATCACTTTTCATTTGAAGTTTTTAAAAATCTGTTTTAAGATGTATTTCTGGATTTTCATTTTTCGTTCAATATCTTTATCAAGGTAAGTAATGGTATACGTTTTTAATCACTGATAATTTTGGAAAACGCTTTTCTTAAAAGACATACAAGGCATATGCATACTCTGAACTATTCTATGCATTCTGTGTAACTAGAGACTTCTTTCTTACTGAAAATTTAAATTATACAAAAATGTTAAATATGATATTTATTTACATTTGTGAAATTGTATTTTACAATTGTGTACCTTTATTCGATTACGGTAGTTGTTACATATGATGAATAGGAATTACAATTTATTAACGAAAACAGAAGTTAGTTAACCAATTCAACCTGAGTAATGCTGGATAATTTTGCTAGTGCTAAGTAAAATTCCTTATGAAAGACTTAGAAATTATTGAAAGGAAATGTTTTGAAAATGATTTTAATTGAGCTAAATTCTTATACTAGATTTCTATTTTCTGTTAACTATTTTCTTTTGGATGTCCTGATTCATGTCAACAGATCTAAGAAACATAATGTCGACAGCGACTAAAATGTGCTTTTTCTAATATTTTTCAACCTTGGTGACTAGGGTATCTTCAATCAAAATTGTCTCAAAAACTACCAAAATTATGTCGACTTTTCAAAAATTTTGATGACTTTTTAAATTCACCACAGGTCAACGAAAATTTGGTTCCTTTGTTGAACTACTAGTGGATGAAAAAAGTATTCTGATTTTTCTTTGGGGAAAATTTTCCAACTGACGGCAATTTCGAAGTTTTGCCTCCGAGCAACCATCGGAATCTGTTTCTAGATTTTCATAAAAACCTTAGGAAAATATTTAGTTTTATATTTTAAAATTTTAATTTCTTGTAATCTGTTTCATACTTAAATAGCGCATTTTGTGTTTTAGATGATTCATTTTGAATCTAATCAACTAAAATGGCTACTTAAATAGGGTTTAAGAGGAGACTTGTTACTATTTAAAAAAATTATACTACTAATGCACTAGTATCTTGGCTGTGGCAGCCCTGCATCCACCCTGTTTTTTAGTAGGTGAGTGAGGTTTTTGTGAAAGTCTTCTGTTCCCAATGCTGTCAATCCATATTTTATGGGTACTTAAGGTGTTCCTTATCTACTTGAGCCATTTTTAGGACAGATTTAGAATAATTTTCACTGTACAATTTCTTTCTACAGGGAAATCCATTTTTATAATTTCAATTTGCAGAGAAACCTGTGCAGCAAACAAGGTAGATAATGTGACAGTCACCAGCAGTTAAAACCCTGGTGGTCCAGTCTTTGTCCCTTGGTTGTAAAGTACATTCTATACTTGTATCTTTATTATCTATCTGAAAGCAGGAGATTTTTCTTGTTGATAAACAAAAAGTCTAAAATAATTTTCTGGTATTCCTGAATAAAATCAAATGGTTAGTGGCAGAAAATCTTTGCTAAATAGAAATTAACTTCATTGAATCGACAATGACTTTAAGGGATTTAATGGAGATTTTATTTTATGTTAAATGCATGAAATTTCAATGTTACATAAACATATTCACTAAATAGTTCTCATAGAAACTCAAATATAATAAAATCGTAAAATTGACTATAATGGTCTATAAAACTCCTGTCTTGATATATGGAGTTCTACAAATATTGTGAGTTATTTTGTATTACTACATGAATATTTGTATTTTAAGCAGTTTTTTCACCTTAATCATAAAAGATATATTTGTGAACTGAACCCCTTGAATGAAAGTTCTAAGAAGCTACTTGAATGTTTCAATCAAAACAATGGAGTGAGTATATTTTATTTAAATAACTGTTTTAATAATTCAATATATATATACCATTAATGTAATTTAGAGTTGTGATCTATTCCCCATTGTCTCACAAGCATCTTTAATTTGACATCAGTATACATTTCTAATTTTCTAGGCTGCTTTAATTGTTAGATTACGATATTCAATTCTGTGTGAGACACCAAAACCAGACAAGTCTCTCAGTACAAGTAAATGGCAAAAGATGATTTCATCTGCAAATATCAAGTGTGAGTACTTAAAATTTTTATTTTATTTTTCGTCTAGAAAATATTTCTAGTATGTCCCCAGGGGTAGATTAAAACATTTTGATGACTGACATTTTATAAATCGAAGGCCATTAATTTGCACTAATGTGCAAATTAATGATAAGTACTAGCTGTAAAGCCTGTAGATATACACAGTGTATTAAAAAAGTTCCAGGATTGATCACACACAGACCATATAACACAGGATATACTTACATTTGATATTAAGCTTCGACATAATTTCCTCCCAATTCAATACAACGCTTGTAACGAGTGAACAGGTCCGTAAACGCCTTTTGGAACGCCTCCACTCCAACACTATTGAGTTCCAATGTCACAGCCGCTTCAATCTCCTCTATCGACTCGTACTGCTGCCCCTTCATCTTCAATTTCAACTTGGGGAATAAAAAATAGTCCAGGGGGCTGGTGAATCCGGGGGTGATGCGCACAACCTGCCTTGCCAAAAATTGCTGCACAAGGATGGACTTGTGAGACTGCATTGTCATGTAAGAGGCACCAATTTCCACTGTGCAACAAATCGAGCCTCACACGCCGCATTTGTTTCAAAAGCCAATCCAAAACGTCTTTGTAGAATGCCTCAGTCACAGTGGAGCTTTGATGACGAAATTTTCGATGACTGATGCCCTGACTCAAAAAAGGTGATCAGCATCGTTTTCGTTTTTGAAACGCGAACAGTTTCGCAGTGATAGCGCCATCTGTACTTTTTTACGAGCGGGAGTCCTGGAACTTTTTGAATACACTGTAAGAATACAATAAGCTCTAGAAATCACTTGTTGCTAGTCAAGTGCTTATAATTATCCTCTAGATTAATTGTAATTTAGGAGTGTGCATTGAAACATATCTTTGATATACTTCATTGTGCCTGAATATTTATAACTCAGAATAGTAAGTCAATTACTAAATCTCATAATTCAAAATTATATCTCAGTCCTTGTGGTGCCCTCAGAGGCAAATCTCTTTTAGGTGTGTACGGGCTTCACAAACCTGAGGTACTCTAGTGATCTTTTCTGTTTCCATGGGGTTTACTGTCTTTAGTAAATATGAGGATTTGGCTCCTGGGATACCCAAGTAATCTTGTCCTGCTTTATCCCACTACTTTGTTCCTCAACCACTCTTTCCCCCTTTCATGACATTTTTTACTTGACGTTGTCTTGTGTTTGGCACAGCTTGGCCATAAAACTCCAAAACCCCAGTCAACCAACCTTACTGTCATTGGCCATTTAACTTTAACCATGATAGAGGATAAAAAGTGGTATATTAGGATTTGATTATTAATAATTAATGATATCAAATTCTTTTTACATACATATATTTAATCAACCATTTGTGCATTTTAAATGTAGTCAAAATAGCCTCGTGAAGTGTTCTCTATTTTGCATTTTGGTGATTTTCATCCTTGATTTGATCTTTGTGTTTCTGAATTTAATAAACTGATCATTGAATAACTCACTGAGAATGGTTGGTAGCTGCCAAATAGCTGAAAAGGTTAACTTAGTATAATGTTCAAATTTAAGCATCTCAAAACTGACATTGAACATTTTAAAAGTCTTTTATTTCATAATACTCCTCACTTTAACCCTCTTGAGTGCCATATTTCCGAGTATATTCCATATTTGTAGTATTGCTTCTACCCCTTAACACACATAATGATTAAATAACCACATCTATGGCTCAGTGGGTATGTCCACTGCGCTAGTAACCTTCGAGTTGTAGGTGGTGCAGGTTCGATTCCTTTCAGGTGCATTCCTCCCTGGGTGTATTTCTTCTGTGTCAGTAAAACTTTTATTGTGTGTGTCCATTACTTGATGTTGTATGTTTTGTGTCTGGCACAGCATGGCCAAATGTGGGCTTTACACCATAAAACCAACCAATAGTTGCATATTAGATAACTAAGCAACGATTTTTTTGCCAAATTGCAATAAAATTATCTTGTTTTCTAATTTACATTACAAAATGAATACACATTTCTATACATCTCTTATAGTTGCAATAACTTTTTAAAATCTTACTGATTTTTTTCAGGTCCAGATAATTGTTTTCCAGTCTTAGAAAAATATTTGACCTTTGCAATTACAACATCAGCAAAATCAGGGAATGTTGTTGCATACCCATTGAGAGATCCATCCCACTTAGATGCAAAATTTTACTTCAACATTCTCAAGTTGATGGAATCAAAGCCTTCACAACATTTTGAAGTAAATGAAACCTGTGAGAAGAATAATCTTTTGGCGTTGGAAGTTCCTTACCTCCCACAGCACTCATTTCAAGCATTGATTAATAAAATTAATCTTTTAGGACTGAGCTTGAAAGGAACATGTATGTATGAATGAGTAACTTACCATGCCTGCCAACTGTTCAGAAGTATTCTGGAAAAACATTTGTTTTTTCAGTCTTCTGGGTAATAAAATTTTTTCTGGACTTTTGAAAAATTTTCAAGTGACGCCAAGCTGTGGCACCTATGAAAAATAACAGTGGAATTTGTTTTGCTAGATTTTCATAAAAACCGTCTTTGGCATTAATTTTCAAGAAAAAACTGTAAATATACCTCTAAAACACAAGGAAAAGTTTGATTGCTCACTTTTTCAATCAAACTTTAAAATTTGGTGCCAAATAAATTTAAAATATCACCAATTTTGTTATACCTTGAATTCGAGATACTGCCAAACATATAGTACAGTGGAGGATTGCTTTTCCTGTTTTGAATTGCTTTCATAAAGCCCAATATGGAACAATTGTCACAAATTTAGCTCTGTTAATTCTTTTACTTTCAGAATTATTTTTAGATGTTTAATTTTCTAACAGTTGTGTGCATTGTTTATGTTATAAAATCATCCGGGGTTTTTTTTTTGGAAGTTGGCAGGTATGTTGCATGCTTTGTGTTATTCATTTCATGAACCATTAGAAACACAACATTTACTATTTTAATGTAATTTTATTTAATAATAGGTTACAAAAATAAACATTTAGCGATGGATGGTGGTTGTTGTCTAGTGTCTCTTTTGGAATCAATGACAAAGAGTTTCCCAGTCTGTTCTTTGGCCCTGGATAAAAATGAGCTTCATATTATTGAAGGTAAGTAGGAGATGAAAAATAGAAATTTAGGTATCAGTTAATACATTTGAAAAGCAGGGTCAGTTTCACAAATTATTTAATAAGGTTGGAAAGTGTCCTACAGCTCCATCTTTACATTTGACATACATTTACATAACATAGTATTGTGCTATCTTTAAATGATCGATATGTATTTCAAAAATGTACATGGCACATAAATCCACTTTTTTCGTTTATTGTCAAGTGGCAACAACAGGTATAAACAATATAAAATCAACCATTATGGAATTCATTTGCCAATTTTGTCGCTTGGCTTAAATATGCGATTTGAGCAGTGCAGTTGCATAATATTGCTAAAACTACATGGAAGAACTCAAAATGCTTCAGTCTGATTACAGATGGCAATGACAAATCTGAAAGTTAGAAAAGGAAATATAAGCTGAAACAGGTTTAGCACAAAAAATGCTGAATTGCCTATGATAAAAGGAAATGAGATGAAATTGAAGTTCAGAATTCAATTTTGTTAACAACTGAGGTGTGCTTTTTGCCATACATTTTATTGGAAATAAGTATTAACATCAGTAAAAGTATACAAAATGCTGTTATGTATTGGATAATTTTACTTCATTTAGAGTTATGTAATCTGTTTATGCGAATGTGAGTTTTGCACTTCAATTATCTATTAAGAAAGTTTACTGCAGATGCTATTAGTGGATTTACTAGTTAGTATTTATATAGATTATCTAGCAAATTAGAAAGAGCTTATCTTTCGTGCAGTGAGATGTTTATGCAGTTCTGTTTTTTAACATTCAGCTGGTTTCCGATCTCAACACTTCCTTGAGTTCAATAAATCTTGCTAGTTTTTATTTATGTATATATAAAACAGATAAACTTCCTTTAAAGTCACTCTGTTCTGTACTCCTATTTATGAACCGTGTCAAGAAACCTGCTTAGAGATTCAGATCCATCATATAAATTGAATTTGTCACAGATTCATGATGATTCATAGATCAGGGTTCTCAAAGGCTTTAAAAAGCCTTTACAAGACCTGATTTTTTTATTTTAGCTTTTAACCCTCTGACTGCCTACCCACCCGAGACGCTTTTGCAATCAGACAACCGCTAGCTGCCCATCCGGCCTTTGAAGTAATCAGCTTTTCTGTCCCTCTACCAGTGAGGAGGGTAATTGGTCATCCCCACTCTACAAAGGATTTTCAGAAGCAGACTGGTGGACTTTGTATCTGGAGCAGTTCTCTTGGTAGAACTAGGTTGTAACTCTTTGTCTTTTTGCTTTATGATTCAGAATATTTTTTGGATTTGCAGAGGAAATTGATCCTTCTGATTGGCCTGAGCGAGTACACCTGTTGCAGAAACAAATGCAGAGCGATAATGAAAAGAAATATGTTCTACCTAATGTTTTCCTGAAGTTTAGTCCTCAGCGTGCTCAAAATACTAGTAGGTTCTTAATTTGTTATTTTTTAACTTTATATCATATGTATCAAAGTATTTTAAAATAAATTGCTTACAATTCAGAAATATATACAATTTAAACTGTCAAAAATATTATTTTTTCTCTTAAGTATTATGAAATTGAGAAAGGTTAAATTTTTACCCATAGAAAATTTGTAAATGATTCCATTTTGCTTCAACGTATTCGAAAATAGAAGTTAAGATTAAAGTTTAGTGTTCCTGGTTTATGCTTGAATAAAATTTTCTATCAAATGGCTTCTGATCTAGTGAAATCAAAGTATTTTGTATATTCAAATCACATATGAACATCAAAATAGGATGATCAGATCACTTATAATCAGCAAATTTATGCATTTTACTGATAATATGCTTGCATTTTTTCAAATCTTCACATAATCTCAACATTATCACCCATTACAAAAACAAATGCACAACTTTAAGAAAAGTGCTATAAAAATAACTAAAGAATTTTGAAGTTTTCAAATATTATTTTATTATCATTGGCTAGATTGGCTGTAACTTGCATAACTTACTAATAATGCAGTGATGATTTCATATAAGTGCAAAGTTTATTTACATTCAGGCTACAAAAGTATTAAGTTGTTTTATAAGAATGTATGAAACTGATGGAATAATAGCTCGTTTGAAAGACTGAATGAAGCAAATCTTTGTAACAAAAACTCTTTAATATAAACAACAAATGTGATGAAGGGTGTCTGCTTATTGCTAAGAAAGCATATCCTCTGATGTCTTCCACAAAATTAACACCCACATGCTAACACAGCAGGTGGACTTAACAGGAAGTTTTATGTGATATGTGTATTTCATAAACTTGATTGTTTTTACTTTTATGTAAACCTTAGATTCCCAAATATCCCCTTTTCAGAGACAATATTTTTCAACTCCCCTCTGGAAAATTGTATCTCTTGATTGTATAATTTTAGAATTTCAGAAAGCTAGTTTGGAAATAAAATAACTTGAAACTAAAATTGTAAAGTTATGTATTAGAATGAAATATCAAAAAATAAATTGCACATAAACGCACCAGATTATTTACTACTATTATTATTAATTAATATCAAAAATAATCATTGATGAAAAGAATTAGCCCCTAATGTTGTGCTACCAATTTGTCTACATTAGGCTTTATTTTCATCAGCAGTATCCTTAAATCTCGATGGTCAACTATTTGCAGTCAGTTCCTCTGTTTAGTTAAGTGTTTGCTTAAAACATTTTTTACTTGCCCACTCTTGCTCCTCAACTCCTCCCAGGCCACTGTAGACCAGTTGGAAGAGTATCAGATTAGCAAACCAGAGGTTTGTGAGTTTGAAACTATCCAACCAGACTGTCATGTATGTGGGGGCTGGTACATATTAAATCTGTCAGGACCTCAAATGTTCTCGCATTGGCAGTTTGAAAGTTTGGAGAGTAGGATGCCAGCTCTGTTGCCTCATCATCTGACTGGTTAAAAATTATGAAGTGTTGTCCTCGAGATCTCCCTTCAAGATTGATCCCAGTCCATCACCAGTAGCCTGTTGTGTTGCTCAACTTCTTCCCCACCTTATTTCCGATGGAACCAGCATTGCCCCCAAAGATTCTTTCAGCTCTTTGGGAAACAGTGAAAGTTCAATTTAATTTAGATTACTAATTCCAAACCATTAAATCTAATTTACTGCTGCACTGCATTGAATTTTTCAGTTTAGACCTGATACATTTTTGCATATGTGTTTTAGCTGTACTAAAAATTGCACAGAATATGCATCTGGAACACTAAGGTTTTCCCAGTTTAAAATATATATATATATATATATGTTACCGTGAAAGACCGAAATTGGAGAATGTCGACTTTCACCGGTGAATGTCGACACATACCAAATACGTCAGTGAAAGATCGAATATTTCATTACATTCTTGTACATTCGGACCCTCACCGGTGTATGTCGACAATCACAGATAGGAGGTGGAGTTCGAAAAGAGAGGAGCCGAGGTTTTTTTTCCGATACCCTAATTTATACTGAATGGATACTGCAGTGAATCGTGATCTTTTTCTTGAAAAGTTAAATGCATTAATTGCAGGTAAATGAGAAGACAATTGTTTTTATTTTTCTCAAGAAAATACTCTAAAATACTTTCTGAAATGTTACGAACCTCGCAAAAACAATTTCCTCCTGCTCAAATTGGTGATACTGTACGAATACAAGTCCCTGATGTCGACCGTGGTCATACAGATAGCCGAAATGTGTTAGCGGTTGTTGTTGGAATAGAAGACTCCGACTTCTATAAACTGGCAAATAAAAATGGTACCCTCAAGCAGCTTTACACACGTAATCAGTTCGTAATTTGTAAAGAAAAGTTACTTTCCATAGATGAGATTTCTTTTCAAGAAATGTCGCTGAGAGAAGCAGCTGCAGCTAATTCGAGAAGCAGGGGGCAAGGCTATACACGCTGTCATTGCAAAAGGAAGTGTTCCACAAATAAATGCAGTTGTAAAAGCAAGGGACTCTTGTTCAATTCAAAGTGTCATAATAGTTTAAGTTGTTGCAATAAATAAGATTTGAATCACATAATTAAGTAAGTTTTTTATTACTATTATTTTCTTTTCTCATTTAGAATGTACTGTTTGTTTTAAGTTCTTGGTCACTCCTCTCAGAAAGAGAGGCGAAAAAGTTACGTCACCCTTGTGATGTTTTATCGCGACTGAAATATGGAGAAGAAAATATAAATCTCCGACATGTTCAACATTCACCATTAGTGCATGGTGAATGTCGACATTTGCCGGTGTAAGTCAGAAATAAGGGTATTTAGCAAATATTTCGGACATACACCAAGCGACTATGTGAATGTTGACATTCACCGGTGAAAGTCGACATTCTCCAGATTTTGGTCTTTCGCTGTAACATATATATATATATATGTACTGGGATATATATATATATATATATTTTAAACTGGGAAAAACTATATATATATATATATCCCAGTACATATATATACATAAAATGTAAACTGAACCGAGCTTAATTTTATCTTTGCAAATGAAATGGTGTTGCAAATTTTTGTTTTAAACTGTTATACTGATTTTAATATGCTGATATTTTGTAATTTTTAATAAAGGCCTTATTTTTTAAATCATTCTTGCTATAAAAGTATGTCTTGATGCTTTCTAAAATTTGAGACGTATATTTTCTGGTTTCATGAGAAATAAAAGGAAAATGTTTTTGCAGACTTCCATACATGCTTATACCCTAATTTTGTACTTTTTGTCATAATTTTAGTTTCATTTGCTTGTCAAGATGCTGAAAAATATTTTCTACCTACCGGAGAACCAAAAAATATGATAAATATGGAATCAATACCAGTTGTAAGTTAGAGGACTTTCTGTTTGCATTTATAATTCGCTCCTGATTATACTTATTCCTGATAATATATCATTTTTTGGAAGTTGATTGAGTTTTTTGCCACAAAATTCATCCATTCATTAATTTCTAAAAACTAAAAAAATTAAAAAAAAAAACAGCATTTTGAACTTAACTCATCTACTTAGATGTACTCAGCATTGCTATTAATTAAAAGTATATTATGGAATGAAGTTTGAAATATATTACTAGTACTCATTGGAAAATTAAATCATGGAATTTTCAGGTAATATAAATTTAACTGAACATTTCTAGAAAAATCCTGTTCTGTTGATCAAGTGTTATTTTCTTTACTTTCGTACTTTTCTTTCACTGACAGAAAGTTTTCAAATGACACCAGTTCCATAGTTTAGTGCAATTCCATGGCAAAAGCAAAATAAAATCATCGAAATCTGGTTGTCAGATTGTCTTAAACAACCTTCTTTGCCATGAAAGTGCACAAGAAAAAATTATTTATTTTACCGTATTTCATTAAAGTGCTGCCAAGTAGATTATGGCAAGTACGAATTGTAGATTAACATATGATATAAGCAATTAACTTGTCACTCCTTTACTGCTTTCTCAGCCCTGTTAAGTACAATTATTGCAAATTTGCTACTTTTTTTATTTTTTAAATATTTTTTTTAGTTTTCTTTTTTGACCAGAATTAAGTTTCTAAAATGCAACAGATTTTCTGTTGACAGAAGAACTGCCATGATAAATTTTCTGTAGGAGCTGGTAAAGCTAATATGAAGTCTTAAAAGTTTTTTATGTATTAGTATTGGATGTTAACTTTGTTTTTAAGAAGTAAAAATCTTCTGTTTTTTACACTAAAATTTCTTAGCACTAGAACAGACGGCATTCGCATTATCTCAAAATGTCTTGTCAGTGTAGTTTCAATGACAGTAAACAACAAATTGAATAGTTACAAAATCTAAATGGCATTACCACTATCTTTCATATGAGTTAACTATAAGCTTATTTTATGATATTTTCACAAGCTTATGATTGTTTATTCTACAAAAAGGTACAGTAAATCAATTGTCAAACTCATAAAATAAAAATAAGAGATCACTGTTACTGGATCACTCAAATGGCTGTTAACAGCATATCAAAACTATCTTGTATTTTAGAGGTCTTGTCTAATTACTTCCATTTTCCACCAAGGGACGGTTCCTCAAGGGGCCGATAAGGACCTCTTAAAACCATCACAACAGGAAGAAATCTTTCAAAGGAACAAGATGATAGATTTACGACAGGAGGTCAGTTGAACACTTCCTGTGTTAACCCCTGATCCCAAACAATCTGGAAAACCCAAACCCATAAGCTGTTACCATGGCCGTTACAATGTTCTTTGTAAATATAAGTATGGCCATTTGTATACTGCGTTAGCAAATGCTTCTATAACTCCACATAAACAGTAGAAAGGTTTAAGTTGGTTACCTTAAATTAAGCATTTTTCATCTCTTATTAACCAAATGTGAGAGGAAAACCTATTTTATATTTATTTTTAACAGGTGACCAACAATAAAAAACCAGTAAAGCAGGATTTTGCAAAGTTATGCCATTCAGAGTGGCCCAGAGCGTTGACATGCAAGTACGATGATATATAGTAAGTACCGATAAATCATGTCTTGGTTATTTCCTTAAATTATTTTCCTTTCTCATTATACTAAATGTTGATTTTATTTTCCAGTTATAATTGTGATAAGCAAGCTGAAGATAGAGAATCTGTTGGTAATGAGATGGTACGTTTCTACGTTCAGCACGAAACAGCCTGCACTTGCAACAGCCAACAACTCAAAACGGATCCTTCCATTGTCATCAGGACTAAATCCAAACCAGCCAATCTAAAATATAGGAGTCCAGCTACACCAAGGTCCTTTTCAAGATTGAAACAAAGGCTTGCAAAGATGAATAATCAGGTGGACACAAGTTTATCTCAATCAAACATCACATTAGGGTCTTCATCTAGGCTGAAAAGGAGCACTTCTAGTACTTCAAGTGTAGAGACTATGATTAAAGTTCTTAAGGGTGATAGAAAACTGTATGTTAAGAGAAATGCCTTGCCTGTAAGGTGTAGTCCAAGGAAGAAAAATCCTGTGAAGTATTCTCAATCTAATACCAGGTAATGTAACACCATTTTTAATACCTTGTTTTGTTACTCAAATAAACTTCTCAAAAACATTTGTTTTGCATTCAATTTGTTGGATATTTCAAAACTTCCTATACAAACTGTAAGGGGTAGGGAATGTAAAATTAAACTGTATTCATATAGGGATATATCTGCAAGGGGCTTACCAAAATATTTTTGGGGATAGATTAGCCATCATGGATTTGTTGCTTGGCAACCATGATCACCTTATTTATTTGGCAACGATTTCTACCTCTGGACACCTCAAAGGCATTATGCATGAGACCCCATTGATTCCGAAGCTGACTACATCAAGATTCGCTGTCGGGGTTGCAAGCGCCTGTGAAATTCCAAGAATATTTGAATGTGTGCAGCAGTCTAAGTGTTTTTTGAAAGGCGTGGATTACTGTTGGTAGTTGTAATTTTGAGCTGCTATAGTGGAAATTGTATGTGTACAACTGCTGTGTCTTATATGTGCTGCCTTTCATTTCTGCATCTTGATGTGTTCTCTGGTACATTCAGGTAGCATTTGCAGACATGCATCCGTATGTGAGTGGGTTTTAATTTTGTGTTTCCTATCTCCCCTTAAAACTTTTACTGGAAGCTTTAAAACACCATTTATTTATTATTAAGTACTGAATAAAGGCAAGAGTTTTAATTTTTAAATCCAAACATTTGGAAAATCTGGTTCTTATGATACCACAGTTTGAAAGTCTATTTTTATCAAAGAAAAATATCAGCTTGGCCAGTTCAAATAAAATAAAATTCCAATCCATCTGAACTACCAATATTTGTTTATAAGTAAAATTTTGCTTCAAGAATTTTCCAAAGCCTTCATTATGTGTTAAATGTTATTCTAGGTATTGAACTCATCAGTAGTGATTCAAAATTGCGAGGTGCGGGATTGATCCCAGGCCATCGCCAATAGTCCATTGTGTTGCTCCAGTGCAATCTAAATTCAACTGCTTACCTCTGTATTTTGTTTTTTATTTCTCTTTTTACAATTTTAGAAATTCTGGGGAGAACCAAAGAACCAGTAACTCACAACAGCTATCAGAAATATTGAAAAAGGTACTAATATTTTATTACTTTTGTCTGCTTTCCATACACTTGTGGAAATGCTAACTCTATTGTCAAACTAATGTAACTTTCTATACAGTCCAGAAAATTTACTGAATGGCAAGCGGCAGATCGGAAATATTCTGACATCTCACTTCTCAAAGTTTTTCAGATCTGCCTCACAAAATCCTACCAAACTGTACTTATGCATGACACTTGTAGGTTAAAACAAGTGGTTGATGTACTGACTGATTTAAAAAGACTATTGTCTGGGCATATGTGTGTGTAGTGGCTGTTTAAATTTAACCAAACCTTGAGCAGAAAATTCATTTTACCATTTCTGAAAACTCCACCACATTCTGTTGCATTGACAGATAATGGGAATTTCAGATCCAAAAACTTTTGAAAATTCTGTCAAAGATGGGCCTTTTTTGAAGCACCTTTTTTCTCCAGGGCTCTTGTAGGGTTAAACAATAGATGAATTATTTTTATTTATAGATAGCATTTTGCTCATTTTAATCTGCCATTGTTTATTTTTCAATGAGTTAGAAAAAGAAAGCTTTAAAATTCTGATTTTTAAATCTAGAACTTGCTTAAAAGGCACTCGTTTCAAACTGCTTTTTATTGAATATAAACCCACCATATCTTTGAATTTTTGTAAAATAAAATATTTTATAATTGTACCTAGTTAAATTAACCTTAACTAGACCCGAGCAAAAGACATTTTTGTGATGCAAATTGTACCATCTTTAAAAATGTTTTTAAAGATGCAATTTTCCATCCAACTTATTTATAATTAATAAAATTTGGATTTTGTTATATTTATTTTCCTGCTTGAGCCATGCACAATTTAGTTAAATTGCTTACAATACACCTTTTTAACTTTTAGAAACTTCGAGTTGCAGTTGCTTCAGCTTTGGAAAAGAATGGCATTGATTTAAATGATGCTTTTTTCCGACCCTGTGGAAAGAGACTTTTCACCATTTGTCAGGCTTTTGTGCAGGTATAATTTGAATAGCTGTTTCATGCAGTATTTTGTTCTTAATTGGCATATAAACTAATTTTACATTTTTAATTATTATTCTTTATATTAAAATTGATGTTTTCATAAATGAGTTTTGATTTCCCTTACATGATATCTGTACTTGGTAGCCAAAAGAGCCAATGTCCTTTTAGCAAGTTTCCAATTCTACCTGATTTAGTAATTATTATTTTTTAATTTTTAATACAGCATACAAAAATACTTTCTAATGTTTTTATTCTTTCATAATGTATTAATAGGAGGACATTGGCACTTTTTACTATAACTGATTACGTGAAGTGATTTGTGGACATAACTCCAAATCAGTGAATTTGGATATTGACCCTTTTTCTACCAATATACAGGTATACAGTAACCCCTTGATACATCCCAATTCTTGGGGGAAAGTATAAATTATAACGATAACTCCTACATTTTTTAATTGCATAAAATTAAAAGTTTAATATAAAATCTATGTTAAAACCTTTTTAAATAATTCTGAATTAGGTAGTTTTTTTAAAACAAATTCCTTATCTTTTCTGTGTTATTTACACATATTCTAAAGAACAAGGATGCCTGCAGGTGATTAAAATGCAACTTTTTGCTTCTATTTTTCAATCTTGAGCAAGTGTTTTTACAAAAAATTTCAAGAGCTCCCATTTTCAAATTTTTGGCAATTTATTGAAAATCCACTATAGTTTGACGAAAATTAAGTTCCCTATTTTTAACCAATAGCATTTTGATACATTAAAAAAATTTTAAATACAACAAAATATTTCAGAAAATATTTGCTCTTATAATGTAAAAAAGTTTTTAATTCTTTTCGATAATAACAATTTTGTTGTTATACGAATTAAGCAATGAACTAAATATTTTTAAATTTTTGCCAGACCAATTACTTGAGTGATCAGTGAATTTGGACATTGACCCTTTTTCTACCAATATACAGGTATACAGTAACCCCTTGATACATCCCAATTCTTGGGGGAAAGTATAAATTATAACGATAACTCCTACATTTTTTAATTGCATAAAATTAAAAGTTTAATATAAAATCTATGTTAAAACCTTTTTAAATAATTCTGAATTAGGTAGTTTTTTTAAAACAAATTCCTTATCTTTTCTGTGTTATTTACACATATTCTAAAGAACAAGGATGCCTGCAGGTGATTAAAATGCAACTTTTTGCTTCTATTTTTCAATCTTGAGCAAGTGTTTTTACAAAAAATTTCAAGAGCTCCCATTTTCAAATTTTTGGCAATTTATTGAAAATCCACTATAGTTTGACGAAAATTAAGTTCCCTATTTTTAACCAATAGCATTTTGATACATTAAAAAAATTTTAAATACAACAAAATATTTCAGAAAATATTTGCTCTTATAATGTAAAAAAGTTTTTAATTCTTTTCGATAATAACAATTTTGTTGTTATACGAATTAAGCAATGAACTAAATATTTTTAAATTTTTGCCAGACCAATTACTTGAGTGATCAGTGAATTTGGACATTGACCCTTTTTCTACCAATATACAGGTATACAGTAACCCCTTGATACATCCCAATTCTTGGGGGAAAGTATAAATTATAACGATAACTCCTACATTTTTTAATTGCATAAAATTAAAAGTTTAATATAAAATCTATGTTAAAACCTTTTTAAATAATTCTGAATTAGGTAGTTTTTTTAAAACAAATTCCTTATCTTTTCTGTGTTATTTACACATATTCTAAAGAACAAGGATGCCTGCAGGTGATTAAAATGCAACTTTTTGCTTCTATTTTTCAATCTTGAGCAAGTGTTTTTACAAAAAATTTCAAGAGCTCCCATTTTCAAATTTTTGGCAATTTATTGAAAATCCACTATAGTTTGACGAAAATTAAGTTCCCTATTTTTAACCAATAGCATTTTGATACATTAAAAAAATTTTAAATACAACAAAATATTTCAGAAAATATTTGCTCTTATAATGTAAAAAAGTTTTTAATTCTTTTCGATAATAACAATTTTGTTGTTATACGAATTAAGCAATGAACTAAATATTTTTAAATTTTTGCCAGACCAATTACTTGAGTGATCAGTGAATTTGGACATTGACCCTTTTTCTACCAATATACAGGTATACAGTAACCCCTTGATACATCCCAATTCTTGGGGGAAAGTATAAATTATAACGATAACTCCTACATTTTTTAATTGCATAAAATTAAAAGTTTAATATAAAATCTATGTTAAAACCTTTTTAAATAATTCTGAATTAGGTAGTTTTTTTAAAACAAATTCCTTATCTTTTCTGTGTTATTTACACATATTCTAAAGAACAAGGATGCCTGCAGGTGATTAAAATGCAACTTTTTGCTTCTATTTTTCAATCTTGAGCAAGTGTTTTTACAAAAAATTTCAAGAGCTCCCATTTTCAAATTTTTGGCAATTTATTGAAAATCCACTATAGTTTGACGAAAATTAAGTTCCCTATTTTTAACCAATAGCATTTTGATACATTAAAAAAATTTTAAATACAACAAAATATTTCAGAAAATATTTGCTCTTATAATGTAAAAAAGTTTTTAATTCTTTTCGATAATAACAATTTTGTTGTTATACGAATTAAGCAATGAACTAAATATTTTTAAATTTTTGCCAGACCAATTACTTGAGTGATCAGTGAATTTGGACATTGACCCTTTTTCTACCAATATACAGGTATACAGTAACCCCTTGATACATCCCAATTCTTGGGGGAAAGTATAAATTATAACGATAACTCCTACATTTTTTAATTGCATAAAATTAAAAGTTTAATATAAAATCTATGTTAAAACCTTTTTAAATAATTCTGAATTAGGTAGTTTTTTTAAAACAAATTCCTTATCTTTTCTGTGTTATTTACACATATTCTAAAGAACAAGGATGCCTGCAGGTGATTAAAATGCAACTTTTTGCTTCTATTTTTCAATCTTGAGCAAGTGTTTTTACAAAAAATTCAGATTAAGACTTAGGCCCTTATCTTTGAGGGAACATTGCACAATCTTCATGCTGATGTTTGAGAGACCAGTGTTGAATTCTGATTTTATTTGTGGCAGTGTTGCACTCCTATCATGTGAAACGATTCTTACCAATCAATGCTTTTCACCTTCAACCTGAGTCTTTACCACCACTCTGCTGTTGTTATAGGCTTTGTCAGATTTCTTGTAGTCACATTACACCGTTGAAATGGTAGTACATGAAAATCCAAACTTCTTTACCTCTGAAATGCTATGACCCATCTCACGAACTCCAACTAATTCAACGTTGTTGGAAATTGCTGAAATCATGATAGCTTGCCATTCTCACAGTAGAAACAACTCTAGATGCTTTCACAGATGTCTTGCTTTAATGCATGGGCAAATGTGATGTTGCTATGTATTTTGCATTGCCTCTTCTATACCAATTTTTCTGTCACTTCAGTGTAAATACCTCTATACCTGAGCTTTTGAATATCATTGTATTTGAATACAGGTGTAGCAGAGACCTGTAAACCTGGGTACATAGATTGAGGTTTGGATTAATAAATACATGTATCAATTAAGAATACCTTGAAATCGAAAGCTGTAATGTATAAGAATTTAAATTCCCAAGATTCAATTTATAATGCCAAATGATAAATTATTTCATTTTATCCAATACTAATAAATGACTGTTTGACCAACAATAGTAAAAAATATTTTATGGTAGTAAAATTTGGAGCCAAGATCAATTTGTGACACCAAATGAAAAACAATTCATATCTTTTCTTTAAAACTTGTTGAATTAGTCAACTGTTTCTTTTCCAATTATACTATAGTGATAAAAATCTAACGTTATGTCTTTGCTGTTACTTGATAATTCAGTATACATGAATCACTAGGATTTATAGCACAGGAAATATCAGAATATAGGTGACTTATGAAGTAGCATCAAATAACTTAACTTTGACATTTTATAAAAGTATTCATGACATTATGTTTGTATTTTATGTATGACAATACGTTAATAACAACAAACATTGGTTTGTTGCATTTTTCATATTGTAAATAACTCTTGATTCACAACCATACTGTTTATTTTGCAGTATGCACGGCGTTTTTACTGTTTAAGTCCTTACACCCAAGATTATATATGAGTTCTTTTACATTTGCATGAAATATAAAATTTTCAATTTCTATATAACTTATTTCTATGATAAGGTTCTATTTTAAGGTGTTTGTTAAATTAGATTTAATGATTGAAATTATATGAACTGTATTGTGTGTATAGGACATACCTCGCCAAAAAGGAAGCACAAGCCAACACATGCAGAAAATAGCTGATGCTCATGTAAAACAAGTAAGTTTTTATTAATTGCTAAAAGTTATTTTCTAGTGATGGCAACCTGTATTCATCAATTTTTATTGCAGATTAACTTTTCCTCATTTAACTATTGATTTTTTAATATTTTGTTGAAAGGTAGCAGATTTATAAAAAGAAATAGGTGTAAAGATTTAAAGTCGAAACTTTTACCTTTAAAATATTGGATGTATGTAAAATGAGTTTGTATTTTTATGTGGTGACAAAATGTTTTATTTGGGTGTATATAACTGGAATCAAAAGTGTTTTATATGATTAAATATAAAAATGTATTTTGCATTTACAGGTTATTGAGTTTGAAAGACAAAAAGAAACAGGATGCTGAGAAAAATCTTTGCTAAATGTATTGTACATATGTAATTATGAATTTTAATTTATGACTAATTATGAATAATAAATTCTTGATATTTTAGCAATAAAATATATTTTCTTGTGTCATGTTTTAAACTGTACTGCTATCATTTTCAAAATAAAAATTAAATTCACACATTTACATGAGACTTACAGATTGTGGAGGAAGACTTTTTTTATAGAGGATTAGGATATTGATGTCAATACTGAATGCTTGTTGAATCCATTATATATTTTGTGTTAACCCTCCAAGTGGTTTCAACAAGATATCTCGTTCACCAAAATCTGACCAATTTTGCTAATAATCAGATACCTTGTCTCATCAAAAATTCCGAATGATGAAGATATTGACATTTTTTATGATGACAAGATCAAGATTAGGCCAGTTTTTCTAATGACAAGATATCTCCATCAAGATGTGGTCAAGTTTGCTAATGATGAGATACCTCGTTGTGACAACCACCTGGAGGGTTTAAATATTTCTAAGAGAAATACTTTTGTTTTTATCTTACATCTAATGACTAAATAACTATTTATTGGTTGAAAGAACTCTAGGCAACTTTCAATTGCTCATAAAACTGGTTAGGTGCCATGTAAAGAAAACTGCAGGTTATCATGAAACTGGTTAAGAGCTATGCAAAGAAAACTAGGTTGCAGTATGGAATAATGCATAACAATCAGGTTCCTTATGAAGAACTTAATTTTAGATGATCCTCTTATATGTAGGCCCTTGAAGTCCTTTATTTTCAATCAGATGCTTTTATCTTCAGAGATATTTTTCTGGTATAAAGAAATTTGTTATATATATATTTATATTTATATATATATATATATATATATAAGATACCCATGATTCATTTGAATGTCATCTTTCTCCTTTTACGTAAATATCTACACATGATTTCTAGTGCCACCAATATTACTGATTTTCTACTGGTAGTTGGGTTGTTGAACCTGCATGCAACAAATGCAGCAGGGTTACCACTCTTAAACTACCACTCTTAGTGTTTAGCAAAGTTCTGTAAATGACATTTTAAAAAATAACTTCAACAAATACTCATTTTACAGATGAAAACTTTTTTTCTGAATATTAGCACCTGCAAACAATTTTCAAATGATATTCCCTAGCATAAATCCAACATACTATTAAGTGTTCATGAATAAAAATTCATAGTTTAGATATTATAGAATGAAGTTGAGCTTCCAAATAATTTGTATAAGACATAAATGAAATTGTAAGTAAACTACTATTTCCCTAGAGAAATACTTTAGTAACTTAAGGCAAAGTGCAATTTCAGCTTTTCAGCAAATACAATTGAAGAATTATCTAAATCATTACTTAAAGTTCTTAAGTAATGTTTGATTACTCAAATAGTAATTGTAATCATGACTTATAGAACAATTTTTCAAAGGTTCCTTAAATGTATTTACAGCATTTAGCTATTTGTTTTCCCTTATTTATGGTGCTAGAATATTGTCCTACTACTGTGGAATGCCCATAGTTTCCAATAGATAACCATGAAAAGTATTGATAAGTCTGGAAGTAATGTTAAAACTTGTGATTGCAAGAATTTCTTCGGCTTACAAGTGAACCACACAGTAGGTCAAAATTTTCAAGATATGCGGGTTTTTTTTTCTTTTCTAGACCAGAATGTGACAATCTTTTGACTGGTAAAATATCCATTTCTTTGTATGGAAGTTATTTCATCTTGAGAACCACAAGAGTAGAATTTTTCCCCTTTTTCTCAGAACTGTTTTTTGTCTTGTCTTTATTTCACTTGAAGGTGGATGATTTGTTCTTGTATAGAGTAAAAGTTTTCTGATTACTTTTCTGTTTATTGAATGAACTACTAGAAATTTAAAAATATGCCTATTCCTCAACACGAGCTACTTTTACTTGTATTTGCTTTTTCTATGTGATAATGTCAGCTTTGAATGGTATCTCGTCTGAAGATCTTCATGGTCTTTTTAAAAACAGCATATTGAATGATTTCGTCGTCAAAAAGTATTCCCTTTCTTTTCATTCAGACAGCAGTGGGAACTTGAAAAAACTATTTTACTTGTGTAATGCTTCCTTTAGTGAAAGCTGAAGTCAAAATAGAGCATATTCTGATCGAGTGACACTGAATTGAAGAACGAATACAAGTATAATCTGAATACAATTTCAATTAACGAAGAAACATTTGCATTGAATTATGTTTGACTAGCATTTGAACTTAGATATTTTAGAATATGGATTGTTATTAGTTTGTTCTGTGAACAAGGGGTTACCCTAAATGTAATTTACCGCCGTTTTGGATCTAATTGGCGTTGATCAATAGGCTATAGTTTTTCAATCCGGAATTTCTATTGGCGACATGTTGAAATCATTCAAAAAAGAAGCCCACTGACGTCATGTTCGGAATACAAGAAACATCGCAGAAATACTGCCACCACCGAAATTTAACTTGTCAGGAAATGCCTCATTAACAATTGATGCCAAAGGACGAAAAATCAAACTAGTTAACCAGAAGCATTCTCCGCTAATGATGCGGAAGTTTGTGAGTGGGGTAGCACACACACACACACCTCAGGTAATGTGCTCATATTCTGACGGTGGTTCAAATTTACGTGGTGTCCTCGGTTCTCTCCCTTCGGGATTCATCCCGGACCGTCGCAAAAGCCACAGTAGCCCAGTTGGTAGATCAACGGATTAGTAACTGGAAGGTTGCGAGTTCAAAACCTGGTCCAGCCAAAGACTCGTACACGGGCTGGTGCATGTTAAATCTGTCGTGGCATTGGCGTGGTGTGGAAGTTTGGAGAGGGGTGCCTGCTGAGGTGTTCTCATCTGACCGTGGTTCAAAATTTCGAACTTTCTGGGATCTGTTCGGGATTGATCCCTGACCATTGCCAATAGCCCGTTGTGTTGCTCCAGTGCGACGTTAATTAACTACCTATCCGGATCGTCGCCAAGAGCCCATTGTGTTACTTCAGTACCACTTTATTCAACTACCTATCTATTTGTTTATTTTTACACTGAAAAATCCTCATTGAACATCCGGTTTGACAGGTTAATTCCTGGTCTGAACTTGAATGAGAGGGGTGTCAGCTCAGGTGTTGCGCGTCATCTGAACATTTTTTCAAAATTACGTGATATCCTCGAACCTTTCCCTTCGGGATTGATCCTGGACCGTCGTCAATAGCCCGGTGTGTTGCTCTAATGCGACTTTAATTAATTACCATTACGTACCTGAACTTGAATGTTCGTGATCTTGTGAAGGTAAAAGTTTGTTAAATTAACGTCACACTAGAGCAACACAACGGGCTATTGGTGACGCTCCGGGATCAATTCCAAAGGGAAAGATAGAGGACGACACCACTTAATTTTATACCACGGTCAGATGACGAGGCAACACCTGAGCTGGCACCCCACTCTCCAAACTTCCACGCCAACGTGAGGACATTTGAGGCCACGACAGATTTAACGTGCACCAGCCCCCTTTGTGCACGACGGTGTTTGGCTGGATTCGAACTAGTAACCCTCCGGTTGCAAATCCGTTACTCTTCGAAACTGGCCACCACGGCCCCTCGTGATCTTGTAAAGCAGTAAATCCTGTTCTAATTTGTCCTCGTGTAGAAAAAATTGCAGCTCAACTACTAAGCTATTATACGCTCAGAAGGTACAATTTTATATTTCCGAACGCATCCCTTCGACGGCGAAGAAATTTTGTTTCGATATTCGGTAGGACACTGTACCCGCAACTCGAAGCAACAAGTTTGTAAACAAATTTTGAAACTTGAAAGTTATCCGTGATAAGACTTAGTTCTCTTAATTTCCTTTTCTCTTTTTCAAATTATATTTTTGGGCAAAAATGGTCGAAGGAGGGAAAGCCGATTGCATTGTTAAACTTTTGAACTCTCATTGTGGACGCGACGTTGTTGTCCGTACATTTGGTTATTTGTCTCTGTATCTAAGCGGAAGAACGAAGGGAAACACCTCAATTAATTTTAAAGTTTTCAGTGAAGAACTAAGTTACTGTAGATTAATTCTTAGACTCTTTGATGATTTTCCTATGCTTCATCTTACTTTAAGTTATGGATTAGGAAAACAGGTTCGTAAGATTTCTTATTTTCACATTATGAATTCGTTACTTTGATTTTGAAATTACCGTATACTTAAATTTTTGTGTTCTCTTCAGTTTATCTTGGTTAAATTTGCATAGATTTCGTTTTATAATGTACTGCAAAATAATCTAAAATATTAGTTATTTATAGTAATCGATCATGAAATCAAATAATTAGAATAATAATAAATATAAATCAAATGTGCATAATTATGAGAGGTCGAAAAGACAAGACCATATTTCCCATTTCTCTTTCACTTTCGTACTGAAACAATTACCAGTTCAATTGCAGTCACTAATTTATATTTAAATTTATATTTAACTTCTAAAAAATTCTGACTAGAATACCCCCAGAAGAGAAAAATAATTTTCATTCAATATAGAAATAAATCAAAGAATTAAAAATTAAATTCGAATGATCATTTCAAGAATTCCTCCTATCTTTTAGTCATAATAATGGATTGTACACACACGCAAATCAACTCAAAACTCATTTACTATCTATCCATGAATCAATAGAGTACTAAAAAGTGGTATTTGATCAATTCGTTCTACTTATTTGTTGTGGTGGCTGTCTTGTATTTACATTATGTCACAGTAATTATGGTTTTCTCTATTTGATGGAGAAATCTAGTTTATTCGTACCATACATTTAAGAAATAATTGGTTATTTATAACCTTAATCTATTTTAAATAAGTGACTGCATTAGCAAAGGTTTTGTTTATACCTTTTTTCAGGATGCAGGGTATGAAAAAATCATGATTTTTTTAAATAAAAAACATTGGATTTATTTTATTTAAATCAGACTTTTTTTATTTAAATCAGATTTTTATGATTTTAATTAATTCCTTGCCCGTACCAGTTTAAATTTGTTGGATATCAGACATGCAAATTACAGTGTAGTTTCTAGATAGTTTTGATTTATTTAAACATTAATATTTTTATGTAAAACATTAATGTATTAAGAAAAATAGCCAAGTAAATTTTTGAAAGATTAAAACACGACATAGGAATTAGCAAAGTAAATCACATGATAAAATAAATAGACCCCAAATGCCAAGATGAGCAATGTTTTTCCATCTGGTTGTCAAGCAGTTTAGATTACTTTGAGTTTAACCCATAACCAGTGACATGATTTTTTTTTTGCACACAGATATATAAAGTTACCAGATCCCACGTACACCATATTATGAATTTTTTTCAATCATGCAAATTTCAGAATTGTTTTGCATTATATATTTATCATATATGAATTAAATGTTTTGAATTATTTCAATATAAAATAATTAATTGGTTAAGACTTGCATTTGAGAAAAAATCATGTCACAAACAGAAAATAAAATAAAGGGAACTTGCATCTTGAAAAAATTCCTACTTCTCATTAATTTTTAGCTTGCAAAAACAACTTATTGGTGAAAAAATTGTTATTTTTTGTAAATTCAGTAAAAAATTAGACATGAAAATACATAAATTTGAAATCATATCTATTTTCCAAATTCTTTTAGCATGGACAAATATTTCATAGGTATATTCGAAGCACACAGAAAGGGTTTTTATATAAAACAAAAAAAATGAAGCTTTTCTCTATGAGCAGCATAGAACAAGTGTAATATCCCTAGATAATGCCAATTAAATGGAATTTTGAGCTTGCAATAAAAAATTTATCAATTCCAATAGCTTCCTGCTTCAACCCGTAATCTTTCCTCAACATGCTCACTCAATTATCAGATGAGAGAATTAACTTTTACATTCCAAATTTCAATCCCATAAATATTGAATAGTTATTCTAGGAGGGTAAAGAATTCTAAGGGATCAATGCATAAAATTTCCCAATAAATTGAAATAAAAATTAACCAATATATTAACAAAGCAAAATGAAACTATTCAAATTGCCAATTATAAAGATTTATGTGCAAAATTGGAATGCTTTTGTGATACTGAAGAAAATCTTTTTGTTGTGAGTGTCTTTATATTTTTTATGAATAGATTACAATACTAAATAAATAATTAGAACATCTTAAAAAAGAAAGCAAGTTACTACAATTTAATAATTTGATTGAATATATTTCGAGAATCTTCACTCAACACATGGTGAATGGTTTAATAGTCACATAGAACATTTAAAACAAAACCAACACTGATAAGCAGGCTTGCGAGTGACACCTCTTGGTCAATGGCCCAAGATGAAAATACCTGTCTGATAATTATGATCCCAATCAGCAAATACTTGTTATTTAGTGTCTTCAAAGGGAGGATGATTTTCAATATAATTTTGGGGCAAACTCAGTATGAGTGAAGTTCTTATTTGAATAAAATAACACATTTCATTCTCAATATCATTACAAATAACAGAAAGAAAAATGAAATTTAAAATTTTGATTTAAATCAATGATTTTTTAATAAAAATCACTTGATTTAAATCTTGATTTAAAGGATGTGTTCAGAAGGGCCCCTGGAAGGTTATTGATGTTAAAAGAATAAATACTGAAGTTAGCTTAATTAATATAAATCAAGTTTGCTAGCCCAGAAGTAAAATATATTGGACAAGTCTGAAAACATCCTAATATATTTGCAAAAGAAATACCAAGGTATGAAAAAAATCATAAAAATCGGATTTATTTGATTTAAATCAGATATTTTTATTTAAGTCAGATTTTTATGATTTTAATTAATCCCTTGGCCATACAAGTTTAAACTTGTTGGTTATGATATTAAATTTTGGAAGATTTAAAAAAGCGATATAGGAATTAGCAAAGTTAGCACAACAAATGCCATGCATCTAGTTCTCAAGCAAGAGATTTAAATTAGTTTGATTACCCATAACCTGTGGCACGAAATTTTTTGGACCTAGATGAATAACATGTTGGGGAATCTCACTAATACCATATAAAGTTTTGTATGAAATTATTCAAAAATCAGACAAATTTCAGAATGTTTTTGCATTATATATGTGTAGAATTTCTTTAGTTATTTTTCTAAAGTAATTAATTAGTTAAAGACTTGTTTTCGAGAAAAAATCGTCACCAATAGAAAATAAAATAAAATGGACTCATGCACCAAAATCCATGAAAAAATTTCTACTTCTCATTAATATTTAGCTTGCAAAAGTACTTATTTGTGAAAGTTGTTAATTGTAAGAAAAAAATTAAATAAGACATAAAAATATACATAAATTGAAATCAAATATGCCTAATTTTCTCTGAGCAAGTGATAAGTATTTCAAAGTGATATTCCAAGCACACGAAAAGGGTTTATACATAACATACAAGAAAATGAAGCTTTTCTCTATAAACGGCTTAGAATAAGTGTAATAACATAACCCCCTGAACATGCCAATTGAGTGAAATTTTGAGCTTGTAATAAAAATTCATCATTGCAATCATTAAAATCATATAGCTTCAATCCATAATCTATTTTAACATACTCAATTATCAGATGGGCGAATTAGCTTTTACATTCCAAACTTCAATTCCATAAATACAGAATAGTTATGCTAGCAGTGTAAAGAATTCCCAGCAATCAGTGCATAAAATTTCACAATTAAATTCAAATAGAAATTAGCCAACATATTACACAAAACAAAATGAAAATATAAAAATTTCCAATTATAAAGATTTATTAACAAAATTGGAATGCTTTCCCGATATCGAGAAAATGTTTCCATTGTGATTAACTGTCATTATTGTTTTCATAAACAGACTACTTTACTTATATGATATAGTTCTTTTAACTTATTCATTCAAAGTAATCTTTCCCAACTTCTGTTCCTTGCTCAATGAATTGAATTGTTGAACTTATTTTTTGTCTACATATTACCCAAGAACCTGCTTACTATTGCTGCTGTCAATTTTACTCTGGTTCTTCAATATTTTCTTCTGATTCTGTAACTTTGTTCTCAGTAAGAGCCTGAGCTGATGTTCTCAAGTTTTTCTTGTACTAGACTTATCTTGAAATGAATGCTCTAGAATAATAGAGCCACTGATATAGCCCGGATGAGGATGCTAGAACCTCTGAATAGATATTGGAAGCATTTATTATACATTGCCATAAAACATACATTTGATTATCATGGATAGTTTTGATATGTAACCTCTATATATTTTTCAAAATTCATGTTAACATAATGTCTTCATGAATTTTGGAATTTTTGACTGTTTTTTAGTGAAATGAACACTCAAATATTGTTTGAGTACATCTTGAGCTACAGCATTAAAAAATATTGTTGCATTTAGAAGACCACTAAAATAGTAACTCACTGAACAAAGTTAATTTAATAGCTCATTCAACAAAAATTTTGTTCTTTTAATACACTTATCAATTATTATATTGTGTTAATTAATTTTTTCACCATTTAATATAATTTTATAACTTCTATGAATTACCCACTTTATCCCACCTGCTACTCATTTTACCCCATACTATGGGGTAAAGTGGGTATAAAAACATGGTTATAAAAAGAGCCATATATGGTTTAAATATGAAGAAAAAACATGCAGAGAGTATGTTCTTGAATAATGCAATGTGTATATAATGCAAAGAAACACCACTTTTTTAAAACCTGTCATTGCTAAATTCTACTTTGAAATTGAAAACAGTTTTTTATACCCACTTTACCCCACCTGTTCCTACCCATTTAGTATTATAGCAATTGGATGGGGTATTATAGCAAACAGGGAATTTATGATATGCTAGGTGACTGCCTGAATAGGAAAGGATTGGACAAGATGAGAAAGATCTCTGTCTACTTACCTAGACATGAGACCAAAAACAAATGAACAGGAAGAGACCATAGGGCCAAACCTCCCTGAAATATTTTAAATGTTAAAAAACTATCAATACAAACAAGTTAATTTAATCATCATAAATCAAAGTTTCATTTTTGCACAGGTAGATAGATACATGTAGAATATGTCTGCAAACAGTCACAAAATCATTTTCCATAATGCTCATTAGAATCACTGCCTTTCAATTGGAATGGAAAAATTAAAGATTGGCTCTAAAATTATTTTCTTAATATGTCTTTGTTTACCCCAACAACAGACACATTTTTGTTCAGTGTATATACTCTATTGCAATTTATATATATATATATATATTTTATCTAATTTTTTTTTCAGGAACCATCTTTACTGCTACGAATACTAAGTGTGGCAAAAAATCTGATAGATCAAGCATATTATCCTATTGAACATATTGCTTGGGCTGCTGATCATAAGTTTGTGAAAGTTAAGAGCTCTTTCTTTCACACAACTGGAGCAATTCTATGGGGTCTCTCATCGTATTTAAATATTGTTAGGTAAACAGGCTCCTTTTGCTTTGAATGTTTATAAATATTGATTACTTTGAGTTTATTGATCATTACTTAGAAATAAGTAAGTCAAGACCACAAATTCTTTGGTTACCACTGTACCATCTGCCAGCAAAATGCTGAATTCACTTTTCACACTTTACTTCAGCTTTAGGTTTGAAAGTTCCACCTAATTCTCTCGACAAATTACTAGCCATAACTGAAAGGGGAATAAACTTGGCACCATGATCAACCTTACTATGGTTACCCACTAGGGTACAGTGTGAAAGTGCATGAGTTTGAGCATCTATTTAGAATAATAAAGGTTTTAAATGAATTATGATAATAGGATGGAATAACTGTAAATAAACATGCAAGTGAAAACTTTGACGTCAAAAATGATGACCTGGTCTGAAACCTGGTTGTTATAAAGTTCGATTCTTTTGTTGAATGGTGTATTGGCAAGTTAGTACAACTTGTTTTGTTTCCAGCAGATGGGATTGCATTCTTTTCAGGATCAGCAGACTCTACAAACTCATCTAGACTGAAATTATTCGGTGTCTGGGTAGTAGCTTGATATCTTGAGTGGGTGTTGGAGGAATCTCTGTTCTGTTTGATGGAAGAAAAAAATTGGAAGTGGTGGGTCTAGTCTCTTCAAGGGCACTTCCACAATTCTGATGAATTCGTTCTAATTTGTCTAGATGAATTTGAGGAGCCATCTGATCCTGAAAAGAATGCAATCCCATCTGCTGGAAACAAAACAGCAAGTTGTACTAGCATGCATGCCATTACATCATTCAACAAAAGAATCGAACTTCACAACTCTGGTCATGAAAACCAAATTTAAAGCTGTAAAATAGGACAAACAATCTCTTATTTTAAACCCTGAATAGGATAGAATAGTGCTTAAATGTTATTGAGTAAATATCTTTCATTAATCCCTTTCAGGAATGGTTGGATATCTGGTGTCCCTCCTTGCAATACTTCAGGCTTGATATATAAATATTCTAGGTATATTAAGGCTGTTAAGGTATATAAATGTTTTCACCCTACATTCTGATGTTTACAGTAGATCAATAATAAGACTTAAGAGGTTCCACCACCCACACAGGGGTGCATCCATGGAAGGGACTTAATCCCACCCAGACCTTAAAAAAGCAAAAATATTCTTATCTGATTAATTATTTTGTTCTTTAACAAATCGTGAATGTAGGCACTTTTGACATTTTTTCCTGACTTCAATTAACAAATTGTCAGCTTAGAACAGAAACTCATGTACGGCCGTTTAAAGAACTATTAGTTTCTAAATAAAAAATGTATGAATATTTTGATAGTGTTATATAGCTTTTTAACATTACAATATGACTAGTTATCATTGTGGAAATAAACATATAGTGTCTCCAAAAAAATGTCAGTTAATGAGTTTCTACTCTAAGTTGACAAAATATTTCTCTGCTGTTTGTATTATTTTTACAAAAGCATCTAGTCACTTATTTTCACTGGTTGATCGAAATAGTGTAAACATTTAAAGATATTTATTATCCTTTATTACTAAGAGGAATTTGGCTACCTCTTTTGCTTCCATTTCAGGATGGTCTCTAGTAGCACATTCCTTAGTTGCTCTCTGTACTTTTTAAAAATAACTCATTCCCTACAATTATAGTTGATTGTTTAGGGGTTTGTGGTGCAAGGGCCATATTTAACCAAGCTGCATAACATTTTTGCAAGCAGATAACTTCAAGTCCAAAAATGTGAAAAGGAAAAAGAAGGATCGTGGAATAGAATGGGATGAAAGCAGAAAAAGATTACTTGGGTGTCCTGTTAGCATGACACCCATGTTTACTAAAGACTGACCCCCATAAGAAATGAAAAGATCACTAGAGTACCTCAGGTCTGTGAAGCCCGTACATACCTGAAGGAGATGTGCCCCTGAGGGCTATGGTACGCTTGGCTCTAGGTACTACCCCCAAAATACAGAGCTTACATAACCAATATAGCCCAGTCCAGATGGATGTCCTGGGTGCACTCCTATCATCACCCCTTTAAAACTAAATTTTTGTTTTGTACAAAATATATTCATGTTAGGTTATGCCATACAGTTTTAAAAAAATATTTTGCATAGTGTCCTTCAAAGGGTTATTGTTTGCAACATCATGTAATACTTGTTTAAGATACTTCATAATTACATTTAAACCCATTTTAAATATTTTTCTTTCCCTTTCTAGATCTCTTATAATAATGTCTATTTTACAAAGGAAGACTCGGGGCTTGAAAAATGTTACGTATGTATTATATATGTTTAGATAATTATGATTTATTTAAGTTTGATTATGTACTGTATTCTAAAATCTGCTGAAGAAATTAGTCTTTAATGTATTTAATTTTTACACCGATTCATATTCTTTTGAAATTTTTTATTATTAAATATCTGATGGGCTAACTTGGACATACAAGTTAAAATCTGAGTTTTAAAATTAAGTACTAAGTTAAACTAAAAATTATTTTTATGTTACTCAACTGCATTTGAAAGTATTTATTTCTTTTAACCTCTTTATGGAATGGTTTCTCAGTTAATTTTCAGTACATTTCCCTGGTTTGGATCTCAAACCAGACATAGATGTTTGCAATGGCTATTATCCTATTGAATTTAATATTTTCAACCCTCTTTGTGCTTTAATTGTATCTTATTAGTGTTTCTATCTCAAACTGATTGTACAGTAGCTCCTTATTATGTTGTGCTTCTTGGGAGACAAGTATAAAGTGCAATATATCAAATGGCCAAGAAAAAGTACCTATTAGAAATAAAAGGATATAAATTAGACATCAAATTACATTCTTTTTTACTACTTAAGTTAGTTTTCTTTTTTGTCGAAAAAAATTGATTTTGTAATTTTATTTCTTAGGGTTTTAAGAACTTGTATGCAAAATTACAAATCTAAATTCGCAAATTTGGCCCAGTTATAAGCCATTAACAGATGCACACAGATGTAGAATTTGGAGTGTGCCACTTTATAAAGATATAAATTCTACAAAACCGGTTTACAATTATTTGTTATCAAAAGATGATGATCGAAATATAATCACTGCATGGCACTGGTATAGCAGATTATCAGGGAAATACTTAAGTTCTGAATATGTTTCCATTAACTGTACTGAAACTTAAAATGCTTTTTCTCAGAATGACTGTTGCAAGTGATTTTCATGATATCTATTAAACTATTGGATTGATCGACTCTCTTGATATTTTTACAGCATGTCGAGAGCAAACATTCTTTTAATGTTTAATATCATTTGGAGTTGAGAGAAATCATGCCAAAACCAATGACCATAGTGGTTCGCATGCCGTCATGGTCAAGGAGGGTTAGCAAGCATGATTCATGAAAAGGATTAAAATTTTTGGGGGAGAATTCCTGAAATGATAAATAGGTGTACATGTTTTGGAATTATTTAATTGCGGTTTAGTCAGTAAAAAAATTCCCCAAAAGCTATAATTTTAGTGAAAAAAAGAGAATCCCCATTTAAAGTCTTGACTGATGCTAAAATATAGCAAAATAATACTAAACACAGAATAATGCTTTAAAAACAAAATATCCTTCTCATGCTTGCTTTTGTCACCTAAATTTTTTACCATTTCAGTTTAGCTTTCTTGCTGAGACTAGGTTACCTGTTCCAAAACAGTTCTCACCAGGGGATTGAAGCACTTTTAGTTATGGAAAAATCATTATATCAGACTAATGTGAGAATTCCTCTGCTTATCATACTGAAAATTCATCGGGGGACAAGTTAAAGAGAGCAATATTAAGTGTGCAATAAAGCAAAAGGTTACTGTGTAATTTCAAAAAAGAATATTTAATTTATTAGCTATTTGAGAAACAGTTCTCATCAGGATGAGGTTTAGCCCGTTCACGGAAACCATACGCATTAGATAAAGGTGTTATGGTGAATAGATTGATCTCAAGCCCAGAGACTATCCTCAGGGGCACATCTTTGGATGTGTACTGTCATCACAGCCCCAAGTGATCCGTCCTCCCTTCTGTTTTATCCTTGCCTACCCTTTTGCTTTTTTCATCCCTAGTATTCTCGTGTTTCTAGTTGTGTACACAATTTAGCCAAATATGGCCCTTGCACCACAAAAACCAACCAAGCCCAGAGACCAGATACATCTCTCCGAATATTGTTTTCATACCTGCAAACCAAATATGACTCAAATATTTTTATTAGGCTCACAGACCAGATATGTCTTTCTGGACAGGTTTAACCAGCCTGCAGACCATATACTTCCCTCTGGATAGGTTTAACTGGCCCGCAATTCAGATATGGCCCTTCCGACAGGTTTACCTGACCTGCATACTAAATACTGCCATCCAAATATGTTTGGCAGACCCACAAATGAGACGCATTTCTCTTGATAGGTTACCTGGCTCAGACCACAAATGGCCCTTGAAACATTTTTACCTGGCCTGCAGATGAGTTATGGCCCTCTGAATAGATCTTGCCAAGTAGATAAGACGCTTTGAATAGGTTTACCCAGTGTGCAGACCAGATACAAATACGAGATATTTCTAGAGGATATTCATTCATAAATAACGAATATTTAAAAAAAAGTAGCAAATCAGAGCCTGGCCTTGTTTCAGAAATAGCTATGTTGAAATTTGTGCAAGCACATATATATTTTCTTTTGTTTTTTTGTGATTAGTTTTTTAGTTTTGCTCTGAATTCTGTATTTTTGTCCTTTAGCTTGCATGAAAAAATTGTGGGCCAGCAACTTGAATACTTGATTTTGGCCTTGAAGGATGCAGCTGATATTGTCTTAGCAATTAATTACCTACCACCAGGATACTTATTATGGTCAGGTAAACTAGACACAAAAAGAATTGGGTTAATTGGTACTATATCATCTCTTTTACGCCTCATTTTGCTTTTGAGAAATATCAAGAATGCTCCGTAAAAGTGCTTTTTTACCATGTATGGTTGATTTTTCAAATTTCTGTACCAGTTCTGTAAATATATTAAATTGTTAACAGGACGTCCATTATTTCTTAATGGTGACTTTTAGTTGATTGTAGGTCTATGTGGGATTGAAATGTTGAAGAATGTTATATTTAAAAACAAGAATATGTTATTTAAAACCAAGGATATATATTGTTTATAGAATATATCTTATTTATTATATAACCAAGAAATATATTTTATGTCACTGGACCAGTCATCAAAGTTCTCTTATATTAGTTATTTTTTATACTTTTCGTTTATTGAATACTTTTAAGTTTCATCTTGTAATTTAGTTATTTGTTATCTTCTCAGTTTTTGAGGTTTATTATGAGTTTTTAATATTTAAATGCAAAGCAAAATTGAGATATATTCATTCCAAATAAATGTCAAACGTTTCTGTCAGATAATTTAAATAAATTTGTTTATAAGTTATTTAGCATATCTAGCAAAATACAGTATTGCAAATAAATTCAATGAATCTTTCTTACTTTTGTTCATTCTCTTGTGTCTATCTGCCAACTCCAATACAATATTGTATTCTGTCTACAAGCTATAGGCATAAAGTGTAAGCTATGCTTTCACAGTACAACTTTACAAAATGTTAAATCCACTTCACAGCCAAAATATTATCAATAAAAAATTAAGTACACATGTATCACAAAGGTTTGTTTTTAGAAATGGTATCTGTTGTGTAAGCCAAAGATACACTCAACAGAAATCCATAATACCTGCATATTCGTTAGTATGTATGCACACTTCAACTTAACTGCTTGATTTGGTGATTTGTTATTAATATCTTATATTTATTTGTTTACTTTATTAATGGAATTATCTTGAATCTTATACCAATAACCCAGGTTTTGTTGCATCAAATGTGATTTGTATGTAATTTATATGCATTTTATTATATTCCATTTTTTATTACATGTATTTAAATTTATTCTCTGAACAAGAATTGTGATTTATATGGATAATGGATTTTGATAGTGTGCATGAGGCTGCCACACAATAAAAATATCTCTAAATAGACCACCATCTTATGTACTGGTTTTGTATGGAGTGTCAAATGCTCCGAGTGTTCCAAGAATGCAATGCCAATGGAAATCTAAAAGTTGCATCTACCTTTTTCAATTTCCATCTCCAGTTTATTGTTCTTGGACATTTTTTCAAAATGTTATTTTTATTAGAATTTTATAGTCTATTCGTGAAAGAAGACACTCAGTTACAAGGAAGAGTTACTGGGTCATTCTATGTGAAATGAGCAAAAATCAGAAAAAAACTGGCTGTAGGGTGACAGATTTTCATGAAATTTGCTACATGGGTTTAGTTCATGCATAAATAACAATATCCAAAATATTTGGGCTCAAAATTAAATATTTTGGAAGTTGCAGAAATGTTAAGGACTTGCAACTTCGAAGAGCAGTTGTGAAATCGCTTAATGTTGCATTTTTGAAGATCCTTCTCAAAATCTATTTAATGTAGACAACAATGTTTAATATTTTTGTAATTTATGAAGAATTTTCATTTTATCTCTGGAAACAACAATTTTAAACATCATATATAAGTAAAAATTAATAGTGAAAAATGGAAAATAGTCGATTTTGATAGAATTTAAAAGGTTTCTATGGGCTAAAGGAATTTAAAGGCATTGTTAATATTCGTGCTAGTTGCAGTGCTAGGCACGTTAAAACTATTGCTGAAGTTTGGAATTCGGCATTTATTTCCTTCATCTTCGTAACAGCAAAGGAAATTTATAAAATGACAGTTTCCCACTTAAAATAGGCATACAAAATCAAATGACTAAAATCTCTGATGAAAACTATATTTTGGAGAAAAATATAGTTTAAAATGTCTATTACTTTAAAAAAAAAATTCGGGATTGTATTTGAGTCCCAAAGAAAAGCAACAAAATTGGTAACACTCAAAAACACGTTGAACATAGATCAATTGGCGATTGAAATTTTGTCGCCAAATGACTATTTGGATAGGCGTACGACAGATTATCATATTCCATCAGTATCGCCATAACTGGCAATGTTTATTATCACCAATCAGCATTTCCTTCCCATTTGATGCATATTACTGGTTTCAAATGAAAACAATGAAACCCCAAATCAACAAAATGAAATACCAAATTATTTTTAACTTTTGAAGCAAATTATAAAAGCAGAACATCAAATCACAATTGAAAAAGCTTAAACATTTAAAACTTTTACTTGATTATCTTTACAAATTCACTTTTAATCTGATAAAGGTCTCTAGTTCAGTTTTGTAGTTGCTTAAATTGAAATTTCTCCTAGTGCTGCTGAATTCTTGAAATCTACTTATTTCACTAGTGATTGTGAGAAATATGGAACAAGGATTCATGAGTTATGTACATCTGGGTAGGTAAGTAATTAAAACGTTGCACTGGAGCAACACAACGGGCTATTTATGTACATTTGGGAGATTCGAGTATAACAATGATGTTTAAATTCTTTTTTACTCTCAAAATTAATGTTTACCTGTTTAATAACGCTTAATATTTACAAAATGTATTTAATATTCACAATACATAGTATTTAATACATACGTTTCCTAAGAAGAAAGCAAATCAAAAGGACTTTTAAGAAAATGAACTTTCCACTTAAGTATTTCACTGGTGGTACACTCTTGGATGAAGCAAAAAAAGTTTTAAACGAAATTTTGTGTGAAATTTTGCACAAGCACCATAATAATAGTTATTTCAATCTTATATTGCATTTTTTATATTATCAAGCTTATAACTCATCAGCTGCAATAAAAAAATTAAAATTTACATCTAGTTAAAAATGTTTCTGAGGCAAAAATAATCAAATTGCAATAATAAAAATTTCATGATATATAATAGATAACTTGCTCTTTCATGTTGAAAAGTTTTGATGTTTTTGGAGCATTCCCTCAGTCCAATATGCATTAAAAAATTGAAAAAATCTTTTTTTTCCATAATTTTACTTTTAAATGCTCTTTTTTTTCTTGATAAAGGAGTAGAAATACAATCACTAAATTATGCCATGCGATTTGTTGTGAAAAGCTCTTCATTAAGAGTTTAATATTGTCTTTCCATTTCTAGAGATACCAGAGCAATTTGAATTTGTAGCAAATTGGCAAAATTTCTATTTTTGTCGATCTCTCAGATTCAGCAATGAAGGTTATTAAATTATATTCTGATGTTTCCTAAGAGACTTTTTTCTGAAGAAAGTAACGTGCGATATAAAATTTTTAAATTTGTGTCAATAACTTATTGAAATATAGGGTTGCAAACAAGCCACTTTTAGTGGTAGAAAATCTAAATTAGTGTGACCTTTTGAACTTTAAATGTCAATAATAAAAAAAATTTAGATTTCTGAAACCTAATATTTTGCAGTTGCTCATTGCTACATGTGACCTATTCAGAAATTGGTTTTCATTAAAATCGGTGATATGTCAGCCACAGCCGATTTGTTCATTTTGCATGGAATGACCCTACTGCAATTACTCTGTGGCATTCTGTTTTTGCACATGAATCTTCATAATAGGCAATTTTTCATTTTGTTTTGTGTAATATGTTTGTTAATTTTAATGCAAATTTTGTGTTTGGGTTGTTTATATTGCTAATTCATCAGTCCCAACAATTTAGGATCTGGATTAAGGAATCCACAATTTGGGAACAAAATTAAATTCATTGTGCATCCTCTGCTTGGCATCGATAGCAGTTTTTTTTACGATTTGTTGTGATTAAACTTCACCAATTTATCTGTTCCATTTTCGTTTGTTTTCTTAATTTAATTCTGGGATACCCAAGCGATCTTTTACTGCTTTCATCCTACTACTCTGTTCCCCAATCCCTCGTTTTTTTCCATTCACAACCTTTTCTGTTCATGAATAAAGACATAATGAACTAGTAATTGAATCCTTAGAGGGAAAACTGATAAAATAAGATTAAATGAAGCTGATATAAAAAAGAGAACAGATTAGCGAATAACTGGATTGTTCTGTTTTGATGAATTTGATTTTGCTTATTGGAAAGTTTGAAAAAGTTACTAATAGGCTATATGCAATGTGTGTATTGAGAATTGAAAGTTTGCAATGTTCACTGTTTTATGTACACGTGGTCCACATCTTGAAATCCTAAATGTGGAATTGAAAACTTTCTACGCTTTTTAAATTATATTTCTTAAATTGATACTTCTTATTCAACAAAATATTTGTCAAATGTTTTGATGGTAAGGTACATTGCAAGTGTAGCTCATGCAGTAAACCAATGAAGATTGCTTGACAATTTGGGTAGTAAAGAGAGTTGGAGCTCCCTAGTACGATGTAAGACTACTTGTTAAACACAAAATCTATGTTAAATTGGGAATGCCACAGTTCACAAAAAGGAGACTTTTTGCAATGATTTTCAATCTTGGCGACTAGGGTATTTTTTTAAGCAAAATCGTCTCAAAAGCTGCTAATTTCAAAATTTCGGCGACTTTTAAAAATTGGTTTGCTAGATTGTCATAAAAACCTCTTATTAAGAAAATATTTAGTTTTTAATTTAAATTCCTTGGTGAGATCTTCATCTGTTTCATATTTAATTAACACATTTTGTGTTTTAGCCAATTCATTTTGTATCTACAACTAAAATACGGTTTAAGAGGAGACTTGCTACTCTTTTTAAAAATTCATGGTACTTTTCACAAGTGCTTAGGCTGTGGCACCCAGTGAAATCCCAGTGAACTATCCTATCTTTCTATTTGCGCAACTGAAATTTATTTTCCAAGTGATGAAAAAAAATTTTCCCTGAAAATATTTTAGTTTCATTTTTGCCCACTCATGGCATAAATAGATTTTCTCATCTTCAACCAATACCTCCATTTTAAGAGCAAAATCATTTTTGCATGAAAATAGTTTTGCATTGAAAGCAAACAAATGATTATATATTTTTTCAATGCAAGATTGGTGATTACACTTAACATTAATGTTGTTTTTAGTAATATTTTAAATCTTAAAAAGTGACTTATTTACCATTTTAAATCATGTATAAGATCTTTACCTAGAGCCTATAAAATGTATAAGTATTAAGACCTATAATCAGACCTGCAGAATAATATAATCCCAAGTGCTTATACTATTCTGCATAAGATATGTTGACTTCTCATTTTATATTTGAAAAAATAAGTTGCTCATGATTCTTAAGATGAAGATCTATGTTCAATCCTTAGTGAGCCAGAAGGGTTTACTTGCGGTTTTTATATATACTATAACCCTCTATGGAATGGTTAAATTCAGTTTTGATCCTTCCTTTGTATGATTTATCACGGGAAGAATTAAATGTTCAAATAATTTCTTTGTAGCTGTGATGTGTCTGTCAACATTTATGTGGTGCTTGCTATATTTTTATATGAAGTAGAAATATGCATGTAAGTATTGCTGTGATTTAGATGAGTAAGAATGCAGAGTCCAATTTTAGATATAAAAATGCTACAGTCAATAGAACTTCATTGATAAAAGATTTTTCTCAATACATGAAAACAGTGAGTGAATTTCGCCTATTTATGATAAAATATAACATTTTTGAATTTACTAAATTGGTTCACTGTTACATTGATCACGGAGTTTGTAATTTAGCTTTCGCCGATCAAGTTTAAAGAACTTTGCTTTCTTTACCCTCAGAAAGGTAGTGTTTTGCTGTACATTAGTTTCATTCTCTGAATGGACATTTCTGCTTTTTTTAGATTCAACTAAATGAGCTATTATGTATGGAAATTGATAAACATCTTTAAAATAAAATATGGATTTAAACAGTACTTTGTAGAACTGTGTTATATAATCATGGTGAGTAAAAGTTTTACCTGTTATATCCTCCACGTTCGTGAAATATATAGTTGTAGATTTTTCTTGTGGCGAAACTTTTTAGGATGGATTGATTAGATTATGTTTAGAGTTTTATCAGATGAATGACAGGAAGGTGATAATTTGTTTTCCATGCATGAACTGTTGTAAATATTTAATTGTAGTAGCCAATTGTTTTTATTATGAGATATGCTGTAATTAAAATTGTATTTCATAGTATTTTCATTACTGAATTATTAACTTTTGATTTATCTTTCAAGTTTAATAATGTTCATTACTTATTCAGATTTTTATGACAAAATTATAAATTATAACTTTAGCCACAAAATGAATCCAAATAATATTTGATGGTAAAAAGTGTTCCTGGTTCGCGTTTTCATTGTAAATTTTGATCTTATCATTCAATGCTATAATTTTTTAAAATAAGAATACAAAAGTTTTTGATATTTCCTTTAATGGGCACGATATTGTAAAAAAATGTAAAATTCTGATCTGAAGAAAATATTTTAAGGAACGAAATTCGGATATTCCTTACAATTAAATGATTTTTATGATGCAAGGGTTTTGTGTTTTGAGTTATCTGCTTATTTATAGCTATATGGATACTTCAATTGGGAATTCACCAAATGCGATATAATGATTCTTGATTTGATTTTGTAAGACTTGTTAATGTCGGTGTTTACAAGTTACCTCTGCTGTACTACAGCAATATTTACCTTGTATTTGGCATTGCATCAAATTTTGTTTGCTAGTTTCTTAATTCTTATATGCTAATTTACTGTGCAAAACTCATAACATTTAAACCTGAATTATACGACCCAATTTTGAAAATTCTGGAATGGCGGATGCTTTTTTATCGAGTCTGGATAAACATTGTATGAATCTGATCTAGGTATGATCCCATTCTTTCCCTTTGGGAGGAGCTGAAGATAATTTAGGTTGATTGGTTTTGGGTTATATGGGCAAGGGCCGTATTTAGCCAAGATGCGTCAAACACAAGACCTTGTGTTTGACGCTGACATCAAGACAGAAAAAAGACATTGACATTTGACAGACAACATCAAGTAAATGGACATGCACACACCAGGAAAGTTTTACTTACACAGAAGAGGAAAATACACCCAGGGAGGAATCGAACCTGCATCGCTTATAACTCACAGGTTGCTAGCTCAGTGGGCGAAATCACTAAGCCATGCCGACGACACAAGATAACTAAGGACATGACTAAATTTGTTGTATAACTGATTGCCATAATCTTTTTTGGCAGTAAATCCGGTAAAAATTGAAAAAAATTAATTGTTCATAAGCGATTATATATATACTGCTTTCCAAAAGTTAAGCATGTGAGAATAAATTCGACATAATTGAAAAAATTATTCAATAATTCAGTCAAAATTTCTCATGAAGGTAGGCAATGTGATTATAGATTCATGGCTAAAACATTATATTAAACAAACATATTTTTTTATTTATAAATGTACAACACATTTCGTACATTCAAAAACAATTTCGTAAGCTGTGCAAACAAACGAAACATACGTTAATAAGGGATGTGACTGCTCCTGACATACAAGCTCCGCAGCGAAGTTCCATACCTTCAATTAGGTGGTCAAGTACACCATAGGGCAATAACGGCCGGGCAGAGACAGCATGTCCAAAGATATTCGATGGGGTTGAGGTCGGGCGAATATGGTGGCATAGGCGCGCAATGCTTTCACTCTCAAGGTACTCATTCACCAGATTTGCTCTATGTGGACGTGCATTATCATCCATAAGAAGAAATGCCGGACCAACTGCTGCAGCGTAGTCAAAGACTTGATCCCGATACTTTTCAGCCGTCACAGTACTTCCCGTGAAGACGGTTAGATCGGTGCTATAGCTCATAGAAAATCTATCCCACACCATTAATTACACTGGCAGCACTAAAGGCGTGGTGTTCAATGATATATCTGGACTTGTTCCATGTTTCTTGATCTCAGATCCTCACACGCATATCGGAATTCAGGGCAAATCTTGGCATCCGAATAGTATGTTGGAACATTCCTCTGCTTTCCAATTCGCATGCTCACAACACTTTCATCCATGCTCTTCTGGTTTTGACGCTTTAAAGGACACAAATTCCTGATGCCAGAGCATAGTCCTTCCATATGTAGCCTTCGCCGCACAGTAGTGGCAGATATTGATATTCCAATTGTTGTAAACATTGCTCTTAGAGTTGACGCGGTCACTCGTCGATTTTGTTATCCAATAAAGACATACTTATCAGAGGGTGTGGTAAGCCTTGAACGACCGGGAACAAGTCTCCGGACAACTGACCACTCGGAAATTGTTTTCATAGACGAGGAATCAGTGGCCAACACCAAAGAAAATAGCATCTTTAATGAACTGTCCTACAAGCTGCTCCACAGCACGCCAGCGTTGAGGATCTTCCAATCGCCATAACTGACCTTACCTAATCCACAAATAACCAGAATCATCTTTCAAAAATTTTTTATCGACATAAACTCATCTACTGAAAGGTTTAAGAAGGGCGTCGTCTTCAACCAATGCCTAATTTGAATATTTCTGAAGAGTAAATTCTGATGGGCACATGATACTTGCATATTCCCTTCTGCAACCTCAGTGAGTTTCACTCAATGAAATTGAAGCACGCATTTCAAAGTTCAGAAGTTTGGCACACGTTATGTTATTCTTTGTAAATCAATCAACATACCTTTTTATCAGATCGCAAAAACATCTATCTTTTAATGGGCTGCTGAATTTTAGTAATTAGTTTATGTGCGACACGGATGAAAAGGTGGAAAATTGCTGATCTAGAAGGCTAAAGCTGATTGGGAGCCATGCAGAGGAAATAGCAGATTCTATAGTTAGAGGGGCGCCGTGCCTCAATGGGTTTGTCCACTGCGCTAGCAATCTGTAGGCGGCGCAGGTTCGATTCGTCCCTTGGTATATTTCTCTCTTGTGTCAGTATAACTTTTAATTGTGTGTGTTTGTTTATTACTTGACGTTGTCCCTGTTTTCCGCAGTTTGGCAAAATATGGACTTTACACCAAAAAACTCAGTGCAACCATCTATGATTCGGTAAAATATGTCCATAAGTTTTTGAGGTTATGCATATTTATCAATCTGTTGTACTGGCACAATATGACCTTTTAGGTCCTTGTGCCAATTATAAATAAATTACATAAAAAATATAAATAAATAAAAAATTCTTTGAGAGTTAAAAACAATTTTTACTTTTCGAAAGTGTGTTTTAATCTTTAAAAAATGTGGGAGTTTAAAAGTAAAGTTATCTTTTTATGATTTAAGATTTTATTTTTTATAAGTTGTAGATTTTGGTTTAAATAGTTTAATAAAATTGGAAGTTTAGAATGGTGTGATTAACATTAATATGGTCAAAATGACGAGAATAAACAAAATCAAATTTAATTTTGAATCTCAATTATTGTTTAATATTTGCTTGTCTACATATAGGCATGTATTGCTTAAAAGTTTCATGTTTTTTTTATCCCCCCTTTCAGTTTTTTAATAAGCAATTCATTTTCATCATTACTAAAAATTACATTTTGTGTTAATAGAGAGGTAAATTATTTACCTTTCTGATTTGTCTAGTTTAACACTGACAGTTGTACATTTATTTTCCTTTCCGTATTAAATGTTTTTGTTTATTTTGAAAACTACTGTTTATTGTCCGGCAACTTTAAGTGAAGATACAATTCCCATGTTTCCCTGAATGGAACCAGGAACGTTTTTATCTTAATTGAAATTTCTATCGGGCTATACAATACTGTGATTCACCTATTTAAATTCGTCCACTCAAATTTTTCTGAAAATCCTACTATTCAGGAAGCTGTGATCTACAAAAAGGAAAAATCTCTTCAAATAGTTTCTAATTTTTTCCCTCCATTTCTTACTAATACAGAACTCGAGATCAGGGGTGCACAGACCGCGGGCCACATGCGGCCCTCCGTTGATTTGCTGGCGGCCCGTCTCACCATGTTATTTTAACTTTAACAAGTCACACGATAAGTAATTTAGGTTAAAACTTCGTTGCTAGATAATGTATTAAAATGCGGAAAACCTTTTTGGGTCAACATATATCTGAACAAATTTTTTCTGTCATGAATATTAACAAAGCGAAAAATTGGAACAGCTTGACTGATGAAAATTTAGGAGTTTGTCTACTACAAAAATCCAACCAAATATTAAAATAATTGTTAAATCAATGCAATGTCTCGCACCAAATTAAGTTCTTTATTTAATTTTATTACTTTGTCTAACAATATTAAATATAAACAACAAACATCAAAAATATAAATAATATATGATAGAGATAACTTTCATAGTTTTTTGGGCTGCCCTCCCATAAGTCACAGTGAGTATATGTGGTCCTTGGTCTTAACAAGTCTGCATTCCTGCTTTAGATCAATGTTTTGTAAAGGATTAAGAAACAGTTTTCCTTTGAGATCTTACATTTTTATAAATAATATTGTATTTAGATTTCAAATGCTATTACAGAATTAAATAAAGGAGTTATTTTTATTTTTGCATAATTCATGAACCATAAGATCACGTTTTAAGACTATCTAATGATAAAATTAAGGTAATTAATTAAAAGGTAATTAAAGAACTATTTTGATCAAAATGAGATTCTTGTAAGTAGAGACAGATAGTATAACCAGACTAACTTTTTAATAAGTAACATTACTTATCAACTTAATCTACAGATGGTTTTAAAACGTATTTGTGAATTTCAAGTGTAACTGTTATTTCCGTAGTTGTGGAAATCGTAATGTATTTCTATGATGTTTGAAGTAATTTATAAATGAAATTTTTAACCAATTTTTGACCAATGTTTGTTACATGATATATTTTATTTGTTACTTTTCATGTGTCTGACTCCTTGTTAGTTTTTTAATTTTTTGAGGGAATATTATGCTATTTGCTTGAGAGATTTACACCTGTGACGTGATTGTTTGAAACCAACTTGTGAAATTTATGCTTTTGGGTGTGCTTTGCTGTGTTGTACCTTGTGATGTTCACTAAATTATTTTGTAACTCAAGCATGTTTCAACTATTCAGAAGCATTCCTGCAATTCCTATATATATGATTCTTTGTAATAAATATTTTTTGAATTTGATGTTCATGAAGTTTGATATGCAATAAAAATGTTGCATATTTGTTACCGAGTTTTATATTTTCTTTAAGTAGTTAAGTACTTGCTTGTAGTTTATAGAAGTGGAGGTATTCTTCAAAAAAGGTACTTCGTAAAATTCTTATATTTTTCTGTTATTTTCTAATTGCTGTCTTATGACTAGCAAAGATTAAATGCTTTATGAGAATAACATTTTTACCTTTTATTTCATTATTTAAATAAATTAACATATATTTACCGTATAGATATGGTAAATATAGGTTAATTTAGTAGATATATTTGTATTTACCTGAATTAATTCTCAAAATAATTTCTTTGCCCCTCCATTCATAACTCTTAATTTAACCAATCTTACTTAAAATCTAGTCCGCAATTTTTGTTAAATTGAACCTTGGGAGGGGATACCATGCTTCCAATACATTTGATTAGTGTGAGCAAGTAATTTGTTGAATAATGTGTTGGAAATATTTTGATAAAAGATGTCAACTTTGCCACTGAACCAATTTTTTAATTTCGAGAAGTTGATTACATAGACTGAAAATTTCGTTGGCAATCAGCCTGAAAATGCTGTGCTGACCAAAGACGTGAAATACAAGTGGACTAAGAATTGCTGTTGAGAGCTCAAAAAGTGAACATGCCGACTAGTAGTCATGTGACTGCTCTGAAAAAAGGCTTGGTTGGCCGATTGGGCATTTTATTGCTTCCTATGACGATATAAAATCTTAGTACATGTTAGATGTGTGAATGCGCATACGGGTGAATATTTCTTGGGTTTGTTTAAACACATTTGCGTTTGAATATATTATTTTACATTAAATCACCAGTAATTTGTCCCTAATTCAGAAGGAAATTAATTCATTTATTAGATTGTGGATACTTAATATTACTGCATGAAAATGTTTATAAAATTACAAATTATTATGAAATTAGGTTTTAAGCACAAATAGTTATCCCTCTAATTAAAATTTTTTCGTTAGATTAATTATAACTGCAGCAGGGTATGCCGATTTAAATCAAGTGATTTTTATTTTAAAAAATCATTGATTAAATCAAAATTTGAAATTTCATTTTTTCTGTTATGTTTAATAATATTGAAAATGAAATAACTGAAAAAGATACATGTTTTTCAATTCCTTCAAATATAAGTTAAGAACTTTACTCGTACTGAATTCACACAAAATTATATTGAAAATCATCCTCCCTTTGAAGACAAATAACGGTATTTGCTAATTGGGATCATAATTACCAGACAAGTATTTCCATCTTGGGCCTTTGACCAATAGGCGTCACTCACAAGCTGGTTTTATATTAAACATTCCGTGTGTCTAAATCGCACATGACCAATTTTAACCATTCATCATGGGATGAGTGAAGATGCTCGAAATATATTCACTCAAATTATTAAAATGGTAGTAACGCTTTTTAAGATGTTTTAGTTATTTATTTAGTATTGTAGTCTATTCATAAAAATATACACTCACAACGAAGATTTTCTGTACCACAAAACCATTCCAATTTTGCACGTACATTTTTATAATTGGCAATTTTAATAGTTTCGTTTAGTTTTGTGTAATATATTGGTTAATTTTTATTTCAATTTAAAGGAAAATTTTATGCATTGGTCCCTTAGAATTCTTTACACTGATAGAATATCTATTCAATATTTATGGAATTGAAATTTAGAATGTAAGAGTTAATTCACTCATCTGATAATTGAGCATGTTAAGAAAGGATTATGAATTGAAGCAGGAAGCTATTGGAATTGATAAATTTTTTATTGCAAGCTCAAAATTCCACTGAATTGGCATGTTCTGGGGATGCCATTATACTAGTTCTATTCTGTTTATAGAAAAACGCCTCATTTTTTGTTTTAGATATAAACCCTTTTCGTGCTTCGAATATACCTATGAAATACTTGTCAATGCTCAAAGAATTAAAAAAATAGACTCATAAATAAACGATCTCATTTTCACTGTTAACTTTCAAAAAATAATTTTTTCACCAATAAATTATTTTTGCAAGCTAAAAATTAATGAGAAGTAGGAATTTTTTCAAGTTGCAAGTTCCTTTTATTTTATTTTCTATTAGTGATATGATTTTTTCACGAAAGCAAGTCTTGAAGCAATTAATTATTTTATATTAAAATAATTGAAGTAATTCAAAGCATTTTATTCATATACTCGTATGATAAATATACAATGCAAAAAAATCAGAAATTTGTACGATTAAAAAAATTTATAACATGGTGTCGGTGAGATCCGGCAACCTCATTTACCTGGGTCCAAAAAATTCACATCATTGGTTATGGGTTCAACTCGAAGTAATCTAAACCACTTGAAAACCGGATGGAGAAATATTACTCATTTCGTAAATATCGTACTATATTATAAGACAAAAATACAATAAGTGATAATCAGATGACTTACAGAAGTGGGTTTTGAGTTTTAGAGGGATTGTGAATGCCCTTTATGTTCATTTTTAATAAAAATGTCAAATTTACAGCGTATTACTACAGCCAATTTTTGTACTATTACATTTTTACTTGTAGCACTTTTGCACCAGGAATGTGATATTTCCCAATTCCATTATCATTATGAAAGGTTGACAGCTCAATTTCTTTTCAAACTTATTTTGCTTGAAAATTTCATTCCGCGTTTGAAATAACAGCTTGTTTTAACATTAAATGTCTTCAGTACAGACGAAACAACATTAATAGATTACAATCTTTCAAAAAACGGAAGGGCAATTTTACCACGTTTTTTAAAAAGAAAATCAATGTTTTCAACTTATGTTTGAGGTAACAAAGTTGCATAATAGATTCAGTTCGTAAACTAAAATACCTCGATCTTTTGTCACTTAAGACAAAAACTTTCTACTTTCCAAAACTCCTACACAGATGTTCGAAATTAAGAGAATTTGCATATTTCGTCCAGTTTCACGAAAAGTACTGAACGAAAGGTAAAACTAATGCTTCCAAACAAAGATACAAATCTTTAGTGTCGAATACGTAAGCGTACACGTGCATGTGGGCGGTGCATTTAGAGGAACAGACTTTCTAAGCGCACGTGACAATTTCCGCACTTGGTTCACACATCAGCGAATTCCGTGGTGTTTTTTGCAACATTCGGTGAAATTCAAGAGCAAATAGTTAAAACGAGTAGCCACCAACGTTTGGATGATGGAATGAGGTGGCGAATCGTCGAGAGACTGGAAGCAGGGCAGTCTCAAGTGCAGATTGCTAGAAACTTGAATGTAACGCACAGCATCGTGTCCAGCTTATAGAAACAGTTTAAGGATACCTGATCCGTAGAGAGAAAGCCTAGGCAAGGTCGTCCAAGAGCCACGACGGCCAATGAAGATCGATATTTGTCCATTACAGCGAGGCGTAGCAGGAATGCAACATCTTCTCAGCTCTCTCGTGACCTTCATGCAGCCACAGGAAGCCAAGTTTAAAGAGTTACTGTTTCCTGAAGGCTACATGAGAGAGGTCTGTTTGCAAGAAACCTGCTGTTTGCGTCCCCCTCACTTTTGCGCACAGGTGAGCCCGTTTGGCATGGTGCAGAGAACATCGAATTCGGACCAGGGATCAGTGGGGGACCGTTCTATTCACTGATGAGTCCCGGTTCAGCCTAACCACCGATTCTCGACGTACGTTCATCTGGAGAGAACCAGCGACCCCCTACCTGTCTAGTGTTTTTGATCACGGTGGATAATTACTAACCAATCGATAATTTAGGATTCATGATTTTACCCACAACCCATGAGATCTTCAGCCCGAGTAACTGGAAGAAATAACATGAAGTTGCGGGCACTGCTCCGTCTATTTCATTTTAAGGTCGATGGTATTCCGGATTTGACGTCACTTGTTTCCCGAATACGATTTCAGCATTTCGCCAATAACGGAGGGGTGGTGGGGGGGTATTTCAATTAACGTCACACTGGAGTAACACAATGGGCTATTGGTGACGGTCCGGGATCAATCCCAAAGGGAAAGATCCGAGGACAACACCACGTAATTTTGAACCACGGTCAGATGACGAGGCAACACCTGAGCTGGCACCCCACTCTCCAAACTTCCACACCACGCCAACGTGAGGACATTTGAGGCCACGACAGATTTAACGTGCACCAGCCCCCTTTGTACACGACGGTGTTTGGCTGGATTCGAACTCGCAACCCTTCGGTTGCAAGTCCGTTACTCTTCCAACCGGGCCACCGGGCAATAACGGAGGGAGGTAGATATTTTAATTTAACGTCACACTGGAGCAACATAGCGGGCTACACAACGGGGCGGTCCGGGATCAATACCAAAGTCCAATAACGGGGGATTCCAATTCGTTATTTAACGTCTAATTCGGCATTTCACTCACCTATGGGACAATCACACATTTTAGTCGTAGAAGTGGGTATATCTTTTATTATTAAAACTTTTTTAAACTTCAATTGCGTCCACTTTAAGTAAGCTCATCACAAAATGTTGGGTATCCCTTTTTTTCTATACAAAAGAAGCTAATAGTAAGCCGTCACGCATGGGACGTCTCAATGTGACCAGGATGTCACACGCTTAATTCCATGGGGCCGCTATAGTCCGGTTGGAAGAGTAACGGATTAGCAATCGGAGGGTCCATCTGACCGTTCAAAATTACGAGGCGTTGTTTTTGGATGTTTCCCTTCGGAATTGATCCCTGACGTTGCCTATAGCCCGTTGCGTTGATCCAGTCCGACGTTAATTAACTAACTACCTAATGTTGCAATCGGCAACCAAACTTCCACACCACGCCAACGTGAGGACATTTGAGGATACGACGGAATTAACATTCACCAGCCCCGTGTACGCGACGGTCTTTGGTTGGACCAATTTTAGAACTCGCAACCCACCGATTGCTAACCGGTTACTCTTCCAAACGGCGTCCCCACAATAATGAGGATTTTCTGAGGTGTAAGTACACAGAGGACCCTAGTGTTCACTTGTGGCGTAGGGTCGAGGTAGTCAAGTTGGTAAAGTCACGGTAAGTAAGTAGTTAATTAACGTCGCACTGGCGCAACACAACGAGCTATTGGCGACGGTCCGGGATCAATCCCGAAGGGAAAGATCGAGGACAACACGACGTAACTTCTTGAATCATAGTCAGATGACAAGACAACACCAAAGCTGGCACCCCACTCTCCAAACTTCCACATCACGCCAATGTGAGGACATTGGAGACCACTGCAACGTGGACAGATTTAACCTGCACCAGTTCTCGCGTACACGACCAGTCCCCGTGTACATGGTTGAACCTAGTTTCGAACTCGCAATCTTTTGATTGCTAATACGTTGCTCTTCCAACTGGGCTACCGCGGCCCGGTAAAGTCACGGATTATTAACCGAAGGGTTACGAGTTTAAAATTCGTTCCAACCTGACTCGTGTGCGTGGGGGCTGATGCACGTTAATATGTCATCCCCTCAAATGTTCTGACTTTGGCGTGGTGTTGAAGTTTGGAAAGTGGGATGCCAGCTTAGGTGTTGACCTCGTCCTCTGACCGTGATTCAAAGTTACGGGGTGTTGTCCTCGAATCTTTCCCTTAGATTTAGATCTTTCGCTAATAGCCCCAGTGCGACGTAAATTCAACTACCTACATGATAGACGTGAAATAAAAGTAGACTGAGCATTCCAATTGAGAGAAGCTTCAAAAAGTGTGCCCAACATGTCGACTAGCAGTCACGTGACTGCTCTGAAAAATAGACTTGTTTGGCCGATTTGGCATCTTATCGCCTCGTTTGGCGATATATCTTATGACAGGGTAGATGTTTGAATGCGCATTTCTATAGTGGTGATAAATGTAATGAAATTGCTAGTCTATTACTATGTTGCGCGGACCAATTAGATGCTGAATTAATAAATGAGCAATTTCTCCGATCCCGTGGACCAATCAGATGATGAATATTCGTTTCCACCTGTTAAACGAAAGTAATCTAGGTAGTTAGGTAGGTATTCTAATTAACTTCGCACTGGGAGGAACATAACGGGCTATTGACGACGATCCGGGATCAAACTTGAAGGGAAAGATTTGAGAACACTTAATTTTGAACCACGGTCAGATGACGGAAATTAATCTAGGAGTCACATTACTACAAGTTTTGTTCACATGATCATGGGCACATAAAAGTGCTGCTATTGCTCACTCTACTTTTATATTTCCTCTATACCTACCCATCTACCATAATTTTGAACTACAGTCAGATGACGAGGTCAACACCTGAGCTGGCACCCGACTTTTCAAGCTTCCACACCACGCCAACGTGAGGACATTTGAGGTCACGACAGATTTAACGTGCACCAGGCCCCACCCACACGGCGGTCTTTTGATTGGATCGTGTTTCGAGCTCGCAACTCACTGGTTTCTAATCCGGTACTCTTTCAACTGGGCTACCGAGGCCCCGAACATTTAAAGTAGCAATGCCATTTTTGCTGAAAATTTAACACTGCAAGTAGTGGCAACTTACTCGAATTGAATTCATGGGAATCAGTCGTAATTGATTGCAACGTGCCTATACCCCTCATGACTTATTTTTATTTTGAAGTAGGTGTTAATTTTTGTGATTGTTTCCATCCTTTATCCTAATATCTACTAATCTGGAAGCCCTAATCGTCGAGACTAGATAATTCTACAAGCTTAATATGTGAGTGATTCTTATTTAATTAATTTTAATTTATTGCTTGTGTATTTTCATGCAAATCTAGCTCTTCATTGGTTTTTAACTAGTATATATTTAGTGACATACTATAATAATTCATTGAAAATATTTGACTTTCAACGAAAATTACTAGTTGAATCTAGCAGATTACATCAGCGATATTGATCCCGTGAATGGTTGACATAAATTTTAATCCAATTTTGTTGCATACGTATATCTGAAATAGATTATGTATATTTAGTATGTCATCAGAAAAAAAAGATTCAGATTTCAATATTTCATTTCTTACGTTGTTGCTAAAGTAATTTTAATCTTTTCATTCGTGAAATATAAAACAAAAACAATTTATAACTCATTATAATTTATCGTTGATGATACATAGATGGTACAATTTTGAGAAATTCATGAAAAATCTAGTTGAGTGGTCAGCGTGCTTATATGCATATGAAGTAGATTTATACTTCTAAAAACAAGATTAAGATTAAGCTAACTTCATTTTTTGCCCTGATAAAATTTGCCTTATCAAAATTGGTTTCGCTTAGAAAGACCAGCTTACTAAATTTACTGTTGTGGATTGATCGTACTTTTGCAATTTTAATTGAATTGTACGTTTGGAAATTAGTTTAGAAAAATCACTTCACGAGAATGCTTACAAGCGAATATTCTACTAGAACCCAGCAAATTTAATAGCACAATCAACTTTAATAATAGTCTAATGTTCTAATGTGAACTTTAGCTTATTGCTCAAAGACAATCTCAGTGTAAAATTTTCGTGATGACTTTTGTGAAGCTAAATCTTTTTACTACGTAGCTTCCTTGGGAAAAGAGTTGTTATTTTTTGTCTGGAAGTCTACAAACAAATCAACAAATTTAATTAATTTAAGTTAATTTATTAATGTAAGTCAACAAATTGAATAAATAATCAACTTTAATAACAATCTAATGTGAGCTTTAGCTTATTGCTCATAAAGACAATCTCGGTGTAGAATTTTCGCGATGACTCTGTTTTGTGAAGCTAAAATCCTTTTACTACATAACTTCCTTGGGAAAGAGTTGTGTTATTTTTGGTCTGGAAGTCTAAAGTTTATGTCGCCAAGTTGACGGCCGAATTTGTACGATTGCCAGAGCATGGTAGTTCTAGTGGCCAACCGAAAGGCTTGCTCTTGCTTTCGCTCAAGTCATAGGTTCAAATCCCTTTAAAATCAGTATACGATACACCCTTGGCACCAATTTTACGCAGTAGGGATGAGCTACAAATGAAATAAGCGAGATCGCAGTTTGTGATCATCGCTTGTGCTGACTAAGGACCATTTGTCAGAGTGGACCGTCCTTTTATCCGCTATCCCCTTTATGAAAATTACCATCTCTAGTAAAGTTATTAAAAGTAAGTTACTTTTCAATGGTTTGCGTACCCCGATCTCCGTTAATCATTTTCATTAGCAATATATATCCTACAAGTAATACAGTTTTATTAATAAAAGTCCCCTCGCAATTCACATCCTATGTGTAATTCATGTAATTGTTTGTTATGTGTATTACAATTGAATGTTCACTTTTAATGTATCAACGCCATCATTTTAACTCCACAGATCTTACTCTCAAACATGCTCTCAGCAATGATTTTACTAATTTAGTTTTTTTCACTAATATGTATTACATAAATCTTTTGTAGTTTAATTTTTAGCATTGTTTAATTTAAATTATCTAGCTTTTACAATATTACAGATAATTTCCAAACCCTGGAAAACTCATGTTGAGATTTTGACTTCAATTTTTCCATTTGAATTTCGATTTGTGTTTTCATCTATCTATTGTACTGGCTCAATATAATGTTTTAGGTCCTTGTGCCAATTGATTTGTAAATAAATACTAAACGGTCTTATTATTTTAAACTTTATACTAGGGTTTAAATACCCGTAATTTTTTTTCTGGTGAAAACTGGTTTTGAATATTAGTTAACATTATAATCGTAATTACCGTTTTTAGTGATACTTCATTATTATTTTAGATTTATTTATTTTATATTTTTAAGATCATACTTCAGAGATGCGAGTTGTAGGCGGCGCGAATTCCATGCCCGTACTTACCCTGGTGAATTTCTATGTTTTGCGTCAGTGAAACTTTTCTTTTTATGTGTACGTTCATTACTTGACTTTTTATGCCTTATGTTTCGCGCAGCTAGGCAAAATATGGCTTTGACGCCCCACGAAACACAACTAACTATACCTCAGAGATCAATTTTTACGACCGCAGTAATAGCAAATGCCTTCAGTATGGGATGTAATGTCGCCAAAAATCTAATCTAAACATGTTTTAGCTGTGCTAAGGTTAAATAAACGTTAGTGAGAAAACACCGCACATCCCGAAATATCAATTCTTATATTATAACTTTTATGGTTTATGTCAGAAACGAATTACTATATTCCAGGGTTAAAAATATTTGTAGTTTTTTTTTGTAACTTAAACATACTTTCAGAAAAAAAATATTGTCATGTTTGGTGCTCTTGTAAGCAGTACATAAAATACCTTGTTCAGCATCCCTTATCGCTCATTTTTTCAATAAATTGTTGCTTGGGTTATGTTTTTGCATTGCCGTTGTAGGAGACCCGATTTGGCATAATTGAAACAACACTTCCTCGTGCTTGTTTCTGCAGTTGGTGAGAGTTTGCACGGCATCCTAGATTGAGTTTCAGGCATGTCATTGAGTTTTTAACAAATTCGCACCACCTTCTCTGGACAGCCTCCAAAAATTCACTTAACTGAGCGATTTATCTTCATTTTTAATCGGACATCAGGGCCGTCAATATTGCCAATGATAGAAATTATTGGTTTATCAGTCAAATTTAATTTTGACTTGTCGATGTATCGAACTCTTAATCAATAGTATTCCTCGTCGATGTGTCATCTATCATCGACTTTCTGGTGAAATAGGCGGGGTATGTGCATACAGCTTTATGCTATTGCTATTTCTTTCGGTCACTTTGAAGATTTGTCACGTGGTTGTCGGAAAAAGCATGAATCTTAATGTGGAATAAATTATTGATTGGTTTAAGAGGTTATATCCAGCGTGATTAAAAACGCTAGTCTGCGCTTCCATAGCCAATCGGTCCAAGTCGATTCGTATGCCAACGTGACTTACCTTCTGGGATCTTACGACAGGGACTTCGTCCGCATGTTCTGTCTATTTCATTAGAAGGTTCATGTCATCAATCCGCTTAATACGCTTCTTTCTGCTCCAAGCCGGTGGCGTCGTTTATGGCCGTATTATGAGATATAACAAGCGTTTTAATTGTTTCTGAATAAATATCGCTTGTGTTTTCTACTATTTTATCAAAACAATCATCGCTTACACTAGTTTCGTTTCATCTGTCGGGCCGCAGTAGTCCGGTTGGAAGAGTAACAGATTACAACCGGAGGGTTGATAGTTCGAATCAAACCAAAGACCGTCGTGTACAAAGGGAGATGGTGCACGTTAAATCTCTCGTGGCCTCAAATGTCCTCGCGTTGGCGTGGTGTGGAAGTTTGGAGAGTGGGGTACCATGGTTCAAAATTACGAGGTGTCCTCGGATCCTATTCCTTCGAGTTTGATCCCGGACCGTCACCAATAACCCGTTGTGTTGCTCCAGTGTGACGTTAATTAAAATACCTACCTCTTGTTCAGCCAGTGATTGTATGTCACGTTTTGCATCCTTACCTTGAACCCCCGATTTTCTGAAATCCTTTTTTAAAACAAGTCGTTAAGCTAAGTAATGTGTGAATTAATCAACTAAAAATATAAAGGTTATGAAATACATCTATATCACGTATTCTCTCTATATTTACATCTAGTCTCAAATAGTGACAAATGAAATACGAGAAACAAGATTTGAATGGTTACTTAATGGGATTTAATTGTCATAAATATTCGGTGAGCCCTATCATTGTGGAGTTATTTCTGCATTGGGGAGATAAATATATGCGTTTCTTTTTATATTTACGCAATATTTTTCTAGTGAAATAATTGAGTGGCGAATTATGAAATGTAGAACTCCAATCTTAATAAATCCGGTATTGAATTTTCACTGCTGTATTACAATAAATTATATTGCGGTTGGCAGAATATTGTCGGCACTGGGGAAAAGCTCGCTCTGAATTACTGCGACACTTAGGGCAAATAATGGTAAGGTTATTTATACGTGTTTCAGAACTTTCCGTGCACACTTTTAATAGGAGGTAGGGAACACAAAATTAAACCGTATGAAGATTCCTGGAAGTGCCGCCTATATGTTCTAGAGAGCACTATTCGGCATCACTAGTTGTGTGGGGTTAGTATAAACTTTCATTCTTTTCTTTCATTAAACCCCAAACAACGTTAGCCTCAAATGTCCTCGCGTTGTAGAGGTGTGGTAGTTTGGAGAGCCAACTCAGGTGTTGACCTGACTCGTTGAAAATTACGAAGCGTTATCCTTGGCCCTTAGGGTTTGATCCCGGATCGTCATCTGACCGTGGTAAAGTTACGAGGTGTCCTTGGATTGGGGGTTGATCCCGGACCTTCGCCAATAGCCCGTTGTATTGCCTCCAGTGCGACGTTAATTAAAATACCTACCTACCCGGACCGTCACCAATAGCCCGTTGTGTTGCTTCAGTAGGACGTTAATTAATTGCCTACCTTTCATTAAACACCAGTTAGTACCATTTTACTATATATTTTTCTTTGGTAGACTGATGACAGTAGAAGTGTGGTTGCCTCTGCTAGGAATTTGCATCAGTTCCTAAGTCTGATGTTTAGATTAAAGATTTTTATATAGGCTTTACACCAGGAGGATCCGCTGAACTTAGCAAGTGGTTGGTCTCCGTTATATAAGTAACGGCTTTAACTTATAGGATGTCTCGTCATAAATCTTTTGTTGCCTGGGTAGAGGATTGGTATTCTCATGTACGCTGGTTAGTGTCCGGAGTTGTCGGTGGGGTAGCTCAACTTTTCTACGACAATTTAATCCTCTTCTCGCTTTCGCCCCTAGGGGCACATTTCCTTTAGGTGTGTATGGACTTCACCGATCGGAGGAACCCTAGTGATCTTTTCTGCTCCCGCCTGCTTTACTGTCTTTAGTAAACATGAATGCCGCGCTCCCGGGATATCCAAGCTATCTTTTCTGCTTTCATCCTATTATTCTACTCCCAATCCCTCTTCCATTCCGCGACAGTTTTTACTTGAAGTTGTCTGTCTTGTGTTTGGATCAGTTTGGCACTTGCACCATAAAACCCCCAAACAACCAACCTCTTCTCTCTAGGTTAGGGCACAAGGGCGAAGACCTCTTTCACCTTGACTCACCAATCCAACGGAAATTACCAAGTTCTGCTCACAGGTAAGAGTGAAACCTCAACATATCTCACCAAGCAAGGAACTACCTTCGATCACAACATAAACAATTGGTCGGTTCGGCCATTGTCGTTATAGATGCTGACTTCGTACTGGTAACATCCATCATTTCTCGAATTCTGAGTGTGGAATCACCTAGCATGCGCAACGGCTAAATAAAATGGCCGAGAAGTTGTGAAATTGTATTATGAAAATATCTCGACAGATGTACCAAACAGCTAAGCCCGTTTGGTCAAAATTATGGTTGAAACTGGAACATTCCCCGGAATGTTGAAAAAAAATTACTGTCAAACTAGGGTAAATAAAAATATTAACTTGCTGTCTTTCATTTCTGCACCTTAGTGTGCCATCTAGCACACTAAGGTGCAGAAATGGTGCACATCTAGCATCAGAGTAGCACTTGCGGACATGTAAGCTTTTGAATACGACTCAATTTCGTGTTCCATACCTCGTCTTAAGGTTTGTATACGAAGATTACATCATAACTTGGAGTAAGATAAATATAGAACTGTATTTATCGATCAAGAATCTACAATAAACAAGTGTAGCAGGTTGTAGTTTTTTGCTGTATAAATGATTTTGATCGACATGAAAGAAAAACAGAATAAACATAAGATTCACCGGAAAAAAAGCTATTAAGCTTGATAACACCATTTCCTTTTTACCGCGCCAGAGAATCTTCCATGGAAGACTTTGAGCAGTCGGTTCAGCTAGTATCTGATGACCCTTACATCGGTAGAACTTCGAAAAAGTAAGAAAGGAAAAAAAAATCTAAAACGAAATAGAAACCCGTTGAAAAATGGACATTACGATAACGCAACCGATGGGTTCTCGATGCTGCTTCAATACTGGTCCTTTGAACCCTCAACTGCTAGACTAAGCAGGATAGAACGGGACGCTTCGTCTGTCTGCAAAAGTAAGGTGAGTGTTTTGCTCGATTACTCTTGATGTTTACAGAAAGGTTTATCGGGATCGCCATCTGCACTAGTAACACTTGTAGGTGGTGCAGGTTTGATTCCTCCGTGTACATGGGATATCCTCCCTGTATATGGAATGAATGGTGCGAGGGCTAGAGTCATCAGAACAACAAGCTCCACAACATCCAGCCGACCATCTCATTCCAACCGTCATTTTCATCTCGACGGCCCGACGTCATTTTAACCCGTCTTCGAAATGGCCATTCAAGAGTCAGACAGGCATTTATTGGTCGGTGGAAAAGCTCCATCGTCCCCCCCCCCCAGCAACATCACAAACCATATTTGAACTTGTACAGATCTTAAACGTTTATATCAAGACTATTTTAATACTTCTTCCCCTATTTTATCGGATTTATGGGGTCCCCTTCCACATTTATAACTTTTTGAATCACTTGCTTTTTTCACATTTATCACTTTTAATTACTCATGATATTAATTTATTAATTATCAAATTATATAAAAATACGTCATCTTAGTCTCGTTTTCCTCGAGTTATGTTTTAACCTCCATAATTTCTTTCTTCAAGGGTGATATACTTGTTTTTATACATTTCACCTTTTGACATGCTCCTTTTATATTACTTAAATCGTATAATATCATCTGTTTAATTCATTGCATATTTTAAAACCTATTTTGAACTATCGATTTTGGTTGGTTTGTATTATATTGTGCGTTTGGCGCAGCGTGTTAACTTTTGGACCATGCGCCATAAAACCAAAACCAACCATCGATTCTTCCCTGGGTGTATTTCTCTCTTTTGTGTCAGTAAAAACTTCCTAATATCCATTTACTTGAAGTTGTTTGGCGCAACTTGGCCAAATAATCCTTGTACCATATAACCCAATCCAACCCACCTGAAATATTTATCTGGGCTTGTGGTAGGCCTGACTTTGATGATTTGCGTGGGAAAGGTAAACAATTACCGGCTCTCAGAAGGTAATTAAGCATTTTTTATTCTACGACATAACCTTTATTGTCAGCTTGTGATGATTTTCATGTCAAATATTGATTCAATACAAAATTGATCCTCAAGTGACTTTAAAATATCATTTGGATGAATTTTGTGTTCTCAGATTTAAAAAAGCCTGCTTGTGATATTATTTATATACAGACTTTATAATGGAGAACGTTGAAACTTTCGCTCTGGAATCTAAACACACCGCCATCCTTTCCTGCTTAAATCTGAGGACGTTAAAGAGTTGTATATAGTCGGTCCCGAGCACTAGTTTAACCCTCCGGATGGTTGTCTCGAAAAAGTGTCCAGTCACTAGCAAAACTGACTAGATTTTGATACATATCTCGTCATTAGGAGAAAACATACCAGATCTTGACCTGATTGATGTATAAAAAATCATCAATAACTTGATGACGAGGTATCGTCATTAGCAAAATTGGTCAGAGATTGATAGACGAGATATCTCGTCGAAACTACTTGGAGGATTAACTCCACAGGCATTAACTATGTTCAGAATCACCTGACATGTCTAACTTGTGATGTAATCTTATTTTGTCAGACACATTGTAATTGAATGTCCTGATTTGACTCAACCACTTTGGTGCTACTAATCCTAGTGTTACTGATTTACTGAGTGATCCTTCCTCACACAAATCTGTTTTTATTTATATCAGACATAGGTTTTATAATTTTATTTAAAATTTCATTTGAATTTAAGATGTGTCGAACTATTTTGTCTCAGTTAAATTTTGATGATTCCTTTTAAATTTAAGGATAAATCATAATAAAATTTATTTAAATGCCTAGTTTGGCGCAGCTTGTCAAAAAATCTGACCCTTGTGCCATAAAAATTCAATCAATCAACTCTCTTCATATTGACGAATTCAAGTACCTATTTTGCCTGTAATGTATTTGTTTTTCTTTGAACGTATTAGAAAATCAATCAGGTGAGTTCCTTTTTTCTATATTAATTCTTCAGTGTGTGCCAGTTTCCCAAACTTTTTGGCTGAGCGCCCCCCTTTACAAAAACAAGTTTTTTCGCCGCTCCCTCTGGAAAATATTATTTTAACTTATAATAAATTGCAAGTGTAGCTATGCCTGTAATTCTCGAATGTAACCAAAATATGTAGCTGTGTGTGCAATTTTAGAATTTCTAAAAGTTGTTTTGGAAATAAAACAACTTGGAAATGAAATTGTAAAGCTATTAATTAAAATGAAATAACAACTATAAATTGGACACAAACATTCACTTGCTCACAAATAATAGAAATTAATATGTTATCCAATCAGAAAAATTAAATAATCACTAATGAGAAGGATGAGCATCTGGTGTGCTACCAATTTGTCTATATTATGCTCTATTTCCTCCAACAGCATCCTTAAATCTCCTTTTTTGCTTGAAGTTGTCTGTCTTATGTTTTGCGCAGCTTGACCAAATATTGTTGGGTTTTATCGATTGAAGACAGAGTTTTATACATTAAAAATAAATTTTATTACGTAGCCAAGTCTTATGGTTTAAAAACATACAAGAAGTCTGATCAGATCATGATCCCCAATCTTTCTTCACTTTTATACATTCAAAGATTTACATTCTTCAAATTTATGTGCCCCACACGGCACTATAATTGGAGGTTTGAGACCGATTCCAACATGCGGCCCCATCGGTTGTAAAACCTCAGCAGATGTATTACAATTCAACATATATATATACATAAATCTAACAAAATATTTTTCTAATAATATTTTAGGGCCGCGGTGGCCCGGTTGGAAGAGTAACGAACTAGCAACCGAAGGGTTGCGAGTTCGAATCCAGCCAAACACCGTCGTGTACAAAGGGGGCTGGTGCACGTTAAATCTGTCGTGGCCTCAAATGTCCTCACGTTGGCGTGGTGTGGAAGTTTGGAGAGTGGGGTGCCAGCTCAGGTGTTGCCTCGTCATCTGACCATGGTTCAAAATTACGTGGTGTTGTCCTCGGATCTTTCCCTTTGGGATTGATCCCGGACCGTCACCAATAGCCCATTGTGTTGCTCCAGTGTGACGTTAATTGAAATACCTAATAATATTTTTAAATTTATTTAACAATAAAGGCTTTGTTAAAAAGTCAGCCAAATTATTTTCCGATGAAATATAATTTACGTTAAATAGTTCATCTTTTATTAATTTACGAATAAATTTGTACTTGATATCAATATGTTTAGTTTTCACATTTTCCTGACTATTTTTTGAAAAATAGATAGCAGATTGATTATCACAATATACTTGGGGTCTTATGTAATCACACAAACTTAATTCATTTATAATTCTACTAAACCAAATAACTTCTTTAGTGCAATCGGTTAGTGCAATAAATTCAGATTCCATTGAGCTAAGAGCTATGCACTTTTGTTTAGAAGATTTCCATGATATTGGGATGTTACCAAAATAAATTAAATAGCCACTGCTTGAATGTCTGTTTGTGAGACCACATCCCCAATTTGCATCAGAAAAAGCAATCAAATTTGAACTTTTTACATTGGAAAGATTAATTTTAAAATCCTTTGTAAGAAAAACATAGTTCATAATATCAACAACGTAAGACCAGTGTTTGTAAGTATAACCATTACAAAACTGAGACATTATATTAACAGCAAATGCAATATCTGGTCTGGATCTATCTGACAAAAACGATAAACATCCTATTAAGGAACGATAGGGAAATTTCCTCATTAAATCATTTTCAATTATTTCTTCCTCTTTAACCTTATCAGGTAAGTTACAACCAATTTTAAAAGGTAAATTCACAAAACTTTTAGGAAGATCTTTGAATTTTGACATTAATTTTTCAATGTAGGTAATTTGATGTAAATAAATCGAATTTTCAATTTCTTGAAAGTTTACGCCTAACAAATATTTAGTTTTACCTAGGACTGTAAGATCCAATTTTTTGTCCAATAATTCGATTACTTCATTTATCAAATGTTCCCTTTTTGAAAACAAAACCATATCATCTACATAAACAATTAAAATTACATCTTTAAATTTGTAGACACAATTACACCAATTTAACTGAGAAAATCCTAATTTAGTTAAAATACCGTCTAATTCCAAATTCCATTCTCTACCACTTTGATGCAGACCATATATAGCCTTTTCCAATAGACATACTTTGTTTTCGGATCCTTTCAGCACAAATCCTTTTGGCTGTTTCATGTATATAGTATCCTTAAGGTGTCCATATAAATATGCACTTTTCACGTCAACTTGACAGTGATACCAACCCAACATAGAAATCAATAGTACAAACAATAATTTAACAATAGAAAAATTCACAACTGGTGAAAAAATATCTTTAAAATCAATGCCGGGTTTTTGCTTAAAACCTTGAGCAACAAGACGAGCTTTATACCTTTTAGGTATATTGTTTTCGTCCATTTTTATGCTGTACACCCACTTACTTCCAATTATGGTTGTATTTGGGGGCGTGTCCACTAATTTCCATACTTGCCTATCCTTCATTATCTGAATTTCTTCATTCATGGCAGTATTCCATTTAATTTTATCCTTACTTGCTTGCGTTTCTTCATAACTTTTGGGGATTTCGACATTGTAACACTGATCATACATGTCGTACATCTGTTGGTCTAAAAAATTAGATTCATCACTAGAAGTAGATGGCACATTAGAAATATCCACATTAGGATGTTCAGTTTCTGGCTTAAAATTGAAATTTACAGGATCAAACCTAATCTTATTTTTAGTACAGTATTTTTTAATATCATTTAAAGATCTCATTCTCAAATTTTCAGGAGAATAATAGTATACATCTATCCTATTGCTTTTATTTCTAGGTTTTTCGATTCTTCGCCAATTTGAAATGTTAAGACTTTTTAAGTCCTCAGTTTTAACTAAATCTTTAGAATCTAAAACTTGAGTTTCACTTTCCGATTTTACTTTTATATTTTCATTTGATTGATAAATAGGAATATTAGAATTAAGATCGAAAGAAACGTACTCAAAGTTTTTACCAAATAGTACATCAACAGCTTTCTTACTTTCGTCGATATGAACATGGACTGTTTCAACTATTCTCTTCTCGTTTGGGATATATATTCTGTAACCTTTAGTTTTCAAACCATATCCTGTCAAAATACCAAGTTTAGCTCTGGGTTGTAATTTATTTCTCTGTATTTTAGGAATATGAACATATGCCAAAGAGCCAAAAATTCTAAAATGTTTTACTGATGGTTTGAAACCAGTCCATATTTCGTTAGGAGATATACCCTCAGTTAATTTGTGTTCGCATCTATTTTTAGTATGAATAAATGCTAAAAGTGCTTCTGACCAAAATTGTGGTTGTAAACCACTGTCTTGAAGCATAGCTCTGATACAATCCATGGCTGTTCTATTGAACCTTTCTGCAATGCCATTTTGTTCAGGGGTATAAGTTGAAGTTCTTTCGATTTTTATTCCTAGATCATTTAAAAACTTTTTAAATTCTTTGTGACAAAATTCTAAACCATTGTCAGTTCGGACACATTTTAACTTAACATTTAGCTGTCTTTCAGCTCTAACCAAGTATTTTTTAAAGTAATCAAAAACTTCATTCTTATTTCGAATAATATAAACAGTTACTTTACGTGAAAAATCATCAATAATAGATAAAAAGTATTTGTTTCCACCTAGAGAGTTAACTGGAGCAGGACCCCACAAATCCATATGGATCCTTTCCAAAACATTTTTAGTTTTCCTTTCGTACATATAGTTTCTTTTTAAGGATATTCTAGTGGATTTAGCAATAGCACAAATCTTACAATTTTTATCTATATTTTTACAATTAAGTTTTTCAATTCCTTTTACACAATTAATTTTACTCATATTTTCAATTAAGGGCATGTTAACATGACAAAACCTACGGTGGGCTTTTTCTAGATCTAAACCAGTTACATATGTATAATTTTTAATCTTGGGATAACCTTTTAAGATATACAATTTTCCAATTCTGGGAACAGTAAACAAATATTTATTATAACTATTATAAATAATCATTTTGTTATTTCCCCATTTAATTTGGTTTCCCACAAGGTCAATACGAGCACCACTAATTAAATTTCTTCTCATATTAGGCGAGTATAACACATCTTTTAAAGTTATATCATAATTTCTGTTTCTATCTAAAACTGTAAATTGAATATCACCCATACCTAATACTTCCGAGGTGCTGTCCTTGTCTCCGACTAGGATCTTCTGTGGTGGTAGTTTTCTGAATGTCGTAAACATATCACGTTCTTTACAGAAGTGAGCAGTTGCAGCAGAATCAATGAGAAATTCCCTCGGTCTTTCATTTGGAAAATTTGAAACTGCATAGGCACGTTGAAGATCAGTTTTTGGATTGTCCTCCATATAAAATAATTCACCACCAGGTTTCTGCCGATTGCATTTCTTGAAGCACTTCGATTCATAATGTCCCGACTTTTTGCAGTAGTTGCAGAATGGTCGCGGCCCCATACGACAAACTGTCGACTTTCTTGGGCTTGAAGGAATTAATTCAGGGTCCAGTACGCATCTGCTGTGATCAGGAGTAGACGCCCGTGTCTCCTTGTATCTAGATGACTTGTTTCTTGTAGCATAAGCATCGGCCACGATACTTAATTTTGTGTCTTCGTCCTCCGCTTCAGGTCGATCCGGCTGGATTCTGTTATTAAATGTTTAGACAAATTGTCTAGCGTGAACTCGTTGTCATCCATCCTGTATAGCAGTTGTACCAGATTATCGTATTCGTGAGGCAAATGTCTTATTAGTTGAAAGCAAACTAAGAGGTCTGGGATTTCGAATCCACATTCTTTTATCTGTAACAGCTTCTCATGCACTCGTTTGCAGAAGAGTCCAATGGATTCGTCCTCCGGCTGGTAGCGGATTGAAAAGAACTCGTCCACAAGGCCTGCCAATCGTGCTCTAGATGCTGGTTCAAAGTTGGTCTTTAATATATCCCAGGCTTCCTTACCATCCTCAGTAGATGAAATTAAGACTTGATATTTTCTTTCTATGCCCTGGTAGATAGTTGTATATGTCCTCTGGTTCCTATAACGATAGTCTCTTTTTTCTTGTTCTGGAGCATCTTCCAATAATAGAGGTTCCGTTTTAGTGATAAATTCCCAGCAGTTCCGGTCCATTAGCAATACCTTCATGTCCGTCTTCCACGTGGCATAGTTGAAATCCGATAACTTCGGGAAGGAAAACATGGACATTTCTTGAATCCCCATCATACTGGATACCGGTAGTGGCAGAATTCAGGTTCAGCTTAAGGTCTGAGGCCTATAACCAATTGTTGGGTTTTATCGATTGAAGACAGAGTTTTATACATTAAAAATAAATTTTATTACGTAGCCAAGTCTTATGGTTTAAAAACATACAAGAAGTCTGATCAGATCATGATCCCCAATCTTTCTTCACTTTTATACATTCAAAGATTTACATTCTTCAAATTTATGTGCCCCACACGGCACTATAATTGGAGGTTTGAGACCGATTCCAACAAATATGGCCCTTGCGCCATAAAACCCCTAAACAACCAACCAACCTTAAATCTCCAATCAAATATTTGCAGTCTTTCTTTTTTAGTTAAAAGAATCAATGACCATACATCACTGTAGTGACTAAGGTCAAGTAGATAAGTGATTATTTAAAGCATTTTAGGCGACATTTTTTAGCATCTTATATTGCCCACTTTTGCTCCTCAAACAATATTGCCCCATATTCCTTCAAAACCCACTTTGAGAAGCTATTACAATCACAAAATGGAACATACAAAAACCGAATAAGTATAAAAAAAATATCAGAAAAGTTGGTACTTTTCCGTCAGCCGGGCGCAAATGTCGCCAATTGTGAACCAAACGAGAGCCAAGTCGCCAAGCGAAGCGAATGACAAAACAGTCAACGGAATAAAAGTCGAAAACGTTCAACTACACTGCTGGCCACCCAAATTGCAACACCAAGAAAGACAAGAGATATCACAACAAAATTTATTTTGTAGATAACATGTTGACCAAGTATCAAATGATTAAATTTATAGACTTCTGTGAAGTGTGGTTCCTGCCAAAATCAGTAGCCAGAGTAGCCGCCATTGTTGGAGATCACCGCTGCCACACGCCTCGGCATTGATTCAAAGAGACTTTGGATGTGTTCTTGGGGTACAGCAGACCAAGCAGCTTCCACACGTTGCCAAAGTTGATCTGGTGTGGTAGCTGGGGATGTATTCTGGGTCAATCGTTGAGCAACCATGGACCACATGTTTTCTATCGGCGAAAGATCCGGAGAGCGAGCTGGCCAGGGAAGCAATTCAATCTGGCGATTGACGAAGAACCCTTGGACAATGCGTGCCACGTGTGGTCGCGCATTATCCTGTTGAAATATGGCTGTGGGCAAGCCCTGAAGGTAAGGAAGGACAACTGGCTCCAACACCTCGGAGATGTAGCGCTGGCTGTTTAAAGTACCGGCAATGCGTACTAGAGGAGTGCGAGAGTGATATCCAATACCGCCCCATACCATAATACCCGGTGCAGGACCAGTGTGGCGGTGCATAACGCAGCTGTTCAGCATCCTCTCTCCACGGTGTCTCCAGACTCGAATCCGACCATCGTGGTGTTGCAGACAGAAGCGTGACTCGTCAGTAAAGACAATTTCATTCCATTCTGCCGTCCACATCCTTCTTTCATCGCACCATTGGCGGCGGAAACGTCTGTGGTTCTGCGTCAAGGGTAGACGAAGCAATGGACGTCTTGCGGACAGACCACTCTGCTGTAAACGGCGTCGAATGGTACGCGCAGACACTGGATGATGCGGTACAGACTGAATGTGCTGTGCTATGGTTCGTGATGTGGCTGAGCGATCCGTCACTGCCATACGCACAATATGCCTGTCATCACGTGAAGTGGTGCACTGAGGTGGATGCGATCGAACACGTCGGTCCGTCGTACCCTCCTTCATCCAACGATCACATATCCGCATTACAGTTGTTTGGTTTCGTCCAACACGACTACCGATTTCCCTGAGAGATAATCCACAATCTCGGTAGGCCACTATCCTTCCTCTGTCGAACTCGGATACTTGATCAAAAGATGATCGCTGTTTTCTACGAGGCATAATTGATCGTTTTTTTGAAAAACACAATTGCCGTACTTGAAATCGTCGAAATCTCCAAGCCTTAAATAGAGCTTTGAAGTGGCGCCACAGGCGCGCGTGATGTGCGTCTGTGCTGAAATTCTAATCATTTGCATATCTCACCTCCGCTAATGCATGTTGTAAATTTCATATTATTTGCATGCTTCCTTCAGGGTGTTGCATTTACGGTGGCCAGCAGTGTATAAACAAATATTAAGTAAGCAAAACAAGTTCAACTATAAACAAATATTAATAAATAGTATAAACAAATATTAATAAATAATAATAATAAATAATAATAACTATAAACAAATATTAATTAATAGTAAGCAAAACAAGTTCAACTATAAACAAATATTAATAAATAGTATAAACAAATATTAATAAATAATAATAAATAAATAAATAATAATAACTATAAACAAATATTAATAAATAGTAATGAATTCAGAGAATAGAGCACATGGCCCCAAACGAACATTCCCCTTATGGTTGTAAGAAATTTGGCGGAATTCTACATTATTTGGCGATTTTTCGCTTGCGCCCGGCTAACGGAAAAGTACCGAAAATTTTTGTGGACATGTTTATTTAACCCTCCTTGTGGTTGTCTCAACGAGGTACCTCGTTATTATCTAAACTGACCAGATGTTGATGGACGAGATATCTCATCCTTAGGAAAAAGCAGACCAGATCTCGATTTCATCATGAAATAATAGGCAATATACTGAATTAGCAAAATTGGTCAGATCTTTATGGACGAGAGGGACTGTCGTAGCTCAGTGGGTATACCCACTGCGCGGGAAACCATTGTGTTGTAGGCGGCGCAGGTTCGATTCCTGTCAAGTGCATTCCTCCCTAGGAGTATTTCTCTCTTCGGTGTTAGTAAAAACTTTTGTGTATATGTCTGTTGCTTAATGTGTTTGGCGCAGCATGGCTAAATATGGCCCTTGTACCATAAAACCCCAAAACCAACCAACTTTATGGAGGAGGTATTTTACTTAAACCACTTGTAAGATTGAAGTTGAAGGCATAGTGGATCTTCGGCAGCCTCTACTTTTCTGGAAACGTGCAAATAGCACCCAGCAGAACAATCGGGAACGGTTTGTCTCGCCTAAGATCTCAGCCTAACATTTCAATCAACAAATGATTAAATTATTGAAGCATAAAAACAGTGAGGTGAATTCAGGTATTCTTGGTGAAAAAAATTACTCACTAGCTTTACTGAGTTTAATGTTATACTATGGCTAAAGTACAACGAATCTTCTCGTGTCATATTTCAACCACTCCTTCCGAATGATTAAAGCTACGGGCAAAACATAAATTCTGTCATAATCAATTGCTGCAGTCACTAAATAAATAATGACTGATAACCACCCAAGGAACTATTAACATAAAGCAAATCGATTCTCATCCATGTGTCTCACCCATCTCTCCATGACGCACAGCATGAATATGGCGTCCTCGTATGACGGATAACACTTTGTTAGGTCAAGGTCCACAGACACTTCAAATGAGGAATGAGCCATAAGTGTGCAGTACTTTTAATTGAAAACAAACTTAACAAGAATGATCTTTCTCTGCCTTTGATAAGAAATGTTTATCCTTTCCTGTATGAGCCTACTGTTGGAAGCAGGATGGAGAGACTGGATTTGGAAAAGAATTCCGACCGCGCAGCTGATAACCTTGCGGAAACTAATGCAGGTTCTTATACGTCTAGAAAAGAAAAACGTTAAGAATTTTGCGAGTTACAGCTTGCATGTTCGGCTGTTACTTTCCATATCAGCTGTCAATGCTTGAGTGTCATACCACATGAGATGAGGAAAAGTAAGAAAAACATGGCCGTATGGTTTTCATGAAATTTAATACAGGGGTATAGGGGATTAATTGAATTTGTACATAAATAACGTCACAGCTGATTTGCTCATCTTGTATGGAATGACGCATGAATGATATAAGGTGTGTACATAAAATCTTTTCCAGATTCAGAAAATTCGTAACATAAAAACATAAGCTAGTTAGAAATAACTTTAACACAACTAAACATAACTTTTTCTGAATTCAGAAAGTTTTTTGAGGTTATACAAAGGTTTCGTTTATACATAAATAACATCACAGCTGATTGGTTCATTAGAATGACTTATGGATGATACATAAAGTGTACATAAAGTCTTCCAGATTCAGAAAATTCTTAGCATAAGAACTTAAGCTAGTTGGAAACAACTTTGCAAAGTTAACCTGAATTCAGAAAGATTTTTAAGGTAATCTTTTTAGGTCGAGAGGTATTTTTTGTGTAAGCAAACAAACCAGACGTGATGCGAAGGAATGCTTCCGCAACCCATATGGGGGCCGCGGTGGCCTAGCGGTGGAAAAGTAATGGGTTAGCAACCGGAGGGTTGCGAGTTCGAATCCAACCAAAGACCGTCGTGTACAAAGGCAGCTGGTCCACGCTAAATCCGTCGTGGCCTCAAATGTCCTCACGTTCGCGTGGTGTAGAAGTTTGGAGAGTGGGGTGCCAGCTCAGATATTGCCGGGTCATCTGATCGTGATTCAAAATTACGTGGTGTCCTCGGATCTTTCCCTTTGGGATTGATCCTGAACCGTCACCAATAGCCCGTTGTGTTGCTCCAGTTAATTAAAATACCTACCTACTGCTACTCATGTGCCTTCGCATGATCGTTTTGGTCATCATTTTGGAAACTTTTCGCGTAGAATTGAATTAGCGTTGACTAACAACTATCATGAATTTGAATTCATTCTTTGGAATTTTAAATGGCTTAAAATTTAAGTGTTGAAATGGTATTCGGCAAACAAGACGAGTGATGTCACTTCCGCCTCTGAAACAGTACCGCTATATCCATTTACCTTGATAGAAAATGCCTCTCATAGTTCAACACCTATTGTTGCACGGAAAACAGCTAGCTGATACTAGACTTGAGTAATGTTTCATTCTTGTACCATCAGGAAAAATGTGATAATTTAAATTTCAAAATTATTTTATTAGAACCCAAACATTGAAAAATAAAGCCAGCTTACAAGTATTGAATATTGGAAGTGTACCACTTGACATACGAGGACCCTAAACTGCCTTTACTATAGAGTTAATTTTCATCTTGAAATCTTGACCAGAAGAGACGGCTTGAACATACAAAAAATATTACAATTTTAGTTCACCTAACTTATATAGTTGCAGTATTTGATAAAAATCTAAGTAATGAGTAGTTTGCTCTGAACCAGAGCATAATCAAAATCAAATTGGTAGACTTAATCACAGGAAATAAAGTAATGCGATAAACCTTTTCGTGTGCTCAGGATCATGTGACCAAAACTAGTAGTAATGTGACCTTTAGACTACTTACATCTGCCGGGTGGAAACGAATATTCATTATCTAATTGGTCCACGGGATGGTGAGAAGCCACCCATCCATTGATTCATCATTTGATTGGCCCGTGCGAAATAGTAGACTGGCGATTCCACCACTTTTGTCCACTCGATAGAAATGCGCATTCCCACACGAACCGTCATGAGATGTGCTATATCGCCAAACGAGGCGATAAGACGCCGCATCGGCCAACCAATTCAATTTTTCAGAGCAGACACGTGACTACTAGTCGACATGTTGGTCACATTTTTATGAAGCTTCTCTCAATAGCAATGCTGACTACTTGTATTTCACGTCTATGGACCGAATTAGTCCACAGACTACTCAAAATATCTGTATAGACTTAATTTCCTTTCAAATTATTGTTTTAGGAGATTAAATTGTATTTTTAAACATGGTTGGCAATTTTTGTATCCTCGTTATAGCTTTTCGATAAACTTAAAAAAATTGTTTCGAACTTTTAATCCAAACCTATTTTTAGGAAAAGTTACGTAGATTGAAGGTTTTTTTTGTTTAACTTGAACAATTAACAAGTATCCCAGTTTGAAAAAACAAGACTATTTAAGGATGAGATTTAGTAAGATAAGATTTAAGATACTGAAAAGAATTTTTTTCTCAGGATTCGTATCTATGTCAATGCCATATTTTTGAGATAAAAGAGCTTAATGTTTATTTTTTGTTTATGGGTCATTCTCGAAAAGGGAATATCTCAAAATTAAAAAATAATAATTTTTCTTGAAACAGATATTTTCCATGTAGATACTGCTAACCTAACAAACATCGTCATCAGTTACCGTTGAGATCACATGTAGTTTTTAACTATCGAAAAAAGTTATGGTAATGACCATACAACTTGGTCCTTCGCAAAAGAAATGACAGTTAACTGAATTTTACTTTTATAGACAGGGTGGGTTTAACCCTCCTAGTGATTGTCTCGAAGAGGTCTCGTCTTTAGCAAAACTGATCAGATCTTGATGGACGAGATATCTCGTCGAAACCACTTAAAGAACATTTGTAACAGCGTTTCTTACAAAAGCATACCAAAAGCTTTCATTACATTGTGATCTTAGCCACCACTACAAAAATTAACTTACGGTACAATATATAGGAGTGCAACCCAACACTCCACCATTGTCAAATTTCCATTACAAAATTGCACTGTCTTTCACACGTCCTGCTAAATTGGTGACTTGCAGATGCGATGTGAACGCGCTCACTTTCTAAAACAAACCGTATGGGACTTGCAACAATCGGCAAAAATTTGGATGTGTGGTTCACGATGAAACAGTTGAATTGCTATTGCTGTACTTATCACTTCCATCAACTATCTGAAAACCTGTAATAACAGTAACTGCTCCTATTCCTATCCCGGCTTATATATTCTCTGCTGCTCAGCCCCATTTCAAAACTGCCAGTCTGCACTCGGTAGGCAACACAGACCAGTCGACTGTCGCAATCATGCATTGCATTACCACGCATTTGGAAGTATGCCCGTAGGTTCAATTCCTCCCTGGGTGTATGTCCTCTCTTCTGTGTCAATTAAACTTCCTTTGTGTGTGTCCCTAACTTGATTATGTCTGACATATAGCCAGATATGGCCCTTCGTCATAGAATTTAGCCAACCAAAGAACTCGGAAGTATTCCCGTGATCTTTATACAGCTTTCACGATCTCAAGTAACTGGAAATATATCAACTGGAGGCAGTATCTATCAAAATCAGTCACTCCTAAATTCTGGATGGGTTACTATGATGATCTTTGCAATCACTACGAAATTAGTTTATACAATCTATACATATAAAGCATAGTTGTCATCTGTCTGTTCTCTATACAAATCTATACCGTTTGACCAATACACACCAAATTTGGTACATTTATTCTTTGGAACCCTGCGGGTAACGTAGGCTACATATTAACCCCCGTTCTGTTTGTTTTGGGTGCGCAGAGAGGTGTAACGTCCCGTCATTCTGGACAGCACTTGCTAGGGGGCGCTCTCTCCCGGTCTGGCTGTGCAGATGACGTCAGAGTTAACATCTACAGGAGTCGCCTCTCAAGATGACATTGGAGTTTTTATTTAGAATCTTCGAGTGGTGGTGCAATCGAGATGAGTGCTGTTGCTTTGAAAATCGCTCAGTATCATATCGTTTATGTATCCCGTCTGTAAATTCTTAAACTGTAGCTTTATTATTGGATTGTAAGTTTTTATAACATAAGATTATTTTTTATAGAAAGTGGTCTTTTTTATTGTCGATATGGTACAGGGGGCTAAAGATAATTCGAAATCCTCATAGGAACGACATTCCGTATTTATACGATCACTGTCAGACCAATTCACACTAAATTTGGTATATTCATCCTGTAGAATTCTGCGGGACACATAGCCTATATATTAACCCCGTTCGATTTGTCCTGGGTCTGCAGGGGGATAAAAACAATTCCAAATATTCACAGGAATAATATTGAGTAATATTACAATGAATTATAAACAATTAAACCCGAGAAAAGCTGGATAATTCGGCTAGTCTATACATATAGAGCAGAGTTGGCGTCTGTCTGTATGGTCTCTATACAAATCTAAACCGTTTAAGCAATCCACACCAAATTTGGTACACTTATACTTTGGAACCCTGCGAGTAACACAAGCTACATATTAACCCCGTTCTCTTTAACCTAGGTGTTCAGAGGTGGCTAAATCAATTCGAAATTGCCATAGGAAAAACATTGAGCATAAAACGATTACGGTAATCAACTCAGTTTGTTAAACCAGTATTGATCGAAAATCAAATTTTCTAATAAAATTGTTTTACCAATATTGCTCGAAAAACAATTTTTTTCGAAAAGTTATATTTAAACAATTTAAAATTCTAATTAGTTTGAACTGATTTTCTATTTCTTTCCACAATATAAATTATTTAGGATTATTTGAATGATGAAAAATGGATAGTTAAAATACTTAATTTTACACAACTTGCATTTTGTAATGAAACACGAAAAGCCAAAACAGAAAAACTCATTGATCATAAAAGCGTAATTTTGCAATTTAGTTTTTAATTTTATAAATTATATTTAGAATTCCGTGTTTGTGTATTTGCGTTAAGACAGAAATATTGCGGTCATATTTGAGCATTTCTAAGTTGTGTTGTGTAAATTTGTGGGTTTTTTGTAAATAATTCATTTTTGTCTATCAATATTTTTCATGCATCTTTTTAGAATTTCTCTAATGCAGAATATTCTCATGACGTCGAAATCCGACACGCTTGCTCAGATCTTTCATTTGTCAGAATTCTACATATTTCAATGACCAGAATTTAGTTTCTGTTTGTATTTGTGTTTCATTACTTTTCATATTGCAGATATATTATTTAGTTCAATTGTAATGAATTATTTTTATTTTCTGCCAAATACCACTAGACATGGGTAATTTCTGGGTGGTGTATGTATATTTCGACGAACTTTCTTTAAATGAATTTCATCTTTGGTGAAATACGTTATAGTTTGTAGAATTCTGTTTTATAAAAATAAATGGAAACCTTTTTAAGTAAGGTGTATAACTTATTTTAAAATAACTGGTAAAGTTAAAATAAAGTTATTCTAAAAGATATATGTTACGTAAATCAAAACTGGTAGCCATACGTTGTAGTGCATATATTTCTAAATTTTGACATATTTTCATTACAAGACGATTAAAATCAATTTAATTTACATTTGTTTTCACGGTATTGAAAGTTGTTCCATAGTCAAGTAACTACATCTATCATTCCAAATAGGTACGTGATTTCCATATTGAAGCAGTCTCAATTGAAAAAAGTACCTTAAGAATTCGAGTTAAAACTAAATTTTTCTGTTGGAGGAAATCGAATTTTAAATAAGACTGCTGATCTTGGAATAATATAGTAAGGAAGTATATAAATTAGGACTGTTTTGTCTTAACTGTGACTGTTTAGGATTTTTTGTCTTGTCGGGGTTGCTTACTTGAAGTTGAAACTGTACGTATACAACTTAGGTACCCGTGAAACATTCATTGAAAGCAGTGATTTTGTATAAAGTGTAATCGATTGAGTTTGCTTTGTCTACATTGATGACATTTGTTTTAAAAACAAGCTCCGTTATTCCACGTGCGGCTAAATAGAATTTTCAAGAGAAAAATGTGTGCTTCAAAATAAATTAACCGCGAATGCCGTAACAGTTTAATTTGCCATCCTCTCACAATGATAATGTAATTCAAAAACATCGAATCCATGGTGCAAGGGTACCAAAATAACAAATATTGATTGGAAAACTGAGTGCAAGACTACGCTAGAAGTTCCTCATTTTTACTGAAAATGAACTTAATTGGCATTCGTATTCACCAAAACTCAAAATCGACTTCTGAAGAAGTCATCTCAGAAAGAGCTTTTGTAGTTTGTCTTACAGAAAGAGTGATGAATATGGAATGGATTATATGGATGGATATATTATGTATACATATTTGCGTCCGAAGTAAATTGTAGAAGCTGAAAAAGTTAAAATGATGTTAAAAAATATTTTCTGTACACTTAAATGATGCTTGCATTTTTCTATGAAGTAGAATCAACATTTTACCAGTTCAACCCGAGCATCGCCGGGTAATTCTGCTAGTTATTTATAAAGCAGAGTTGGGGAGTCTGACCTTTACAAATTTACACCGTTTGACCAATCCACACCAAATTTGGTACACATACTTTAGAACCTTGTGGGTAACGTAGGCTACATATTAACCCCCGTTCTATTCGTCGTATGTGTGCAGAAAGAATTCGAAATCCCCATAGGAATAACATTGAGTATAAAGCGATTGAGGTACGCTACTCCGTTTGTTTTACCAGTATTGGTGGGAAAAATAACTTTTCAAATAAAATTGTTTTTCCAGTGTATTGCTCGAAAACAAATTAAATTCTAATATTTATGTTTGAACTGATTTTTTATTTCTTCTCATTTTTAATAATTTATGAATAATTAATTGAAGAAAAAATATATTTAAAATACTTAATTTTATATTCTGTAATGGAACACGAAAAGCCCAAACTAAAAACTCATTGATCATAAAAGCGTAATTTTGCTATTCGGTAACGCCAGAATAAATGTTTCATTTCATAAATTTAATTAGAATTCCGTATTTGTGTATTAGGTTAAGACAGTGAAATGTTGCTGTCATATTTGAGCATTTCTAAGTTTTATAAAATTGTTCGTTGTATTGTAGTCTTTATAAATATTTTCAAACGTGTTTTTTTCAAATTTCTTTATTTCAGAATATACTCAGAAAGTCGAAATTCGATACGCTTGTTCATATCTTTCGTTTCTTAGAATTCTGCATTTTATCAATGATCGGAATTTCGTTTCTGTTTGTATTTGTGTGTTCCAGTGTTTTACATATTGCAGATATATTTAGGAGTCAAATTTTAATGAATAATTTTTATTTTCTGCTAAACATCACTATACATGGGTAATTTCTTGGCGGTTCAAGTTTTTGATTGAATACGTAATGGTTTGCAGAATTCTGTTTCATAAAAATAATTAAAATATACAAAACAAAACCTTTATAAAGTAAGGTATGTAACTTTTTATTTTAAAATGACAGGTAGAGTTCAAATCATTAAAAAAGTAAGTTACTTTAATTTAAAATGGGTAGCCATATTTGAGTTCAGATATTTCTAAATTTTGTAATGTAAATTTTCATTCCATGGCGATTAAAATCAATTAAATGTACATTTAATTGATTTCATGTTTCATGGGCATTATCGAAAGCTACTCTAGTCAAGTATCATTCAAAATAGCTATGTGGTTTCCATATAGAAACCGAATCTCAGTTGAAAAAAGTACTACAAGGATTCGATTTAAAACCGAATATGTTGGAGTAAAGCGAATTTTAAATAAAACTTTGCTGATCTTGGAATAATGTTCCAGTTAGGAAGTACTATTTGAACTAGGACTGTTGAAAAATTTCGTTTTAACTGACAAAGCGAAAGTGTTGCTTACTTTACGAGTTGAAGTTGTTCTTGTGCAACATAGATACATGTTAAACATTTGTTGAAAGTAGTGATTTTCTTATTTAAAAACGCTGCAATATCGATATTCTGTTTTTTGAAAAATCGTAATCGATTGGAGTTTGCTTTGTCTACACTAAGGACATTTACTTTTAAAATAAGCTCTGTTATTCCACATGCCATTGAATTTTCAAGAAAAAAATGCATTTATTTCAAGATAAATTAATCACAAATGCCTAAGCAATTTAATTTACCATCCTGTCATACTGATGAAATTCGAAAACATCGTATCCATCGTGAAAGTTAGAGTGCCACAAGTAGAAAAATATTGATAGGAAAACTAATGACTAAACGCCGGTTTTACTGAAAACGAACTTGTGGGGCATTCGTAATCATTCCAAAACTCAAATCAACTTCTGTATTAGTCACCTTAGAAAAACACTTTCGTAGTTTGTCATACAGCAGGATTGAAATAAATATTAAATGGATTATATAGATGGATGTATATGCATGATATTTGCGTCAGAAGTAAATTATAGAAGCTACTAGCAGAATTGCCCGGCGTTGCTCGGGTTGAATTGGTTTGAAAAGTAATTAGACAAATCATCTTTCTTTCATAGAAAAATGCAAACATCATTTAAGTAGTACGAAAAATAATTTTTAAACAGTTTTAACTTTTTCAGCTTCTACAATTTACTTCGGATGCGAATATATATACATGATATATCCATCGATATAATCAATTTCATATTCATCGCACTTCTGCTGTAAGACAAATTAAGAAAGTTTTATCTAAGGTGACAACTTCAGTAGAATAAAATTAGAAATATATATATATATATCTTTGAACTATAACGTATGGCTACCCATTTCAATTTAATGTAACCTATCTTATCTTAAAATTTTATTTTGACCGGTTATTTAAAATAAGAAGTTGCACACCTCACTTAAAAAGATTTTGTATATTGTATTTATTTTTATGAAATAGAATTCTACATACCATTACGTATTCAACCAAAGACTTAAGGAAAATTGGTCGAAACATACATATACTGCCAATAAATTGCCCATGTTTAGTGATGTTTTGCAGAAAATAAAAATAATTCATTAAAATTTAACTCCTAAATAATATATCTGTAATATGTGAAATACTAGAAAATAAACAGAAACGAAATTCCGATCATTGAAAAAATGCAGAATTCTGAAAAACGAAAGATATGACCAAGTTTGTCGAATTTCGGCTTCCTGAGTACATTCTGAAAAATCGAGCAATTAGAAAAAGACATTTGAAAAATATTGATAGACAATAACGAATTATTTACAAAACTTAGAAATGCTCAAATATGACCACAACTTTCGCTGTCTTAACTCTAATACAGAAACACGAAATTCTAAATCAAATCTATAAAATAAACCATTAATTCTTGCATTGCCAGATACCGAATAGCAAAATTACACTTTTATGATCAATGAGTTTTTCGTTTGGGCTTTTCGTGTTCCATTACAAAATGTAATTTGTGTAAAATTAAGTATTTGAAATATATCCATTTTTCACCAATCAAATATTCATAAATTATTTATAGTATGAAAATAAATAAAAAATCAGTTCAGACATAATTAGAATTTTAACTTGTTTAAATATGATGTTTTGGAAAAAAAATTGTTTTCGAGCAATACTGGTAAAACAATTTTATTGGAAATTTGATTTTTGATCAATACTGGTAGAACAAACTGAGCTGCATACCGCAGCCGTTTTATGCTCAATGTTATTCCTATGGCAATTTCGAATTGTTTTTAGTCTCTGCACACCTAGGTTTAAGAGAACAGGGTTAATATTTAGCTTGTGTTACCCGCATAGTGCCAAAGTATAAGTGTACCAAATTTGGAATGTATTGGTCGAACAGTGTAGATTTGTATTGAGGACAGACAGAAAGACACGCCAACTCTGCTTTATGTATATAGATGAGAAAATTAAAACGACGTTAATAAATTATTCCCTGTATACTCAAATAATGCTTGAATTTTGCTATGAAAGAGAAGTGATTAGTCTGATCACTTTTAAATCAACATTTAACCAATTTTACCAAGCAACGCCGGGAAATTCTGCTGGTATATATAGCAATGTAACCGAACTCCAAGAAGAGTAACGCAACTCCACCATTAAGCTCTTTCTGGTAGACAAGGTTGCACCATCTTTCACACGTCTTGCTAACAGTTGAAAGAATTATTTTGAATAAGATTAATATTTTCTTTACGGACAAGACAAAAATTTCATTTTTAAGTTAAAATCTCGAGTTTTGTAATGAAATCTGAGAAATAAAGCTTTCACATCCAATCATTATTTTTTATTATCTAATTATTTGAAATCAGATAATAAAAAGATCCTTTCCAACTTTCTGTTTTTAAGTTTCAAATGTCGGATTGGAATAGAACAGTTTTCCAAAGTGGGTGGTGAAGGAATCTTGGGGTAAAATGGTAAAATCAGGAGAAATCGGATGGTTTTGTGGAGTAAAAATGGGCAATAAGAAGCTAAAAAAATTCGTCACCTTAAAATGCTTTAAGCAAACACTTATTGAACCTCTGCATTAGATGGTCGGGAACCTCTGCATTAGACGGTCGACGTGATTATGGTCTAATCACGCGAACACAACGCTGTAAAGGTTTATATATTTGTAAAAAGTGCTTCACCAGTTTTGTTTCAAGAGGAAAGGTGATCTAGATACTGCTATAACACAGAAACTGCAGTAAGATTTGAGATTGGCGTGTGACGAATTTCCGTTTCACCTCTATCCGTTGTTGCCATTCGACAATGAACAAATAACGTCGATTTCTGAGAGATGTAGATTAGTGAGATGTATATTAAAATGATCTAACTTGAATATAATCATGTTCCAGAAGATCCTGATAAGATATATTTTAAGGTAATCAAATTGATTTCCAGTTTGAACTCGATATAACCCTTTCTAGAAGGAATGATTTCCAATTCGTCTGCTGACTTGCTTGTTATCCTTCCAAATCAATAATCAATTCAATGTTTGGATCTATGAATTATAGAAAAAACGACCTTGAATTGTCTTTTCGTTACCACATATAACCAGTTCTGTTATCAGTGTACTGTATATATAATAGAAGTGTTCCAATTAGTTTTCGAGTTGTGTTGGTATCCAGTTCATTTCACCGTTCTTAAAATTTACGAGACAACCCAATCACGTCATTCGCATCGACAGTAGCTCTTAGCTTGTCGATGTTAAAGATATGAAATGATTGATGAATTAATTTGTTCTTATCTTGGATTATCTTATCTGAACTCAAGCAGTTTGATTAGATCGTGACATAGCAAAATTATGACTTTCTTGATCGATGGAAATTTACCATACACTGAATAAATTTTTGTTTTGCTTTAAAAACATGCTTCAAATTGATTTACGAGATCTCAAAGAGTTCTGGAACATTTATAAAAGATAATTTTATGGATAGATACCTGCAACCAGTGGCATAGTCAGAAGTAAATCGAAGCAAAACTTTGCTTTCCGCCTGGTTTGCTTGCACTGAAAATACCTCACTATAATTTTATTTTCTGGATCCAAACGATTCCTACAGTTTATCAGTGAAAGCAAACCAGACGGAAGACGTGGATTTTACTTCATGTTACCCAAATGCTCTAGCATGATACTTATCGGGGTTACCTTATAATGTTTATTGCCATTTTCCCGACGTTTGGCGTTTAATCTAATTGACGTTGACCAATTAACTCATCCATCCGGAATTCATTCTTTAGAATTTCTATTGGTGACTTGCTGAAATCGTGTTCGAAAGACAGTCAAGTGAACGAGCTTCCTGTACGTCCGTAATACGTACAAGAAGCACGTTTCGCCACATACATTTAGCTTGGCAGAAAAAGCTTCTCATGCTCCTTTGGCCTCTTAAAGTACTTTTTCGTTTTCTTATACACGGAAACAAGTCCCTTTAAATTGAAACTAATTGATTTTGCCTCGGAGTGCTGAAAGGGACGTATAAAGTTGTCATCCTGAGGTTTGGTTTCAAGTTGATTTTAAAACAATTCTCAATAAAAAACTTTGAAAACATGTGTGCGCATCAATAGTAAAAAATGTCTGTCTACCAATTGCTTATCATTGATAGTTTGAAATGTTTGTTTTTCCAATCTTGTGTACTGAAGTTGCTGTGTACTTCACACCAAGAATCATGCATTTTGTTTCAAAACATTTTATTTAAATAGAAAGCTTAAGATTTTTATTGATCGGTTACAATTTTTTCCATAAATGTAACCGATCAATAAAAATCTTAATTAAGGATTGAATCCTAATTCATTTATAATATAAATAGATCAGGAGTCAATGCTTTGCCCAGGCCTATAGTGATCTTAATGTGGCCCTGTTACTAAGTGCATAGGTGAAACATGTTCCACTTCCCTTTCATTGAATGTTAAGGGAGTAATTGATCTACACATCCCTGGAAGAACTCTCACTACTTTTATGAAGTAACCAGACAACTTAATTCCTAGCACTTAACATAGAAATTATTCGGATTCGTTCATTTTCGAGTTCTGTTTTCACAAGAGGACGGACAGATGCTTTAAACAAGTTATATTTAGATCGAAATATGATTTATTATTAAAGATGACTAGTTTTCAGTATTTCCACTCGCCGGGGCTTGAAAATATTGTAAATAAAACTGACCACATGCATGATGGATACTTACACAAACATGTACCTCAAAGGCACCAAGTTAGTGACCTCTCGCTATTAAATCCAAGAATCCTTAAATGATAACGTGTTGCCTATTAAGTTAATATAATACTGAAAACATTGTAAATAGCTTGACCACATTCATGATCTATGCTTGAACAAACGTCCGCATCAAGGTAACTAAGTTAGTTGACCTCTCATTAATTCTAAGAATCTAAATAACGTGTTGCCTACAAAGCTAATGTACTGAAAATATTGTAAATTGCACGGCCACATTCATCACCTATGCTTGCACAAACAATTACATCAAAATCAGAGTTAGTCAAGGTATTTCGTCCATCGAAATCTGATCAGTTTTACTAATGTCGAGGTACCTTCGAGACAAAACTGCCCTACTACTCCAAGTAGGAGGCACAAATTGTACCTTGTCCAGAACGGGTAACAGTTTAGAATAGGTTTTTTAATCAGGCTGGGGACTATAGGACAGTTTTTGACCCTAAGATAAGCCAGCAGGAGGGTTAAATCCAAGAATCGTTAAATAATAAAGTGTTGCCTATAAAGTTAGTATACTGAAAATATTGTAAGTAGCACGACCACATTCATGATCGATGCTTTCACAAACGTGAACAACAAGGGCACGAAGTTAGTTGACCTCTTTTATTAAAGATAAAAATGAAACTAATGCGCATTAGTGAAGCTAAGTATAATATTTATAAAACATTTTAGCTCTAGGATACATGAGATAAATAAATATATTTATTTCCATTTGATGGAAAAGTGCAGCACTATGTAATTAGCGACATTATGAAGAATTATCATGTTGTTTTTTGTTGATGATTTAAGGAATGCATGTGACACAAGCAGCTACTTAATACATGTAGTTTAAGAGAAATTGAATGAATACGAAGTACTTTTATGAATTTATGTGTAGTTTGTGAAAGCGACGGTACGAAGCAGCCACGATAAGGCATGATGGATAACTTCTGCAAGTTGACGGGAATGACGTTTTATATTTTGTCAGCAGGACTTTCAAACATTCACCCCAAGGACAATGTCTTGCGTCTTAGATGGTAATTATTTAACTAAAAGTTTTATCTGAACTATTGTGACATTTTCTGTTAAGCCAAATGTAGGTGGTGGTAGTGTTTCTACGGTGAAACATGTTATACGTATTCCGAACGTGACGTCACTTGACTTGTTTTTGAATAAAATATTGTCTTATTACTTATATTATCACAAAATTATTACTTATACTTATTACTAAAATTATACCCATTTCATCAGAAAATCGTATCATAGTTGTGTAGTCTTCAATTTCTATGACCACACAACAGAAACTTTCAATTCAGGTTCGGTATACGTTATCATCCCGTCAAGAACATTTGAACAATTTCAACAGTAATTTCCTATGGCCTTAATTAAAAGTAATACTGAAAATTATGTTTTAGTTTATAAATATGAAAGGCCTTTTCTATCAACTTCAATGTAGGCGCAGCTTGTCCGCTTTTGGACCTTGCACTATAAAACCCAAACATCCAATAGAATCCAATCCAAGTTAAATGTAGGTTGCGATAGTGTTTCTGTGGTGATATTCGCTTCCTGAACATACGCTGAACGTGACGCCTCTTGGTCGTTTTTCGAATATAATTTCAGTATGCTATAAAAATTCCAAAAAATATATCCCTGATTGATAGTTGATTGGACAGCACCAATTAGAACAAACTCCAAACGTCATCAAAACTGATAAACAACATTTTAAAATAACCCTGTTATGTATCATGCAAGAGCATTTGGAGAGCAGAAGTAAAATCTTCGCATTTGGTCTGATTTGTTCGCTGAACATCCTTCTCATTGCAGTGATGAGTAAAACATCAGAAATGTATTTTACCAAATGATATTTAAAAGGAATAATTCGGATTTATATTTTATCAAACGATACCTGAAAGTCGTCTGAAATCATGTAATATTTCAATGAGTTTTTTATTAATTTTAGTAAAATTCTTTCATTACTTGTGCAAGCTGTTTTTATTGTTTTTAATCTCAAAAGTTTCGGAATTAAATTTTATTTATCTTGAATGTTCATTTGCTATGTGGCAACATGGCTAGAGAAAGCAATTGAGAGATTTTCCACAAGCATGTCGGGATGAATAAAAATTCATGGGATTATTAATGGTATATTAGTAATGTGCTAATGAGACCGGTTTCAGTTGAGAACGAAGGGATACACAAATGAATTACAAAATAAGTGAATTCTGTTGCAACAATAAAATAACCTTTCTTGGAGAAGGGAGTACGGAAGATCTAAAACTCCTTGCACAGGAAATGGGGTTGGAAATGGCACACTCTTAACGTTGCAGCTAAAAGACTTAATAACAAGTGCCAAAAACTACGATGAAGAACTGGTAAAAAATATATTAGTCAACATGATTGAATTTCGAATAGAAAGAGAAGATAGCTGAAGAGAAAGCTTGAATTGGAAGTTGTAACTTGAATACCAGGCTTCGCAGCCGATTCCTGTTCTGGAGACCCAGCAACCCAACTGGGAGTTGAAAAGAAACTTCCCAAATACGAGTCTAAAGAAGACGACGGCATTGTTCCTGTATCTATCAGAGCGTCATCTTGTTTTCAAAGGTTCCTGATGCAACTTAGGCCCCATATTTGATCCGATCACTACCATCTGAGGTCTTGAGGCTTTTCGCCAGAGAACCAGAAGAATATCAAGATTACCTAATGGTGAAAGAAATGCTCCTGGGATGAGATGAGTTAAAATGCAGGCAACTATTTTCTCTGCATCACAAGGGTTTAGAGAATACCTGGCGTGATTTCTATTTTGAGCTGACCTGTTAATTTGCAGATTGTCTCAGCTGAAAATCAAAGATTTTTAATGAATTAAAAAAATCGTCATTGTGACCACATGAAGAAAAGAGTACCTCAAGATATCAGATTATTTTATCGATAGTTGGCCAGATCTAAATTCGCTTATAAACCCAGCTGAGAAGCTGGAAGCGTACGACTGTTTACGAAACAAGATCTTCCCCTCCAATTCAGACGAAAACTTACAACTCCAGAGATAAAATTCCTAAGTACCTTTCAAGAAGATAATCACTCAATTAGAAACAATTGAACCAAAGCCGTTGACAATCAAGAGCAACCAGCACTAACGTAGATGCGGCTATTCGTAAAATCGAACTGCACGCTTTGCATTTCTTCCATGAGATTAACGCCCTCAGGTGTACATCTACTATAAGTGTGCACGGGCATCGCAACCCCAAGGTAACTGAGTGATCTTTTCTCCCTTTCATTTCTACCCTCACCTACCTTCTGCTTTTTTATATTTCTTCATCCCGCATTGTGTTGTCTGTCTTGTGATTGGCACATCCTGGCCAAATATGGCCCTTGTTCCATAAGACCCCGAAAACAGCCAACCAATCCATGAGATTAGCCTCAGCTTGTTTGGAGAATATCCAAATTCGTAGTTCAACCATACCTGATCAAGTTGCAGTTATGAACGTAACGATAAAAGGAATATTGGACATAGCGTGCTCAGACAGTGGCTCTGTCAATGCATCCCTTGCAAAAGATTATACCACATACTTTAAGATGAAGGGGCACAACTCAAGAAATCCCTTCTTACAATGTGTGCTTGGCCCAATATCTCGAGAGGACAATCTGGTCAGTTTTTTCTAATGACGATATACCATGTCGAGACAGCTACCAGAAGGGTTAAGTCATCGCACGTACTCATAGTATTGTACAGTAAACATGACATTACATACAGTTTCTCTGCCACTGCGCTTGTAAAATCATGCATAAGTCGAAAGCGCGCAAATTCGTGCTAACACTCGCTTGTTACAATCTGCCAACTTGTTTTTAGACCGATCATTCGTAACTTGCATTTTATAACGTATAATTCTTGCTACAATGCATCACTAGTAGTGAGTGTCTGGTCAAGTGGATACGTGTATGCTTAAAACATTCTTAGACAACATATTTTTCGCATCTTCGTATTACCGTCCCAGCTGTATCCTAAAATCTCCAGTCAACTATTTACAGTCGGTTCATCTTTTTATAGTTAAAAGAACCGATGACTATGTATCACTAGTGAAGTGTATGCATGGTCAAGGGGATAAGAGTGCTTAAAGCATTTTTAAGCAACATATTTTTTAACATCTTATTGCCCACTCTTGCTTCTCAACTCCCTTATTTCTTCTGGGGCCAACATTGCTTCTCAAGGTTCCATCGTCGCCTATAGGGGATGGTAACGCCCATTTTGGGAATTATGGCTTAAAACATTTTTAGAAGACGTTTTTTAGATCTTCGTATTACTCACTCTTCTCGACGCCCTTCTATTTTCCCTGGAGCCAGCGTTGCCCCAGGATTCCTTCAGCGCCCACAAGGGATGGTAAAGTCCATTTGGGGAAATTATGGCAAAAAGCATTTTTAGACATTTTTTACCATCTTCATATTACCTACTCTTATTCCTCATAGCCCCCTATTTGCCCGGGGTCCAGCGTTGCCCCTCAAGATTCCTTCAGTCCCACAGAGGGCGGTATTGCCCACTTTGGGAAACCATCGTATAAATCGTACGTATCGTATGCATCCCACTTTGAAAACCATCGTATAGACAGGCACCTCATGCACGAATCCGATTGCTCAAATGTGAGCATCCTGATTTTTCCGGATCCTATGAAAGACCGTGTCGCGCTGGGAGAATTATGTTTTCCTTTTGCTCCCAACGCAAATAAGGAAGGAAAAGAAGCAGTGTTACGCAAGTGCTGATTGATTTGGCTGCTCGTCAAAGGTCACCGATCAAGTCGCTCCTCTCCATGACGATTTGATAAAGCTCAAAATCCCATCGTCCAAGATACCGTCCTGTCACATCCTCTCATCCCACGCTGCCGGTGAGTGCTCTTCCTTTCTGAAATCTTTCTCTCCCCGGATGAGCCGTTTATTTGGTTGCAATGTTCTGTGCTTTTGACCGATTGCGTCTAAATCTATTTTCCCCAATGGAATCTTAAGGGGTTCAATTTGTGAAATTTGGCCGAAAGGGACGAAAATATCAAATGCGGTTTTGCTTAAAAATCTTTCTGTATATTTGAATACGTAATTCTGTACCTTGGTAGAAAATGAGGCAATGGTAAATTTTGCTGGTTTTTACCTGATTTAGTAATGTTTATTTCTTTGATTTTTATTCAGCGTACTAAAAACTTTCCAAAGGTTTCCAACTGATTCTTTCATAAAGTGTCGATACTTTCGTTTATAAATTCCATTGCTTTGAAGTGATTTGCGCTCAACGCAAAATCAGCTAATTTGGAACATTGGCCCTTTTTCTACCGAGGTACAGAATTATTCAATTTCTTCTGGTGAAAATGTCACTTCCTTTTATCCCCATGTCACATTTGCACATTTTTGTTTCGGATATTAATAATTTTTCTCCAGTTTTGAAGTGAGCTGTACGAATGAGGATAACATTTGTTAACAGTTACGGCAACCTTACATTGCCACTCGGTAGTCTTATTGAAAGCGAAAGATGGTAAAAAATCGGGAAAATTTTCTTTTTCGACTTTTTACCAGCTTTTGGTGCCGCCTTGACTTTGAGCTTGCCCGCTGTGCTAACAACCTACGAGTTGTAGGCGGCGTTGGTTTGGTTTCTCCCTGGATATATTTTCTCCTGAGTCAATAAAACTTTCTTTGTAAGTATTACTTGACGCTTTTCTTTGTGTTGTGTTTGGCGCAATTTGGTCAAATATAGCCTTTGCGCCATAAAACAACAATCAACGCAGCCTTTGTTTTATACAAAAAGTTCCTGTTTATGATATTCGAGAAAAATTGTTAGTAAGCATTTTCTTAACATTACAACCATGTATAGAAAGTGTAATGATGTCATCTGGGTCATCTTTCACTTTCCATACATGGTTCTTTCCACTTTCTATACATGGCATCTTTTCTTAATGCCTACAAAATTGAACATGTTAAGAAAGAAAAATTGCGACGTTAAAATGAACTTCCAGAAAGTATTAACTGTACTCTGAAGCTAAATTCAAAAGCTGTCTCAATATTCAATATTTATCTATGATAGAAAACAAACCTTTTAATTTACGATAAAATCTTTTTTCCTTTTTTATAAAGATTTAACTATTTTGGAATGAAAAGTGTTAAATATACTTATTTTGGGGAAGAGGTAGTTTCTCACTCAACACTGTTAATTTCCGACGTGCATAGCACCTTTTAGTGAAAAATGACGCAACTCACTGACAATTTTATTTTGTCAATGAACGGGTGGCTCTATCAACTCGAACAAATGGAACTGCTACCCATAAGGAATATGCTACCCATAATAAAGATATGAACTAATCTATATATTTTATAACGTACGTAGCACAGAAACATGCGTTACTTGTTAATTGTTGGATGGCAATAACTGATATAAACCATATAAGATCGGCCGTTACGTGATTCTTTTGCCAATATTACCGCTTGGTTTACTATTTTTGATTTGAGCTATGGTTGGTTTGAGGGTTTTTGTGGCGCAAGGACCATATTTGGCCATGCTGTGCCAGACACGAGACATACAACATCAAGTAATAGACACACAATGAAAGTTTTATTGACACAGAAGAAATACACCCAGGGAGGAATGTATCTGAAAGGAATCGAACCTGCACCGCCAACAAGTCGAAATTTGCTAGCTCAGTGGACATACCCACTGAGCCACGACGGCCCCGATTTGAGCTAAGGAGCTGCATTATATTGCTAAAAGTGTACGGAGGAGATCGCCACTCTAATTAAGTTCTTCAGCAGTCTGATTTTAGTGGGCATGCCCACTACGCTAGCACTATTCGAGTTGTAGGTGGCGCAGGTTCAATTCCTGTCAGGTGCATTCCTCCCTAGGTGTATTTCTCTCATCTGTGTGAGTAAAACTTTCATTGTTTGTTTGTCTATTACTTGATATTGTACGTCTTGTGTCTGGCGCAGCATGGCCAAATATTGTCCTTGCGCGTTAAAACCCCCAAAAAACCAAACCAGCAGTCTGATTACAGAAAGAAATGAGAAAGCTGGAAGACGGAAATCAGTCCAGAAGAGAAAATAAGGCTTAGTGTCAAAAGGGATACAGAAAAGAAAATATGAGGTTTAGTATCGAAATAAGTTTAGTGTCGAAAAGTGCCGAATCACGTGAACAAGGGAAAGGGATGAAATTAAAGTATTCAGAATTTAACTGTGGTAACATGATTGAGGTCTACTTTTTGCCATGTATTTTATCGAAATAAGAGTAAACACCACTAAAAGTATACAAAATGCTGTAGCATATTTCTTGGATAATTGCATTTAAAGGTATTAGATCACTTGAATTTGACTGCTAAATTAATTATAAATGGATTTAAATAAGATGAAATGTGAGTAGTGACGCTTTGACATCAATAAATATAAGCAGTTAAGAAATCTGGCGGAGATCTGATTCTACAAACTTTCCAACAGAATAAAATAAGCAAATATTTTCAATCTTTTGGTTCTGTAAAATTTAAGAAGTCGCGGTAGCTCAGTTGGTATTCGAGGATTAGCAACCATAGGGTTGCGGGATCGATACCCGATCCAACCGAAGACCGTCGTGTACGGTAGCTGGTGCACGTTAAATGCGGCCTCAAATGTCCTCCCGTTGGCGTGGTATGGAAGTTTAGAATTGGGTGCTAGCTCAGGTGTTGACCTCGTCATCTGATCGCGGTTCAAAATTACGAGGTGTAGACCTTGTATCTTCGGTATTGATTCCGGATCCTCTCCAGTAACCCGTTGTGTTGCTCCCATGCGATGTAAATTCAGCTACTAGATAAACTGAAAAATTTGTTTTGGTTCTATCTCTTTTCTCGAGAAGGTGAAATAAAGAAAAGGCCCTTTCTCAATACAACGTCTTCAAAATGCCAAGGTTCCTTAGTCTTCATCCGATATAAATTAAATTTCGCATGTTTAGGTTTCGTACTTATTTCTTTAAACTTCCAAAAAATTGACTCGTTAGATAAAAGATACAAGATACAGCAGCACTGAATAAACCGATGACATGAATATGATTATCATCGGTTTTAGAATTTATGTACAAACTGGAAGACCCGGTGGTAGCATTTGTGTGCGTTTAAACTTGCGCCATAAAACCAACCAGACCTAGCAAACAATCATCGGTTTCCTATTGTGCTAGGTTTATTTTGTAAAATGAGAAATAATTTTGAAAGGAATAAAAAAACTATTTCAAATGTTACCACATAAGATCTATTACAAAATTTACATACTGCAAACTTGGTGCAAGAGCAAAAAAGATTTTTGTAATAAGAACGCGATAGTTTTATTTAAAGTTAGATGGAGACTGGAATATCATGTATATTGAAAGAACACAAAATACGTTTTTGAGATGATCTTAAGAATTATGAATTTGCAGGTGTAGATTCTACTGAATTCCGAAATAATTTCTGTTTCATAACTTCGAAGATCCATGGAGACATTGCTTTAAAAAAAATTTTACGACTTTCTACGTAAAAAATTATTAGTTTCTGGTATTTATTTTAACGACCCCGGATATCACCAGAAACTAAATTATTTTCTGTTAAAGGAATGTATGTAACATAATTTCGCTACAAACACTTTTCTTAAAGTATAATTCTTTCTCTGTGGTTGATATAACATATATTTTAATGATTTCAATTCAATAAGTAATTTGCTTCAATGAAGTTGTGTTTGTTTTATCTACTATTTAAATCTGTGCATGCCTTTTTTCTTGTAATTTTTTGGATGATGTATTTTTTTCTGTTTCTCTACAGCAAAATATCCAATTCTTCAAATTCACAAACAAATAAAATTTGTCCATGAATGCTAGTCAAAAATCATGGATGATTGTTCGTAATAATTTGCTTTCAATAAAACTTTTATTCCGCTAGCCAAAGGAAATTTGCATACGAGAACCTTCAAATGTAAGTTAAGTAGTTACAACTCCATTAATATATTGCCTACTTTGCATTTTTGAAGTCTATTTTTGGAAACTTTAATATTCTAAAAATTTAATTTTAGAAAAGGTTAGGAAAAGTTGGAAAACACGTGACAATAGATAATTTACTGAACACATACTGTAGTAGATATACCAATACAACCTTAGCCAAAATTCTAGTTAAAATTAAAATCTTCGAAAAAATTCATTACGGATAAAAAAACAGCTATTTCGACAACGTAACCCTTCGTGAACTTGACTAGATGATATATTGAAATATAGGAGAAAAACTTGAAGTATCAGTTTGCAGCATGCCTCGATAACTGCGAGATTTATTTGCATACCTTTGTTTCGACAAAGATTTTATAATTTTATTTAAGATTTTATTTGATTTTGAAATGTGCTTTTCTGTAAAACCCGTTGTATTCTCAACGGGCTTTACAGCTAACATGCAAATAAAACACCGCTTTGTCAATTGTAATTATTCAGCTGCAGAGAGAAATATGAATAAATATATCGCGAAATGCTTCCCCTCAAAGGTTCATGCAATAACCGACGACGTACAAAATGTGTGCATACTAGCAGCTGTATATTTTGATGACCTAGGAATGGAAAACTTCACACTTTTTTTTTTACCATGAGCATTCATTTAAAAAGTGGGAACAAACACATACACCTACAACATTCCTGCTTCCCTGAAATAACGGAATGAGTATTTCCAATTCTTATCTCGGAATACAACATACATGGCATGAGGTGCATACGGTATATACGTATTGCTTGAATGGACTGATGGTCTTGAATGATCTGCCAATCCTGTGATGTATCGATATCGAACAACTCTTTGGTCGGAAAATTGACCGAATAATGTTCTTTCCAGAGGAGAATGACTCTTAAAGCTGTTATTCTAGGTAATTTCTTAATATTCGCTGTTTTATAATTTTAAGTATTTCACTTTGTGTGATTTTCATATACAGGGTGATACACATTAAACAGGTGTCTAGACCTCTGTAGGAAAACTACTGGGCGAATCGCAACCAAATTTTGTACACATACTTTCCTGAGTATGCGGTTTCGACTTTTGAAAGAAAAAATAGTTCACATTTCGGCCGCTAAGAGTGAAATTTGGCAATTCGCATACTGCCGAACGCATCTAACAAGTGTAGTCAAGAAAAGAGTTAACGTGCAATAACTTTATTGTAATCACAAGTGAAAATTAAATTAATAGCTAATATCGGCAAAAAAAAAAGAGTTCTGCAATAACTTTATTGCAATTGCATGGAATCACACTAACATCAGATACGGCTCTAAACGTGTCCTCGATCACTTTACTTTGTAAATTGCATTAATTCGCTGCACAACACTCGATAGTAGAATGTAATTGATTTGTGTCACATTGCGAAATTCTGCCTTTCTAAGTTAACAGCTAAGTTCGGAACATTACCTTTATATATATAAACGAGATTAATTCCTGCCAGGTACATTCCTCCCTGGGTGTATTTCTCGCTTTTGTGTCAGGAAAGCTTTCACTGTGTGTCAATTACTTGATATTGTATGTCTTGTGTCAATTACTTGATATTGTATTGTGTCTGGCGCAGCATGTTCAAATATGGCCTTTGCGCCATAATACCTCAGAACCAACATTTCAGTAATTTTTCTTTGTTATCTATGCTTGTATTTTTCCGGCCCGAGGATGTAATGTCTTTTACGGCGGGACACTGCAGTTTAATTTTTTTTAGATTCTGATTCTATTTGTTTATTAACTGACTCCGGGATCGAATCCCAGTCTAGGCATGGATATTTGTAGTGGTTCGGAATCCACTCTTAAGGTGTAAGTCCTGGCTAATTCAACCCTCGTATAGAAAAAAATGACCGTAGAGCGACAGCTAAATCAAACTCATTAACTTCATTGTTTAGTGGTGTGAAACTTTGAATATGAAATATTTACGAAATAGCAGATTTTGCGTCCATAACAAATAACATAAAATTTTCATTGCCATATCCTGTTCTCTTTAATGCTTTATTTCCGTATAAATTATTATTAAATTAGAAAAACTTCTACGTTATAAAATGTTTCATGTTCAATAGTGTTCGCATGCATAATATGAGTAAAGAAACTAACAAGACCGAAAACGGAGAGTTTACTTCCTGTTACGCACATGCTTTAAATGTTACACATCGGAGTTACCTTCAAATGTATCGATATTTCGCGGCGCTTGGTGTTTAATCTAATTGGCGTTGACCAATCCATATAAGTAGCTGCCACCACTCCACCCCTGTCCCCTCCTATTACCTTTTCCTAGAGTATAGTGCCCTTTATTTTAAATCAAAATGATGAAAGGTTGTGTGTTCAATCGTGTCCTGGTCACTAATTTAGCAAGACGCGTGAAAGTCGACTTTGTACTAGAGAGTACTTAATGGTGGAGATATGTTACACTGCTACATGCAGGATGGTTTCGAAAATATCTGACCAAATTGAAACGGTTGGTAAAGGAGCCCAAAATAAACATTTTTGCGTGTTCAAAGGTGTCCTGAAATGCCGTGTTTAGTTAATTGAGTGCGCTGTTTAGGGCAGTCGATAACATCCCTTCTGGGGAGTAAGGCGTCATTCTCCTCTCGGATTTTCAATGGCATGCATCGTTACATGAACTCGGAGCTTGCCGTGGAAAATCCGAGAAGGGTGGAAGTTTGGAGAGTGGGATGCCAACTCGGGTGTGGATCTCGCTATCTGACCGTGATTCAAAATGGTAAGGTGTCCTCGAATCTTTCTCTTCGGGTTGGTCCCGGACTGTTGCCAATAGCCCGTTGCGTTGCCCCAATGCGACGCAAATTCGTCAATCTACCTACCAAAATAATCAGCTGATCAATGGTTTATCTAATGTTAAATTAAGTAACCAAAACAAAACGGGTATCCCTTTTCTGTCAGAAATATTTTCTAATTATTAATTTATTCATAATTGAAAAAAATATGAATTAAAACGAGTATAAATTTCAAGTGCAATTCAGAGGTGCCTCAAGTTAGCTGTGTAAAATATTCCTTTCAGTAATCTGAGATGCAGTCCTTTATTCAAAACTATCGTGACCTTTATTCAAAACTGACGTGTTTCTTTGGGGGAGGCTACCTAAATTGGAATTTTGAGATTATTTTGAATAACAAATTTTAAATGTGGATTTTATGATCCAAAATACCTTATGTATAACGATTTTCAAGGTCTAAATGTTCTGCGGAGATGCCAGTGCTTATCTGCGAAATCAATTCCGCGTGAATGAGATAATGAGCTAAAAGGCCAAATGATCGGACTTAAGGGTGCTGTTGTCTCAAAATTACCAAAATTGGTCGAAAAATTGATTTTTTAATTTTAGCGATTAATGATATCAAATTCTCTGGTCAGCAAAAATAATTTTCCAATTAGGACCACTTGACAGATACAACATCAAAGATGTAGATACGCATAGTAAGTGTGTGTGTCCTTTTCCTACAAAAAACGCGTTTTTCTCCAATTGAGATTGTTTGACTTTTAATTTCAAAATGCTCTCTGCGCATCAATTGATTTACTTGAAACTTTTTGGATAATCCTTGAAATATGTTGTATATATCGAAGTGCAAATGAGGAAAATTCATCATGTTTCTGATGTTGAATTTTAGTTTAAAATGTTGCTTAACCTATGCTTTTTATTTGCAAAATTTAAGTGTTAACTAAACAATATTTTTATTTGCAATTGAGTAATACACTTACCAAATGGAGTTACTTTGTTTTCTTGTATACAAACTGATATATATATAAATTTTGACAACACATGGAAAATTAATGCTTATGGGACCTAACGTTTTGCTAATTTATCAAACTTTTTTACCACGTTTTACGTATTAACTTCTGAACGACTTAATAATTTTAAACCAAACTTTATGTATAAGCATTTTAGTAGAAAACTGCAAATTTCATAACAATGAGATAATTGAAAAATTTTGTTTTGAAAGTCCATCGACTCCTTAATGAATAAAATTAACTTTAGGCACATTTTTCGGGAACTCCAAATCCGTGTAGCGGTTTCTTTTTGTGGCCGAATGGGCGAATATATGTTTATACTAATATTGAGGTCTGGGAGTACGATGGATAGAGCACTGAACAGTATCGTCATCTATTCGCCATCCGATCCGATTCCATAGTTTATCGAAGATATAACCTACTTATTGTATTTTATGCTGAATCAATCGATATTGTTCTTTGAATTTATCGATCTCTTGAATTTTTAAACCTTTCAAGGACTCCTTTGAAAATTAAAGCTTTTCGTGGAATCTTTGATATTAAATTAAATAGAGCATATGTAGACAACTCACACACCTGTTGTGGTGTGATTGACTTTCATGACTTCCACACAATTAATTAGAAACACTTTCCATTAATTTCTGTTTGCCGTTAGTGTCCATTTTAAAGGTAAATCAGTTTTATCTGGGAATCCGATGAACTTTGACAAGAGGGCGAAGGCTTCCGTGGAATGAGGAGTAGCTGCAACTCTATTGTATATCCACTGCACAAGCAACTTTCGAGTTGTAGGCTGCGCAGGTTCGATTCCTGTCAGGTGCTACTGTTTAATATATTTCCACCCATTTCACTCCTACCGTCATTACTATCTAGACGGCTTGATGTTCTTATTACAAGTCTTCGCATTGGCCATTCCAGGTTCATGCATAGACATTTATTTATGAATGAAACTAGACTGTAGCGATCATTACTTGCTACATTACTTGATCTTGCATTTGGTGCAGCTTGGTCAAATATGATCCCTTGCGTCATGAAACTCAAAATCCACCGACCTTATTTTCACCTTGATAAAAGGCAAGTATTTTAATTAACGTCACACTGGAGCAACACACCGGGCTATCGGTGACGGGTCGGGGATCAATTCCAAAGGAAAAAATCCGAGGACAACACAGCGTAATTTTGAACTATTGTTAGATGACGAGGCAACACCTGAGCTGGCACCCCACTCTTCAAACTTCCACACCACATCAACGTGGGGACATTTGAGGCCACGATAGATTTAATGTGCACCAGCCCCCTTTGTACACGACGGTGTTTGGTTAGATTCGAACTCGCAACTGTTGCTAATCCGTTTCTCTTCCAACCTGGCCACCGCGGCCCCTCCTTGATAAAAAGAGTAAAATATTCAGATACATATAAATAGATTTTAAGACGTTAAAACTTCATATTTAGGATCAGTGATGAAAATTCTAAGAACTGAATTAAAGTAGTCAATGTTAAATATTCGTATAGCAAAAAGTTTATTAGAATTGACTTGAAAGTTATGTAGTATTAATAGCATCAAAATATGTACTTTAATCTTAATTTTAACAAATGAAGTTTCTTTTCAGCGATTCACTCAGCAATGTTTGGTTTAATATCTGGTAATTTCAATATTAAGTCTCTCTCACCTCGATGTCTGTTCCTTAACTTAAAATTTCAAATATGTGAGCTGGTAGCAAGCAGTTCCACACAAGTAAATTGTGGGAAACACTTCAGTACGTCAAAGCTTTTCTTACGTGTTTAGGATAGTCGTAACTCATCACCGATTATAAAAGTCAGTTATAATTGTGAAAACTTAAATTCTCATGTCTGGAGGTAAGTGTCTTGGGGTTAGTTGAACTAACGTCGCACTGGAGCAACACAACGAACTATTGGTGATGATCCGGGATCAATCCCGAAGGGAAAGATCCGAGACAACATTTTGTAATTTTGAACCACGTTCAGATGACGAGGCAGCATCTGAACACCGCTCCAAAGGATGTGCCCAAGTGATCTTTCTCTACATCCATCTCAACTATCATCTTTTTTCACAATTATTTTAGATTATCTTGTGTTTGGCGTAGTTTGGTCAAATATGTCCCATGCACAATAAAACCCCAAACCAAATCCACTCCCCAAACTTCCACACCACGTCAACGTGAGGACATTGAGGCCACGGAATTAATGTGCACCAGGCCCCACGTACATGACTATTTGGTTGGATTGAGTTTCGAACTCTCAACCTTGCGGTCGCTAATCAGCTACTCTTCCAACCGGGCTACTATGGCTCGGTAACTAGATGATCTATGAAACCTTTTTCTTGTAGTATAGAGGTGGATTGATAGCTCGTCAACCCCCAAATAGATTCATTATCTATATATACCTCTAACTAAAAAATGTATTTCTAGTTTTACCAGTAGAAAGATTTTAAATAATGCTACTGGTGTTGTAAAATTGTCACAGGCTATGGATTCTAGTAAAGGGAACTTGGACTGTAGTAAGGGGCAGTTTTAAGGCTTGCAAAAGCATGTACACGTAGCATACTTTCTACACATAAAACTAGAAATCCCTTTTTTAATTATGCTGGAATTGCAGCCAGGGTACGATATCACGATTATCAGTTGCTGGGAAATATTCCCTTAGCTGCAAGTGCAGTTGATCTTCTTTTAGAACATACGAGTATTGGACATTTTTAAATACACTGCTGGCCACCCAAATTGCAACACCAAGAAAGACAAGAGATATCACAACAAAATTTATTTTATAGATAACATGTTGACCAAGTATCAAATGATTAAATTTATAGACTTCTGTGAAGTGTAGTTCCTGCCAAAATCAGTAGCCAGAGTAGCCGCCATTGTTGGAGATCACCGCTGCCACACGCCTCGGCATTGATTCAAAGAGACTTTGGATGTGTTCCTGGGGTACAGCAGACCAAGCAGCTTCCACACGTTGCCAAAGTTGATCTGGTGTGGCAGCTGGGGATGTATTCTGGGTCAATCGTTGAGCAACCATGGACCACATGTTTTCTATCGGCGAAAGATCCGGAGAGCGAGCTGGCCAGGGAAGCAATTCAATCTGGCGATTGACGAAGAACCCTTGGACAATGCGTGCCACGTGTGGTCGCGCATTATCCTGTTGAAATATGGCTATGGGCAAGCCCTGAAGGTAAGGAAGGACAACTGGCTCCAACACCTCGGAGATGTAGCGCTGACTGTTTAAAGTACCGGCAATGCATACTAGAGGAGTGCGAGAGTGATATCCAATACCGCCCCATACCATAATACCCGGTGCAGGACCAGTGTGGCGGTGCATAACGCAGCTGTTCAGCATCCTCTCTCCACGGTGTCTCCAGACTCGAATCCGACCATCGTGGTGTTGCAGACAGAAGCGTGACTCGTCAGTAAAGACAATTTCATTCCATTCTGCCGTCCACATCCTTCTTTCATCGCACCATTGACGGCGGAAACGTCTGTGGTTCTGCGTCAAGGGTAGACGAAGCAATGGACGTCTTGCGGACAGACCACTCTGCTGTAAACGGCGTCGAATGGTACGCGCAGACACTGGATGATGCGGTACAGACTGAATGTGCTGTGCTATGGTTCGTGATGTGGCTGAGCGATCCGTCACTGCCATACGCACAATATGCCTGTCATCACGTGAAGTGGTGCACTGAGGTGGATGCGATCGAACACGTCGGTCCGTCGTACCCTCCTGCATCCAACGATCACATATCCGCATTACAGTTGTTTGGTTTCGTCCAACACGACTACCGATTTCCCTGAAAGATAATCCACAATCTCGGTAGGCCACTATCCTTCCTCTGTCGAACTCGGATACTTGATCAAAAGATGATCGCTGTTTTCTACGAGGCATAATTGATCGTTTTTTTGAAAAAACCACAAGAAGAACACAATTGCCGTATTTGAAATCGTCGAAATCTCCAAGCCTTAAATAGCGCTTTGAAGTGGCGCCACAGGCGCGCGTGATGTGCGTCTGCGCTGAAATTCTAATCATTTGCATATCTCACCTCCGCTAATGCATGTTGTAAATTTCATATTATTTGCATGCTTCCTTCAGGGTGTTGCATTTAAGGTGGCCAGCAGTGTACATAAAAGAATCGGAGAAAATAATGGAATATATTATTTTTTTCTTGAAAGGTTTTCTATTTTAGCTAGTGAAATATTGCATGTTTGCTCTTGGAACCACTGATCTACGAGTTAAAATTTTTAGGTTTGATCCTTTTATGCGCCATTTTGTTTTTCGTCATCGTTTCCTCTAAATTTCCTTTCGCACCACCCTACCCTTTTTTCTGGACGCAATCTCAGTTTCAACAACACGATCAGTTGATTCTTCTCTTTCTTTCTTTTATGGATACTTGGATGTTAATTCTCATACCCAAATGAAGATCTTTACTGGTTCAATGAACAACGACCCTTACGAAAAATTTCTATGGAATTCTATAAAATATTTTACAAAATGTGGTCTGTAGAATCCTATGGAATTATGGCCCGTTTTTCTATAAGCCCTAAAATTAACCTCTAGAAAATCTAGAAATCTATAGAATGTTTAGAAACCTATAGAATTCCATAGAAGCTCATTTCTTTTGTTTCACAATTTTACTTTTCTATAGAACTTCTCTAGAATTCTATGGAAATACATTTCTATAGAATCGGAGCTTGTTTTCCCTATAGAAATCTCTAGAATTCTATGAAGCTCCAAAATTTTTTCCTAAGGGGAGGCAGGTAAAACTTAAAAATTAAATAGAATAATACGCTGACTAGTCTACCAGCATAGCTCCCTTTTTCTAAAATGGCTTAATTTTAATTCTAATATCGCAATCTTCCTGGATCGCTGCATTCTAAAGATATTTTTATTCGCAGCGCGCAGTACGACCGAAAGAAAATTGCAACTTAATTTGATCCATTGACAGAGCCATGCGACTTACTTTCATACGTAGACTGATGTCACTGCGCTTTCAAAATATTCACAACAACCATAAATATTCGTTATCTCAATGTTTACTATTAAGAGTTTCTAGAGAATAATTTTTATTGGTGTGATTTGTCTGACAACGGAGCTTTATTGTTCCATTGTATCATTGAATGTGCACTTGAAGAAAAATTCTTGTCCCAGTTTTACGAACAATCAACATTGATTTTCTTCTAGGTTAAAGGTAGGAGATTTTTCATTAATTTCTATATTTTCCCTCTGATGTTTTCACCTTATACGAATAGGGAATTTTCAGTGTAAGCAAACCAGACGGTTTTCGAAGATTTTACGTCACTTACGAAATGAAACAGGATGAACGCAATTCCTCAAAAACACTAGCACCCTATGTATTTAGCTTTATAAAAAGTCCCTTTCATAAGTTTTTTTAAGTATATTTTCACTCAATTCGAACTGCAAACTTCATAAATGATAAAACAACTTGAGAGGGATTTTCAGTGTGAGCAAATAGACCAGACGGTCTATGAAAATTTTACTTCTGCTGTCCAGGTTAGGTCATTAATTGACGTCGCGCTGGAGCAACACAATTGACTATTGGCCCAAGATCCATCCCGAAGGGAAAGATCCGAGGACAACACCTCGTAATTTTGAACCACGGTCAGATGACGAGGCACCACCTGAGCTGGTACCCCCACTCTTCCAACTTCCACACCATGCTAACTTGAGGATATTTGAGGCCACGATGGATTTAACGTGCACCAGTCCCCGTACACGACGGTCTTTGGCTGGATGGGGTTTCGAACTTGAAACCCTCCGGTTGCTAATCCGTTACTCTTTCAACCGGGCTACCTCGGTCCCTTCTGCTCCAAATGCTCTCGTACATATCGAGGTTGCTTAAAATGTAGTTTCTCATTTTGGTGATGTTTGGAGTTTAATCTAACTAGCGTTGACCAATCAACTATCGCATATCAATTCGGAACTCATTCTTTGCAATTTTTACTGGCGAAGTGCTGAAATCGTATTCCAGAAACAAGCCAAGTAACGTCAAGTTCAGGAATACGTACAGGAAACACGTATCTCGCCGCAGAAGCACAATCAATATTAGGCTTGATAGAAAATACCACTCATACTCTAGTATCCTATTTAAAAACATCTAATTCCAGTTTAAAGAAAATTTTTACATGTCAGCTGCAGTTTCTTGACAAGACATTCTAAAAAGATATTTAAGGTGTTGGAATTTAAGAAAGATCATTTAAAATGTTGAAAGAGCAATATCTATATTATAAATATTAAGACGGACCAGTATGTAAATCAGATACATTTATTTAGAGTAGGCAGTCCAATCACTCTTTTCGACTGCGACTCCAAGGACAGGAATAACAAGAGATATTTGGATATTTCTTGACCGAGACTGTACAGAGGATGTTGCTCATCAAATTTCAGTTATATATGAATTAAATGTTTCTGGGAGCTTCAAATTTTTAGTAGAGTTTATAGTTGACTCAGATCCCATGATTTTTCTTTATGGGCATAACAAAACTTTATGGACATCAATTAAGCAAACTTCAGAATTTATTTTTGTAATTTCAATAACATTTCGGGGGTTCCCCGCCTTTCCCCTCTGAATACATCACTGGTTTTCGAGTCTTGGTCTGTCATGGGTGTTCGTAGATGTTCGGAATTAATGCTAAGCCGTGTGTCCTGGTCTAATTTAACCTCGGAAAATTTTGTGAACCAAAGAGGACAATCCTCGTGATTGTCCCGATGACGTGACTTGTCATTAGCAAAACTGACCAGATCTTGATCTCGTAATCATAAGAAAATAGGCATTATCTTAATGACGACATATATCTCGTCGCTAGCAAAATTGGTCAGATCTTAATGGACTAGATATCTAGTTGAAACCACTTGAGGGTTAAATATTTTAAACAGGTTAAACTTTAGCAATGCGTTCCCTTAATTGCTATCTTTAGCCTGGTTTCTGGCTTCAAGTTTATCGTTCGGTATCGCAACCAATTGCAGTGATTACAATTGTGATAAAAAATAATCACCTGTGGTGGTCGCTATACATGTTTTTGCGTATGGCTACCCTTCCTCTGTCGAGGTAAACCACCTTTGAACAATGAACTGCCCGAAAGTTATCTTCCTTCTGACTACGGTAGTACTATAGCATACTACATCTTTAATTTGTGGTCATAAAGTTTATTTCTCAGATGAGAGTAGCTCTCTTTTGGATAAAAGACACTTTCTACATCTACTCTCTATAGTTATACTACTGTAACTGAATAAAACCGTACACTATAGAATTTTATAGATTTTCGGTATGCGATAGAAGTCATCCAATGACTTGCATTTAAAGTGGAATATTTATATGGAACTCATGTATATGCTTTTCAGTACTTCAGGTTCAGTAAAACCCATTTATAGAACTACGTTTTAAGACAATATTGAGCTATGTTTTATAAAATATTGACAAGAAAATTTACGAAACGTTTCCTGTTTTCATTGAAACAAAGATTTGTCATGGAACTTTCCTGATAACAAACTTTTGATAACTCGTTGTTTCAAACAAGCTTATAAGATAAGCAGCAAGGCATTTATTATGAAAAGATATTGCGCATATCACTTTGAATAAATTACACTGCTGGGTCATCGAAAATGCAACAACATGAAAGAAACATACAACAGCCTTACTTACGGTGCCCTCGTCCTTCCGATTCAACAGAAGTTTAGCGTTTTCATTGAAGGGACGGGGAGAGGGATAAAAAAGATGTCACATAATATAACATTTGGACATATAGAAGTGCACAAACGGAACAAAAGGCAATAATCAAGGATTAAGTTGAAACATAACAGCAAAAACATGAACGGAATACAAAGAAATTACCCAACACAACATACAATTAAACAACACGAGGAAGAGAATTCAGGGGTCGGAGGGCCGAAAGGAGGCACACAGGGCGACGTGATTATTTCAATCGTCGTTTCTTAAAATGTATGCTATGGATATTTACATATGATATGAATTTTTGATGGTTAAGATCATATCCGGCCAATAATACCCCAGTTTAATGGCTAAAATACATTTACATTTAAATTCCTCCAAAATTTATCGAGAATAGAGCTCTGAGGATAAAACAGGAAAACACCCTCATTGAGAGTGTTCATTAAATAAAATATAAAGTAAATCTTATCTTTAAAATAATTAAAATAGTAGCACCCTCTAGAAAGGCGAAATATATTACGTTAAGTCTTAGAACTATTAAAGAAAAAAAATTTCCTTTCCCCTCCATTTCCAAAGAGTATCACTTGGAATTGATAACTATATCACAGCCGATCACCTCCACACATTTTTTTAAATTGAATTTTCGTTTTAATATTATCCATCCAAAATGGAAGGTTTTCTTTTGAGGGTTTGGTAATGTGGTTTCTCTGGGGGCAACTGAAAAGGTTATGATCGGCGTCACCAACCAATCTGCAATCACAGATGTTGGAATTTTTAATTGTGTTCAGGTAACTGACGAATGGGCCATAACCCGTGAGATATCCAACAGCCTTGAAATTTGCAGTGAATCAGGGAAGGATATGCAAATGAGTAACACAGCAGCAGCGCACATGCAAATCATGTGCGCCAGTAACGCCCTCTGTAAGTAGTATAAAAGAACAGAGCAGGTTTTAAGTATTAGAATTACATTGCTGTATCTGTGTATACATGGTGATTCATTTGCAACTCATGGGACAAACTTCAAAGGGTGTTAGAAGCACACCTAAATAATCATTTTTTTGCATAGCAATGTATGGAAGCAAGTGACTCGTCTAGGTGCAATACCCAAGAATTGAACAAAATGCATATTTATTTTACACTTTCTTGCTTACAATTATTTTTTACAATAACTACACAAAGGTACGACCACCAACATGCAAACCTTGCAGCGTCGATGCATGGATTGATGGACATTTTCGCTTCGAGAGTGCAGTTTGATTTGGCACGCCTTCGAAAAATATCCGCCAATCCATGTATTGATAGCTTTCAGGATAATTTTACGCCAAAGTATCTTCCGCGACAACAAACCCCCAAGAGTTCTCAATGCAGCATTTAAATTGCCTTTGACTTCCGTTTTGTTCGGTACCTTACGCTTAGAGATGATTTCCCATAAAATTTTGCAGCCCACTGCCTCCAAAAAACCAAGTTCTTGAGAATTGAATTTTTCGCGATGCCAAAACAAAGTCAGGTCTCAATACCCAGAGCCGTCATTCACTGTATTCTATCACAGATGTTGACAACTTAGGTTTCTAGTGATTGTATTTTCTGAATCCCAGGTAGGTCCTTACTCAGAGTGAGCCAAGACTTATCCTACCACTACTCTAAAATATCAAGACTGTAATGTGTATTGATGGCTTTCAGGATAATTTAAGCCAAAGTATCTTCCACGAAAACCAACCTCCAAGAGTTCTCAATGCAGCATTTTAAATTGCCTTTGGCTTCCGTTTCGTTTTATACGTTCCGCCTAGAGATTTCTCATAAAATAAAATTTCAAGTATTGTCTCCAAAAGAAAGCAGTCCTCTGGGTCACACATCTTTAGTTGTGTACTGGCATTACAACCCCGAGGTACCCGAGTGATATTTCCTCCCTTTTATTTTTCTCTCGCCTACTCCTGCTTTTTGCTTTTTCATCCTCCCTCATTGTGTCTGTCTTGTGTTTGGCGCAGCTTGACCAAATATGACCCATGCGCCATAAAACCCGAAAACAACCAACCAAAAGAAGCCAAGTTGAGAATCTGAATTGTTTGATACGCCAAATCAAAGTCGAATCTCAATTTCCTAAAACAGACATCCAGTGCATTTGATCACAAAAACGTTAACAATTACCGATAGTTTGGCGCAACTTGGCCAAACCTGGCATTTGTGCCATAAAAGTTCAATCCATCACAGAAATGTCGACAACTTAGGTTTCCTTTTGAGAAAAATACTCGTGATTGCTATTTTCTGAATCCTAAGGTCCTCATTCAGAGTCACACCAAGGCTATAATACATATTGATAGTTGTCAGGATTATTACGCCATTCAACTTCCGCGAATACTTGGAGACTCACGAATAGCGTAACATTTAAGTCATCTTGCGTTTGTCCCATTGAGACCATGACGTCCGAAGTCGAACATGCGGAACTTTATTCGTCGAAATTGACGTGTTTCCATGAATTGGGTGAGATAATCCGTCACAAGAACCGATTCGTTTCCGTTGGGCTACACGTTTGATTCCTGATGGCCGATAGGATATCGGAGTTACGATTTTTCGAAGCTTCGATTCTCACAATAAACAATGTACGACATTAGTTTTCGGATTATCGCAATATCCTGAGTCGCCAAAATGTGTTATTTATTCTTCTGCAATGAGGTGTGTGGATTTTGTCTTGGAAATCTAGCAACATCGGCGAGCCCTTTTTCTGTCAAGTGACGTGGTATGGAATGATGCCTTTAAGCCAGTGTACGTTTTTCATGAAGACATGTTAGTGATTCGATTCATACATTGGCCTAGTGAGTTCCTGTAAGTTTGTTTTCACACTAGAACCGTCGGAAATTTTCACTATCTAGAATCACCGGTGGGATCAAATTGCCCATACCAAGATATTTTCGCTGCTTTCAAGAGGAGTCGGCTGTGGATCAGTGGATTTGCCAACTGCGCTAGCAACTTTGCGAGTTGCAAGTAGGACAGATTCGATTCCTCCCTGCTTGTATTTATCACTTCTGTGTCAGTTAAGTTTTCCCCGAGTGTATATGTCCCTTTACTTGGCATTGTTTGGCGCAGCTCTGTCAAGTATGACCGTAGCTCCACAAAACCCAACCAACTAGTTTTCAAGAATGAGGCTTTTAAATGATAATAATAATGATTTTACTCAGTAAATGAACGATTGAATTGTGTTTAAATTTTAAAATATTATAAAATTATTTCGTTTTCAAGGGAAAGCTAAGGCCGTGGTAGCCCTGTTTGGAAGAATAGCGGTTCACCAACTGGAGGGTTGCGAGTTAGAAACTCAATCCATCCAAAGATCGTCATATACGTGGGGCTGGTGCCCTCTAAACCTGGCCTCAAATGTCCTCACGTTGGCTTTGTGTGGAAGTTTGGAGAGTCGGGTACCCGCTCAGGTGTCCGCTTCATCATCTGACGGTGGTTCAAAATTACGTGGTGGTGTTTTCAGATCTTTCCTTTAGGGATTGATTCCGGACCGTCGCCAATAGCCCGTTATGTTGCTCTAGTGTGACATTAATTAACTACCTACCCTTATTAATTTCATTTCATCTTATAGCCGGTTGCACAGCATAGAAATTTTGTCCACTTAGTCCCCTCTTTGTTTTCTAATAAAATGTCCACTTCTAAGTGGTTCATTGCGGTGTCACTTGTGTGTATGTCTATTACTTGATATTGTATGTCTTATGTCTGGCGAAGCATGGCCAAATACGGCCCATTCACCATACATTCCCAAAACAACTAACCAATCATTGCGATGTCGTAGGTACTTTCGTAGGGGGCTTGTCTACTTGGGAAGTCCTGGTTAATATGACGCTTCTATCTGGTGATCATGGCTGTTAATGTCCAATTGTTTACCTATGAGAGGGATTTTCAGAGTAAAACAAATTGGAAATCGGTAGGTTGTGTCGAGGACACTATAATTTTGATGTAAATACTCTTGTCTGAAGTTGGATTGTGGAATGAAGCAGACATAGGAAGTCTGAACGATTATAGTACAATTTTATATGAATATCCGGGATATTTATTAAAGGCCTGTGAAGGGGGTAGCGTAGTTTGGTATCTTTCGAATTACACTACTTAAGCAGTTAAGTTCCCTACCGAATAGTCTAATTATCATTACTTTTGTTCATTGTATTTGTTCTGTATCAATTGTATTTTGACTATCTGGTTGAGATAAGGACCCTGAGGACCTTATGGGACCTGACTGAATGTCTTTATTCAGAAGACCTTCTTTATCAGACCTTCTTTATTCAGAAACCGCTGATTGACTCCTTTAGTTAGTGATGAATAGGAAAACGATACAAAATTCCATTCAGGTTTTCACTTGATTGAAATTAGCTGAGTTACAGCAACAGATATTGATGAGCAAAGATTGATTTAATATCCAATATTTATATTTAGTTTATCGTTGACTATATTTAGTCCCATCTAACAAGACATTTCCAATTCAAGACAGCACGAAGAAAGATGACTGCCCTTGTCAATCTTTCGGAACACTGCAAATGAAGAAATACTTTGCAATCAACGCAAAGATCGCCCACTTTGAAACAATTAAACATGATGAAATGACATTCACATAATGTCGACTTTGAATTACTGACGAATAGGAAAGAGATACAAAATTCCATTCAGATTTCCACTTGAGAATTAGTTGAGTAACATCAGTAAAATTTCGTGATCTTTTGTTCAGTTGAGATATAAGCAAAACCTGGCATTGAGTTTTCAACAGTTTAGTCGATCGCCGACTCTATTTATCCCGATTCAACAATACCTTTTCAAATCAGGATAGCACGAACAAATCTGACCACCCTTATCAAGGGGCCGTCGTGGCTCAGTGGGTATGCCCACTGCTCTAGCAACCTTCGAGTTGTAGGTGGCACAGGTTCGATTCCTGTCTGGTGCTTGCCTCTGGGTATATTTCTCTTTGTCAGTAAAACTTTCATTGTGTGTATTACTTGATATTGTATATCTTGTGTCTGGCGTAGTATGGCCTGGCCAAACATGGCTCTTGCGCCATAAACCAACCAACAAACGACCAACCAAATCAAGATAGCACGAACAAATCTGGCCGCCCTTGCCAATGTTCTGGGAACATCGCAAATTGAAGAAACACTTTGCAATCTATGCAAAAATGGCCCACTTTGAATCAATTAAACTTAATGTAGAAACAGTCAGCACACAGCGTCTGCAGATTGAGCTCTCTGTAACAGATAACAACTCCAGCAATGAAGACTCGAAGCTTCTCACCAAGTGGCGATATGATATTCACTCATCTAACAAGCACGTGCGCGTTCCCATTTCGAAACTGGGGTGATTAGATCTCTTTAAACCAAGTCGGAGGACAGAGGGAACAAAAGAGTCGTGAATGGGGTCTTTTGGAACGTCGCAGACATTGAATGAGTCGCTCTTGAGAGAGCCATACCGTCACTGGGTCAGGGTGATGCCTCGGCTTTTGTATACTCGATATTTACTTTTAGAGATGTGCCGAGGCTTTTAAGTGGCGCTTCCCATCCAGCGAGGATGGGTACAAAGGCTTCTATCTCTTCCTTGTTTTTAAAGGGAAGCATATTTATTGTGTGGCTCTGATAAGAAGGCGGTCGACCTTGGGTCAGTCGGTTTTTGAAAAGGTGGGAAACCTGGTTAGAAGGTTGCCATACGCAAAAGCATGGATGGCGATAGAAGTGGATGTTTTCCCCTTGCCAACTCGTTATCAGTGCTATCGCTTTTGGCACAGAACCGAATATATCGATGTTTTATTCATTAAAACCTTCCTCGGCACATGCTCTATAGAATGGTGAAAACCACATCAAAATCCGTTCAGTGGTTCTCGAGATACATCCGAACAAAAGCCTACTCGGGAACTTTTTTATATTTTAGGTATATACAAATGCAAAATGTGGTGCCACTTTTACTTTAAAGCCTTGCTTTTCTCAAACTGCATTTAACTTGGTGAATATCAATCTGTAAATATGTTTCGGTAAAAAGCTACCTATTAGATTACCCCATAAGTAATGCTTTTTATTTCTTGGTCAAGATGAATGAATCAAGGTTTTACAGTTATTGCACAACCGTACGATGTGAATATTGTATTCAAATTTGCAAAGAGTTTTAAGTAATTGTGTGTCGGTTTAATTTTTCACACGTGAATTTAATAATAAAAAATAAGTGTTTTGGTTATCATACGTCACCTATATCATGACCTATTTCCCGAAAATCGAGCTTGCGACGTTCAAGAGCAGTATTGCGAACAACTGATAGGGCGCTAAAGGCAAGCTATTGATGAAAACAAAACCTGCACCTGCTAACAGGAAAAGCGTGCTTTGTCATCATGACAACGTACGACCTTACACGGCACGAGAAACGCTACAAAATTTTAGATAATTAGGACGGGAAATACTGACATCCTCCATATCTGGAGGATGTCAGGTTGATTTGACGGTGCCAGATTCTGCTGATCTGCACCGTCAGATTACCATATTTTCGAAGCCTTCAAAACCCTTTTAATGGAAATTTTTTGAATTCGGAATATGTCCGAAGAGAGCTCGATTTATTCTTTGGATTAAACACAACAGCTTCTTTAGCATAAGCATTGAAAATTTAAAATTATGATGGAAACAAGTTGAAAATAACATGCATCATATTAACCCTCTAGCGTCGCGAGGTTTTCGGTTGCTGTTCCATACAACACATAAAGACTAAATATTCACATCTATTGATTGAAACAATACTTAGAAAGATTCTATTAATAAAATCTGGTTTGAAGTGATTCAGGAAAAATTGCAGTTTGCATGGTGGAATAATGAGTGCGGAACTCAGGGTTAAAGTTAAATATTTTTGCGTTATTTTAAAACTTACTCTAAAAATTCGTGTTAGTTTTGGGATGACCCAATATATATTTCTACTGACGTGGCACATAAATCGATATTTCTACATCGGTAATTGTAAAAATGGATATAAACTATATAAAATCACCCCTATGGGAGAATATTTCTGCCAATTGGTCCGGTCTTTTATTGCCATATGTACCACAATGACTTGGGATCCACTCAAATGAAACTCTTTTTACTTAAGGCCCTAGGGGGTTAAGTTTTTCCTTTACACTAATACACAATTTCATACTTCTTTTGTCTAGGGGTGGTAAAAGCTATTATTGCTGCCTGAGAATAGATGAAAAATACATCAATGTTATTCCTGTGTATTCATTGATATTATTCGTTATAGGATCGTCGTTGCTGAGCTCCGGGAACAGTCGATGACAATGACGGCCTCTGAGAAGAAGGATAATGGTATGTCCGAAGCAAAGGACTTCACAGACATTATTGGGGGTAATGGGCGCTTCCAGATCGCCATCTTCATCTTCTGCTTCGCCTGCTCAGCACCCCACTGCTTCCACAACCTCATCATGACATTCTTTGCCCCAGAAGTCGACCATTGGTGTGCCAGGCCTGAAGAAGTAAGGAAAGACAACCAATGTTTTTAGGATAAACAATTGCATAAAACGTAGAGAGAAATGTCCAACCTTTCTGCGTGTTGAAAAATATTTTATTTGTTCCAATCTTTTGGAATAAAGGCTCTGCAAACTTTTCTTATCAATTGAGAATATTTGCAATGTTTTCGATTTCATCACTTATGTGTACTTTTCAGGTGCTTCAGGCAAACATATCTGTTGAGCAGTGGAAGAACATGACCCTGCCGTGGGTGAAAGGTCGTACGGGACTTATGGAGCGGAGTCAATGTACAATGTACCCTAGTTTAGTACGGAATAGCTCTTTGTTTGTCCAAACTGACAAAGACCTGATCAAGTGCAGCTCTTGGGAATACGATCACTCCTTTTACAAGGACACCATGGTGGATCAGGTAAGTGGTTCCACCTTTGTAATGCAAAATCCATGTCAAAACATGACTAAAAGACAATTAGTAGCTATTACGTCACAGGGCAGTGTTCGGCAAAATTTCCCTCTTATATAAGACGAGACGTTTTGCCTTTGTAAAAATGTTGAAACAAGAGTTTTGGTGGAATTGCATGGGAAACGGTTCCTTGGTCACTTCAATTTTCAGGTATTCAGTTGTCTCTTAGCTGACTAAAAATGACCCTAATGTAGACGAATGCACGGAGACGAACGCATGAATACGGAGACGAACGCATGGAGACGGAGACGTGCGCATGGAGACGGAGACGTGCGCATGAATACGGAGACGTGCGCATGGAGACGGAGACGTGCGCATGAATACGGAGACGTGCGCATGGAGACGTACACGTGCGCATGGAGACGGAGACGTGCGCATGGAGACGGAGACGTACATGCGAAGACGGAGTTACATTAACAAATTTTAACCATTTATAAATGCACTGAGGAACATATAAATACAAATACAGTGACAACCACGCAGAGTAACAGTACGGTGAAACGTAGTGGGCCGAATGGTGTACCAAGAAACGACAGCCAAAATACAAGTAAAAGAGCATTATGTGCATAAATAATCCGTGATTTGTGTCCCTATGTTGTGGGCGCTGTGAAAAGAGACAAACGGAAGTAACTCAAAACGGCCGGCTACTGCGCGTTAAAAACGTCCGTCCCGCTCGAGTTCTTCAAATCGTGTCTTTCGTACCTCCAATTGACACTGGGGATTCAGTTAATTGAAAGGGGGCCGTGGTGCACCCCTTAAAAACCATTTGGACGGGAAGATCTTACCGATAGTTTGAGATTTACGTCAGTAGTGAAGGTGTTGACCTCTGACCCCGAGCAGTTGCTATGGACGTTACAAAGGAACAGATCCCTAAAACGCCGTGCCACACCCTTTCTCAGGGGGTTCACCGACCTCCTTGGATGAGAGGAAAGAAAAAGAGGGGTTAGACTAGTCACACGAAGGCATACAAATGTTATAAAATATTTTAAGCATTTATTAATGCACTAAGAACAATACAATTGCAAAACGCAATGGGACAATACACACAGCAACAGTATGGACATATCTCTAACACGCCAGTGCCACAGGAAGTCACATGGTGTTATAATATAGTTTCCGAAGCTTCCTTGGCTTAATGCCTCTTTTTCAAGGAAATTTTTTTCACGCCTCTTCTGGAAAACTATCTCACCTAATAATAAATTGCAAGTGTAGCTGAACCTATTATTTTTGAATTTTATTAAAATATTTATATAGCTGTATCTAATTTTAGAATTTCAAAAGCTAGTTTGAAAATAAAACAATTTATAACTAAAATTATAAAGCTTTTGAAATGAAATAACAAAATAAATTTCTTATCCTATCGAGATATTTTGTGACTCGTAGCACTCTTGCATCAGGGATGCAATAATTCAAAATTTCACCATCATTATAAACAGATGACAAATCATTGATACGATATTGACGATTAATTTCTTTTCAAGCAAAATATTTTTTGCTCGAAAATTCCATTTCACACGTGAAGTAACATGTTTGTTTTTTCACGTGTTTGTTTAAAATTGTTGCTCGTTTAAAAAGTGAATGTCGTCAGTGCAGATGAAACGAAGTTAATCGATTACAATTTTTCAAAATACGGAAGGTCAATTTTACAGCGTTTTTTTAAATCGATGTCTTCAACGAATTTTTGAGATAGCAAAGTTGCATAATAGCTTCAACTCGTAAACAACTTCGACCTTCTGTGACTTAAGACAAAAACTTTATATTTTTCAAAAGTTCTAGTTGGAATAATATCACGTTATAAAATATTCTAAGACTAGCAAAGTTTTATTTAAAATTCGCTTTACTCCAACTGGCATGCAGTTTTTATTTTATTCTTTCTGGCTCTTTTTGTCAGTTCAGAGATTCGGTCTCTAAATGAAAACCCCGTAGCTATTTAGAATGATAGATATTTCTTGACGATTGAGTACAGCTTTCACAATACAATAAAGCAATTTGAAGCTTGAAAAACAAATGAACGTTTTACAGATTTTAATTGTCTTCTAATGAAAACCTATGTCAAAATTTAAAAAATCTTTGAATTACAATGTGTGGTTACCAGTCTTATGTTAACGTTATCGGTCTTGTTAAAATAAAGTCATATTTTTTAAATGGTATCTTCTTTTTAAGGTAAGAAGTTACCGTCTTGTTTTAAAGGGTTTCGTTTTGTGAACTTGATTTATTTTTATGATGCGTCAATATACAAATCATTATGCATTGAACTAATTACTTTTATGGAAAGTTGGTCGAAACATACACATACCTCCATTTTTTGCACAAAATAAGAAATTCGTTAAAATCTAACTCCTAAATAATTTATTTACAACACTTTAAACAAAGGAAACACAAATGCAAAAGTAGCAACCAAACTAACAGAAATAAAATTCCGATCATTAAAAAACATTTAGATTTCTGAAAAATGAAAGACGTGAGCAAACGTGTCGGATTTTGACTTCGAATTTGTCATATAATTAATGTGTGCCTCATAATTAAATACATAAGATGGAGATACTTCACCTTAGTTTGACTATCTATTTTTCTAGTTTAGGTCATTTGTTTTTCAAAGGGTAAAACCTGTTCTAGCTGTTTTTAAACATTTCATCTTTCTTGCACTGTGTTTTATCTTTCAAACATAATTCCCTCTATTACACAATCCTATTTGACTATATCTTACATTTTTAAATTGAGAGATGACATGTTTCAATAATTTTCCTGTTGCTTTTTATTAAAGTTTGTAACGAGTGAACTACGAGTGCAGTGCCAGCTGCCGAGCTATAAACCTCAGAACTGTTGCCGAACTAAAAGTGAGAACAAAAACAATTTCACGCCGGCTGCGATCATGAACACACCCATGTAACCCTTTTCCCCGAGATATTTTAATGTTTGTGTCTACTTGTGTACATAAATTTCATGTTTAACTTCAAAATTAAACTATCGTAAATGGTTAAAGCGACTCATGTTCTTTCCATTACACGTTTTATTTTGTCCCACATGTTGCGCCGCCTTGCACTTTTACTCTACTTTTTAAAGTTGGTCTGGTTTATTTCATATTTTTAAAAACTGTTTTGAATTTTATTCGGACTTGGCTCAGTTTGTCCATAGTTGGACCTTGCGCCATTAAACCCAAATCAATCTACCAAATGCTCAATGTGAAGTGATAATTTTATTTATGTATTATTATAGGGTTTTCATTTGTGTCCTTTAATAATTTCCCTTAGATTACAACAGATTACATCACTTCCAGGGTAGTGAAATGGATAAAACTGCCAAAAACAATGAAATATACTTGAAACATTCAATCAAATATGTGAGTGGGTCTAATTTACCTTCCCTCGAATAATTTCCCCAGGTTTGCGCTATTGCATGAAAACATTGGCGTTTCAAAATATTTATGTATTCAATCTAATTCATTTGGTGAAATTATTTACATACTTTCATTGATTTACTTTGCATTTATCATACAATCTTTGTTATGCTGTATTTTGTAGTGGGACCTAGTGTGCGATAGAGAATGGCTAATTTCCATTTCCAAAACAGTTTACATGATGGCCTTTCTACTTGCAGCGACAACGTGTGGTCAGATGTCTGATAGGTTGGTAAAATACTGCGGATTGTATACTTTCATTGTTGATTCTTTTGTGCTGCCGCGAATGCTATGATGAGTTCAAATAATCTTTTGAAGTATCGCTATTTCATTTGGAAAATGATGGAAATGATGTCATTAAGTAACACCTAGAAAGAAAACGTTTAGTACAAATAATTATATGCACGAAACGTTCATGTTCTTATGTTCAAGACATTGTGCATGCGCTTCGTTTCGTGCATAATAACATGAATGCTTCGTTTCGTACATGAAAACACGAACATGTTGTTTTGTACATATATTTATACTCGCATATTTATAACATGTATGATATAATATTTCATACACATGTTATATGTACGAAACGTTTCGTACATAAGAACATAGACGCTTTTCATTTCGTACGAAGTGTTTGGCATATAACACGAACGCTTCGTTTTGCACATAAAATATTTATAACAACCTATATATAATATTTATAATATTTCTTTTATATTAATGTAATATGTGAACGAAACGAAGCTTTCATGTACGAAACGTTTCAAAATGCAATAGAAATGGGGATCTTCTGATGCCAATGCAATATCAGAAAATCATCAATAGAGCTTGTAATGAAGCATCAAAACTTCAAAGCAACGTTTACTAACGTGCAAGACACATAAATAGACATTATTTGTATAATGGCGAATGGTGCAAACAGATTACAACAGACAGACAGAAACAGACAAAAAATAAAATCCACCGCTACGGAATTACATTTTAGGTGTCAATTTTTCCGCTTAGTTTAAATATGATTTTGAGCTATAGAGTTGCATAATATAGCTACATGAAAGAACCCGCCACTGTAATGAAATTCGTCGGTAATCTGATTTGCAGAACACCATGAGAAATCTGGAACTTTGAAATCAGTTAAGAATAGAAAATGTTATCGAAAGGGAAAATAGGTTTAGACTCGTCGCCTTTGAACAATCGAGTGGAATGCAATTGAAGTGTATGTTCAGATGGGCCTTGTACAATAAAAACCAACCGTTGGAAAATAAGAACAAATACCAATAAGCAGTACACGAAATTCTGTTTTATGTATTTGGTTGAATTTATTTCATTTGGAGGTATGAAATGATTTCATCCGGTTCCTGATGCAGAGATCTCAAAAACCGAAATGAATACTGCTCTTTGGCGCAAACGCAAAGCAGAAAGGCCCTGGTTAACGTCACGTCGAAGTCGATTATCTGACGTAGCCACTTCAAACCTGTGCAGTCGTGATGTTAGCAGAGTTCGTCGTGTGCAGTTCTAGAAGAACGAAGAAACGATGCAGAACGAATACTCATTTTTAAGAATAAATTATTTATTTGGACGAAACATACCAAGTAGAAACATAATCCATCGTGCGAATTTAAACAATGGGAGCATTGAAAATAAATCTCTCAAAACACGTTCGAATGACTGACCAACTATTTTTACATCTCAGTACATTTTTCTCAGAATATTTAACAGAATGAAAATACTTTAAGGTGCTCACGAGCAGCACTGAAAACGTTAAAAAAGCAGATTCGATAGCAACAGACAAAAACAACTCCGACAGTAACCTCGCCTAGTCCATTGAGGAAATACAAAAGCAGAGTGAGCAATGGTACCCTTTCTATGTACCCAGGATCATGGTGGTAACTATGATGGTGGTAACCCTTAGACTGCTTTCGTCTGCCGGGTGAAAACGAACATTCATCTTCGGATTGATTGATCCATAGGACGGGAGACAGCCATCCAATGATTTATCATCTGATTGGTCCACGCGACATACTAGTAGACTTCGCCGATTTCACCATTTTTGTCGCCACTCTACAGAAATGCGCATTCCCACATCTACCCTATCATAAAATATATTCCCAAACGAGGCGATAAGATGCCAAATTGGCCCAACGAGTGAAGTTTTCAGAGAAATCACTTGTCTACTAGTCAACATGTTGCTCATATTTTAAAGCTCCTCTCAATAGTAATACTTAGTCAATTTATATTTCACATCTGGCCTAGCAATGCGTTGGGTACAGTGTCTCAGTGGGTTTGATGGCTGTGCTTGGAACCTGCGTGTTGTAGGCGGTGCAGGTTCGATTCCTGAAACTTATGCTACGTGTATTTTTTCTCTTTTCTGTGTCAATAAACGAGCCGTAGTAATTCAGTCGGTAGAGTTATGGATTAGCGATAGGAGTGTTGCGAAATCGAAACTCGATCCAACCAAAAATAATGTTTGTGGACGCTGGTAAATTCACCTACCTATATTTTCCAGTAAAGCTTTTCTTTTTGTGTGTATGTCCACTACTTGACGTTGCCTGTCTTATGTTTGGAGCAGCTTGGCAAAAAGAGCACATTGCGCCATAAAATCCAACCTAGCGATGCGAGTTCGAAATCAACAAAAACGCAAACCACTTAGTATTAGGATAGTTATTGACTTCCAGCAACCTTTTACTCTACATTGTATTTTAACTTTTTGCCCCGTCTTTAACATATACCTTCGATTTTATCGACACTTCATCCTCTGTTTTATCATACTTGTTGGATCGCTCTCCTCTCTGCTGTTTGACGTCTTTAAAATAGGAACAGTACATAGGGTTTGCATGAAAAGTCGAGCACTACAAAAAAAGCGTTACAACTGCTTTGTCTCGTGATTTCAGAGCTAGAAGGAACATCCTGAAGATGAATATAGGGGGTTCGTAATACGTCAAAATTCTACGTTACTGGGCGAGCTTTGGGCCAGTGTAACTGAATTTCTTGGACTGCGTAAATGGTGTCATTCGAAAACTACCGAACTATGCTACAATCAGACATTAATCCATAAATAAAATGATGCTTAAATATTAAGATCAAACTGCACTTTAATCGTTCAAACTGTAAATTAATTATTGAATATTCGCGCACAATAAACAATCTTTCAAATTTCCTGTCTATTTCATTCATTCCGCAATCCAGCATCATGCCCGAATATTCACGTCAAAACTACGGTGTGTATCTTCGACACAACCTACTAAACTTTTTATCTATTTACTCAAGCTTTTCAATATTTGTAATTCATTACTTCATAAACTTCATCTCATGAAATCATTAATTATCGACTAGAAGAGGATACCCCATCTCAATTCTTATTCTTGTAGACAAGCTTGTGCATTCTCGTGTGTTCAAATCGTACATGTTTTGGAATTCGATAATAAATTTAGGGTAACACTTGATTTTATGCATTTTCATATTTTCTCGTGCATTTTAACGCATACGTTTTGCAATTTTTCAGAAAGTTAAAAAAATATTTAGTTCATCCTGTGGCTTGAGAACTCTTGACCCTTGTACCATTAAAATCAGAACAAACCTTTCTAAAACTATTTTAGAAAGGAAAATTTAATAGCTTGTATGTTTTGCTTAACCCTCTTTTCTCTTTTTAAATCTGAAAATGAATTCCAGGTTTGGTCGGCGTACTGTCGTCATAGTGTGTCTGCTCATATTTCTTACCGCTGGTCTTCTCACTTTGCTCTCTACCAACTTCATAATGTTCCTAGCGTTGCGTTTCTTCGTGGCCGTGGGCATGACATCCATCTTCACCATATCCTACGTGATTCGTAAGAAAACCATTTATATTAAATATGTGTCAAACCATTAATTTCAAATCTGCTGTCGTTTGAGGCTTACAGGAGTAGTGAAGAGTTAAGGGTTCATTTTTATTTATTCATGGAAAAATTATACACATTAAGGTATACGTATACACTAGACGATTTTTTTTTTAAATTTTGACTAAAAATCCAGTTTTTTTCAACAAATCATTGGCTTATGCTTAAAATCATTTCTGTGAGAAAAACTCGATTAAACCAATTATTAATTACCTAATTTAAGTTTAATAAACTAATTAGCATGTTTTTTAACAATATCTCAAATTCTAATGTGTTCAGAAAGACAATTCCTGATATTCTTCATGTTTTGACCCAGTTTCTAGTTGGAACAGGTTATTTTTACAATTGTTTTCCCCAAGGAAATCTAAAAAAATCAAGATCTTATCAGGAATTTTGACATTTAAAAATCAACTAAAAATTCATTTCTTAACTAATAACTCTGATAGAGGTCCAGAACATCCACAGTATTATATAGAATGTAATGATACAAAAATAATTACTATAGATCAATTCATTGTTGAGTTATCACTATTTGGACAAAGCATCGTATTGTAAAAACAGTTCTTCAGAAAGTAAGTTTAAAGTTTTGGAAACATGTTTGTACTGGTGACAGTACCTAACGAAAAACCCTTGTAACTAGAAACATATTCCGAATATTTACAAGATCGTTTAAAAGTTTACAGTATCGTTTAAAAGCTACGAAATTAGGAAATATTTTGGAGTAATAAAAACAAAATCTATTCTGCTCAATTTTCGTGATTTCTAGTGTATACGTATACCTTGAAGTTCTCTGCAAGTCTATAACAATAAGAAAAGCTCATATGTAATAATTTGCTTCAACAGTGATCTTCCAATCATACAGTACCACAGACCACCCAGAGGCACATCTCCTTTAGCGTACCCGATTTAATCTACTGATCTTTTCTTTTCCCATGGGATTTACTGTCTTTAGTAAACACTGGTGTCACTCTCCCTAGATAAACGAGCGATTTTTTTCTGCTTTCATCCTACTATATTTCCCAAATCCCTCTTTTTTCACTTTCAAAATTTTTTTACTTAACGTTGTCTTGTGACAGGCGCTGCTTGGCCAAATATTTCCCCTGTGCCAAAAAACCTAAAAACAACCAAAAGACCAAATTACATTTCATTAATTGCACAGTAGGAATGTCATCGAGGTGGATATGAGCTGAATCAATGGCAAGTGTTTTAGGAGAGTGGTCTAAGTCATTTGGTCTGGGATGTCGTTTATCTCGGCTGCGATGTTCCTGGAACGATACTTCGGGTCACAGATGGGTGCTGCTTTAACTCTGGTTCATTTATGAGCACGTGAAGCACAGGTCATGTACTCCCTTCGTCAAGATCGGTTCCCGTTCCCCCGAACAATTCCATGTCTTTTGCTGGCTCCATCCTCAATAAAACCCAGCTTCATAATAAATGCTCTAGATCCAGCAAGTCGTCATTTCATAGTCAATTATTGCTATTGTGTGATTTCTCCCAATATCTTATACCTTCGAGTTGTAAACGGCGCAGGTTCGATTACTGTCAGGTGCATTCCTCCCTACGTGTATTTCTCTCTTCTGTGTCAGTAAAAATTTCATTGTGTGTCTTACTTGATGTTGTATGTCTTGTGTCTGTGGCACGGCATGGCCAAATATGACCCTTGCGCCATAAAATCCCCCAAACTAACCAACCCAATATCTTATAGGCACAGTGACGCGAGTCCTATTTTGTATTAGATTATGTGACGTTATGACGTAAATCCTATTTTCTATTATAACATGTGACCTGCAATATAATGTATCCATACCGAATAACGAGAAAAACAGGTTTTCAATGAAATATATTTTCTGAAAGTTTTAAGCCAAATGTATGTAGCTCCTTATAAATTTAGGGGTAGCCGTGACAGTGGGTTAGCTCACCGTGCAATCAACTTGCAAGTTTCTTGTACAAATGGATGGAAATTGAACTAGCCCGGAAAATACTATTTGCGATAAATTACCAACACTCGATTAACGATCTAAGAATATCGCTCCATCAAAAATCTTCGGCATTACCACTTTAACCTTTTCTGGTAAAGTGCAACCAACTTTTATTGACAATTTAACTTAGCTTATAGGCAAGTCTTTAAATCTTAACATTAATCTGTTAATATAAATTTCTTGATTAATATGACTATTTCCAAATCAAATATCTCAGCCAAATATGGTTCTTGCGCCATAAGTCCCAGCAAACCTGTAAAAGTGTTTTAAATACCTAACAGTCACCTAAAATTAAGTTGTAGTCTAATCTTACCAAGAGTATAATTTGTATTATCTTATTTTAAAGAACGGAAAGCTTTGACAAATGGTTCGTACACCATTGGGTTGAACTTACCGAATTTTTATCTTGCTTTACCTAAATGGAATTTTATTTTATCACAATTGCATTAATTTTGAAATGTAAACATGCGAAAGGATGCATAAAACTGAAATCCACATATATTGATAAATCCTTATTAACCGAGGTAGCCCAGTTGGTATAATCTTGGATTAGGAACCGGAGGGTTGCGCGTTCGAAACTATCCAACCAAAGATCGTCGTGTACGAGGACGTTAAATCTGAAGTGGCCTCAAATGCCTCACGTTGGTGTGGTGAGGAAGTTTTGGAGAGGTGGGATGCCAGTTCGGGTGTTGATCTCGTCATCTGACGGTGATTCAAAATTACTAGGTGTTGTCCTCGAACCTTTCCCTTCGGGATTGATACCTGATCGTCTCCAATAGTCCGTTGTGTTGCTTCAGTTAGATCGCAAATTCAACTCTTATTAACAGTGAGATATGTCGCTTTCATTTCTTGTTTTTCTCGTCATCTTCCGTTATAGTTATAAAATATTTTCTGTTGCAGTAACTGAAGTTGTGAGTGTCGAGTACAGGTCCATCTACTTGTTCACGTTCAAGTACGGGTGGGTCTTTGCCTATATGTTGATGCCCTACGTAGCATGGCATGTTACAAGCTGGTTTTGGTTACAAGTGGCATTCACACTTCCCTGTGTCCTTCTGTTATGTGTCTTTTGGTAAGTACGCATTTCGGGTCGAAGAGCAATGGTTTAAGTTCGATGCGACTTCTCAGAATAAACTAATGCTTTTCGACTCTTTAGTGTGGTTTCACCGCGAAACCACACTAAAAGTTCCATAAGCTGATTGTATAGCCGTTTTTTTCGGGTAACAGCATTCCATCTGCACTCAAGTTTCTCAATTGCTGATATCTATTGATGCGAAAGCTTCGCTGCTTACATATTATATCTTCAATCCATTTCCATATTAGCATATCCCTCGGGGCACATCTTTAGATGTGTATGGACTTCACAAACACTAGGTACCATAGTGATCTATTTTCCCATGGGGTTTACTACCTCTGGTAAGCATGGGGGTAGCAACCCCAGAATGCCCAAATTATACTTCTCTATATCGTTTCACAATTAGTTGACATTGTCTGTCTTGTGTTTGGCGCATCTTGGCCAAATATGGCCCTTGCGCCAAAAAACCCAAAATCAACCAACCACATTCGCATAAATGGATTTCATACTTCTAAATAAATTTCATACTAATAAAAAAATTCAAAAATTTCACAGCATTTCTTTTATTTTTACTGGTCGACTTATACTTCCAATAAAGTGCATGGCAAAAAGCATACCTCAGTCATGTTACCACAATTAGATTCTGAACGTCTACTGTAATTTCATATTAATATTGAGCTGAATTTACAGTTGCAGAAAGTGCTCAAGGAACTTCATATGGATGTTCTAGTTTGGCCTGGAAACTTCCAGAGCGTGATCCAATTGAAAATTTATGGCTATTGTCGGCAAAAGAATCTCAGTGAAAGCCTGAAACTTATACACTTCAAAGAAATTATAATTAATGTGGCATTGCATCGACCAAAGTGTCATGAATCTTTATCGACTCTGCCACACCATATTTCTCGTGCCATTACAAACAAGTGATGTTCGGAAAGATTAAAATCCCGAACAGGATATAAAGACAACCAAACTGTAAGCATATGGTAAAAACTAATATTAAGATTAGTATTGATACTTATGTTAACATTTCAATAGTAATTACTTCATTTCTTGAATTTGTTAGACAGTTATCAACCGCAACTAGATTCATTCAGCAATTTTGCCGCTTATCTCAAGTATAGTGGAGCTATGGAGCTGCATATTTCCACGCGAAAGAGCTCTCCACTCTAATGAAATTCTTCAGCAGTCTGATTACAGAAGACAATGGAAAATTAGGAAGGTAGAAATCAAAACAGAAAAGAAAACGTGAAAATATGTTTACGTCAAAAATATTGAATCGCCTTGAAAGCAAATAGGATGCAATTGAAGTGGATGTTGCGATGACTGACGCACGTGATTCTGAACACGCACACCGATTTTAGCAAGCAAAACGTGCGAAAGACAATACAACTTTGACAACCAAAAGTATTTCAATTTCGGGATAAGTTACTGCTATATATGCTAGTGTATTGTGAGTAAATTTTTGCAGTGAAGGCTAACTTCAGAAGCTAATTGTCGTAACATAACTGAGATGTGCCCTTTTTCTATTCATTTCATTGGAAATACGAAATAACACTAATAACACGAAATGCTGTTTCATATTTTCCGCTAATTTTATATCATTTTGACATAAAAAGCGTCCCTATGATATTCGTTATAAATGGATTGAAATAAGATGAAAAAGAGCAACAGTACTGCCATCAATACTTTAAGCAATTAAGAAACTTTAACGCAAGTCCTGCTGTTGTATAAAACTTCTCATACAGGGAAAAACTTACGATTTTAGAAGAGGACTTATTCTTAATTGGGGCCTCAGAACCTCCGCCTTGACTATCTGAAGTCATTACGGATGTAGGAAAGGTCTTAAAAAGTTATTGCAGTGATCCTTATGAACGAAGATCGAAATAGCTTTTCACAGGGGTAAAAACTAAACATTGAACATTGCTTACCCTCTCTGCAATCTTGTGTTATAGGTGTTTTCTAGTCATCCTTACAGGGACTCGAATTGTTCTTATAGCCGGGGACAGATATCATTTTTCTGTCTAATTGTCCTACCATTTTATAACCTGACTAGGGTTTAAACTTGCAGGGCTTGGAGTCGAAATTTCAACATAGGGATCTGTTATTTCGGTGAACGTCAAAATTGTTTGGCCTTATGAGAACCTACACACCTTGTCTTGAGTTCTGATGCCTGAACTGTTTTCCTAGTCCTGGGTGGGGACTGGGCGTTAGCCATACAAATTTACCCAAGCGGCTTATCACATGGAGACACTTCGGGTGAAGCTCAATGTCACTAAGTTCGATCTCTTGTGAGTTCGAGTCCTCGAATAGGTTCAACCAAAGACCGTCGGAGCTGGTGCACGTCAAATCTGTCGTGGCCCTAAATGTCCTTACGTTATTTTGGTGTGTAAGTTTGGCGAGTGGGATGCCAGTTCAGATGTTGACCTCGTCGTCTGCCTGGTTCAAAATTGCGTGTTCTCGGATCTTTCCCTCCGGGATTGATCCCGAACCGTCGCCAATAATACGTCGTGTTGTTCCAGTGCAACGTTAATTGAATTACCTACCTTCTCGATTAGGATTTAGTGAAACTGTTTTCAATCTGCAGGGTTGTGCCAGAAACTCCACGATGGCTGCTGACACACGGGAAAATAGCAGAAGCAGAACGTGTTCTCCTAATGGCGGCCAAGAAAAACGGCAAAGACATGAAGCAAGTGAAACCAGCTCTTCAGAACTACCTAGCTCGTTTGCCACAACAGGTAAGAGTTCGATCATAACTGCCTTGTGACCAACTGATTGATAAAGTTGATTGCATTTTATGATGTTTTGACGCAATTTAATGGAATGTTCCTGTCATCTTAAATCTGTCTTTTGATTCTGCTGAAGTCAGAAGAGGAGAAAGGAAAAGAGACTGTTCTGGATCTTTTGAAGACGCCTGCACTGAGGAAAAGCACTCTTAACGTCTACTTCTGTTGGTAAGTTCCGCTTAAATTATATTGTTTCGAAGACACTGAACCATTGCTACATAGTCATTGGCCTCCAATTTACTCTTATTTCCTTATCACGCTCTTTTCAAAACATTTGGTTTCCTGCAGAATTGTCCACAACCGTTTCATACAGACATGGATCGGGGAACCTGATGCATTTTGTTCAACTTGCCATTGTCACTTTAGTATTCGACACATTTTGACTGAATATGGAGCTTTTGATAAGAGACAAATCCGATTTGGAGTTCTAAATGAAACCCTCAAACACCTTTTGGGAGATGCAACAAATTTTATTTTCATTTCTGACTATGTTTTAAACTATATTCAAACTTTATTACCGTGACTAGTTTCAATTTGAAATTGTAAATTGCATATCAGCCTTGATTCTGTTTAAAATTCTTTCTGTCTTGGTGTTTGGCACAGCAAAATAATTATCCATTTCTGGGAAGAAGCACTTTTCGTGTTACAAATGAAAAAAATTCATGAAAATAACAAATATTAATGCAATTCCACAAGTCCCTCTCGTGAATCCAATACATGAATCCAAACTTTCAGTGGTAGCATGGAAAACCTTTTCCAAGATATCAGGTGCATTCTTACCCACTTGATACGCTCCTTAAGTTTATTAATGCTATTAATATTAATTTCGTATACTTCTGCTGGTAACGAAGCTTTACACTAAAAACATCTGGAGGGGTGAAATCAGGTGTCCGTGGAGCCCAAGATCGCGTTGAATATCTTCCTATTCACCTTCCCAGAAACCTCTCGGGGGGATATCTTTAGGTGTGTCCCCCCGAGAAGAAACAAAGAAACAATCGTCCAAGAAAAAATGCAATCATTAAAAAATCAACAAAAACAAACATTTTCAAGCCATCTGGTCCTAATCCCCTTAAACAATTCTAAAACAAAATCACAAATGAAATCAGATCCTATAAAATCTAATCGATGAAAAATACTGGGTGACATATTCTTCATCTGACGAGAAAATGGAAATGGATAACAATAAAGAGTGGGCACAAACGCAAAAAATCCATGGAAGAATATCATAATGGTTAAAATAAGATTTTGAAATTGCCAAGGGGGCTACCGTAGCCATGTTGAAAATGTGTAGGCTTTGATTATTGCTATCCTGTATGTCTTGGTTTGCAGGAAACTTTTTTGACACCATGCACAAAAATTGGAAGATATAATATAGCAAGATATGTTTTAAAAAACAATGATGCTAGTGATGGTGTAGCGCTCTGACTTGTCTGGATTGTCCGTCTTCTGCTGTTTTTATTTCACTTTCAAAATTTTATGCATTTTTTATTTCGTACATATGTAAATTAAATTCAGTCTCATTAGATATGCCTAAGATGATGATTTTGTTTTTATTATCTGACTATTTAAATATTTTTATTCTCATCTCCATATTTTTTACATGTTTTAATTCTACCTTTTATCTTTGTCTTGGAATTCATTTTTAAGTGTATTACGCTCTTATTGGACTATTCTATCTTGTGTTTGGCGTAACTTGGCCAAATATGGCCCTTGCGTCATAAAACCCCAGAACAACCAACCAACAAACCACTCTTCAATAAGCAGCTCAAACTAAGGGATTTCCCAAGTCAAAAATGAAGTTTAGCTGCCAGCTTGATGTAATATATATATTTTAATCTTACATTACTTGTAATTTAAAACTCATGGGAAAAGGCAAACTTCTTCCTTCCAGGTTTATTATATCGTACATCTACTACGCCTTGTCGTGGAACACCAACGATCTGGGAGGGGACCCTTACTGGACCTTCTTCATATGTGGAGCCGTGGAACTCCCGGCCGGCTTTGCGTTCATGTTCATCTGCAAAGTTACGGGTCACCGACTGGGCCTTCTGATCTCCAACATTGCAGCTGGATTATGTCTCATCTCGGTCATCTTTGTACCTGCAGGTGAGCACTCGCTCCTTATGCTTTACCTCATAATCTGATAGCATTAGCTCATGGGATCTCCAGTGCTTTTGCTCAAGTCCGTTAGTCTTTCACAGCTGTTTACACGTTAAAATGTTCAGCGGTGACCATTTGCCCGTTTATATTGATTGGCCCACGCAATTCAAATACTGTATATTCTGTATGTTCTTTTCATTGTAGACATGGAGTGGCTTTCGATATTTTTCTCTATGGCCGGCAAGTTCTTCAATTCTGCTTCTTTTGACATAGTCTACATCTATACTGCTGAAATCTTTCCCACAGTGGTGAGGAACGTGGCCGTAGGATCTAGCTCTACCTTTGCAAGAGTGGGGGCTATGCTCGCTCCATTCATTCGCCAAATGGTGAGTTCCGAGGGCTAATTGTATTTTGTACATATTTACATTGTAACGAACTTAGACACCACTACAAAAATTAACTTCCAATACAATTCCACATATAGCAGTGTAACTCACTCCCACCATGAAGTATTTTTTGGTAGACAAAGTCCTACTGACTTCTACGCGTCTTGCTGAATTCGTGACAAGTAGACGTGATGTGAACACGCGCTCTTAAGAAAGCAAGCCAAATGGAGCTTCTAAGAAAATCCAGATGGTACTCCTTAATCGGCTTACTCTTTGGTGGTGGGTCCAAAACGAGTGCTATGCCACTGTATACCCTGCGATGACAGACGACTTCCACTCCAATCACAGCTTCACTATTCGTAGCCGCTCAACGTAAATTCAACAAACTATTTGCTACACTCACAATCGGCTGCTAAAGGCAACACAGGACAACTATCACAATAATCCAGCGCCTGATCTTGCATACCCATGATCTTAATAAAGTTCTCCCAATTGGCAATCAATCAAATAGTGGTGGCATCTATCTCAGACAATTCTAAAAAACTCTGGAGAGCGAGTATTGTGGTGAACTTATCCACCACTACAAAATTAACTTACAATCTAATTTATATAGAATTGTAAACCTACAACGTCATGAGGTACTCTTTCACTCAAATCAACAAATAATCTGTACCAAAATTAAACTAAAACTAAACTGCCTACTAACAAGACAAGCACGGTGTCAAGTTCCTTACCCATCGACTGGAGATTAAGGTTCCTACGAGGCCTAATCCTTCAACAAATCAACGAAGTCCATGAGGTACTTTTTGGTAGAGCACCATTATTTCTACACTTGGTAGTGCACGAAGTTGCACTGTCTTTCACGCGTCTTGCTAAACCATCATCGTACATCTTGGGTAAATGTTTGTGGCAAAGATAAGAGCACTTTATGCTTCAAATTCTACAATCTGCACTTTTAAAAACAACGCAATAAAAAGCGAAAATATCTGATTTTTCCCAGCTCTCTGATTCCCCTTCTAATTTATCACTCGGCTGCTTACTGGACATCGTTCTGTAAAGTTGTGCAGTTAATGTAACGGTCCAGCTGAGAGATTGTGCCTCAGAAACCACCTTGTACGCGTCGGTTTCTAACCTCTTGCATTTTTCAGTTTTAAGTGTTAACAAATGTCTACAAATTTTTAGATTATTTTTAGACAAGAAAATTTTCTTCAACTCAGCACATTCATTGGCTTACAACTATACAGATTTTATTGATTATTATTTCAAAATAACATTGTAGATCCCATTATTCTCTACAAATCGGCACCAATTTCAAAGTCCTATCCCTGCAATCCAAAGTTACACTGCTCAAACGTGTGTCAGTTTTCCAGCTAAAGCTCTATCTCTTCCCTCTAAAAACTGCACACCGCATTACCCACCATTTTAGATACGGACATAAACCACTTTCCAATAAAATTTAAATAATTATATTACCATTTAGAGTTTACGAGATATAAGCGCGATAAATATGGCTATTTTTTGGTCGCTAGTACTTTTCGCAAACACCCTTATACCCGATCGAATTTAAAGGGGTATTCAACGCAAAACTTTAATCGGTCGCTAGTGATTGTTTAGAAGCCATAGGGGCCCGGCTATATTTTTATGTATATCGCTGAAATTTTCTGCATAGAATAAGAGTCAAATTCATCAACTGTTTTACATTTTCTCTAACGAAGTATAAATTTTTTTTTAATTATATCTAACCGCTATTTTTTTAATAATTTTCGAATTGTTTCAAGGCCAGAGTGGCCCGAATAGATATTTTTGTACAACCGAGGAAATGTTTCTTCACATCTTTTTGGCACACTGACCAAGTTTTTCCGCTCTAGGACTAAGCGAATTTTGAAAACAGTGTTTTTCGGCAAACCCTTATGACAAGCCGCCGCGTCTGACTTACGATGCCTAAGTTTAGTTTCCACGTCCATGGAAAGTAAGTTTGCGTTTTTCGGAACTCCTTGGGGACTTCCGATACCTGTAACGACCTTAATTGATCGAGGAAGCATTACTGAAACCCATAACCCTCTCCCTTCATTACACCACTGCGTCTGAGTAACTCTAAGTATAGATCTATGTCATTAGAAATATAAGTATGTAATCTAGTCCTGTCTTATTCCAGGCTGACGTCACACATCCTATAGTGCCTGCAGTGGTACCTGGAGGTTTGTCCATCATCAGTGGCATTCTCATGTTGCTTCTGCCAGAAACGAAAGGTCAGAAGATTCCCGACACATTAGAGGAAGGAGAGCAATTTTCTCGGTAAGATAAGAAAACGGGATGTTTGAAAATGCTAATGAATAAAATATTACAAGATACATTTATGAAGTTCTGAGACTGGTGCTGCATTACCAAATATTTTTATAGAAACTGTCAAACGCACATCCACCTTCAAATGACTTTTCTTTTCTGTAGATCACACGCTTCAAGCAAAACTCCTATAACTCCAATGGCCGCTGTAGCCTGGTTGGAAGAGTAGCGGATTGGCAACCGGAGGGTTGAGAGTTCGAAACTAGATCCAACCAAAGACTGGTGTGTACGTGGGGGGGCTGGTGCACGTTATATCTGTCGTGGCCTCAAATGTCCCCCCGTTGGCGTGGTGTGGAAGTTTGGAGACGTGCCAGCTCAGGTGTTGACCTTGTCATCTGACCGTGGGTCAAAATTACTCGGTCGTCGCCAATTGCCGGATGTGTTGCTCCAGTGCGACATTATTTCGTTCCTTCAATGTTCGTTCAGGATAAGTCTCATAGCAGACTTCAAAGCTCACCTTGCATAGCATCTCCATGGCGGAAAGCCTGTATTGTTACCAAATTCCTTCAGCACCCACTTTGAAAACTGGTCTAAAGCCTGCCGCATTAGCTACAAAGAGGCTTCTTTAAGAGTCTATTTCTATACTAAAGTTAAAAAATATAGGTGGCCGTAGTGTTTCTGCGGCGATACACGTTTCCTGTTCGCATGGGAACTTAACGTCAGTTGGCTTGCTTTTGGAATTCGATTTCATCATTTCGCCAGTAAAAATTCCCAAAGAAAAAATTTCAAATTAAGTTGATTGATTAACCCCAATTAGATTAAACGTTGCCAAACCTGCGATAACATTCGTTTTAAGCTAACCCCTATATTTATCATGGGAGAGAAATTTGGATTGCAGAAATAAAATCTTCGTAGGCCGTCTGGTTTGTTTACACTGAAAATCACTCTTAGCGTAACCAGGGTTTTATTTCGGAAGAGTCCCAGTCAGAAATACGATCTTTTTGACATATTAAGATATGGGTCTAAGTTTAGCTGTGTCTAGACCGATGACCAAATACACGGTATAAATTTCAAAGTAAAGGTGAGTTCAGCGGTAGGAGATTAGCAACCGGAGGGTTGCGAGTTTGAAACTCGATCCAACCAAAGATCATCGTGTACGAAGGGACTGTTGCACGTTAAATATGTCATGGCATCAAATGTCCTCACTTTGGCGTGGTGTAGAAGTTTGGAGAGGGGCGCCTGCTCAGAAATTGACCTCGTCATCTGACCGTGGTTCAAAATTACGAGGTGTTGTCTTCGGATCTTTTCCTTCGGGACTGATCCCAGACAGTCGTCAATAGCCCGTCGTGTTGCTGCAGTGCAACGTTAATTCAACTATCTACCTCCCTATCATTTCTCGGTTGAACTGACGCGAGAAATAACTTTACATGGTTATATTCGCCAAATATTTATAATGACAATAAAATAACAACAAATATTAAAATATTGTTCTCGGAATCAGCTTATTTAATTGTTACTTGAAGCGTTGATATAATAGTTAGGTCTGCAAATAGTGGAATACTATGTCGTTAAAAAAACATTCCCAGTTAAACTTACTTTCATACTTTGTAGTGAACGATTAATTTAGTAAGCTGTTAATTTAAAAACTGTTTCATTACAAAATATTACAAAAGTATTCAATCGTTAATATTTTATTTGTAAAGTGGTATAAGAATAAGAAACCAACAATTTGTCGCGGGATTTGGCCCCGATATCCCTCTCTGCCTACGCCATAGATTCGTTTAGTTTCCATTATCACATTGTCCTTACGCGATCAAAGGACTTGTTTCACTCGTTACTTAACCAATTCTAACTGGATTGACGAAAAACTTCTAGCGGCTATTCGAATTTTCGGTATGTCTACTGGCGCTGTAGTTATTCAAAAGGTTGCTAGAGATGCTATACACCGACCCTCATTGAAAACGAACTAGTAGATATAAAGACTGAGTTATATACTGTTGAAAATTCCATTCTGTTGACAGCGAAATGGGTTTGTAAACCTTTTATTTCGACCATCTTTTCCTAAAAGTTCTTTGTGTTTGCAACATTTCCTTTTTATAAAAAAATGCGATTAAATATAATTACAGAACATTGTAAAACAAAGTAGGTGTAAGAAATTAGAATGGGGGGAAAGCGCAAATGATAACACGTGTAAAATTGCATATTTATTAACTTTATAATTCCTTATCGTTTATTATTTAAATTGGTAGTTCGAATTAGAATTTATACGGAGTTTTCGTATAGTGAGATTATTCATGACTCGATTCAGAGGAATCCGATTTGTTTCATTTTTAAATTGATGCATTTTTATGAGACTTATTTCTTTTGGTCATTTGATTCTAAATAGTAAAATAAATTTTAAGGATTTGAAGATTGTAAAAGAAATTGCATAACGCATTTGTGTATTTAACAATTTTTTCAAGTTCAACGTTTCTAAGTGGCAATAAGAGAATGTGGTTGATATTCTGAGGTTTTTGTGGTTCCGCTACTAGAAATTTTTCGTCAATCCGGTTTGCTGTGTTTAAACTGACATGCTTTTACTTCGAAAAAGAAATGAAAAGTACATTTCACCTGCTCTACTGCACGTAATCTTCGGTCGCTTGATGGATGATTTCATTTTCAAAGCACAAATGTCAACTGCTCATGCTAGCATTTACAGGCAACTCTTGCGCAATTTGTTTTTGGGGAAAATATTGCACGAAACCTTTTCAAAATTAATTTGTATTTATTTTTCAGGAGAGGAAAAGTGCATCACATTTCAGACAAGAACAATGGTTTGAGCAACGGTGTTGAAATGAAAGAAAGATAATCATCTCTAAACACGGGCAAAGATGGAGTTGCAGTTTCCAAAATGGTGACGGATAAAAGATCAACTGCCAATTTGGTTTCGGAAAATGATTTCTAACGATTAAAATTATTTGCGTTATGAAATATCGTTTTCCATGACGCACAGTGGAACAAGAGCACGCCGGGAAGCACTCAAGTTTTTCATAACGATGAAATAATTACTAACTTTGCTGCTTTGTATTTATATTTGTACGAATGTATATTTATATTTTAACGCGTTTTATACATGGAAAATATTTTATTTGTATCCAATCGTTTTATAAGTTACTCTCGAATCATTGTAATTTTGAACGGCTATTTTGTTTTAAGCTGAACTAACTTGTTGACGATTGTTTTTACTGTGATTATTAAATTTTCTTTTTGATTGTTGCATCCTCCATTTCGCTAAGAATGCCTGGATGCACAAGATCATAGAGGCAAATGTCATTTACTTAACATCGAATTGTAATATCTTTGTATATTTAAATAGTAAAAAATGTTATTGAACATTTTCAATCTGACAGCAAATATATTTTCTTGCATTTAAGTCCAATTTATATACTGTCTTGTTGCACTTTTTTACTACTTTTATTGTAAAAATAGAGATCTGTATACTTTGTTGATGTTGTATGCTCAAATCCTTTATAAGTAGCTAAATCTTAAGATTCACCTTAGAAACTAGGATTAGCTACTGTGCCAACTATTTCTATCACTTGAGATATATGTTATAGCTTATGTTTGGTTAATAACTGTTGCTTTTTGAAAGTTAATTATACAATTTCATGTTAAGAAATGTGTGATTTTTATAAAGTTATTTTATGGTACACACAAAATACTTAAAATATATACTATACCATGAAATGTTTTCTATGATCTTAGGCATTTACGTAAATTAATTGCTAATTGACTTCTGTTCAGTTCTGTAAAAGAACTGTCTTCACATCAAATGAAAAACGCTGCAGGATTAACAATTGTATAAACTATTTGCTTTTAAATTAAAAAAGGATTGTAATTTTAACACTTTTCTATACAAAATGTTTGTATTAATGAATGCATTTTTCTGAGGTATGTATGTCACTAACCCATTTCATGTATTCTTTGTAAAAGGTATCGGTGAAAGTAAACACAAGTAATTTTTAAGCTTCAAAAATTATTCAAAAACTTTAAATATAAATTTCTATTATCAGTTGCTTTTTAATGAATAGTATTTTATAAATTTTCACAATTTTTAAAATGCTTTCAAAATTTATTCGTATGATTAAAGAAAACATACTGAAAGTTGAATATACATGCTTCCAAACCTGAATATTTTGTACACGTACATATTTGCAGTATGCTTTATCTTAAAATAGTAAAATGTTTGCAGTTGAATTTTTTCAAAAGTTAAATTAAGATTCTATTTTTCAATATATGATGTACCAAAAAAATTGTTTTAGAATGAATTGGAAAATGTTTTTAATCTAAAGTTTCTCAGTTTACACTTTGAGAGAATGAAAACTCCAAATAAAGTGCAATGTGTTGTGTACTTATGAATTTTTTAAATAACTTGATTGTTATTAAAACGTAGCTAAGATATTATCATTGTTCTTTGATTGAATTACTCAAATTTTCTAAATATATTTATAAATTGCAATTCAATTTTAAAAAACGTCAACGCATGAATTTGAAGAAATCTGAATGAATTGAATTTGGTATTCTCATCGGACATTTAATTTGAAATGATTCTTAATTGTTGTTGTTTTTGCCTCGAGAAATAAAAACTTGTGTATATATTTCTAATGCATTGTCGATGCTCCTTTTGTGTCACATTCACTTAAACACAGAATCAGGATAATTAAGTTCATTACACAATAAATTTCGTAAAGTACAATACCGGTTGTCAACTCAGAGATACTTATACAACCACGAAATCCGCCACCTACAGAAATTGTATCGAACCAACTTCGGGTCTTCTAATTACAAATCCAAACACAAGCAGTTCCAGATTTTATATGTAAAAATTTGTCATGTACTAGCGCAAATGAAGAAATATTGTTTCTCAGTTTAAAATGATTTTGGTTCAGTTAATTAAGGTATCCAGCACCTTCCACCCCCCCTTATTTTTATTTAAAATAATTCATTTGGACCCTGCTTTTTGGATGTGAGCTGCTTCGCAACGGGCGCTCCGAAAGTAATGTCCAGTCCAGTCTAAACCGTTCTTGACATCAAAAGTTAAGTCAAAGCAAGTCTTATTTTCTTTGAAAGTTGCGTTCGGTATTTGCAAGTCAACAGAGCCCATCCACACCAGTTTTGCGATAGCACGTGGTCAAAAGCGCTAAGAGTTTGGATGCTTTCCGGGCCCCGTGATTCTATAGATCTGAACGCGATCGAAAACGTGTGGTCTTAGCGGAACTGATTGATTTTGAGGATATTGGAACTTCTGATCTAGGCAGATTTGCTCCAAGACCATTGGAAAGCGTTAAGAGATCCATATATCGTCAATATCCTAGAGCCGCATGGCCTTCACGAGGTTATTGATAAGGACAAAATTGGATGCTATGAATGTGATCGATATGATCATAAATAGATTCAAAAAGATAAAATATGAGTAATTTACCATTAATAGAAATTAAGACAGCGCAAATGCTAGATCTGCTAGTTTCATTTGACTTCTGATCCATACTTATTTCCATTTTAGAGGAACAAATTAGACAAAACAATTAGAGGTTTCATATAGGGAGTCGACGGGTCTATTAAATTGTTACATCAAATAGGATATCCTATGTGAACCCCATATGTCCTTATTTCCTCAAAACAAATTCTGTATGGAAAAATAGTACTTTAATTAAAATAGTAATTTTTTAATACATACAAGGCTAGATGACCCACGCATGTTGCTCCAGTGCCTATGTAAATTCAACTACCAAACCCAGTATAATATCTGCGTTGAAATTTCTAGTCATCTCAATTGATGGCACAGTCGATACTAACTTTCCATGACTTATTTGGATCCGTTTATTTATCTTAATATACATTGATATCCGCATTTCATACCTCCAAATAGAATAAAATTAGAAAAAATACAAAACAGCACTTCGAGTACTTACTACAGTTATTTCTAATACAGAGCGTGTCAAAAATTTAATACCTCAGACATTTTACCAATTAGCTTCTGGGCGTCCACTTTCATTGTACCCCATTTACAAAAGAGCGATTCGGTTTATTTTAACGTCTGAACCTATTTTCTCACATCTATATATTAATACGTGAAGAAAAAACTTTGTACCCCTTTTTAAGCACATTTCGCGCACGGAGGAGTATGAGATTTGGCATAATTAAAGTTCATATGGAGAAGGAGTGCAGAAAGATAAAATTAATGTATAATATGCGTTACAAATATATTAAATAAAACAAAATAAAGCATTCATTGTTTACGTTCATATACTGTAATCTATATATTAATACGTGAAGAAAAACTTTGTACCCCTTTTTAAGCACATTGCGCGCACGGAGGAGTATTAGATTTGGCATAATTTGCCACCACATAAGTTAGTATTGAAAGTTAATTGCATCGTTTTGCTGATCAGGAACTTAAATACAAAGGAAGCATTAGTCAATGGAATAAGAATTGCGCATCAAATTTATGCATCGTAATACTATTGATTGCGAAGTTTTAACTGGAACCGCACGCAATAAGAGAATTTTGATTCCACGTATAAATTTAACATATTCCGGAACTATTTTACCATTTAACTTTCAAAGAACTCAATTTCTAATTATACCTGCATTTGCGATGACAATAAATAAGTCAAGGACAAACATTCGAAAAAATTGGAATTTTATTGAGGCAGTTTTTACACATGGTCAATTGTACGTCGCAGCAAGTAGAGTTCGATCATTCGATGGTTTGAGATTTTATATTTCAGAATATAACGGTCAAGGGCATTTAGCAAACGATGAAAGAGTTTTTACAAAAAATATCGTCTACACAGAAGTTTTGAATCATTAAATTCATTGTCGAACTATTTCAAGTTCAATGGACAACATTTATTTTTTTAACCACCCGGTTTTTTGTTTCAATAAAAAATATGTAAAAAATACGAAGCACGTATTCCTTATTTCATTTTTTGAATTTATTTTTTATTTAAATTTTATATAATTTGGAAAAGATAGGCAAATTAACTGTGTAGCCTTGGCGAAACCTGTGGCCAGTATAGCAATAAAAAAACCCAAGAAAATGTCAAACAACGCGTTATTGTTTTCTAGATATGACTTAACCAAGCTATACCGCATTTTTCCTGTGACGTATTTGTACATGCTCGCAGCTTACGTAATAGAACAAAATTTAAAAAAATTATATGCAATGAATATAGAGGTATACTCTTTGACAAAAGAACCTTATTAACGTTCAAACTTAAAAATTAAATGAATTATGGTCGAATTTCGACCACTGGGCGACCACTAGTTTTCTTTAATACGCTAATTTCTATCTTCCAGATTCTTCATTACCTTCTATAATCAGGCTGATTCAAATCTGACAGCTGAAGAATTTCATGAGAGGGACAAGCTTCCGAGCATTTTTTTTAATAATATTTTATAGTTCCATAGCTCAAATAACGTCTCGGGGAAAACCACCCCTTATTTAGAGCACTATTCATAGAGAAAATTTAGATATTCAATAGGGTATAACGACCTCTACAAATTCAAATGCAAAACAAATTGCGCAAGGATCCGTCTTCATATCTTTGGGATTGATCCCGGACCGTCACCAATAGCCCGTTGTGTTGCTTCAGTGTGACGTTAATTGAAATACCCCCCCGTCTTCATATCAGATTTTACACAAACTACAACTGTACATTTGATACTTGACTAAAAGCCTACAAAACCCTTAAAAGGTTAGCTCTTAACAAAATCCTTTTCAAACACCAAAATTCATAGATATTCAAACAGCAGTTTAAATAACAATGTTTTCTCAAAATAACAGTTGCAACTGTTATCGAAACTTTCAACTGTTAGTTACTGTTATTGCGATAGGAGTAAAATAAAAGATAATAACAGTTAAAGTTAACTGTTTATGTCAATTTTTAAGTCAATAACAATTATGTTTAGTTGCTAACTGTTTGTGCCACTTGCTGGTAACAAAACTTACTAACAGCTGATAATATCTGCTATCGCAAATTAGCAAATAACAGTTATCACTTATCGTGAAATAAATTTTGTCAAATTCCACAATTATTTAGCTGGTTATGAAAAAATATTTAGCCTTAAAACTAAGGACTGGTTTACCGATTTGTGAATAAAAGTTTTTTAGCATTAATGTGCCGGAAAGTTTTGAAAATATGTAACATAGGGTTTAAAGATTATATACTCTGTTATAGAATTTTTGCTATTTTAGAATTAAAAAAATCATTTGACTAAATTCTGAAATAATTTTACATTTAAAAACCTTTTTTTATTAAGGAGTGATTACAATAGCAGATATCTGCAACACGTACCAAAATTTGAAAAAAATGTCATCGTGAATTTAAAATTTCTGGAGTTTATTGAAAAATTGAATGACAATTATTAAAAATATATTAAATAATACAGTTAAATGTTTACAACGAATTAATTGGAAGCGTAGTTTAAGTCCTAATCAATATCTTGAAGTCTACATGGTATGGATTCCATGAGCCGAAATCGGGATACTTATCTTCCCGTAATCCTAAAGCAGAAGCATCATATCTCGAAATTAATGAGTTTTCCACTGAGCCCACAAGTTTTCGATCAGGTTCAGATCTACTGTATTACTGAACCGGTTTAATACTACATACCGAGTATGCATAAGATTAACGTCCTGCAAACTAAGGGCGCATCTTGTAACGCAGACTGAATTGACACATCTCACTTGTACGACGGGAGTCAACAAGTCACGTTTGGAGTAAGTGTTGGAACTTGAAGTTGCTTTACTGTAAGAGTTACTTCTAGTACAGGAAATTTTAAGTATTAGTGGTAACCACAATAATTTCTCACACTTAACAAGATCAAACCCTCCTCACTTAACTACAGATAAGCACTGACCCCTTTAAACCCCCAGACACATTTTTGGGAAAATTCTGTTAAGCGTTTTTCAGAATGCAATTTCATGTGAAAAGAAAAAATAATTTGAGCCTATTAAATATTTTCAATACTTTATCCACCAGAATTTTTCAGAAAATTTCAAGGTGATAAAGAGCAGCGTTATCAGTCGACTAGATTCGATATTTAGGTTGTCATCGACGTTAGACCGACCTGATATCGTGCTCTTGTCGATAAAGGCTCTGAGAAAGCGCGTGAGGTTCTTTCAAACGAGTTATGTAACTATTACATGATTTCTTAATTAAAAACGAAAAAATAATTGTAACTAACGTGTTTAGTTGAGAAGAGAAAACAAATTGTTGATTTCTTTTAAGCGTTATTGACAGCTAGTAATTGCATAAATAATTAGAATTTTAACTTCTATTCTCACTAAATTTACTTTCATAATTTTAAATAACAATTCCGAATTAAATTGTTAACTTATACCCGATAACAACTTCGATAACTTAATATTGTCGATTAGAAATCCACTGTTATCCTTACAACAGTTAAATAACAGTGCTAATGAAAACGTTATCGAAATTATTAAGTTACTAAAATTTATTAAAAATTTGGAATGACAATCAATATCAACTGTTTAGTTTTACCGTTAGGCCATAGTTTTACCATTTTTAACAGTTATTAATTGTTAAACTTATTCACAAACTGTTATTTTTTTGTAAATATAGAAAAGTTGTTCGTAATAACAATTAATAATAACTATTATCTCAAGTTAGCAATAACCGTTGCTGTAAAAAATCAGTTTTGCCTATCTACCATTAGATTGATCATTGTCAGCTGTACCACACACGACTGGTAGAAGGCAATGTCCGTTAGATTAAAAAATATTTTCAAACAAGTTCCTTTTCCTAGAAGATTGCCTTAGCCCAGTTGGAAAAGTTATAGATAAACAACCGGTTGCGCGTTCGAGACTCGACCGTTCGAGAGTACATTAAATCTATCGTGGCCTCAAATGTCCAAACGTTGGTGTGACGTGGAAGTTTGGAGAGTGGGGGCCAGCTCATATGTTGATCTCGTCATCTGACAGTGATTCAACGAGGTTTCCTCGGATCTTTTCTTTCGGGATTGATCCTGGACAGTCGCCAATAGCCCGTTGTGTTATTCCACGTTAATTCAACTACCCTCCCACCCGTACAGCTTGCACCATTAAACCCAAACCAATCAAACAATCCACCCCTACATTAATGGTGTTGGTCCGTTCCTCCCTTGTTTACGATAAACCAAAAACAAACAAGAACTGCACAAAAACATTAGACGAATTTCCCTTTATTTAATCTAATCTTGAATGCTTATTTCCATTTAGAACCAAATTTTTATCACTTCTATATCTTGACTGTATAATCTACCTTACAACGCTCTGTTTTCACTACACATTGAAGATGAATTCCTTTGTTTCCAACATTTCAAATCACAGAGGCGACTAGTGACCCATCAGCTTATGTTGGGAGGGAAACTTCTTTCTCAGTGGTTGGACTCTGCCCTTGTCCACGGACAGGGTATTCTCCTTGACCGCTATCTCCCGCTCCAGCTCCCTCCTGGTCTCCTGCAAGTTGGTCAGAGAAGCCTCCGCCCTTGCCAGCTGCTCCTGAAGAGCCTGGATGGTTGCCGCCAATTCACGACTCTCAATTACCAATCTGAAAGAGCAGAAAAGAAAACTCTTGCTCAGTGAGGAACTTTTTCAAACTTAACAAGTTTTGAAAATTTAAACGCCGAAGAAAATTAGAGGTGGTAATGTTAATGGTAATTAATTAACGGTCACACTAGAGCAACACAACGAGGTATTGGCGAAGGTCCGGGGTCAATCCCCAAAGGAAAGATCCGACAACACCAAGTAATTTTGAACCACGGTCAGATTACGGGGCAACACCTGAACTGGCATCCCACTCTTTAAACTTCCACATCACGCCAACAGAAAATTAGAGGAATTTTCAGTGCTGATAAACCAGACAGAAAACGGAGATTTTACTTCCGCTTCCTAAATGTCCTCATGATATATGTCGGGGTTGCTTTGCATTGTATCGTAGATTATCGCAGTTTAAGCGACTTTTTAATCTTATTGGCATTGACAAATTACCTATTCGCCAAATTACCCCTTATCGGCGACTTTTCGTATGAATAAATTTTTTCACGGAATACGTCTTCCCATGTCTTCAAAAGTCCCAAATTCGGTTCCATTCCGTTGAATCGATTTAGCTACAGATGCCTCCAAAGAGTGAAAGGGCCGTTGTAGCCCTTTTGGAATAGTAATGGATTAGCAACCGGAGGGTTTCGAGTTCGAATCAAACTAAAGACCGTCGGGCACAAAGGGGGCTGGTGCACGTTAAATCCATCGTGGCCTCAAATGTCCTCACGTTGGCGTGGTGTGGAAGTTTGGAGAGTGGGGTGCCACAGCTCAGGTGTTGCCTCATCATCTGACCGTGGTTCAAAATTACGTGGTGGTGTTCTCGGATCTTTTCCTTTGGGTATGATCCCGGACCGTCGACAATAGCCAGTTGTGTTGCTCCAGTGCGACCTTAATTAAAATACGTATCTACCATAGAGTGAAATTTATTGTATGGTCACCCTGTATGATAATTCAGAATATATTCTTTGAAATTTTTATGAAAGTAGTATAAATCGTATTCGAAAAACAAGCCAAGTGACATCATGGAATGGGTAAAACAAACACGTTTGACGGCAGAAATACTACCGCCATCTATATTTAGCTTACTAGAAAATGCCTCTAATAGAAAAAATTTGTTTTTCTACCATGTACCGATCGTAGACACTATAGGAAAAATACTCAGTTTTATTTCGAAAATACACCGTGAAGGACAAGAGATATCAACGCCATGTTTATTACACAAATAAAATAAGGCACAAGGGTGAAACTATTGAAATTGTAGATCCTTACGATTTGCGGAACGCGAATAAATCAACATTTTGCAGTCGCTATGGGGACAATAACTGCCGCTGCGCGCATTAGCATTTAAAGAAAGGCTTTGGAAGTGAGTTTTCAGTACGTTAGTCTATGCCACTTAAACACGTTTGCGAAGTTCATCTGGAATAGTTGCCAGTTGTCTGTGATGAGCTAGTAGTTGGGAGATCATCGAGACGTATTCGTTGGGCAACAAATCAGATGTACGGGTGGTCCATGGAAGTGAAACGGGGTTGGTTTTGAGGAATTTTTGAACGTTGCATACCCTGTGGGGTCGAGCATTTTCCTGTTGAAAAGTGACTGCCACCGAGCCCTTAAGATAAGGGAGGACAACAGAGATGTAACTGTGACTGTTCAGTGCACCGGCAATGCATACTAGGCGAGTGTGAGAGTATAATCCAATGGTTCTCTCCCATATCATAACTCCAGGTGACCAACAGTATGGCGATGCACAATGCCGGAGTCGTGCAGTTTGTCGCCTCGAATGCCACTATCGTGGTGCTGTAGACAGAATCGTGATTCGACTGAAAGGGTGATCTCATACCATTCTTTTGTCCATATGTGGTGTTCTATGCATCAATGAAGCCGTAGACTCTTGGGCTGTAGATTAAAAGATAGCAGCAGCAATGAATGGCTTGAAAATATTCCCCCTATTTCATATTTCGAATTGTACCTGCTTTATCCGAACCTAATTTTTGAGTTAGGATTCTTGATGTTGCAGTACGATCCGTAATATACCTGCACACAAGATATTTCCCTTCTCGTTCGGTCAGTGGTCAATTGTTCGGTTTAGACTGCTGCAATTATTTTCATCGGGGAGTTCGTCCCTCCTATTCCCACCGGTTACATATTCGCATCATTGTGGATTTGATCTCCAAGGCCACAGATATTTTTCTCGGAAGGATAATACAACTCAGTTTCGATGAGCCACAATTCTTCCTTCGACGTACTAGTATGACTAATTAAGCTTAATATACTCAGGAACAGTGAGAAACACATTTCCAATACACTTAAAATCACGTTTCAGTTCACCCTTCTTATTCTGCTTAAAGGACGTTACTGGCGCACATTATTTGCATATACATTTGCATGTTCTAATCATGCTTCTACGATGAACGCATCGTGAAAATTTCAAGGCTATTTATGCTTCGTTCATGAAGTTCGAAAGACAGTGATGTATTTCTTGCTCTTGGTTTCCATAATCCGTATTTCGCAATTTTGAATTATCTTTACCTACCAATATAAAATCTATTACTTTTAACCAGATATGACAAAAAGTTTTGTAGTTTTGGTAGGATTTCACGGCATTTTTAAATCAAAAACCCGGAACTGCGTGTCTGGATTTGTCAGAAGAAGCGAAGGTTATATATATCAAATTTCAGTAGATCGGTATTCTCTCTCTGTCGTACCCGTCTAAAAGGTTGAAGAATTTGATGGTTGAAATTTATTATATCATGTATTTCACGAAACTAGTTTGGAAATGCTTTTGGACAGCTTTTGCCTATGTAAAAATATAACTTAGAAACGAAAATATTTGATGAATGAGAAAATATTTTTCAGTGAAAACTAAATAAAATATCCTAGAAAATGAGAGATTTTCAAAGCAAACAGATCAGACGAAAAGTGGTGATTTTACTATTGAAACCCAAATACTATCGCATGATAACATATTAGGGATATTACAAATAGTGGTTTCATAGTAACAGTTCTAACTGTGACTGCTACTAAAGAATATCTGGGATTCTAAACTGTGATTGTGATTCTAAACTGACTGAATCTGATTGATTGATTGTAAAGTATCTCAGCCACTCGTAGCAACAGGATGCTCCTATTTATATTTTAAAATCCTTTAGTTGTTCCCTCCATAAGAATAATAAACAGCTGAGTTAGTAGCGTCGCACCTTGCAACGCCAGAGAACCCAGTTCGAACTCGTTTTTCTTTTCATCCAGAACAACTGAAATATCCTTTAATTTTTTTAATTTAATCAAACACAATACCACTCAATAAACCTGCAATTTAAACTGAATTGAACATATTTATTCCGCCGATGAGCCGTTTTTTTATGTTAAGCCCGTTATTTCTTTCACTAAAGATACTTTCCCCCTCAATAAGCAGGGCCGCGGTGGCCCGGTTGGAAGAGTAACGGACTTGCAACCGAAGGGTTGCGAGTTCGAATCCAGCCAAAGACCGTCGTGTACAAAGGGGGCTGGTGCACGTTAAATCTGTCGTGGCCTCAAATGTCCTCACGTTGGCGTGGTGTGGAAGTTTGGAGAGTAGGGTGCCAGCTCAGGCCTCGTCATCTGACCGTGGTTCAAAATTACGTGGTGTTGTCCTCGGATCTTTCCCTTTGGGATTGATCCCGGACCGTCACCAATAGCCCGTTGTGTTGCTCCAGTGTGACGTTAATTGAAATACCCCCTCACAATAAGCTAATGCAGACGTTTTTTCCTTCCTGACAGTGATGGATCGTCATTTTGAGCTACTAGGCGAAGGAAACTTATAAGCCCCTTGCTCATAACGGGTTTTTGCAGATTAAAATATATATCGATATTTTTATTTCATATTAATTAAATTTTATAAATAATCAAACATTAAAATCAAGAGATATGCATTAGAATACTTGATTAATTTGCTTCTAATTGAACATAAATTATTAAATTTTAGTTATCAAATAAATAATTCACACCTATTTTTTCCTCTTAAAGTCGTTAAAATTAAATATTCTTATCTAAAATATTGGTTAGTTGAAGAAAAAAATATTACACTATATGTGCAACAAGACAATTTCCTTACATTTGATAATCTGGAGGTACTGAAATATTCAAAGAGCAACTGTTTCAAATCATTAAGTATTTTTTCTAAATCTCTGGTAACATCCGAATCGATTTGTGTTTATAACACTCAAATTTAAAGTTAACTATTTTCTTTTGCCAAAGATAATATTGTTTTCTATCATTTTTATAAATTCATAAGCGTAAAATTTATATAGGGGATTGCCTTCATATTAAATTGCACACAAACACCCAAGTTTTGTGTAAAATTTAGAATTCATATCAAAATATAATCTCGAATGCCATATTTCAAGGGTAGGGTAGGACCATTTGGACACGGCTTCCTTTTGTTTAGATAGCTGTGGCCACCTCGTTTGCCGATTAATGATTTTCCTCAGTGTGGGGTCTGTGGGAAAAACGCTCTCTCGCGTGGATCCGAGCCTGTTGTTTGAATGAAGATAAGAGAAACATTGATTTGGCACAGGCTCGACCAAATCTTTCCTCATGCGGTAAAAGGACCTAACGACGCCATTGCTATAATCTAATTTCTAGCAAAAGTGACAAAACTAATTCCCAAAGTAAAATTTGAGAAGAAACATTTTCTATTTTGCTGGAACATCATAAAAACGTTTATTTGACCACAATATTTTCCTGTTTTGAGACTTGTTTAGTCCAACTTTTAATATTTAAACTCAATACATCAACCTTCAAACACCAGAGCCAACCATATTCTTCTGAATATTACAAACAGAATACGGTTTTGGAGCACCTGTTCTAGTAACCCATCCCTTTATTGTTTTTCGATTTGATGCTGGCTAAACAATATAGGTTAACAAAAACAAATACTATCCAAATTCTCCATTTTATTGGGACTTACACACCATCGACCTTCTAATGAATTAGACGGACCAGAGTCGCTGTTGTAAGATCCCTGAAGGGTAAATCACAAATCGACTTAGTCGATTGGCTATGGAAGTGCAGACTAGTGTTTTTGATAACAGTAGAGAGAGAGATAATCACTTTAACCAATCAATAATTTAGGATTCATGCTTTTACTCACAACCACGTGACAGATCTTCAAACCGAGCAAATGGAAGAAATAACATGAAGCTGCGGGCACATGCTCCGTCTATTTCATTTTAAGGTTGATGTTACACACGTTATGACATCATCAATTTGTAATAGTGAAACCCATGATATTGGTGCCCATCTTCCTGTTCCCGGCAGTTATTGAAAAAATAAATGAAACACTAAAAGGTATTAAATGGTATTTTGCTACCCTCAAAAAGGTTTTGCAATTCCGTCGAAATGTATTTTTTATGAAAAGGTCTAGCCATTTGTAGTAAATTGTTCGTCGGCCATGGCCAGGCACAAATTAAATAAAAAAGAGCAACATGAAGCAGCATAAAGTAATGAACTAAGGAAATATCTGAAAATATGACAATCAATGGAAATAAACGAATAAAATATTATGGCAACTTTTACATTAGTCTCATTTGTGGAGGTGTTTATTCAACTTATGAAAGAAATTGCGAGTAGACCATATATAAAAAGTAAATTTGCTCTCTAGATTTAACAAAATTTTCATACTTTTTTTGGTTCTTCCAAAACCCCTACAAATTGTAGTGAACAGAAACCGGAATGTTTTAGATTTTGAAATTGAAGTTTAAGTAACTGATATGTTCTTATAGTCTCATTTGTGAATCAAGTAATAACGAAATTGTGAAATTACACACAATTATTAGATCTTTAATTACAAACCTTAAGAAGTGTGAATCGTTTTTCTCCACTGATTCCCTCTGTTTAGAGGAGCTTTAACTTGTCATCCCTAAAATATTCTAACGAGTAACATTTATATTTGTTTTGAAAATACATAGTCTGACAAGGAATTCCAGAGTATCAATTTTATAATAGAAACAATAAATTATACGCTTTAAAAATCAAACATTCAGTCATAATTTTTTGTACTTGCATTACGATATTTCAGAATGCATTCATTACCGCTATAAACATCATTGTGTTGATCCTTCCACTGAAACTGTTTCGTCTTAAGAAACGAACTTTAAAGAATGCAGAAACTCATAAAACGATGAAGAAATGAACAGTAAAAAATTACGTATTCAAGAAATAAATGTCAAAACGCAGCTTCGGGTTCAGAATGTAAAAGGGACAAGTGAGAGAGTAAATTGCTCATTAGAACCTTCTTAAATAATTATGTTACTATAGAAAGTATATATATTTTTTTTATTCATATGAAAAATGACGAATTTTAAAAATTATTTTGATGGCATTTCAATCCCATTACCTTCACACACTTTTAATACCATTTGAAACAACCATTTGAATAACTACAGCCCGTAACATATCATCCGTAGACATCGATAATTTGGACAGCCGCTACTAGAACGTTTTCGTCAATCCAGTTAGACGTAATATTACTAAGGCAACTTACCCTAGGTGAGCTTTGTCTTCGCACAGTTCAACGTTTGGTCGCGTGTTCCTTAAATGGATCCTAGTCTGCAATTTCTTCAGTGGTGCTTCTTTCTCTAAAATCTGCTGCTTCAGGAATTGAATGGTCTTTTCAGCTTCCGCAATGTCTCGTATGACCTAAACGCATGAAGGAACAAGTATGGAATATATATTTGCAGTCAAACTCACGAACACGATACCATCACCATTTTGCGATAATTATGTTGTTTTTGTTGCTAATCTCCACGTCTAGCAGCGAGTTAGACCAAATCTACAGGGCCATTCACTCGCATAAAGTCATACACCAAAAAAGGTTCAGAAAACAGGTCGTCTCGGGACAACCCCAGGCACTCGAGAATGTGTGCTGGGGAGGCCAGGCCAGACTGGCATTTAAGGCTAACAGGATGAATCTTGCGACCACAGCAAAATGTGAGACACCTCAGATGGCCACTGATCCCTACGATACCAAGAGCAATAGTTATGGAATATGGTAACCCGTTGTAGGATTATCCAAATTGCCGTTTGGCACGAAAATTTCAGTCGCCATTTGGCGAGGGACGGTACCGTGTTCTTGAGTCAACTATATTTGCTACATTTATACTCTGCTATGTACCTGTATGTTTGGTGATTGAAAAAAGCTCTTTGCTACTATACCAACAAAAAACAGCATATGAGTATTTCAAATGTAAAAGAGAAATCGAAAATTCTCAGCGCGTGAAAATTCTGAAACGTGTCTCTTCGGAATTATTTCTGTGCACTGCATTGTACAAAATTTAAAAAGACCAATTAGTTAAAATATTATTTTTAATTCCCAAGTTATAGTGTAAAATCTTAATCTTTAGAATTAATCTTTTTCGAAATAAAAGCAATCGAGGTTTGAGTGTTGATATAAAAGGGCCGGATTTCGTTAGTCTTAGGCAGCCCGCATATTGGTCTAATATTTTTTTTATATTCCACAGAGAGAGAGAAGTATGCTTCCAAACTTCTGCAGAATACGCATGTGCGTGTTGGGGATGCGAGTGTCGTGTCCATGGCGATGATATCGGATAGTTTGAGGAAGACTAAATATTGTATCTAACGCAGCGTTTATCAAACTGTGCTCCGCAAAACAATTCCCAGTGCTCCGCGAAAAGGTAGGACATTTTTAAATTAAAAATATTTTTATTAAACATATTTTAAAGTTTAAAATTAAAAATAACTTTTACGAAAAAAACGGGACAAAAATATTTGAATATTATGACCTTTTGCGCTCTCGCAGTGTAAGAAAAAAAAATCGAGTATAAATCATTTATCACCGATCAGGTGAAACATTGACTATATAAAAAGGTGCCCTGAATTTGTTTTCAAATGTTTTTTTCATGTGTGTGTTTTCCGTCTGCAATGGGAAATTAATGCAGAAAAAAAATTAAACGGTGAAATCTAATGTCATGCAAGCTTAAATGACGAAACTACCTTCTATCGTCAATGCTATTTTCTCGTTCTATTTACTAAATACAGTATATAGCTGCGAGATAAAATTTAGTGCTCCGCGTTGAATTTCCAATTTCAACGCGGCTGAAAAAGTTTGAGAACCTCTGATCTAACGCATAAAAAGAACGAAAAAAAACATTCCCCTATAGGGAATTTTTACAGCATTTCAACCATTTCCTAAAGTGATTTGGAGCTCTAAAATTTTATGGTCAAGAAAAACTGCTTGAAGCCACTGAAATATCCCAAATTAACATATCTTGGGTAAAAGCACACGCTGGCATTGAGAGAAACGAACAAGCAGACATACTTGCGAAGTCTGCAGCAAATGGGATTTCCCATCAAGCAAACAGTTTAGAGTGGCCTAGAAGAAAATTATTAAGTTCAATTGATACGTTGGTCTTGGACCAATGGCAAGCAGAATGGGATGTCTCTACCAAAGGGAGATACACTAATCAATTCTTTCCGAAGATTTCAACCGAACTTATTTACCAGAATTCAAAGCTGGAACAATTTTTCGCAGGCCATGGCCCATTTCCGAAGTATCTAGAACGTTCCCATCTAAAAAAAAGTGCGCTGTGCATCTGCGGCAGAGAAGGCGATCCACCCATTACCTTTTTTGACTGATCTCACAAGTCCGTGGAATTTGGCGAAACCTTTTCTACAAAATTACTCTGATTGGTGCCGAAATACTGCTAAGAATAGATACTGCCACCACAAAATCCTTAAAATGATGAAATTTCTCAGCTCCAACATTGATTATATCTGAGAGCTGAGAAGTCGAAAGTTCTCGAAATAAGCTAGCTTTTCTAACGAAATTAGTATGTCTGTATTTTATAGTTGTCTTTTATATCTGAGAGCTGAGAAGTCGAAAGTTCTCGAAATAAGCTAGCTTTTCTAACGAAATTAGTATGTCTGTATTTTATAGTTGTCTTTTTAGAGGTTTTGCTCTTGGAAATTTTTTTGTTCTGAATACGTATCCTTGTTCATTGTGTATTGTTACCGTTTATCGTACATGGAATTTATTATCATTTGGTTCTCTGTAAATTTAACAAATTTTGCAATTCCTTTTCTTATGCCATTTTGTATTTTGTGTTTAAATGTTTTACCCTTCTCTTACCTTTTGTTTTTATGCGTACTATCTTGAAAGTTTAATGTGTATAGTAGGTTGCTCAGCTCACCCTAACCCCCGAAACTCCTCAGTAAGGCGGACTATATAGCTGAAAGCCGCACAGGTGGAACAGTGTCCTCCTACGGCGTCCAATCCAATCCCAAATTTTAAAACCAACGCCACACTCACCAACTGTAGGTGATTCTTGAGTCTGTAGAGGCTATCATTGTGTTCGTTGATTCTCCTGGCCAGCGCTGTCTCGACAGCGTCTGCTTGGTTCCTCAGGTCTTTATATCCGTTTTGGAGATGAGAGTTGATCTTGTCTCTCAAGATGGCGGACGTCCGTAACTCATCACGCGCGTACAACAGTCGGTGACGTGTGAATTCGATCCACTCCTGGGGAGACGACCATCTGAAGAGAAAAATATTTATTTCCAATGTCGGGTTACAAAGACAAGTTGCTAAAGTACAACAATAAAACAAGAACAAAGACTGAAAGGAATGAGAACTCAAAACATTAAACATGGCCGCACAAGGTGGAAAATGTCTATTCTCCATTCGTCTATTTCTTTTCAGTCATTTACAGCAGGTGCAGGACAATGGAGAATATGGACACCTTCCGTCTCCTCACCGAGGCCACAAAGTTTACAGACAGGGTCAGAAAATGCTCTGTTTTGCAAGACAATCATGTCCAGTTCGTAGTAGGAATTCAGCCACTAACTTTTTTCCTTGGTAAATCCGAAATGTCCTGTATACCAGAGATCCATGGTTTTATAGGGGTTTTCTCAAGAAATTCCTTGAAGAAGTCCTTTAAAAGAATCGTTTCATTGCCAGGTTTACAGTCTTGAGCATTGGAGGATAGATGTTTGACCATATATTCGAAATTCTAGTTTCCAGTTATTCCACAGTGGCCTGATATCCCCTGGAGGATAGTCTCCTTGTTTTTATAGAAGATAACAAGAGATATTGAAATCCAATCCGTCATGATTTCGAAAGATCGAAGTGGAATCACACTGAAAAATTCCACAATGCATTCGCAATTTCTTTGTATGTGTTGGAATCGGTCTCAAACCTCCAATTATAGTGCCGTGTGGGGCACATAAATTTGAAGAATGTAAATCTTTGAATGTATAAAAGTGAAGAAAGATTGGGGATCATGATCTGATCAGACTTCTTGTATGTTTTTAAACCATAAGACTTGGTCACGTAATAAAATTTATTTTTAATGTATAAAACTCTGTCTTCAATCGATAAAACCCAACAATTGGTTATGGGCCTCAGACCTTAACCTGAATTCTGCCACTACCGGTTTCCAGTATGATAGGTATTCAAGAAATGTCCATGTTTTCCTTCCCGAAGTTATCGGATTTCAACTATGCCACGTGGAAGACGGACATGAAGGTATTGCTAATGGACCGGAACTGCTGGGAATTTATCACTAAAACGGAACCTCTATTATTGGAAGATGCTCCAGAACAAGAAAAAAGAGACTATCGTTATAGGAAGCAGAGGACATATACAACTATCTACCAGGGCATAGACAGAAAATATCAAGTCTTAATTTCATCTACTGAGGACGGTAAGGAAGCCTGGGATATATTAAAGACCAACTTCGAACCAGCATCTAGAGCACGATTGGCAGGCCTTGTGGACGAGTTCTTTTCAATCCGCTACCAGCCGGAGGACGAATCCATTGGACTCTTCTGCAAACGAGTGCATGAGAAGCTGTTACAGATAAAAGAATGTGGATTCGAAATCCCAGACCTTTTAGTTTGCTTTCAACTAATAAGACATTTGCCTCACGAATACGATAATCTGGTACAATTGCTATACAGGATGGATGACAACGAGTTCACGCTAGACAATTTGTCTAAACATTTAATAACAGAATCCAGCCGAATAGAGCTGAAGCGGAAAGACGAAGGCACAAAATTAAGTATCGTGGCCGATGCTTATGCTACAAGAAACAAGTCATCTAGATACAAGGAGACACGGGCGTCTACTCCTGATCACAGCAGATGCGTACTGGACCCTGAATTAATTCCTTCAAGCCCAAGAAAGTCGACAGTTTGTCGTATGGGGCCGCGACCATTCTGCAACTACTGCAAAAAGTCGGGACATTACGAATCGAAGTGCTTCAAGAAATGCAATCGGCAGAAACCTGGTGGTGAATTATTTTATATGGAGGACAATCCAAAAACTGATCTTCAACGTGCCTATACAGTTTCAAATTTTCCAAATGAAAGACCGAGGGAATTTCTCATTGATTCTGCTGCAACTGCTCACTTCTGTAAAGAACGTGATATGTTTACGACATTCAGAAAACTACCACCACAGAAGATCCTAGTCGGAGACAAGGACAGCACCTCGGAAGTATTAGGTATGGGTGATATTCAATTTACAGTTTTAGATAGAAACAGAAATTATGATATAACTTTAAAAGATGTGTTATACTCGCCTAATATGAGAAGAAATTTAATTAGTGGTGCTCGTATTGACCTTGTGGGAAACCAAATTAAATGGGGAAATAACAAAATGATTATTTATAATAGTTATAATAAATATTTGTTTACTGTTCCCAGAATTGGAAAATTGTATATCTTGAAAGGTTATCCCAAGATTAAAAATTATACATATGTAACTGGTTTAGATCTAGAAAAAGCCCACCGTAGGTTTTGTCATGTTAACATGCCCTTAATTGAAAATATGAGTAAAATTAATTGTGTAAAAGGAATTGAAAAACTTAATTGTAAAAATATAGATAAAAATTGTAAGATTTGTGCTATTGCTAAATCCACTAGAATATCCTTAAAAAGAAACTATATGTACGAAAGGAAAACTAAAAATGTTTTGGAAAGGATCCATATGGATTTGTGGGGTCCTGCTCCAGTTAACTCTCTAGGTGGAAACAAATACTTTTTATCTATTATTGATGATTTTTCACGTAAAGTAACTGTTTATATTATTCAAAATAAGAATGAAGTTTTTGATTACTTTAAAAAATACTTGGTTAGAGCTGAAAGACAGCTAAATGTTAAGTTAAAATGTGTCCGAACTGACAATGGTTTAGAATTTTGTCACAAAGAATTTAAAAAGTTTTTAAATGATCTAGGAATAAAAATCGAAAGAACTTCAACTTATACCCCTGAACAAAATGGCATTGCAGAAAGGTTCAATAGAACAGCCATGGATTGTGTCAGAGCTATGCTTCAAGACAGTGGTTTACAACCACAATTTTGGTCAGAAGCACTTTTAGCATTTATTCATACTAAAAATAGATGCGAACACAAATTAACTGAGGGTATATCTCCTAACGAAATATGGACTGGTTTCAAACCATCAGTAAAACATTTTAGAATTTTTGGCTCTTTGGCATATGTTCATATTCCTAAAATACAGAGAAATAAAATACAACCCAGAGCAAAACTTGGTATTTTGACAGGATATGGTTTGAAAACTAAAGGTTACAGAATATATATCCCAAACGAGAAGAGAATAGTTGAAACAGTCCATGTTCATATCGACGAAAGTAAGAAAGCTGTTGATGTACTATTTGGTAAAAACTTTGAGTACGTTTCTTTCGATCTTAATTCTAATATTCCTATTTATCAATCAAATGAAAATATAAAAGTAAAATCGGAAAGTGAAACTCAAGTTTTAGATTCTAAAGATTTAGTTAAAACTGAGGACTTAAAAAGTCTTAACATTTCAAATTGGCGAAGAATCGAAAAACCTAGAAATAAAAGCAATAGGATAGATGTATACTATTATTCTCCTGAAAATTTGAGAATGAGATCTTTAAATGATATTAAAAAGTACTGTACTAAAAATAAGATTAGGTTTGATCCTGTAAATTTCAATTTTAAGCCAGAAACTGAACATCCTAATGTGGATATTTCTAATGTGCCATCTACTTCTAGTGATGAATCTAATTTTTTAGACCAACAGATGTACGACATGTATGATCAGTGTTACAATGTCGAAATCCCCAAAAGTTATGAAGAAACGCAAGCAAGTAAGGATAAAATAAAATGGAATACTGCCATGAATGAAGAAATTCAGATAATGAAGGATAGGCAAGTATGGAAATTAGTGGACACACCCCCAAATACAACCATAATTGGAAGTAAGTGGGTGTACAGCTTAAAAATGGACGAAAACAATATACCTAAAAGGTATAAAGCACGTCTTGTTGCTCAAGGTTTTAAGCAAAAACCCGGCATTGATTTTAAAGATATTTTTTCACCAGTTGTGAATTTTTCTATTGTTAAATTATTGTTTGTACTATTGATTTCTATGTTGGGTTGGTATCACTGTCAAGTTGACGTGAAAAGTGCATATTTATATGGACACCTTAAAGATACTATATACATGAAACAGCCAAAAGGATTTGTGCTGAAAGGATCCGAAAACAAAGTATGTCTATTGGAAAAGGCTATATATGGTCTGCATCAAAGTGGTAGAGAATGGAATTTGGAATTAGACGGTATTTTAACTAAATTAGGATTTTCTCAGTTAAATTGGTGTAATTGTGTCTACAAATTTAAAGATGTAATTTTAATTGTTTATGTAGATGATATGGTTTTGTTTTCAAAAAGGGAACATTTGATAAATGAAGTAATCGAATTATTGGACAAAAAATTGGATCTTACAGTCCTAGGTAAAACTAAATATTTGTTAGGCGTAAACTTTCAAGAAATTGAAAATTCGATTTATTTACATCAAATTACCTACATTGAAAAATTAATGTCAAAATTCAAAGATCTTCCTAAAAGTTTTGTGAATTTACCTTTTAAAATTGGTTGTAATTTACCTGATAAGGTTAAAGAGGAAGAAATAATTGAAAATGATTTAATGAGGAAATTTCCCTATCGTTCCTTAATAGGATGTTTATAGTTTTTGTCAGATAGATCCAGACCAGATATTGCATTTGCTGTTAATATAATGTCTCAGTTTTGTAATGGTTATACTTACAAACACTGGTCTTACGTTGTTGATATTATGAACTATGTTTTTCTTACAAAGGATTTTAAAATTAATCTTTCCAATGTAAAAAGTTCAAATTTGATTGCTTTTTCTGATGCAAATTGGGGATGTGGTCTCACAAACAGACATTCAAGCAGTGGCTATTTAATTTATTTGGGTAACATCCCAATATCATGGAAATCTTCTAAACAAAAGTGCATAGCTCTTAGCTCAATGGAATCTGAATTTATTGCACTAACCGATTGCACTAAAGAAGTTATTTGGTTTAGTAGAATTATAAATGAATTAAGTTTGTGTGATTACATAAGACCCCAAGTATATTGTGATAATCAATCTGCTATCTATTTTTCAAAAAATAGTCAGGAAAATCAGAAAACTAAACATATTGATATCAAGTACAAATTTATTCGTAAATTAATAAAAGATGAACTATTTAACGTAAATTATATTTCATCGGAAAATAATTTGGCTGACTTTTTAACAAAGCCTTTATTGTTAAATAAATTTAAAAATATTATTAGAAAAATATTTTGTTAGATTTATATATATATATATTGAATTGTAATACATCTGCTGAGGTTTTACAACCGATGGGGCCGCATGTTGGAATCGGTCTCAAACCTCCAATTATAGTGCCGTGTGGGGCACATAAATTTGAAGAATGTAAATCTTTGAATGTATAAAAGTGAAGAAAGATTGGGGATCATGATCTGATCAGACTTCTTGTATGTTTTTAAACCATAAGACTTGGTCACGTAATAAAATTTATTTTTAATGTATAAAACTCTGTCTTCAATCGATAAAACCCAACAGTATGCTGTATCTCTAGTTCCGTAAGAAAATAAATTGCATTTTCGTCTATAAATATCTTTGTAATAAACACTTTTGTCTTTAAGGTGTGGAAAATAAATTAAAGAATCAATACAAAGACTTATAAATTTTTCTTCTGAAACAAAGAAAATTCTGAAGTGGTAATTCTATTTTTGAGGGTTCAGAAACTTACCCATCCAAACTTCTGACTAAATTAATAGAGAAAATAATTGCAAAATTGAAATTATAGGGTTTTTCGAATTTCCTATACATACATTAATACCCTGAGGGCCATGAACGCATTACACCACCACGCAATCTCCCATCCATGACTTCTAACCAGTTTCAGAATTCTTGACCAATGGAATCCTTCCTAGGATTCTTTTAGCCAATAGATTTGGCCATTTAGTCATACAGTGTGTTTTTGTTCACACTTTAACATTCTGGGCGCAAGTATAAACACTTGTTTACTGAAAGTCTCATGAGTTGAGTTTGAGATGAGACTTCTTGGAAAGCACACAGATATGTAAGCTAACCTTCCTCACGTGTTTGAGTGAAAATAAAATAACGTTAAGTTTACAAAATAGCATTTTCTTTAATTATGAATATACTTATCATAATTTCCCATATGGAATACTTGACTTTCTGTTGCTTTGTATTTACACTATGTTCACTGAATGTGTCAGCGATCAGCATATTTATTTCCGTTCCTTATTTATAAGAGTATGCCTTATTAAAAAAGAATGTAAGGAAGTTTTGGCATTATTTTAAAAAGATGATTAAACAAGATGGTTTATTTTTCCAAAAGTGGATTTTTAGGCTAATTTTTAAATAATAAATAGAAGCGCGTCTAAATTAAAATTGTAATTCAGCTGATGCATTTCACTTTAAGAGAGAAAAAAATAACTTTAAAGTTTAACTTTTAAATGGAATGTTTAATTCTGCTTTATTTTTAATCTTGTGAATCCTTTCCCACCCATGAAAACTAAAACGACTACAGTTGTCGGTATGCGTTACCTCAGAAGTAAAAAATTACCGATTATCTCATTGGTGCTACTCATAACATAACCATACCTCGATTATATACCAGATTTGTCATAATAAATGACAAGTTTAGTCTCTAATCGAGATAGAATTTCTTCAAAATTTTGAATCCGTTTAAATTTTCGTCCTAGCTTTAATGGCTATAAAATAAAACAGTTGATTGGACAACAAAATACTCTAATTAGAGTGGTATTCCCTTTGAAAATGAGATGAATACTTCCCCTTTTATGTTTACTATAAAAAATATTACCCATCAAATCCAGTCAAAATACGTTTCGTTAAAAGATTAAAATTACGATAATCGAAAACTTATTATTTTATATAAAGAAAATCATATTGTTTCCTTGAGTTAGATATTGATATGGGTAAAATTTTCCGTATGTTTGAAATCTGTTCAAATTTTCACTCTATATTTAACTAAAGTAGCCAAGGTAAGGCAAAAAAAATAACGCAATTTAACGCCAAACAACATGCGTATTAAGTTGTAAAACACATCCGGTTGCCTGTGGTTGACTCCAGTATACGGGTGTTCTGCTTAAGACTAAAATGAAAAAATATCATATTTTCTTTACTTTTACCATGATTTATTTCTAAAATTTCTTACGTACTTATAGACTCAGATATTTTTTTTTGCGTCTAGTACACTTCAACATGCACACCATGCACTTCTCGTCATTCGAATAATTTGTTTTCCAATGTTACAAATTTTTCTTTTATAATAGTCCTAAACGGAACACCCTGTATTTCTATAACCCTCAGAACATGTAGAAATCATTTTTTAAGGTAAAATGAATGCGTAGATTTCTGATGTAAGGACTACTGTACAGTACTCATGCAATTTTCTTGCAATGGTTGTAGTCTCGTAGACGGCCAGAACTCCAACGTGTGCCATAGATCCATCAGTAAAAACTATTTTAAAAGATGAACATTTATGTCTACAGTACAGTGTGCAGTTTGAAATACGAATGACTATGGGGTTCATTTCAAGGAATTCAAGAGGCAATGACTCACTTGTTGGGGATCTTTTGTGGCCCCGTATAGAAAGCGATCTGCTCGGAGGATGTATTCTTCATATGGGCGCAGATTGTGTCGATGTTGTACGCCTCGAACTTATCGCTCCAGTCCCTCTCCAACTCTATCTTGGATTGTTCGTTCCTCCTGAAAAACAGTTCACTATAGAAACAGAAGTACACCTCATGCTTATACTGACAAAAGTTAAAATTACCAGATACAAAAGGGAGCTCTTTAACTCGCCTGGTGGTTGTATTGACGAGGTATCTCGTCATTAGCAAAACCATTAGCAGATCTTGGTGGACGGAATATCTCGTCATTAGAAAGAAACTGATCAGTTCTTGATATCGTCATCATCGAAAGATTGACAATATCTTGATGACGATATATCTTGTCATTAACAAAATTGGTAAGATCTTGATGGACGTGGTATCTCGTCTAAGCCACTTGGAGGTTAAACACATACGATCGATGCATCTTAAGGATTCTTACGAAACATCAGTTTCCCATAGTCTATTAAATATTTTAATTAAAATTTAAGTGTATTTTTATGCGGAACTAAGAATACAGAGCTGAACTGATGATGAGATTATACTAGTTCTGTCCATTCAAATTGTCGTTTACTGACCTTATTTGATTCTCCAATTCGGCTATAATCATTTTGGTGAGATCTTGATAGGTCCGAATAATTTCAATTTCCTAAAAATAAATAACATTCATAAAATATGAATAATACATTCTAAAAGTAAACAAAGGAAAGTAAAATTCATTAACCTTCTAAAATTGAACATCTATTTTAACATTTAATTCATTTGAATTCACAATTTTAGTGAGATTAATACTCCAAATTTAAAAGCATTTAATTAGGTAATTATCTGAAGTTCCATCAAACCAGTTAGTATATCTGTCTGCTTTCGTGACTATGAAAATGATATGATTTCAATTAAAAATTTTAATCAATGTTTCATGAAGATACTCTTTAACATTTTCAATGTAAATGGATAAAAGTTAGTGAACAGTATCACGTTTCTCAATTTCATTATAGTTATTTGAGAGGAATTTTCTGTGAAACAAACCAACCAAACGGAAGACGGGACTTTACTTCCTGTTATCCAAATCTTCTAGCATAATGCCATATCAGGTTATCTGAAAATATAGTTGATCACCATTTCGGCGATATTTGACGTTCAATCTAATTGGTTAGACCAATCAACTATCAAATATCATTTCAGAATTTATTCTTTGCAATTTTTATTGGCGACGTTGAAATCGTATTCGAAAAACAAGCCAAGTGACGATAAGCTCGGAATACGTATAGGAAATGCATTCCTCCGCCAAAACACTACCGCTACCTACATTTAGCTTGACAGCAAAACTCTTATTCCCGTCGAAACACTAGGTTTTTTTAAAGTACGTTTAACAGATATTGTTTTCGTAAACCAGTTGGACGTTCCATCTGAATTATTCTTCATTTCAATTTCGGTCGGTTGGTTGGTTAATTTTTTATGGCGCAAATGCCATCTTTGGCTAAGCTGTGCCAAACGCAAGACAACGTCAAGTAATGGATATACACAAACAAGGAAATTTTGACTGACACAAAAGAGAAATTTACCCAGGGTGGAACCGAACCTGACATCATTTCAATTTTGAAATTTCATGATTTAAGTCTTAATAAAAAAGAATGACAGTTGAATTTTGGAGTTATACTTTATGGAGCTCGTCCTGTGTCTTGTCGTGAACCAAATCGGAGGATATCCTCTGATCCCTGAGGTCCAGGCTCTCCTGGGCGACGATCAGACTGAGCTGCACCTCGTTCAAGGCGTTCTCCAGCCTCTTCTTCTCCAGGTGCAGCTTTCTAGACTCGGCGGTCAGCTCCTCGATCACCTTTTCGAGGTTCTTCTGGTTGTCGAACGTCTCCTTGGCGCGGTCAGCAATCCTCTTGGTCACTCCATCCTGGACGGTGTCCGTCAGCAGACGCTTCTCCTTCGCCAACTGCTTGCTCTGTTGGTTCACTCTGAAAAGAGACGGACTACTCTTTGAGACAGTGGCCCACAAATGCATTTTCACAGTTTAATCGAAACCTTTTCAAACTTTGAGAAACAGATGAAAACCTTAGTGCAATTGATAGCAGAAATTTTAAAAACCTCAAAACAATTACAAATAATGGTTTGAAAACCTAGAAAAGATCGTCAATGGCCGTTTCGTGGAGCAAAGACACCCCCATATTTTCAGGACATAAGTAAGTCACAAGAAAACGCGAGTTTAAAATGTATTGGAATAAACATATTTGCCATCGTTTAGCACTGTTGGGAATTTTCTCACCATTTTGATTTCAAACAAGCTATTTCCCAGATCTATTCTCGAGTTAAACATCAGAGAAGCCTGATCTATTTTTACGTTATCGAACGCACTAGTGAATGTAGCTAGTGCTTCCTCGCCTTTACAAGCAGCCGGAAAGGCTTAGTTAAAAAGGGGGTTTTGGTAACCCTATTCTAGAACAACATATTTAAACTGATATTTTTAGCATTTTCTATTTGTGACTGACTTCTGACCTAATGATGGTGGACGTCTTTGCTCCACCGACCATGGCTATTGAAGATCTTTTTTAACCCTCTGATGGAGTTCACACGCATAATTCCACCTCGCAACCTGCATTCTCCCCCTTATGACTTTTAACCATTTTTAATCTTGTGACAAATAAAATCTTTCCAAAGAATTCTGAGGAAAGGACCAATAGAATCTTTCCAAATTATTATATTCTCAGAAGAGGACAAATAGAATCCTTCCAAATGATTCTATTCTAAGAAAAGAACCAATAGACTATTTCCAAAGTTTGAAAGAATCCATGGATTTTTCAATCATGGTTCTTTCTTCCAGTTCTTTGCGAACTGGACGAAATGACTGGAGATCAACTCAAGGACTGTCGTAATTTAGTTATTGACAATACAGTTGCAAATACTGTCGATAATGTTCTTAAAACATTTTATCACCAAACCTTTATTGGGCTGCCTGTTGAGTAATGGCCGAAAGGCTGGATATGGGAGTAGGATAAAAAAAGAGCATCAAGAAAGAATTTCTGAATTGATTTTCAATTAAAAATCAATTAGAATCAATCAATCTCCAGATTTAATAAGCATGCGATTTTTCAAAAAAACATGAATCTGTTTGACGATGGTGAAAATTGATGTGGGGACTTGAAGAAACTTTTTCATAAATAAATAATTTTACCTGAACCATTCTGCTCTTGCAATGTCTGATTGGTTAAACCGGCGTTGATTATTCCTGTACCATTCATCGGTAGTGAATATTTGTGGAGTTGACGTATTCATGGTTTCAAGCTGAAAAATTTATCATCCGTAAAATAATTTATCTTAACATGTTCCTTTTATTGTTTATACTAATACAATATTACTTAAATATGATGGTCATTGGAAGTACAAAAAAAATAAAAGTTATACATTTTAAAAATGGATAAAAACTTCTTGATTAATTTGTAAGAAATTCCCTTTTATATTATAATTTAAAAAACAAACAACTTTTAAACTATTTCTGTTAATTATAGAATAAAACTTTAGAAAACCCAGCTGAAATAGTTAAGAAGTACACTGCTGGCCACATCGAAAATGCAAAGCCATGAAAAATAGGATATATCATACCCATATTATTATGCAAATAACATAAGGTACATGGTGGAATGATTGAAATTATAGCTCCGTACGACATGCGGAACGCGAAGAAATCAGAATTTTGTTCAGCCACCATGGACGGCAAAAACAGCTGCTACACGCCTCAGCATTGAAAGAGGCTTTAGATGTGAGTTTGGGAAGGAGTTCATGCTGCTTGCACACATTTGACAAAGTTCATCTAATGAAGACGCGTGCTGTCTGTGGTGTGCTCTTCGTTGGGCGATCCTCGATAGACGTATTCGATGGGCGACTGATCTGGTGAACTAGCGGGACATGGAAGAAGTGAAATGTGGTGGACATTGAGGAATTGTTGAACACTGCATGCCCCGTGCGGTTGCACAATGTCCGGTTGAAAATTGGACACAGGCAAGCCCTGAACATAAGGGCTTGGAACGAGCGCCAAATTTTCAGAGATGTAGGGGTGGCTATTGAGTGTACTGGCTAAGCGTGTGTGAGAGTAGAATCCAATGACGCGCCTCATGCATAATGCCAGGTGAAGGACAAGTATGTCGATGCATAATGCAAGAGTTGTGCAATCTAAACTCGAATGCGACTATCATGCTGCTGTGGACAGAATCGAGATTCGTCTGAAAAGACGGTCATGCGATTCGTTTGTCCATTTCCACACCATTGTAGTCGCAGACGTTGTCACGTGAAGTGCAACGTCCCTTTTCGGAAATTTGCATACGCATCGTCTTTCTATCAATCAGCTTGTTTCGTTATGCAAATCGTAGCAAGGTTTTGTGTTCCAGTTTTGGGGTTTAATCTTATCGAATGCTGCCAGTCCTTAAGTTTTTCACACCAGTGTTATAAAAAATGTCTGCAAGAAACATGACGTAAATAGAAGTTTGACTTATTCGCCAAGTAAGAATGTCTGGATACTTTAATCATCAAGTGAAACATGCGATGAGAGAGAAAACTGAGTTAACCGCGAAATTATTTGAATTCGTGCCGGTGGACGGTTGTTTTGAATTTTACTTTTAAAATATTTTTCCCGAGACCTTTTTGAGGTATATATTATAAGGGAAGAATATAGATGGCGGCACGAGAGCTAAGTACAATCCTATTTATTTAGTAAATATCCTTAAGTCGGCTCAAATTTAGAATTATGAAGATTCTTTTCAACTCCTGTGGAATGAACGAACATCATTTGACCTTAATATTTCTGTAGTTTCAAGAAACTTCACTTTAAGTAAGAAATATAACAAAAGTGATAAAATGTGTTTCTTAATAAAAACTTAAATGGCCAAACGTATTTTCGAAAGTAGTTATTCAGCTGTTTTTTTTAAACTATTTTAGTTCTATGAGCTCAGTAACCACTTCGACATAAAACAAACGCAAAGGTAGCAAGTTTGATAAAATACCACAAAAATATAAATGCTTACAGACATTAATGGTCAGACATCTTTTAAAAATGTTTTGTATCTCGACATAAATTGCTGGGAACGCCCAATTTGAGCAAATTGTAAAACAGATCGTGCTGCCATCTATATACGTATTTAGTATATAAATTAATTGGCCAGGCATCAGAAGAAAGGTATTTTTAAAAATTGGAAAATCAGGGATCACCAATTGAAGACTCATTAAATTAAGAAGTTGGTCATTTGTGTTTGTAGAACTAAACTATTGCAACACAAAATGCATTTTTTACTCTCTTTTTGTAATAATATTGAACCCAAAATAATTTTCCATAATATATTTGATTGGCTTCCAAATTTTAATGAGGAAAACTTTAGAGAACTCTATCTAAAAATTTTACACAAATTATTAATTATAAGGTTTTTAATTGTTAACCTAATTAATAACTTCTTAATTGATTTTTGTTTAATGAATAATTTTTATTACAATTTTAGTTACAAATTATTTTTAATTTTACTGAAGGGATTGCAGGACTCATAGAATTGATAGATAAGGCGGAATGGACATTTTTTAGTGAGTCGGAATATGTGTCGCTTCTTCACATACAGCTGCTAACGGTATCTAAAAATAATTTGATGAAATTTTTTTTTCAAAGTTGATGGAGTAATGTTAGGCCGTATAAGCAGAGGAAAAGTCCTATTAAAAATGATAAATGGGTCTGAAAGCCTGTTTTTCCTATGGGAGACATTTTAATATAATTTTTTTAAATGGCCGTTGTGTTTTTGCTACGATAAGTGTTTCCTATACGTATTTCCTGTATTATTCTGTACGTCGTCAGTTGACTTGTTTTTCGAATATGATCTCAACAATTTTCGTCAACAAAAATTCCAAAGAATAAATTCCTAATTGATGTATGGTAGTTGATTGGTCAACACCAATTAGATTAAACTCCAAACAGTTCAAAACTGCGATAAATTATATTCTAATGTAACCTTAATAAAAATCATGGGAAAATGATTTGCAGTAGTCAAATCTTTGCAGTCCGTCTGGTTTGTTTGTTTGTTTGCAGTGAAAATCCCTTTCACATCGCTTTTATTGATTGGAGAAATTATAAATATTCCGATTTATAAATTTTCTCAGGCATGCCGGCCCGATAAGCCTCCAAATGTTTCGATCCATAAGGAATTTTCCACTTTCACATCATCAATCCGAACCTGGTCTGTTATGGATAAAATACCAGGAATATATTTTACCAAACGTTATTTCTTGAGAAGTAAAAATTCTGATTTATGTTTGATCAGACGATAATTGTTCATTTGAAAGTACACATTTCATACATGTTTGCAAACGACTTTTATTGATGTTTCAATGTCCTTAATTTGAGAATTTTTCAGAATAGTTAAATTTTATATACAATGTTAAACAGCAACTGCACAACCTACCATTACCTCAGGACCTCAATGGGCTTGAAAATTTGTGGTTCAAGTTTGAAAAGTGGTTTAAAATCACGATATTCAGAGCACAGAACGTAAGAACGATTCTAGGCATAAATATTCAGAAAAACGACGTGAATTATTGTTATGTTCCGGCTCCCGCGAGAAAGCTGTTGAGTCACGTGGTTTTGGACGAGTCTATTTTTGGACGAGTCGGTTAGAACGTAAACAAAGCGCGTCCACAAATTATGTCTTTAGCATGGATTCGTGTTCTGAGTTTATCGTTTGGTGGCAAAAATGATAACGAGTTGTCGGGGGGAAAACATCCACGGCAATCGCCATTCATGCTTTTTCATATGGCAGCCCTTCTACGACTTTTCAATTCTATTCAAAAATTGACTGACGCAAGGATGACTGCCTTCACATCGGAGCCACAATATTATTTATTGCCCCTTGGCTTAGAAGCTGTTCTCTATGCAAAAACTTAACGCAACAAAAATTTATTTACGTTTTTGTTGTGTTTCTGGACGCAATAGGCAGGGTATATACTCAATTTTGTGACCTAGAATTTTGTAAATTTGACGTTTAAAACCTACCTTAAAAATATTATAGCTAATATGGAATTTTTTAGCCTAATATGTTTTAAATGTGTACTCTACCATTCCTATAAAAGTTAAGTTCGAATTATTTGTTACGGAGTTTTTGCTTTTAAAATAATATCTTCATGGTATATACTCAAATTTGGGAGCCACTGTACATTATAGAACTGATCTTATTCCCCAATATAACTTTAGCTCTAAACAAAAATGAGATCAGTAACTGGACACTAACAATCGACTTTGAGAAATTTCGTAAAAAAAATCAAATTGAAAGATATTTCACAAAAATATCGGAAATTCATTACATTATTATTTAAACACGGAACAACTAAAACGTTTGCATCGTAGAATGAATAAAAAATGCATACTACATGAAATTTCTTGTAGAGCACTAGTACACAATTTGGTAAAATTTATCTCAAGTGAAAATTCAAAATAAATTTCGTGTAAATATTTCATAAGTACTAAACTATGAAGTTCTGTAAAATACATAATTGAGGTTTAAACCACAGCAGCCTCTAAACATTATAATAAAAAAATCAAATGACATTTAGGATAAGTTTCACTTAACTCTATTAATGCAACTAAATAAGTTGCTTAATACAAATTCACATCACAACATAATAGATGGGTCGATTACTATAATAAAGCGCATAAAAATTTTTTCAAAAAGAAACATGCATAAATATTCTCATACTTACTATGGAAGTAATAAGACAGATATGAGAGTAATGTGAACTCCATCAGTTGGGCTGATAAAGTAAGAAATTCGTTGCTATGGATACACGGTTGTTATGATATCTTAACAACTGAACTTCATTTGCACAGCTTGTAGCTTTCTATGTCCAAAATGTCGATGTAGATTTTGGAAGCCATTAGAACACAATCAAATTCTATCGTTTGCTTATCTGAAAAATTTAGCTAAGATATTCTTAATTGTGTTTAAGGAGTTGCCTTCTCACTTATTTGAGTTCAATAAATCAGAAAAGATAATTTAGGCGAAACTTATCATTTCTTTGTGTTACTTTAATTCATCAATAAGTTTGTTAATTGCTGCAGGAGGTTGAGGTTAAATGTTATTCCTAAAATGTTAATCCATCCATAATAACTAAATTGATGATAAACTTCTAGTAGTGATTGGCCGAATTTCGACATGTCTAAAGGGTGTAGTTACTAAAATGGTTGTTTGGAGTACGGTATGCTAACCCTGGTTGAAAGCTAACTTGTAGATGTAAAAGACGTACAATATTTCCTTTAAAATCTCATTGACACGGAAATGGGCTTTTTAAACCTTTTTGTTTCGACCATCTTTCCCTAAAAGTTCTTTATATTTTGAAACGTTTCGTAAGAAATACAATAAATATTTTCACAAAACATTTTAAAACAAGGTAGGTGTAAGAAAACGATAGGCAGAAAGAGCAAGCAATAATACTTATAATAAAACTAATAATGAATACATCGTCTCATATAAGTATTCATCCACCTCACGTGTTTTATTATTTTTAATTAATTTTTTAAGGATGCAGCTAAAATTATGATTTAAAAGTTTATTACATAAAAGTTCTGTCTTTCTATTTTAGCTTCCCATCAAAATAATAGAGTAATTGCTAAAAGTTTTTGCTAAAAATATTTGAAATTAAATGTTACCCATAAAAACGGACACACAAAAGTATTCGGCCAATTACTGTAAAATACACATATTAAACAAAAACGCGTGAAAATCAATGTGTATAAGAATTTTTTGCATTTTCTTACACCTTAGATTGTTTAAAGTCTAAATAGCAATGTTTACAACGGGTATTTGGTCGAAAAATGGAACTAATTTCATTCTCTTCTGCTTGAAGACAGATTTTCAGTGGATTTCACTATTTTATAATGTGTAAAACATGTATGATTTTTTGAGATTTCCGTATAAAGGTAATGATAGGAGACATCTTTAAAAGGGAAGTCAGTTGTTTTGATCTGTTATATACGAACTACACTGCTGGCCACCGTAAATGCAACACCCTGAAGGAAGCATGCAAATAATATGAAATTTACAACATGCATTAGCGGAGGTGAGATATGCAAATGATTAGAATTTCAGCGCAGACGCACATCACGCGCGCCTGTGGCGCCACTTCAAAGCGCTATTTAAGGCTTGGAGATTTCGACGATTTCAAGTACGGCAATAGTGTTTTTCTTGTGGTTTTTTCAAAAAAACGATCAATTATGCCTCGTAGAAAACAGCGATCATCTTTTGATCAAGTATCCGAGTTCGACAGAGGAAGGATAGTGGCCTACCGAGATTGTGGATTATCTTTCAGGGAAATCGGTAGTCGTGTTGGACGAAACCAAACAACTGTAATGCGGATATGGGATCGTTGGATGCAGGAGGGTACAACGGACCGACGTGTTCGATCGCATCCACCTCAGTGCACCACTTCACGTGATGACAGGCATATTGTGCGTATGGCAGTGACGGATCGCTCAGCCATATCACGAACCATAGCACAGCACATTCAGTCTGTACCGCATCATCCAGTGTCTGCGCGTACCATTCGACGCCGTTTACAGCAGAGTGGTCTGTCCGCAAGACGTCCATTGCTTCGTCTACCCTTGACGCAGAACCACAGACGTTTCCGCCGCCAATGGTGCGATGAAAGAAGGATGTGGACGGCAGAATGGAATGAAATTGTCTTTACTGACGAGTCACGCTTCTGTCTGCAACACCACGATGGTCGGATTCGAGTCTGGAGACACCGTGGAGAGAGGATGCTGAACAGCTGCGTTATGCACCGCCACACTGGTCCTGCACCGGGTATTATGGTATGGGGCGGTATTGGATATCACTCTCGCACTCCTCTAGTACGCATTGCCGGTACTTTAAACAGCCAGCGCTACATCTCCGAGGTGTTGGAGCCAGTTGTCCTTCCTTACCTTCAGGGCTTGCCCACAGCCATATTTAAACAGGATAATGCGCGACCACACGTGGCACGCATTGTCCAAGGGTTCTTCGTCAATCGCCAGATTGAATTGCTTCCCTGGCCAGCTTGCTCTCCGGATCTTTCGCCGATAGAAAACATGTGGTCCATGGTTGCTCAACGATTGACCCAGAATACATCCCCAGCTGCCACACCAGATCAACTTTGGCAACGTGTGGAAGCTGCTTGGTCTGCTGTACCCCAAGAACACATCCAAAGTCTCTTTGAATCAATGCCGAGGCGTGTGGCAGCGGTGATCTCCAACAATGGCGGCTACTCTGGCTACTGATTTTGGCAGGAACCACACTTCACAGAAGTCTATAAATTTAATCATTTGATACTTGGTCAACATGTTATCTACAAAATAAATTTTGTTGTGATATCTCGTCTTTCTTGATGTTGCAATTTGGGTGGCCAGCAGTGTATATCTTCGTATGCAAATCACTACTTTTGGAATTACTGACATGATAAACCAAAATCTGTACGTTAATTCAAATTTAGTACCAAAAGTTGCAAATTTCTTTTAAAAAGCTAAATTATATGTGTATTGAAATTTAATACTCGCAGTGTTGATTGAGGAGAGCGCGATCAGAAGCGCCATTGTTGATTTATGAGAAACGATTCTGCATCGGCCAATTGGCCATGTTACATGGTTAATACTTATTACGTTGGGTACATTGTGTGCTTTTGATAGATTACATCTAAATGAACTAATTCGCAATTTTTGAAGTGAATACGACTTTAAATACTGTCCGATATAGGGGTCTACGAAAACTCAAATCTGACCCAAAAATTGGCCAGATTTGTCACGTTTATATCTTATAAATTATGAATGAAAATCCAATTTTTTCTATTTTGTTGGATACAGGGTTTTGGTCTCTATCTGAAATGATGGGTAGTGGGGTGCAGCGGTGAGAGGGCAGGGGCTTTCTAGTGAACACTGAAAATAGCAAGCTGCACGGCGTTTGGTTAGGGTAACTTTGAATAGCAGGAATATAAGACGTTGAAATTAGTATGGATTTGTACCAAATAACAGGATCTGCAATATTATTTAGCAATAATAACCGATAAAATAAATTTAGTAAAGTTATAGGCAGATAAGTGTGCCGAAGAAAAGTCTTCGAATGTCGAAAAACCTGCAAAGGGAATATGAAAAGAAATGGAAGAAACGTGTATCATTGGAAAGAAAAATTCTAAAAGGAATCAGAAAAACCCAAATTGACTGCGTATGTATGCATTTTTAATTAACGTCGCACTGGAACAACACAACGGGCTATTGACGATGGTCCGGGATCAAACCCGAAGGGAAAAATCCAAAGGACAATACCACGTAATTTTGAACCACGTTCAGATGACGAGGTCACACCTGTGAGCTGGCATCCCATTCTCTAAACTTCCACACCCCACCAAAGTGAAAACATTTGAGGCCCCGACAGATTTAACGTGCACCAAGCCCCTTTGTACACGACACTCTTTGGTTGGATTCGAATTCGCAACCCTCCGGTTGCTAATCCGTTACTCTTCCAACCCAGCTACCGCGGCCCTCCAAATTGACTGCGATGCAGATTGTAGAGAGCGTAAGAAAGTCGCGCGTCAACGCAGGCGCGAGTACTTCTCTGCTCCTGAACCAATGGATATTGACTTTTAATATAACTTTGAAAGATTCTATCAGGAAAGCTGAACCCAACATGATTCCAGATATCAATGTACCATTATGCTTACATGTGATTTCAGTGTTGATGTAACACAAAACAAATCACTTATAGATTATACGCAACGTGAGTTGAACTTGCAGTACATTTCTACATCGCCGATTACTGTGAGCAACACTTATATAGATTTAAACTTCGTAAGAATCATCGATGAGAATACTAAGTCATATGTATGTTACTTCTATCTTCTCGGTCTTTGATAAATAAAAATATACTTCACTAAAAACCCATCAGTACTCTATTCATTTACATCTTACCATTTCTCTGACACAAAGACGGATTCAAGCTTGGAATGATTGCGGTAGTGTCCTCGCATACAACCCACCCCCATTTTTTGACGCTCTAAAATAATTGCAATATTATATTTCGTTACCAAAAACTTTCAAATTGCCGCCCTTAAATTTGCTAATTTAGATAACCGTTTACCTAGCCTTTCAAAAATAAGAACTATTGTGAGGGGTTTTATGAAAAGGTTCACCTTTTGATCAGTACTTTTTAGTTTGTCATTAATAGACAGTTTCAGTCTCCAAACACAAATTTTAGCCAAATAAGTGGACCCGATAGTAAATGTCTGCAATGTGGCGCTTTAAAATATCCTGTACTTAACCCGGGAAAAAAGACGGATTCAATTTTTTTTCAAATTTCAATTTATTTTTAGTATATTGTTTTTATGTTATTAGTGTAATAAAAGCCAATTTTTGTTGTGATTACATCTGGAGGTCTTTCGTCACTCTCTTATGGAACGACGTCTGCTATCAAACGAAAAAAAATTGATATTCATAGAAGGAAATCGTATATTTCTGAACCCATTTTCACTGGTACCACTCTGCTTTCCCGGGTTTGGGAGATAAGGAATACAAAATGAAACAGTATTCCCAAAGGATGCATATCCGCTAATAGCCATCTGGATGTGCTGCTGTTCGGCAGCGCGAAAGTTGACCAGTTTGAGCCAACGTCATTTTAGATCAGTTTCTCAAAGAGGGCTCTACTGCGCACGCTGTAAACTCTGAAGGAATCTTGGGAGCAATCTTTGCCCCATGTAAGATAAGGAGCGTTGAGGATAAACAGGGAACAAGATGTCAAACAAATTTGTCGCCTAAAAGTGTTTTTAGCAAGCACTCTTATGAGCTGGATCACACAGACGCACGTACTACAATGCATCATTGTAGTACGTGCTCACCCAGACTTAGTGACTGGAGCAGTTCTCGTGGCTTCTCATTAGTGATTATTTTTAATTTTACTGTTTTAATATTAATTGTTTATAATAGTGAGAAAAATAGTGTGTTTGTGTGCAATTTAATTTTTATCATTTCATTTCTCCAAAATACCTTTATAATATCAGTTCCAAGTTGTTTTATTTATTTCTGAAATACCTTACTGAAATTCTAAAATTACACATTACATAAATATTTTGGTTATATTTAAAATTATTGACACAGCTACACTTGAAATTTATTAGTTGAGACAGTTGTCCAAAGGGAGACGACAAAAAATTGTCTCTGTAAAGGGAGTGTAGAGCCAAAAAAAGTTTGGGAAACTGTTTAAAACCTTTACAACTTATACACATACTCAAACCTAAATGTACTTACAAACACACAGATTCTTCATTGTTTTAACACTTTGTGAACCTTCAAATCAGGGTGTATTAGCCAAATTTGCTTTGTACTCGTACATTCTAATTAGATACATGATGCAACGCATTAAATATCGTAATCTCAATTAACTGAAGTAACCTTTACAATTTTCAATGGGACGAAAAATGTTTTTGACATCAAAACTCTTTCCTCGAAGACAAAAGCTTCTGCAATGCTATTACCAGATGAAATTTATTACTGCTTCCAATTCGGTCCAGCAATCATTCTTTTTTCTTTAAAAGGCTTTACTCTGTGTAGTAAGGCGGTTACAGTGACGTATCCCGGCATGTCATGCCCCAAGAGACCCGTTATTCCCGCTGCTAGTTGAGTTCAAAAACGCCTACTACTTCCTGCCAGGTTTCCAACAGATCTCTCGACCTCAGCGCAACACACGCAGTCTGGATGTGGATTAACAAGTCCTTTTAAAGCCCTGCCCGATATTGAAGTTCGCAAAACGAAACAGTAGTTTCCTTGCAGCGTAGTTATCGACTCGGTGGACGGGTTGCCGTAAAAATGTTCTTTTGTGACAAGTCTTAATCGTTTTTCTATAAACGTGAAAAAAATTTTGTTCGCATCTTCTTAAGCTTTGATATTTTGTAGATATTCTCGTCTGATAGAATTTCTTTAGAAAGTATGGTAAAGCGAACATGATTAGTCTTGCAAACGATAATAGAAGTTCTGATGTTTTGTTTTTTAGAATGTTGAATATCAGCCACACAGCACATTCTTATAGTTCAACGCGTTGTTATTGCGTCTTCTTGTTAGCGGGGCGTTTCGTTTTATTTGTTGCTGCTGTGCACTTAATTGTCAATTACTTCAATAAACTTCAAACTTGTTACTTCAAATAAACGTTGATTCGTACAACGATAGATTTTTTTTTAATTTAGAATTGCAGACTATTAACCCGATGTGACAGTTACCCTATTAAAGAACCTTAACAAATATATTCAATATTTTCATATTTAAATAGTTTAAAGTATACAACATTAATTATTTAATCAAGATTGAAAAAAATTCGAATAAAACCTTGACATATTTTATGGAAATCGATACAGAAATACTTTTAAAGTGACCACCAAATTTCAAACCTTTCCTCACGGTAGTTTTATCGCTATGTTTAAACTTCAATCGCTACTACGTTTTCAAAACGTTTGGAAATATCATTTATGTTATCTAATGGACATTGGCAATAATCCATAGTGTGCGGTACAGATGCACTCTGAAAATCAATTTCGTGTCGTGACCTCAAATGTCCTCACGTTGGCGTGGTGTGGAAGTTGAGAGAATTGGGTGCCATCTCAGGTATTGACCTCGTCATCTGACCATGGTTCAAAATTACAAGGGGTTGTCCTCGTATCTTTCCCTTCCTGATGGTTCCCGGACCGTCGCCAGTAGCCAGTTGTGTTGTTGCTCCAGTGTGATGTAAATTCAACTACCTTGTCAAACAGGACAAGCTGCTCTAGACACTAGATTATAAAATTAACCAACAAAAATAGCAGGATTATGATAAAGGCTAAAAATGAGAAATCAAGAATTGGGACAGGTTGGCAGTTGAATTAACGTCACACTAGAGCGACACAACGGGCTATTGGCGATGGGCAGGGAACAATCCCGAAGAGAAAGATCCAAGGACAGCTCCACTTAATTTTGAACCACGGTCAGATGACGAGAACAACACCTGAGTTGGGACCACATTCTCCAAACTTACATACCACTCCAAATAACACTCCATTTGAGGCCACAACAGATTTAATGTGCACTAGCCCACACATACACGACGGTCTTTGGTTGAATCGGGGCCATCGTGAAGGAACGGGTCTGAGTGAAGTTTTGTGACGTCACCAAATAGGGGCTATTGGAGAGAAAAATTAGCAAGCGAAGTGTCTGTGATCAGACGGAAATAGATAGTAAAATCTCGATATAAGCAAATACATCAATCCATTTTTTCCAAGATTTGAAACAACACAGCTTAATCTTTTTTTGTTGTTAATTTCGGATTCATTTTCACACATAAAAATATTCGTTTCTTAGTATTTTCGGGATTAACCATAAAGTGTTTCGAACAATTTTCGTTAAGAGGTCCCAGTACCATATAATTCGTTAAAATGTTGAATATTTGTCTTACATTGGAGTTTTTACCTTTAGAAATAAGTGCGCTGAATTTTGGAACGAATAGGAGCAGTTTTAAAGAAGTCATTAATTAATTATAGAGCAATTTAAAAGACTTCAATGGCCCATGCGCATGTGACAACTAGTGGGAATATTTTCTCTCTTTCTTGTAAAATTCAAATTGAAGTAAATGTAGACAAAAATATTTTCGATCCCTTTCCTATTTAAAAGTATTCATCGTATTGATTTATGTAGTACTTATTTTTAGGATAAATTACGTAATTAAACAGACAAATTTCTTTGATTTGAATTCTTAAAAAATAGTAATAAACTGTAGTTCTATTTATATAAAGAATGAAACAAATCCATTCTTATAATGTGAATTGTAAGTAATCTTTTACAATAGTTAAAACTTCCATTTCTGACTGTTCACTTTTTATTGATACTTATTGATATGACTATTCACTTATTAAACCCTAGGGTCTTTCTCTGTAAATCAAATAGTGCTCTGAAATTTCTTTTAGATTGAAGACGTGTTTAACAAAATTGTGTTCGTCTGAGGCGAATAAAATTCAGGAATTAAATTTTAAGGTATTTTCAGTATGTAAAGGTGGTAGCCTGTCAAAATATAATTATTTTTCCTATGAAAATATTTTAACTAAAGAAAATATATCTACAATGTGAATCGTTGAAATTAATCCAAAATTTGTAGAAAATCAAATTACCTTTAATTTCCAGTAAAACATTCTAATAGTGAAGAAAAAAAATATTTATTTGATTTTAAATAACTCAAAACCAATTTTTTAAAGTTAAGTTTTAAGCTGATAAAAAAACAATATTTTTAAAAATAATGGTTATACATATTGGTGGTGATAATGAAATACAGTAATTCAAATTATAAGCAAAAATTTTACCAGGTTATCATGACCTCTAAGAAGTCAAACTTTTATTTTCCTCTAGTCATAGGTTACAATCCGCACAATGTTTTTAATTTTTAAATTTGCAAGTTTTTCAATTTTGAGTCTTTTTCAGCAGGTCAGTTTTTGCATTACAATAATTGCTAAGTAAAATGTTTGCCATTATGCACACACATTTTCTGATGATAACTTTTTGTGGCATTTTACAGATGTGGCACTCTATAAATACTGTATTGAAGGTACCTATTTAAGTAGAGTTAGTTCAACTAACAATCGTTTCTGAAATTTGAGTGACAGAAAGTCTTCTTCATACTGCTCATTAATCAATTCATTAAAAATATCATAAGTACAAGCAATCAGTTGTACCGTAAATTCCTTAGGCCATTTAAGGCCACTCCGTCACTTAATTTTAAATATTGGTGAATAAACTCTTTCGCGCGAACATTTATAAGTTAGTTCTTTTCAATTGACAAGATCAAACTGCACATCTCACAATTCAGTTCATGTTGCACTTTTCTGGCATTCTGATTCTAACACTTGGCGTATGGAAACATGCAATTGCCCCAATCATTTGACAATATTGTCCGAAGCGAGCCTCTAAGCTCTCTAAGTCCGGTCTTACAGACTACTTAAATGGTAGTATGTAATATATTAAAGTAAGTAAAGCTTACCTTTTAACCCGCGAGAAATAATCGAGAACCAGAACATTCGAACTGTTAAAAAATAAACGTACAATTGCAAGACAACTGCCAGTGAAACTTAACTAGATGAGAACGGACTCCAGCTATGGTACAAACCAGGGTTTATATAAGGGGATAAACTTGTACTTATAGTAATGGGGCAGATTTGGATAATCAACGGGGTAATTACAACGTATGTGTGAGGATAAAACATTTGAGGTTTACCAAGTGAGTTTTTCGTTGCTGATAAAGCACGACTTAGTTCAAGTTAGACTAAATCAATGACTATAATGGTTTATACTTGGTCTTCAAATGTATTAATCATTAGTATAGCTTTTGTATCGAATGAGAAACATCTTTGCACCTGTGTTGTAGTACATTAATGTGCCATGAACACATTTGGAATCTTAGGACTGGAAAACGAAACGATTTTATACCTTCCATTTTAGATTGAAATAATTAAGATCATCCGGTTCTTCGATCCACTAATCATTGCTCGGAGGGATGGGCTTGGTGACATTTTCTCTTTAGAATGTTCTTTCTATTCAAGCTCTTGTCGAGACGACACGTAATCTTTCCCGTATCATTTATACTCTTACTACATTAACAATGAAAACCGCCTAATGAATCCCAATAAAAGTAACTATCACTCAGATACCGTGAAGTCAGGAGAGAAGATGCCTCCCCATTTTTTGCTTTAAAATCCGAAGGAAGTTAAATATTTGTAGGTTTCGAGCGTCTTCTAAAGCATGTATGTCTGCGTGAACAAACGGGAACGATAGCCCCCATATGACGTAAAAGCGACCGCAGCGCCACAGGTTCTGGCCCGTTTCTTCACGATGCCCCGGTTGGATAGAGTTTCGAACTCGCAACCCTCCCGCCGTTAATCCCCTACTTTTCCAACCGGATTACCACGGCCCCTTTAAATAATTTAAGGTGGGTGGGGAGTTATTTTAATTAACGTAGCACTGGAGCAACACAACGGGCTACTTAAAATATTTTAAGATATTGATGGTTAAAGATAGCACAGGCTCTCCGAATGGATGGCGGAATATAAATGCTCACGAAGCAACTAACCGACGGGTTAAGAGACTTCCTCCTTCAGCGATCATTCTCTTATGGAACGAAATGTGGCAACCATACGCTCCCTCCCCCGTAGATCAAACCCGTGAAACCATTTAATCACTTCATGAGGTAATTAGCAATGGGAAAGGAGGAACAAATGATTGCCTATAATTGTATGATCCAATGAGATCGGCCTTCAAAATAAAATTAATACCCCCGTTCAAACAAACGCTTGTTTGCTAATACTGACAGCTGAGTTCGAAGTCACACAGTTTGAACAAACATTATACTCCTACACATGACACTGTGAGAATGCTAATACACCTCTAATGAGCCAAGCCTAGATTTTGAGATCGGTAAGATCGCATGTGTCACTGTGCAGCTCTTCCTGTGTAATGAAATAAAAATTTATGCATATCTTCAGGGCCTTGAAACAAAATTGTGTACTAGCAAAGAATGGAGAGATAATTATCAAATAATAGAGATACGTGGTGGCCTTCAACTAAACGCAATTGTTCACGAAGTTTTTGATAGTTATTATAATGTAAGTAGTCACATAAATTATGCACGTATACACAAAGCTTGCAAGACCTTTCCTGGAGTTGCACGTTTGTGTTTCAAGCACTGAAGTAGGTTTTAAAGAGTTTAAAAATTGTATATGTATGTAATGATTAGGTATTTCCAATCCAGGAAAGGTAAGAACGTTATCCCCACTGTGTTTGTTTATATGCAATTATATTTCTGCTTATATGCAAATATATTTCTGTTTATATGTAATCATATTTCTCTTAGAAAACATTTGACACAAGGAATCATGGGACAATGGAAACACAACGAACTAATAAATTATGTTAATGTGGTAAAGCGGAATATAAAATAGTAACAAGGGAGAAGAAAGCTTTTTCAAAACTATAAACAATGAATTAGTATAATGATTTTGCATCATACTAACCAGACTGCACCAGCTAGCCCAATCTAATACTATATACAGTCAGGAACATTGAAAATAGCGCACCAAGAAGGGAGCATCGGATTGAAGTGAAATTTAATACACATAATGATACAGATGAGAGATTCACTTGATCGCAAAATCAAGACAATTAAATAAATACAGTGTGTACGATTAGACAAATACAGTGCAACTTCAATAGCGCGTCGGACCGCCTCCTGCTGCAATACATGCCGCAACACGGTCCGGCATTGAGTTGATTAGACGTCTGATGTTGTCCTGAGGCAGATGGGTCCACAAATCTTGAACAACCACCTCCAAATCATGTACAGAGTGACACGGTGGCATCTGGCGTTTCAGCTGGTCCCACACATGCTATAGGGGACAAGTCCGGGGAGCGGGCCGGCCATGGAAGAGTCTGAAGCAACGTAGGAAGTCTTGAGCAACTCGACCTGTATGCGGACAAGCATTATCCTGCTGGAAAATTGCCTCCTGGAAGACCATTTAAGAAAGGTCCCACGTGGGGTCGAAGAATGTCATCAACATAACGCTGGTCCGTTAAGGTTCAACGTACCACAGTTAGAGTGGACCTGCTATCATAGGCTATGGCCCCCCAGACCATTACGCCTGCTGTGCGGGCAGTGTGTCGCGCGACAGCGTGGGTGGAATTGTACCGTTCACCAGGGCGCCTCCACATCCGTACGCGGTTATCATCTGTCCCCGAAACGAACCGGGATTCATCACTAAACACCACGTTTTGCCAATCTGTGGCATTCCATGTCGCTCTGGCTTGACACTACTGTAGACGGAGTCGCCGATGTTTCGGTGTTAAAGGCAGTACACGAAAAGGGCTCTTGGATTGCAGATTCGCTTCCGCAAGGCGTCTGGAAATGGTTTGTGGAACAACTGGCACCCCTACATCTGATTGTATCGTGGAACGAGTCACTGTGGGATCCACGAGCGCTTGCCGCACGATCCTTCGATCCTCTCGCCTCGTCGTCTTCCTGGTCGCTCCAGACCCGGTATGCTGCTCGTGGGTACCATCTCGTGTCCACTGCTCCCAACGTGTTCTGACGGCACACTCCGAACGATCGACCTGGCGAGCAACACGGCGCGTCGACCAGCCTGCGGTTTACATGCCGATGATGAGGCCCCTCTCAAACTCGCTTAACTGTGAGAAATCTCTTCTCACACGTCTACCTGGCATTCTTCGCTTACTAAAATCCTCCTAGAGTCGGAATGGGATCGTCACGTTTATGAATTTTCCACTATGCGCCGGTCCCACTTCCTGATTGCAGCGCCACTGCAGGGTGTGTGGTCATGCGCATTGGCACCAAACTTGGATCATTTGCATATCGGATCTCACTGGACTTATTTACAATGTTTCGCGATTGTACCTTTCTTCCTTCCTGGTGCGCTATTTTCAATGTTCCTGAGTATATATATATATATATATATATATATATATATATATATATATATATATATATATATATATATATATATATATATAGTATATATATATATATATATATATATATATATATATATATATATATATATACATACATATATAGTATATGTATGTATGCGTGTTCCGTTCGACTGACAGGTCGTAAGTCGGATTTATATTTTTCAACACTATTTTCATTCAAACGGGTTATAAAAATATTGTGCACAAAAATTCAATCTATGTACGCATAGTTATTGTACATAATGTGAAAATGCATATGTACTCTATCGTATCTTTTTTACTTTAATTATGTAGTTTGACTATGTAGTTATCTTTCTTAATTTACTATTTTTATTTTTTGTGGTCGTAAGTGCGGATGGTCGTAAGTCGCATAGGTCGTAAGCCGAAGAGAAGGTTTATATATATGCACCAAACTTGGCGCATTCATTCTTTAGAACCCTGCGGGAAACGTAGGTTACATATTAATACCAGTTCGATTTGTCCTGGGTGGGCACCAGGGGCTATAATCAATTTGAAATACCCATAGGAATCACATTGAGAGTATTATTACGATCATGTTTGATCAATTCACACCTAATTTGAGACTTATTCTTAAGAACCCTTCAAAAAACGTTGGCGACATATTAACCCCCGTTCGATTTGTCCTGTGTCTGCAGATGGGGATAAAATCGAATCGAAATCCCCATAGGAATAACCTTGAGTATTATTACGACCATTGTTTGACCTACCCACATCATATTTTGCTTTTGAACCCTGCGGGAAACATAGGCTAGATATTAACCTCCGTCCTGGGTGCGCAGAAGGGGCTAAAATCGATTTGAAATCCCCATAGGGATAACACTGAGTAATACAGGGTGTAGCAAAAAAATGTTACCACACTTTATTAGCTGGTAAAACGCTGAATTTCATTTTTGTTTTAGATTTAACGGTTGAGAAATAATGGCCCAATCCAGATTAAGTTTCATAGAAAGATTGTGTTAAAGTGCTACTGGAAGTAAGGGGGAAACGCGGTAGAAGTACAAAGACGATTTCGGAAAAAATTTCACACTGATCCATCTAGTAGACTCACCATAAGACGAATTAGAGATAAATTTGAAGCAGATCTCTAAACATTCTGAACAGTTGTTCAGAATGTTTAAACGTTCCGAAGACCAAGATCATCGACTGAAGCAGACACAGAAGAAAGGGTGTTGGAAGTGTAACGTCTACACAGCCGAGAACATAGCTTCGCCAGGCTGCTCGTGAAGAATTCCAAAGGAGTGTCCATGGAGTTTGTGGGGCTTTTGTGGGATTTTCTTAAGAATAAAGTTCAGTGCAGGATTTACGTATAAGCTACACAAGCTATAGCTCAGGGCCCCCACTTTCTTGGGGACCCCAAAAAAAATTGTCAGAGTGAGCAATTGTTGTATATACTTAAATATACTGCAGCATTATTTGTCCCAATGCCGCACGTCGGGAACGTCCCATACTCTTCACTCAATTTTTTAGCGCGTCTTTTCGAAGAACAAAGCGCTATTGTGCCTAGGGTTTGCATTACCGATAACCGGCATTACCGGTAATTATGACTACCGAAATTACTGATAAATTTCGACAGCAAATGCCGGTAATTTCGGTAATTTTTAAAATTATTTCATTATTATTTTATAATAGAAATGGAGAAGCAATTTTGAGATTGTTTCTTAGCATGATGGTTGCAAATTGCTCTGGAGAAAGATCTTTTTCTCAGCTAAAGAGGATAAAAAATGAATTTAGAACAACAATGACTCAAGATAAATTATGTTCCCTCAGTCTCATGTGCATAGAAAGTGACAAACTACGCAGTTTATCATTTGATGATGTCATCAGTGACTTTGCTCTGGCAAAGGCAAGAAAGAAAATATTTTAGTTTAATATAATTCCTTAATCCTTATAACATGTTTCAAGAGATTAGATAATAAGCCTTTGTAAATTGTGCCTTTTAAAAGAACTTTTGTTTCTTTTTACCAGAGTTTGCATTTTTAAGTTTGTTATGAATAAAAATAATTTTAAGTTAAAGATTTATTATTTCACTATCTATATACTTCTTAATTGTAATTCAGTTTAACCATCTAGGTATCCGAAAATCATATTTGGCCCAGACATATAATATCTGGACTTATAAAGGGCCCCATATCTCAAATAGCTTAGGGCCTTATCAAGTCTAAATCCGGCCCTGATAAAGTTTATGGTACAAAATCTGCAACCGTTGATGAATTGAAGGTAGCCATTGAAAGGGAATGTACTGAAATTCCGAATGAAATGTTTTTAAACGTGTGCGATTCCATAGCTTCACGGTACCAGCGCTGTATAGATCGGAATGGTCATCGATTTGAGAAAATGAACTACGTACAAAAAATACGTTAATGTAGTTCATTATAAACATTGAAAGCAATTTGTACGACATTTAATAAACACTATAAACAATCAAAGTGTGGTAACATTTTTTTGCGACATCCTGTAATACGATCTATTACAACTAATTCAACCAGAGCAACGCCGGGGAATTTATCTAATAGTTTATAAAATCATAAACATCGTCTGTGGAAAAAAAAAACGTATTTAGGCGATAGGGATTTCCCTGATGATCGGTAATATCCATCGATTATAAGGTCGATGGTAATATCTTGATAACGAAATATTTCGTCACTAGCAAAATTGATCAGATCTTGAACGAAATATCTCGTCGAAACCACTTGAATAATGAGAAATCTGGGAAATAGAAATTAACGCAGAAAAGGAAAATATTTACAAAAATATTTTTACCATCAAAAAATGCCGAATCGCCTTTGAACAAGGGTATGAATTAGACATTTAGGAGCTAACTGTGGTATCGTGACTATGGTGCGCTTCTTTACCATGCATTTTGATGGAAACTAGAATTGACACCAGTAAAATTAAACTAAATGCCATTTTATGTTTTTGGGTAATTTTATTTCATTTATCGGTTTGAAATCCATTTATGAGAATATGGATTCTATATTCATTCAAATGGATTGAAATACGATATGAAATATGAGTAATGACACTTCGCCATTAATAGATAAAAGCAATTAAGAAAGTTAAGCGCAGATGCGGGTCTGCTAACATTTGTTAATTTTCAAACTTTATTCGTCTATATCTTGTGATTCTTTTTTGTGTTTGTGATAAATTGATTCATGAATTAAGTGATAAAAGACATGAATCTGTTCATATTCTGTTCTTAATTCACATTAGAATATTCAAAATGCCTTCTTCAAGAGTGAGTATCTAGGGAAATGGATTGTTTTTGTGAATAGTGTCTCATTGAAGTTTGCTCTTGGGAAGTTAATGCCTCAGGTTTACGTGACAAACGAATGCACTGTCTGTCATGAGAGCTGTTCTCGACGCCAAGTCTGGGTGGTGGGGATCACTATACAAGCAGGACTCGTTCATTTTTAATATGGGTGACTCTTGGGGATGACTTAATTTTGTTTTTCTCAAATACTGTCGGTGGAAAGAGGCAGTTTGCTAATGTAAATCTCGGCTACAAGTAAAAAATCTTAATAAATTTTCATTTGTGATTAAGTGAGCCGATTTGACAAATTTGAATACATTTCTTCAAGTATCCCAATGGAAAACAGGATAACGATCCGTTTCTACGGCAGCAAACAATGGAAGTCTTTGTGTCTGGTAGGTAGTTAATTAACATCTCACTAGAGCAACACAAAGGACCATTGGCTACGGTCCGGATCAAATCCGAAGAGAAAGATCCAAGGACAACATCATTGAACCACGGTCAGATGACGAGGTCAACACCTCAGCTGGCACCCCACTCTCCAAACTTCCACACCAACGTGAGGGAGGACATTTTAGGTCACGACAGATTGAACATGCACCAGCTCCCGTGTACACGACGGTCTTTGAGTGGAACCAGTTTCGAACTCGGAAGACTGTGTCTGGATCATTCCTCACGGTAGACACAGTATAGAAGTTTTTATAATTGAAAATTTTCACACTTTATTCGTCTATATTTTTAGGCAATTTTTGCGATTGTGATAAATTGATTATTTACTTAAAAGTGATAAAAAGTTACTTATACATGAACATGTTGTTCTATGATTTTAATTTACAACAGAATATTCGAAAGTCACTCAAAGGGCGAATATCTTTTGAAATCGAACGTTTTCGTGAAGAGAGGGCGCCATATTAGTTTCCACTTGATATATATACATATATATATATATATATATATATATATATATATATATATATATATATATATATATATATATATATATATAATAAACAATCAATCAATCAAACATACAGAACATTAAAGTGCAAAGCAGCAGAAATGCAGACCAGCAAAAGGTCAAAAAAATTCAAATGGCTGGAAAGCGACCTCAGAAAGCAGGACTGTACAAGAAATTTTTTGTGATATTGAATATATATATATCATTGAACACATTAAAACCTCAAGAACAGTACTGACTTCGACTTTATGACCGAATGTACTATTATATTCATCCTGTAACATTTTGGTAAGGGCACTGACCGATTAAATTTTCATGGGCCACTAATATGGAGTGGTCCCAATTCACTTTCAGCATAAGCTCTACATGGATCGCGCTATTTAATTAAAGAGGCTCTTGTAATACTGCTAAATAGGTATCAACCTCCACCATTTCCAAACCCATGATTATTCCATGAACACTCTTGAAGCAGATTATCTGTTTATAATTGTTGTGAAAAAGACGGAACAATCAAACCAGGAACTGTTTAAACATTTTCTTCTGCCTCATACTGACACTAATTAGGCCAAACAGAATACAATAGGCTTCCCTTCCTATATCGAGCAATACTACTTTAGCTCGTTTCGACTAGCGTTGAAAAATTAACGGAAACAATAGCCGATGACTAGATAGATCGCGTGGTCTCTTGCACTGACACGCATAGTGAGATGAACTGCGCATGCGTCAAGCCTCTCAAGAGCTTTCAGGAAAGTTATTCGAACACGCTAGAGTTTGTGCAAACGATTTTTTAGTTTTTAATATAATTTTTCGTTCTCTCTCAGTCAGCTCTTCTGTACTCTTCTGTATTGATAGAATATCAAACAAAAAAAGTTGCGCCTTAAATATTTGATGAAATTCTAAAGATGTAAATTGGTTTTGTTCGGTAGGTAGGTGTTTAATTAACGTCGCACTGAAGCAGCACAACGGGCTATTGGTGACGGTCCGGGATCAATCCCAAAGGGAAAGATCGAGGACAACACCACGTAATTTTGAACCACGGTGAGATGACGATGTCTCACCTGAGCTGGCACCCCACTCCAAGCTCCCACACCACGCCAATGTGAAGGCATTTGAGGCCCCGACAGATTTAACGTGCACCAGACACCCCTTTGTACACGACGGTCTTTGGTTGGATTCGAACTCACAACTCTCCGGTTTGCTAATCCGTTATTCTTCCAATCAGGCTACCGTGGCCCGGTTTTGTTCGGAGTTGAAAAAGGTTTGGACCTGAGAAACAAAACTTCCGGTGTTGAATGAGGCAGCGGTTGTTTTTCTTCAGCGATACAAGTTCTGAATGTGACGTCACTTGGCTGGCTTTTCGAATACGATTTCAGCAATTGGCTAATAAAAATTCAAGATTCCGAACTGAAATTAGATCCAAGTAATTCGTGCCTTGACTGTCTGCAATCGGAATTAAGAAAAGAAGAGGAAAAGACGCTGGTCCAAAGAGTGGTATAAAAAATATTTGACTCCAAATATTTTTATGAGGCCCGCATCTGATATGCGGGCCTCATCTGTAGGGCCCTATCTGGTCTGTGAGTTTAATACAAAATATTTAGAGCCGTATCTGGTCTACGAGTCTCAAAAAAATATTCAGAGCAGTATCTGGTCTGTGGACCAGGTAAACCTATTCGGAGGGCCGTGCTTGAATTACAGGCCTGATAAAAAATATTTGGTGGGCCCTTTCTCATCTACGGGTTTGGTAGAAAATATTTGAAGTACTTTTCTGGTCTGGGGGTTCGATAAAAATATATTTGGCGGTCGTGTCTTGAGTGCGCGCCTGAGGTCAACTTTTCCACTACAACTCATTTATCGTAGTTTTGGTGGTCGCCAACCTGACCCCGACCAAAACAACAGCTATTTCTCAAATAGCCAAAATTGAAACATTCATCATCGAAAACCATCTCTATAAATTACCTAGCAAAAGAAAATAGATCTGGTAGCGTTAAAAGAAAGATTAACTCCAGTCGTGTTTGAAATAACCTATCGGTTCAAACACCTGCGTTATTTCAGCATGCATGCATTTATTTGACCGGAAATTCAAGAGAGGATAGATTAGGCGTAAGTCTCGTTTTGCAATTAAGTTCATTCTGACGGCATCCCCCTACTCTATCACCTTTATGGTATCAATCTTTACCAGAATCTTCCTTTTCTCCTTCTTAACCTTTATTTTTATCTCGTTATTCGACCTTCAGCGTGAGACACTTCTTTCTTTATTACTCAGCACCTGAGACTTTCATCGAATTTTCCAATTGCGGTATTTAAATTATGATTGCCGTAGGAAGAAGAGAGCGTAGGATTTTTTGCATCTCCTTTCACGGTCCGATGAAGTTTCTTAAAGAGGATACTTTGTTTTTCGAAAGGAATTTAAACCACTAAGAGGTTTGTAGCCGTTTCAGTGGAATGGATTCCGTTTATCGCCATTCGGTCATTTTTTCCTACATAAGTGCAAATTGTAATAGCACCTTCGATTCAAACACAGTGAAATAGTTAGGTAGGTAGTTGAATTAACATCCCACTGGAGCAACACAATGGTGAAGGGTCTAGGATCCATCCCAAAGGTCATCCGACGACAATACTTCGTCATTTTGAAGCACGGTCAGGTAACGAGGACAAAGCCTTTTTTGTGGTGTCACCCCACTTTTGAAGCTTCCGCACCACGCCAACGTGAGGACATGTGAGACTACGACGAATCCAACGAACACCAGTCTCCACGTACACGACGGTGTTTGGTTGGATCAAGTTTCGAACTCGCAACCCACCACTTGCTAATTCGCTACTCGAACAACCGGGCTACCGCGGCTACACATAGTGAAATAGCGAAGGCCATAATTTTAACCATTATACCCTGCATAGGTCTGATATGTACATTTTAACTTTAACTTGATCACATCTTAAAAATTGTTTAATCAAGGCAATTTTTTGGCCATAATTTTAACCATTATAAAGTCTGATATGCACATTTTAACTTTAACTTGTTCACATCTTAAAAATTATTTAATCAAGGCCATTTTCCCAGAATTGGTGCTCCCCTTCCCGGTGGATTTTAAGGAATCTTGGAGAGGGGCAATTTTGGTTCTAGGGGAACAGGGGCCTTGAGGAACAAAAAATCGGCAATAAAAAGACAAAAAAAATTGCCGCCTAAGGAAGTTTTAAGCAAGCACCCTCTTGACCAAACAGATAGGGGCAGCGGTAGTAGTAGGAAGAGTAGCGGATTAACAACCGGAGGGTTACGAGTTCGAAACTCAATCCAACCCTAAACCGTTGTGTACGCGGAGGCCAGTGCACATTATATCGGTCAAGGCCTCAAATGTCCTCACTTTGATGTGGTGTGGAAATTTGGAGAGTGGGGTGCCAGCCCATGTGTTGACCTCGTCATCTGACAATGGTTCAAAATTAAGAGGTGTTGTCTTGGGATCTTTCCTTTCGGAACTGATCTCCGACCGTCGTCAATAGCCCCTTGTCGCCAATTGTATTGCTTCAGTACGACTTTAATTCAACTACCTATTTTATCACGTTTTAAAAGTTTAATTTAGGCCATTGTTTCCCAGAATAGGCCCCACAGCCACCCTGCGGACGCTGAAGGAAGTTTTTAAGAGGGGGTGGCAATGCTGACTCCAAGGGAAATAAGGGGAGCAAGAATGGGCAATAAGATACCAAAAAAATTGCAGACTTAGAATTGTTTAGGCAAATACTTATCCTGTTGACCACTACAGTGATACAGTGATGAATTGTCAAAAATTATACGTTGTTAAAAACAAGTTATGAATGATCGGTCTAAAAACCAGATGACTGGTCGTAGCAAACAAGTGCTAGCAAGTATTTGCGGAGACACTTCGGACTTAATTTTTTTCGATTATGTTTCAGTTATCAGTAACAGATTTCAACCAAAAAGAGGAACCAACTGCGGATAATTGATCGCAGAGATTTAAATATTGCACTGACGAAAGAGTCTAATATGAACAAGCTGATAGCATAACACCATGCACATCCTTCTCATAAGTGAAATTAATATTAATTTTACTGATCTGATTGATATTAGTTACTAATGATAGTGAACATCTAGTTTGTTTATGTACAGCTCAAAAAGATATGAGCAATACCTAACTTTTTTGAAATTCTAAAATTACATACACAGTTACATATTTTGGACAAATTCTAAAAATATAGGCACTACTACACTTGCAATTTATCATTAGTTGAGATAGATTTTTATGATTTGTCTCGTATCATATTAAAATTATACCCCACTGTCTTCCCCTGATGGAAGACCATGACTCTCCTGGGAGCCACGACGCACATTTTAGAAACCTCTAGCCTGATAAACTACCTCTATACTTTTAAAATATTTTGTCTTAGAATTTGAGCTGTGGGAATGAAATTTCATAGATGGATATGGGCCGCGGTAGCCCGGTTGGAAGAGTAACGGATTAGAAACCGGAGGGTTGCAAGTTCGAATCCCACCAAAGACCGTCGTGTACAAAGGGGGCTGGTACACGTTAAATCTGTCGTGGCCTCGAATATCCTCACATTGGCATGGTGTGGAAGTCTGGAGAGTGGAGTGCCAATTCAGGTGTGACCTCGTCATCTGACCGTGGTTCAAAATTACGTGGTGTTGCCCTCGGATATTTCCTGCAGGGACTGATCCCAGACCGTTACCAATAGCCCCTTTGTTTTGTTCCAATGCAACTTTAATTACCATTATCATAGATGGACATAGCTATTATTTTATGATAGCTGTCTTAACTGTTATTGCTATCACAGCTCCAAGTTGAAATATTATTTATTTCGAGATTTTTTCGAAATACCAAAGATTTTTGTGAAGATGGTTATTTTTCTCAACAGGACATAGCTTCATCTCATACTTCAGAGTCAACCAAGAATTGGCTTAAACTGAGCCAAATCTACATATTTCCATGGACGGTAAACTCGCTGGATTTAAGCCCAATTGAGAATTTATGGGGAATAATGGAGAATAGACGCCAAGAAATTGCACCATCAAACAAAAAGGATCCTGTATATAGTATAAAATCCGTATGTTTATTGTCCGGTCAAAAAAGACTGAGTCGCTTGTCATTAACCGTCCTGGTGGTTGTCTCGACGAGGTATCTCGTCGTTAGCAAAACTGACCAGATTTTGATGGACGAGATATCTCGTCCAAAGGAAAAACAAAATTTGGACGTCTCGTCCAAATTAAAAAACTGACCAGAATTTGATCTCACTATCTTAAAAAAATCGGCAATATCCTGATGAGATATCTCGTCATTAGCAAAATTGATCACTTCTTTATGGACGAGATATCTCGTCGAAACTACTTGGAGGATTACAAGCCAAATCTATTATGGACCATTATTAAAGCTCAAGGTAATGCTACTAAATGCTAAAAAATTATTATTTTCTGAACTTTCGACAAATCTGCATGTATCATGGGAATATTCGAATATTTTGAACCAGGTAAAGCTTTATTCTTATTTATTTGTACGTATTTCTTCAAATGTCAATTGTTATTTTAATTTATTATATATTTTCATAACTTTTTATGTGAAATGTTCTGCAAATCCTGTAGATTTAGATAATATTAAGTTTTATGTTTTGAAAATTTTTTGTATGGTCTATACATAAAAAACCATTTCATTCAAAGTTAATTTCTTTCATTTTTCTGAAATTTTGACGTGAAGCTGTATAACTGGTTTGTCAACAACTAATAACAAATATAAAACAGTTGGTGAATGAATTTAACAATTTTAACTGTCCGAAATTGAGGTAGTAGGATATTTTAAACGGTTAGTAAAATCCTTAAATTATTAGCACAATTTCAATTTTTATTCTCACCGAATTTTTAATATTTTTTATTTAATTTACACATTTCTGGTAAAATTAGATGTTTTAAAAATGTATTTTTAACATTTATCGATTAACTGTTAATGCTTTCGATAACAGTTGTTGACTGTTAATTTGTAATAACACTGGGGAATTTTAACTGGTATCGGAATAACAGCCCATGTATACAATATTTCAGCTTCATTAAAAAGAATGCATTTGTTGAAGTGGACAACTAAATGAAAGGATGCTGTTTGATACTCGAAGAAACTCACTGTCACGGACTCAGTAAAGATGAAAGTGAAAAAATAATGATAGGTTATCTAGAATTTATTTCGGGCTGAATGCGAAGATAGTCATCACGCTTCTGTCAACGAAATCTCGAAATCATCAGATACAGATGATATTGTACTTGCTCAACCATCACAGCCTGCGAACTGTCCATGTATATCAAGATATAGAAAATAGTGAATGTCTACACCAGAAGTGTGTGCCGTGGCTCTCATGGGAACCGCACTCTTCCATCAAAGAAGCAGTGGAATTTGATTGTTCTCTGATAACTTTGTGTTCCGAGAGTTATTGATGTTCCGTGATATAAAATTAAGAAAAAATCAATGTATGTTCGTGGTACAAAATCAATAAAATCAACGTTTTTCCTTCACTTGAAGATAAATCTCTTTGTTAAAACTGCGTTTGGTTACGAAACTAATGTTGCTGGTCGAGATCATTGTCGAGATTATCCTAAATAAGTCACAGTACAGCTGTTAAATCTTATATTTATGAACCACTGAGGGACTACTTTTAGAGGGCCGCGGTAGTCCAGTTGGAAGAGAAGCGGATTAGCAACCGGAGGGTTACGAGTTCGAAACTTGATCCAACCAAAGAACCGTTGTATACGTGGGGGCTAGTACACGTTAAATCTCTCGTGGCCTCAAATGTCGTCACTTTGGCGTTATGTGGAAGTTTGGTGAGTGGAGTGCCAGCTCAGGTGTGATTTCGTCACCTGAAATCACAAGGTGTTGTCCCCGGATGTTTCACTTCGGGATTGATCCCGGACAGTCGCTAATAACCCGTTTTGTTACTCCTGTGCGACGTTAATTCAACTACCTACCTACCTTTGTGGCGGAGTGACGCAAGTGGCACTCGAATGTACGCATTTTCGAATATGAAAATTTTTGTACCCACGAATAGTATTAATATTTTATATTCAACTGAATGGGTACAGCAAGATTTAACACGACTTGGAATGCAAGTTCAAAGAAAAATTAGTTAGCTGAAATATGTACTTACACAGTTGAATATAGAATAGTTATACTATTAGTGCGTTCAAAAATCTGCAATTCAAAAATGGGTACACTCGAGTGTAACTTGCGGCTCTATCTTTCACTATTTGTTCACGAATGTTAGAGGTTCAACTCATTTTTGAAAAGATTTTGTCTTTAAAACAACTCATTGATATTTTGTATCAGACTTCGCATTAAATAGACTTGTTTCCTTAGAAAATGTAAGTTATGCAAAATTGAATGTTTTTAATTTTTTCACATCGTTAGTCAAATATTTATAAATCACTGAGATTTCGGAAAGAAATAAAACTAAGTTCAACTGTAAGCATTAGAATTAAAATTCTTAAAAATATTTTTGTAAAAACTTGTTTTTCCAGCAATTCAGGTAAACGATCTGAGTTGCGTACAGCCTATCGAACAATACTCAATTTTATTCCTATAGTAATTTCGAATTGCTTTAAACCTCTCTTCACACCAAGGACAAATAGAACGGGAGTTATGCTACCTGCAGGGATGTAAAGAATGAGTGTACTAAATTTGGTGTGGATTGGTTGAACGGTGTAGATTTATATATAGAAAAGACAAACGTCAATTCTTCTTTATATATGCAGATATAGATATTGATGGTTAAGTATCTTTACTCCATTTTGTATCTTATTTCAATCCATTTACAGACAACGTAGCATCCAAATTCACATAAATGGATTTCATACCTATAAGTGAAATGCGATTATTCAAAACCATATAGCAGCATTTTGTTTACTTTTACTGGTTGTTAATTCTTATTTCCATTAAAATACATGGCAAAAAGCACACCTCAGCCATCTTACCACTATTAGAATATGAACGTGAACTTTATGTTCAATCCATTCCCTTGTTCAAAGATGGTTTTGCATTTTTTTATGCTAAATCTATTTTCTCTCATATTTTCTTTCTGCGTTGATTCTATCTTCCAGATTGCCAATGCATTCTGTCATCAACCTGCTGAAAATTTTTGTTGAAGTGGCGAGTACTTCTGTAAATTTTAGCTATTATGCTACTCAAATCACGCATATTTAAACCAAGCGGCAAAATTGGCGAATGAATCCCGTAACGGTCGATTTTATATTGTTTATAAGCGTTGCTGCCGTTCGACAATAACCGAGTAATGCCGATTTCTATGCCACGTATGCTTGTGACATATATTTATAGATAGATGAACCCTAAACAAAATGTATTGCAAAATATGTGAATAACTCCCAAAACAAGAACGGATTTCATTTCATATCCATACAACCAATTACTCACAAAAACGTGGGAACGTGATTGACATTGAATTCATCTAGGTTGGGAGGACCTAGATTTAGCAAATCGGCGGATTTTGACCTCGTTGGTCAATCGAACTTCACCCTTCCAGCTGCGTGCCAGAAAATCCATCCCGTCATGAAATTTCTCTCTGACCATTATTTATTTACCACGGAACAATTTGTCACGCTCTGCGAGGTGAGAATTGTGGGGGCATCGCTACGTTAGAAAACCGGTCTGCCGGCCCAACACCCTGCCCACTATTGAGGTTACGTGTGTGCAGGAAACCAGCTAGCGCAGTCATCTGAGCGTTTGCGAAGGAGGTAAAGAATTGTGCTTGTAAAAAGCCTTGCGCAATTTGCTTTCAAAATTCCCTGCTGAACAGAAGGAAAGCTAGAATTTTTGGAACCTGGGTTAAATCAAGCTAGTGGATTTTAGTGAGGAAAACAGCTGCATCTTTATTATCTATATATCTGTCCCATAAAGGTGTACATAGTCGTAACTCCAAAATTAGTGATGTTTCGTTCCAAGTTTTCAAAATTGATGGACGAACACCCGAAGTTTAAGCCTTGTCTCATGTTCCTTTTTTAGTACGTTTGTGAGAATCCATCAAGAATGACACTGTTGTGTGTTCTAATTTAAATATAGGGTTTCCATTGAGTTTTGGCATAAAGAAGACTGGCTTTAGTTTTTCCTGAAGAAATGTTAAGTTCTCCATCTGATATCCGGATGCTAAATTTATTAAGAGAATCTTGAGCAAAGGTTTGTAATTCCTTGCGTGTTGAGCCGGTTATTATTATGGCTTGATCCTGAATATTGAGACCCCAATCCATACTCAAGATTTTGTCGGTGATGATGTTCCATAAAATAGGACTCAGGCAAGAACCTTGAGGACTTCCGTTTTTGAGCTTTTTCATGACTTAAATATCTCCGTATTTGAGGATAATTTTTCTGTCTTGAAGATAGCTACACGGGATGTGAAGGATGTTACTTGGAAATTCTTTTTTAAAAGCTCGTTAATAAGGGAAGGCCGCCATAAGTTATCAAATGCACCTTCGATATCAATGGAGATGACAGCGGTGTACTTTTAAGATTAAATATTTCCACTTATGATTTTCATTCGATTATGTAGGACATGCTCTGCTGATTTACCTTCTTGAAAGACTTATCGATTCGCGTTCATCACATTTTTTGTTTTCAGGTGGTGATTTATTCTTGTTTGCAATAATCTTTCGTCAGACACTATGGTATCTTCTGCTTTTGTTCGGTTTTAACCTTAGAAGTAAACAAATGTATGTACCGCTTTTCCTATAAAATGGCAAAACTCGCCTCCTATATTTACCGCGATGCATCCTATACCGGCGGCATTTAACGGTAGGTAGGAGAATTTACGTTACACTGGAGCTCACAACGGGCTATTGGCGACGATCTGGGATCAATCCCGAAGGAAAAGATCCTAGGACAACACCTCGTATTTTTGAACCAAGGTCAGAGACGAGGACAACGCCTGAGTTGGCACTCCACTCTCCAAACTTCCACACCAAGTAAACATAATGGCATTTAACAAATTTCCGTCGTATAACTTGAGCTCTGTATGACTTCTATTAAGAAATGTAGCACACATAACGGAGCCTCAAAAATAAATTATTTAGTGGGCAATAAATCAAAAACAGTTTAATCACTGTAATTAGATCTATCACTTGTAAAAATAAGAGCGAATCCAGAATAATATCTAAGAATTGTCAAGGTGATGTGTTATTCAAATACAATATCTACATTTCCGAAGTGGCATTTTTAATTCAATGTTCTTCATCTTTCACAACGGAATGTATGGTAGTTTTAACATTATTTTGTTACTTTAATGAAACATTTACTATTTCTTGGTGTGTGATGTGTGTAGAAATATTATATTTAATTTCTAAAAAACATTTCACCATATAGATAAGAGAAATAAGATGGCCGTTGGTTTTAATAGGGCAAGATACATGTTTGGAAAGCTGAGCCAAATAACGTCAAGTAAATGGACATAGACCCATAAGGAAAGTTTCACAGACACAAGAGAGAAATACACCCAGGGAGGAATCGAACCTGAACCGCCTACAACTTGCAGGATGCAAACCCACTGAACCACGACAACCCCAAAGAGAAATAAGAAGGTGTGCATTAATTCAGTTCCAGATGATAAGGGGTCAATTAACCTCGAAACCCGCCACTAATCAATGATAAAAAAAATTTACCTACCTAAAAATTTAGAGATGAAAGAGAAAAATTTTACCTACCTGAAGAAATTTAGAAATGAAAGAGAAAATATTAATTTAATTTGAAATTCTAAAATTCTACTTGAACTTCTCGTTTTTAACCAGAGATAATTCTGTACCTTGTTAAAAAAAGGGCCAATGTCCATTTTGCAAGTTTTTGATAGCACCTGATTTATAATTTTTTTTATTTTTCTTAATTTTTAGTACAATGTACAAAAAATACTTTCCAACGTTTTGATGTTTTCGTAATGCATTGACAGAAGGATATTGGCACTTTTCTGTTGTAACTTTCATTACCTTGTACCTTCATTACCATTCCTTAAAAATCCAAGGTCTATAGACTAGTTAGAATTTAAAATTATGCACGATTTCAATTTTACCTTCTCCACGGGAAATCAGGGGCTGCAGAAACCCGGTTTTTAAAGAAGCGGATTAGAGACTGGAGGGGTAGGAGTTCGAAACTCGTTCCAACCAAAGACCGGCGTATACGTGAGGGCTGGTGCACGTTAAATCTGTCGTGGCCTCAAATGTCCTCACGTTGACGTCTTGTGGAAGTAGTTTTGAGAGTGGGTTGTCAACACAAGTGTTGTCCTCCTCATCAAAATTAAGAAGTGTGCCCTCGGATTTTTCCCTTTGGGATTGATCCCGGACCGTCTCCAACAGCCCTTTGTGCAACGTCCAGTACGACGATAATTCAACTACCAAGCAACCAAGGAAAATCAATTTTGTTTTTCTTAATCAAACTTCTAATTTATAAGACATAAACTTCAATTTAAATGGAAATTTATGTCTGAAAAAAAAGTCAAGTATTCTGCTTCCATTCCTGTCTTTTTCCGTCAGCCAAGTAATCCGAGTTCGCTCCGGTGAAACCAGACTTCAGTACAAACCCAGAGAGATTGCAACTCTTTACTAAGTCTGTCCTCTACGAGAAGAGCTCTCTCCACTAAACTACTCTCTCTCTCTCTGCTACTACTACTACTACTACTGTGTCTCTTGTCGTAAAAAGGGGTTTAACCCATTTTCATTAGGGACGCTTGAAGAACACTGTCACATTGGCGTACTTAATGACAAATAGGAAATCTATTTGTTACGATTTTTACTTTTCGCTGAGTTCCATACCATAATGCGACTCCAACAAGAAGGCAATCGACCTTGACTCAATTGATTTTTGGAAAGGTGTGAAAGTTCGTTAGGAGAATACGCATTAGCATGAATTTTAGGTTGGTGGATATTTAATTAACGTCGCACTGAAGGGGGCAACACAACGGACTAATGGCCCGAGGACAACACTAATTTTGAACCACGTTAGCATAAATGACGACCGCCATGATGGTTTTCTCCCCGCCACCTCGTTACCACTTCTATCGCTTTCGGCACCAAACAATAAACTTAAAAAACCAGAATCCGCAAAAGAGATCAGAGTTATGGGAACACATTGTTTACTTTAACCTACCCCTAATTTAATGCATAAACTTGTCCAAGACCACGTGACTCAAATGCCAACTCGCCGGAGTCGGACTGCAATAAGCTACCTCTCTCTATCGCTAATTTTCCTATAGCGAAATAAAATAACGCATCCACCAGAACCATCCCTGTTCAAAAAGATCGAATCTTGTTCCTAAACTGATAGCGGCAATCCAGACTCAGTGACGAAAGCAGAACTCACGGTTGACGTTTTTTTGCAGTCTCAGTGAATGACACCTAGTCACACAACAAAAGGATTACTGGAATATTGTCGAATCAATACAGTTAGAGAGCAAAAGCGAAAGAGCATTGTTACTGCTTGGAGATCTCCCTATTCGCCTATCCCTTGATTAACTTCGCCAATTTGCACGTGGTTAAGTTTACACTTGGTTTCTTCTTTTGGGTGAACGGAGTATGAGAAGGATTTTCGGTGCAAGCGATTTTACTTCGATTGTGCAAATGGCTCCCCCCCTCTCATAGTACATATCGAGGTTGCCCTTAAAATATATTTTATCTTTGTTTTGGCGCTTCGGCGTTTAATAAATGTGGCGTTTAATCAACGTGGTGTCAAATTCGGAATTTTTTTTGGCGACGTGCTGAAATTGTATTCGAAAAACAAGTCAAGTGACGTCATGCTTGGAATACGAACAGGAAACCCTTATCACCGCAGAATTACTACCATCGAATATATTTAGTTTGACAGAAAATGTTACTCATAGGTGCAATCCTCACAGATTGTCACAAGTGACACATGAACTCGTTGCCTTCCTTTGTGACATATTCTTGTCTCGAGTAAAAATATGCTCGGATTTTCTTCCTTCTCCGAATGCCACAGAATAGGATTGAAAAACCGGTATTGAATTGCCGATTTCGGAAATTGGGGAGTTTCCGTTTCCGAAACCATTACCGGTTGCTTAATTATAATATTTTATTACTTTAGCTTTATTTTTAGGATCATGCTTCAGGGATCAAATTGTACGACTGTATTAGCGGCAAATGTCATAAAATAATACAATTTTAGCATGAGAGGGATTTTCAAAATGAACTAACAAAGACGATATGCGAGGATTTTACTTCAGCTACCCAAATGCTCATGATACATATCGGGTTTGCTAATATGTTTATCGCCGTTTATTCGACTTTCGGCATGTAATCTAATAGGCGTTGACGTATTAACTATCATATATCAATTCGGAATTTATTCTTTGGAATTTTTATTGGCGGCGTTCTGAAATCGAATTCGAAAAACAAGCCAAGAGAAGTAATGTTCGTAATGCGTGTAGGAAACATTGCGCCGCAGGAATACTTACGCACCTACAATTAGCTTGGTAAAAAATACTTCTCATAATGAAATAATTTTATGTGTGTTTGTTTTTTATTATCCCCCAACCTTAATAATTGTGTCTTCCAGTTCCTGAAAAAATTCATGCTTAATACATAGCATGATTCATCTGAAACTACTAGTGAACACGAAAATTCATGAGTCTGGTAATTTTTGCTCAGTATAGATTTTAGAGAGAAATACCTTTGTAATACCTTTTAAAAAGACACACCAATACCATAGAAATAATGTATTTACCTCTTCTTATACAGCTTGCCATGTACTTTTAATATGCACATCAACGAAATTCTACTCACAATAAACTTAGTGACCCCTGATTCCACCCTCTGAGAGGTCCACGCGTATATATATATATATATATATATATATATATATATATATATATATATATATATATATATATATATATATATATATATATATATATATATATATATATATATATATATTCGTCGTTAATTCGAAGATTTCTCTTAGTCCCTTGAACTTCTCATTAAATCAATGTTAAAAAATCGTGGATAATTCGAAGTTTATAAGTACAGTACATGTAAAGTTAAGTAAGCTACAGTTCATGTAATATGTACTGTGACGAATTAATCCAAACTTTTATTGGACATAAAAAAAAATAACTTTTTTTTCAGACAAAACATGGGTTGACAATGGACGCGCGAAACAAAATGCTTAATTTCATATTAAATTTTATCCGAATTGCTACGAAGACGTCTCAACTAGACGGAGTCCGTGAACTAACTGTTTTTTTAACATCTTCACATGCGCAAGCGCAGTAGTGAAGGACTCTTAACATGAATCTTCCGGTCTGCAGCCCGCCATTCTAGACTCTTGGGCGCTAAGATGTCACAGTACTGTAGCTTACGTAATGTAAATCTTATTTTGTTTACATACATATAATGTTTAAATCTTTCATACCATGATCTTTCTGAATAAATATTTACTTATTGACAGAATAATCTTTTCAAGCATTCAGTGGACCTGAAATTAAAGTTAAAAGATGTAACTTTTTTAATTCGAAGTTTTGGATAATTCGAATTTTTTAGTGGTCCCTTCAGCTTCGAATTATCCAAGTTGCACTGTATATATATCCGTTCAATAACCTGCAGTCTTCTCTGCATGAATTCTAACCAGTTTTGACCTTCTTGACCAATAGAATCTCTCCTAAAATTCTTCCAACTAATATATTATTGTTATTAGTTTTCGTTTCTATGGAAAAAAATCTACAGAATTCTATAGAGAAAACGAGCTATGATTGTATAGAAATATATTTCTATGGAATTCTATAGAGAAGTTGCATAAAAAAGTAAAATGAAACATAAGAAATGAGCTTCTATAGATTTCTACCGACATCGTATAGATTTCTTTAGATTTTCTATAGAGGTTACTTTCTATAGCTTATAGACAAATGAGCCATAATTCTATAGGATTCTACAGACAAGATTCTAAAGACATTTTTATAGAGTACGTATCGTAACGGTTAATGCTCAGATAATCAATTCATCCTTATCTTCTGTTAGGTGTAAAAACTGATTGTTATCCTATTTCATTAAAGTTTTGGATGGAATAAACTGAGCAGTACATTTTTGCAAGTCTGAATTTCAACAAAAAGCGTGATTTACAGCCTTCCCAATAGCACTCGTTCTGTCGGACATATTTTCAAAAATCTCTTCGCTTAGGATAAACTAGAATTAAAACCGGTATGAGAATTTCAGTCGATAATTTGCATATTTTGTGATAACGTATCTCTTTCTTCGAAGTTTGATTCGGAAAAGGAAAAAGTTTTGCGGTTTGTGTATATATTTCAGGTTGAGACAAGGTCAACGGAATAGAACCGTTCTTGTTTACCGTAGAGGTTTTTTACACGCATGACTATAAAATGAAACCCATAAACTTTCTTCCGAATACAATGCACTTTTGTATTCGCTATTCATAGTTAAATCAAGTCACTCTCGTAAAAAAATCCTTCCAATCGAGAATTCTGGTGTTTAAAAGTTTTATATTAAAGAAAGCAATATGCGGTCTTAAATCGAAATACTTCGAAAATAGTTGAAGAAACAATCGAGGAAAAGCATTCGAAAATATCGACAGGATCTCGTTATAAAACAATGGTATTACATGCGAATATCACAAAAACCACGCGTCGGCGAATTGTTCATTTTTTGCGATTGATCTCCTTATAGAATAGTTAAGCTAATCCATTAGTCAACCACAGACGTAATGCATGTACATTGTCAGCCTCTACTGTCCTTACCAAAGTTTTCCTTACTTTTCTCCATTGATCACACACCGTTCTCTTTAGGATATGTATAGCGCCGCTGTAGCCCAGTTGGAAAAGGAACGGATTAACAACCGGAGGGTTGCGAGTTCGAAACTCGGTCGACTCAAAGACCGTCGTGTACAAGGGGGCTGATGCACGTTAAATCTCTCCTGGCCACAAATGTCCTCACACGTTGGCGGGGTGTGGAAGTTTGGAGAGTGGGGTGCCAGCCCAGGTGTTGGTCTCGTCATCTGACCGTGTTTCAAAATTACGAGGCGTTGTCCTTGGCTCTTTCCCTTCGGGATTAATCCCGGATCTTCACCAATAACCCGTTGTATTGCTCCAGTGTGACGTAAATTAATTATCTATATACCTATATTAAGATGTTTACTTTCTGTAAGTTCATCTAATTATGCGAAACTTATAAAATCGAAAAATTGAGGTAAATAGGATTGTAAGTAAACAGCTGAAGCAAATACATGACTCCGAGAAAGTACTAAATATTAAATAATCATTTCTCTTTCCCTAATTCTAATTTCTTTACATTGGAGTAGATTCTGAAACATTGACCTTAACCAGGGAAAAGACATCCACATCAAGAACGTTAATCCTACTTCCAGCTCTTCTTTTTAGCAGCGGACAATCCGCCAGCATTCAAATGAAAAAGTCTCTGAGAATTCTCTTTTTGACAAAGATCAGATAATTTCATTGCTCCAACCTTGCACAGCCTCAGCAGATGTAGTGTTACTCAGGGTGTTGTCAGGTGTGTGGTGGCCTGCTACATTATATCCTCATATATTACTATAATTATATATATAAGACATATATAAAGCCAGGGTGATAACACAATAACATAAAAACTGCGATGAATTCCTTTATGACATCCCTACCGGCCCTCGCTATACATCCTTCATCTCAGAAAAAAACTTTTAGTTCAATTAAAAGCTTTAGGATTGAAAATAATTGTTTTTAACCAAAAAATGTATCAATCTGTACGAAGATAGGTTGTTAATTAACGTCGCACTGGAGTAGCACATTGGGCTATTGGCGACCGTCCGGGATCAATCCCGAAGGAAGAGATCCAAGGACAACGTCTCGTAATTTTGAACCACGGTCAGATGACGAGGACAACATCTGAGCTGGCATTCCTCTCTCCAAACTTCCACGCCATGCCAACGTTCTATACGAAGAGGAGAGTAAGTGAATGAAAACCAATGAAAGGAAAGAAGCAGTGTAAAAACACAGTAAAACTATCGTTATAAACCTGAAATCTCCTACGTCTTCTGTGATGTCACAAAAAGCCTTCCAGGGCCTCTTATTATTGTTCTCCAAGAGATCACACGTTTCTGAGTGAAGTGACTCATCTCAAAAAGTAAAATTTTTGAAAGATATTTCCTGTGAAGCTAAATATAGGTGGGAATAGTGCATCTGCGGCTTTTCGTATTTCCTGTACATATTCTGAACGTGACGTTAGTTGACTTATTTTTCGAATACGATTTCAATACTTCTGCAATAGATATTTCGAAGAATGAATTCCGAATTGAAAAATGATAATTGATTGGTCAACGTCAATTACATTAAACGCCAAACGTTACCAAAACAGCGATAAACTACATTTTAAGATAACTCTTATATGTATCACGCGATAACATTTGGACAGCAGAAGTAAAATTTTTGCAGACCCTCTGATTTGTTCGTTTACACTGAAAATCCCTCTCATAAATATAAGCCTAACGAAGATTGAAAATCTTTTAGCATATTTTACTTCTCAATCTAAACTGTCTATAGCTCCGTCATGTCTGTATTAAAAACTTGGGGCCCATTTCCTGATTTTGTCTTTGTTTTCGCTGTTTGCTCAAGTACAATACTAGATATTTTATTAATGGACAGTACATTGATGACGCACACCAAGACTGGCGAAAGACCAATAAATCTATCGTTGTTTACAAAATGGTCCCATTCAACAACATTGAACTTTTTAAAAGTGGTACAGCTGTATATAGCGCCTCGCCTATGGCAACGCTCTTGGCGCGTTTTTTGGTGCACTTTTTATGTCGCCAAGGAAAGAAATCTTGGAAAAAATATTTTTTTTTATCTTTATAAATCTTTCTACTTGCCGAGGTTGCCATGAAAACGGGAATAACCCTAATAAAGATGGGTCACCTTCACCTGCCATAATATTCTTCTAAAAGTGCGTCAAGAGCGTTGCCACTAGACGAGGTGCTAGTTGCAGCTGTACCTTAAAAGTTAACCAGTATGTCAGAGAACTTAGGCTGGTATTAATGAAATTGAAATGGAAAATAATCCTATCTATCACAAAATCAAATAGAAGAAAATGATAATGGCATAAGTGATTGCAAGGTTATTTAAAACGAGGATGAAAACACAAATTCGATGCGAGACAATCGAGGCAATTACCAACTAGTATCTCACCCTACACCCTCCAGTATACTTAAATTCAATACACATCTACTACAAATACATGAAATACTTTTTCATATTCTGCAAATAAAATAAACGATTTTATTCTTAAAATAACTATTATTTATGAACAAATTCGTTTTATAATATAATAGGAAAATGAATTAGTATTCATTACGAAATATGGAAGAAATGATCATGGACATCGTTTTCTTAGACTGCATGCGCATCTTTTAGCATATTTACACATCGGCTAAGAGCAGAAACACATTAATTGAAAGAACAAATGCTACTGTACAGGTGTTTCAAGATTAACTATTAATTTTAAGGTAAAAAATAAGAATTGTAAACATTTTTGATAGTGTTATATATCTTTTAAATGTATTATAATCTGACAATATATTTCTCATCATAAAAAGAAACATTTAATGTGTTCGAAAAAATGTCAGTTAATGAGTTTATGCCGACGATATCTATGCATCGTATGAACCTTCCAGCATGATACAAAAATAAAAAAATGAACAATGCTTGAAAACTTGATTAATAATATTTTACGTAAATTAGTTTGTAAATATGTGGAACAACAATGATATAATCATTCGTATACTCGGAACATCCAAGATATGTCGATTTTTATTTGCTTGCAGTATTCCTTTTATTTGTTTGTTTATTCTCTACAGGAAAATATCGAATTACAGAGAACAAAAAATGTATTATCCAGAAATGCAAGGAAAGCACTTGCAAATACAGTTAGATTAAGAGATAAAAATACTTCACTGAAGCAGATCACTTATTGAATTGAAATCATTAAAGTACAACCTCCGAGACAGAAATAAACAGTTCAAACAATCAATTACTAACAAAATTGTACATACGTAAGGTTCATACGATGCATACATACATTCTTTTTTAAAGGTTTAACAAAAAATAATTTTTTACAGTTTCTTGTGAATTAATGAGGACGTTAAAACCAATAAAAGAAACTAAAAAGTTCGAATCAATTTTATTATGTAGGAGGTTGTAAGAAATTGTGTTAAAGCAATGTCTACGGAACTTAAAAGTAATGAAACCGAAAGGATTTCGCATTTCAGAAGAATGTGTACCTGAAGATTCATAATTTTTAAAATAATATATTTGAAAAATTTATTCTGTATCCTTCCAATATTCATAAAATGGCAGTCGTAATAAGGATTCCAAATTATAGATACATTTTCCAGTCTCGATTTAATATAAACAATAAATAATAAAATTATCGCGTTAGCTTACAAAAATAGCTTGTTTTTCTCTTGATCCAACCAAGTTTGTGGAATATAGATTTTATACTAGATTTATGTAGTTGGTGAAAGAAAAACCCGAAACATAATATACATCTAAAACGCAATGAAGATTCCCTTGTGACCATATTTTACTTTATTGCAAAAAATTCCAAAAAGAACGTAATATTCTCTTCCAAAATCTAAAAAATATAATTGGAAGGTTGCGTCGAGGACACAAATCGTAGTTTTAACTTGAATACTCGGGTCTGATGTTGGATTGTGGAATGAATGAAGCAGACAAAAGTAGTTTGAACGATTGATTATTTTGAATATTCAACAATTAATTCACAGTTTGAACGATTTAAGTGCAGTTTGAAATTAATATTGAAGGATAATTTTATTTATTAAAGGCCTGTGATTGTAAAACACAGTTCGGTAGCTTTGGAATGACACCACCTACGCAGTCCTCACTCTACATAATCCAAAGTTACACTGGCCCAAAGTTCGTCCAATACCGTAGAAATTCGATATATTGCGGTCCCCATGCCTGCGCACTTGGTCTGAAGGTCATATCATATAGGTCTTCCTTTGTCTACACGACGCTATATTTATCTTCTGGATGTTTCTTTTATAATAGTTCTAAAATCATAAGACAAAACAGTTGTAACGCTTCTTTGTAACGCTCAACTTTTCATGCATGCCTCCAGTACTGTTCCGAATTTTAAGACGTATTCACGTCAATACCTCTGACCAAAGACATCAATTTCAGAGAATTAATTAATCAAGCCTTCAAGAACAAATCCAACACAAGAAAATTCATCAGATTTCTACATGCAACCAATAAACACTAAAGCAACTCAACTCACCGCAACTAAGATCTCTAACTTGTACGGAACAGTAGAAGCGAAGGTCGACAATAATGTTGGAACCATAAGCCTCAAAGCACGCAACAATCTTAATCTTAATGTATATTTAAATCAACAAAATTTCTCAATAATAGCTCATTATTAATTCTCAATATAATTCCTTCTAAAAGTGAAGGTCAAACTAAAACATTTAGGAGCAGGCGATTTTTTAAAGCACTAAGACTGCAAGTTCTTATTCTTGTAACGAAAATTGACACAAAAGATTATTTTTTAAATGTTATAAGAACTTAATTCAGCATTTAAAAATACCATTTTTTAAATTTTTATCCAAACCTGAATCCAGGGACGCGGTAGCCCAATTGGAAGAGTAACGGTTTAACAACCGAAAGGTTGTGTGCTCGAAACTCGGTCCAACCGAAGACAGTCGTGTACAAGGGGGCTGGTGCATATTAAATCTATCGTGGCCTCAAATGTCCTCACGTTGGCGTGGTGTGGAAGCTTGGAAAGTGGGGTGCCAGTTCAAGTGTTGACCTCTTCATCTGACCGTGATTCAAAATTACGAGGTGTTCTCAGATCGGGATTGATCCCGGATCGCCAATAACCCGCTGCGTCATTAGGTAACTACCAGTCCAATGCGGCGTTAACTTACTAACTACCTACCAAACCTGAATCCTCTCCGAAATGAAACCATGGCTACCCTTTCATTGTTTTAGTTCGAGAAAAAAAATTGCATGCGCTGGTGGATACCCAATCGCCTTGATCTCGCTGTATGCGCTCCTAAAAAACCCATCCATTTGCTGAGAACCATCCACTATCTTTAGATAAACGAAAGTTCTAGTATAAAACATGATCTCATTCACCCTCGCTGTAACCGGCTGACTTAAATTCGGCTAAACAATATGAGAGGATGAAACCAGCTAAGTGTTCCCGAAAGCTGAAACTTCAATGCCTCATTTGACACCGTTTTGTATCCCGACCGGAAAGAACCCTTGACTTCATCAACCCGTTGATCTTACCTACCGCACGGAGAGAGGGAGAAGAGTTTTTATCAGGCAGGTTTGATCGGATGCGAGGAAAATTGAAAGAAAAATGTTTGTGAATCGGAGTCAATGAATTGTGCTGTAATTTCTCTTGACGTAAACGGCGTCTATGTTCGCCGACCGTTAACAAAATACATTGCCTGTGGACTTTATCAAGATTCAAAAAACAATATATTCCATCCGATTTAATTAATTGAGGAATGAAAATTAAGAGAAACATAAATGCAATCAAACTGTTGCAAATAGTTACTCAAAGTAGGCGCAGTAGTAGACTATGTTTGTCAGGATTGCCTATTAATGGAATTGGAAGGTCTCGCACACATAATGTTAATCTACCAAATTTCTATGTGCCTTTTTTCAGAATATATTGAAAGATATTTGTATGAGAGGAATTTTCAGTGTAAACAAACAAACCAGACGTTCTGCGAATATTTTACTTCTGCTATCCAAATGTTTCGCATGATAAACATTGGGGTTACCTTAAAATGTAGCTTATTGATTGCCGTTTTGACAACATTTGGCGTTTAATCTAATTAGTGTTGCCTATTCAACTACCATATATCAATTCGGAAATTCTATTGGCGAAGTGTTGAAACCGCATTCGAAAAACAAGCCAACTGACGTCACGTTCAGAATACGAGCAAGAAATACGTTCTGTACAGATACATTCCTTTTTTCTGTTGCTTAAAACAATACTTTTTATCTATTCGTGGAGGGAATTTAATCCTATGATTCACATTCATATCCGTTCTGCAACCTGCATGGCTTTTAACCAGTTATTTTAGAATTAACAGGTGGTGAACACATAATAGTTGTGCAGATATAACAGCTTCCTTACATCTACTATCTTATGTGATCTAGGGAAAAAGTCCCACATGTGCAGTGGTGTACTAAATTGCATGTGCCAAAGTCCTATCTCCCGTGATGTAACTAGTTAACACAGTAAAAATAAGGTCAGATACTTTTTATCATACCTCTTATCTTCTAAACTAAAAATGTTATAAATAGTAACAAAATGTTTAGTAATAAATCTTGTTTTGATCAATAATTGGAGTTTATTTTTAAGTTTTCGAGCAATCGTCTTCAAGTTGAACATTTTTCGAAATGTGTATTCTTATTTTCGAAAACTATACACGCGCGCCCTATCTATAACAGTAATTTATAGCTCATGACAACTCTACAAGAATATAAAATTAGATTTCAGATAGGCTATTCTCAGGTTTTACAATGTAGTGGTTGAAATAATAGTTTTATTTTAGAAGACTCTCATGAAAAACTATTTCGGCTCTATCGGATTAGAGCTGCGGGTGATTTTTACTACCGAAAATTCACAAGCAGGCAGACAGAGGTTGTAATGTTGACTTAGGTTGTAGATAATAGAAATTACCGAAGGATTACATCTTGTCTCGTGTTCTGACGGTTTAGTTTCTCTAAAGAAACTATAAGAATTTATTTTATAACATCGTATTTTTTACACAAGACAGCAATACAGAGATAATTGAAATAATTATAAAAATCACATTGAACAATAATAAATTAGTTTCTTTAAAGAAATTAGTAATAAAAAATCAGAACTCAATATTTTAAGAATTTATTTTATAACATCGTAGTTTCTTAGACGAGACAGCAATACAAGCCATAGTTGGATTAATTATAAATTCAATGGAACAATAACTTCATTTGATGGTTACAGTTATCACAAGGAGCAAATGATATCTGACATCCTCTCTTTTGAATTTTCTTAAATACATGCGAAATTACATAAATATTATACATAATATATATATTATTATTATTACATAAATATAAAGTTACAATATTTGTAGTTTATTATATAAGGAAATAATATATACATAAGTTATGCAATTCTTTTAAATTTTCTCCATACCGATGCTGTTCTGTGGATTCGTTTATTGATACAAAGGAAGGATAATGAATATGAGATTATGCGATAATACAATCCAGATAATACAAGATTCTGCTCTTTGCATAATCTCATATTACCTGGATTATAATCTCATAATCCAGAGTTATCCTAGAAGTTCTGTAACATTGAAGTCGGAATTACTTTTAGTAAAAATTGACCGTAGAGCGGCAAACCAAACCTGAATCAGTTCTGTAGTTTCGAATACGACACACAAAATTATAAGACATTCAAAAATCACTTACCCCTTTCTAACTTTTCACAAAAGCTTATGATTAGAAAGGAATAGCACTGAGTAACGATGAAAACCGATAGATGCATGCTTCCATAGAGCTGCCACAATAGATGACTTTCCTACAGAAGTTTTGTTCATCGATGATCAAGATGTATTATCATACTACAGCTGTCCTCGACAATTGCCTTCTATTATACCTCCTGTCAAAGTCTGGATGGGACTCTAGAGAAGAATGCCCATCGTTCTCATATCTCAGACTTGTTTTTAGAGATTCATATTCATGAATATGGATATAGTTTTAATACCTCTCGTGTCCGCACTTTTTTCAGCAGTGGCGTAGCTAGACTTTTTTTTAGATAGGGGCGAATGATGCTGTTGCCCCTCGTCCGAAACAAAATTTATGTATTAAAAATGTAAAAAAGTAGATTATTAGAATAATTCGGATAAAATATACAAATTAGTACAATATAAACTTTCATTAATCATTTATTCGCTATTTTAATTACTGACCATCCACATTATCAATTATTGCTATTTATATCTATATAAAATTTAAATTTTTCGGTAACTAAAACGAATTTACCTATACACAACTTTCAAAATGACTGGACACGAGCATTTTGACCAAATATATTAATGCTGTGTAGCCCCTCTATTACTTAAATAAGTACTATCAATGGTTTAGATTTAGCTTCAAGCGAGGTAATAATTACTATGCTTTTTTTTAAATAAAATTGCCCTTTGTAGTGAGATCTTATTGTGCACATTATTTATTAAGTAACCAATAACTAAGAAATTTAGATATAAATTCTCTTTTTGCAGTTTATATATTATATATTAAAAAATATATGTTTTAATACTTTTTGATTATAGATAAACTACTTTTTTTTCTAAAACGCATTTATCTTCACGCAATTAAAAAAATATATTGACCTTAAAAGGTTAAAATGTTTTAAAAGTTGCTTTTGTTCAAGAAATAGTGTGAAAAAATTATTTATTCTAAATTGAAAAAAGGTAAATTCATCAGGTTATCATGTAATTTGAAGATTTGATTAATTTCGTTTAAAGATGTTGATAGTTTTAATGCACGTTACATTTCACAAGAATTCTAAATATAATCGAGACAGTCTTCAAACAAATTGTATATCTGCATTCTTTATATCGATGGATGAGCCGGATCTGCCGTTTTTAGTGATTGGAAAGATATTATTTTTGATATATTTTGAAGTTCCTATCTGTCTTGAGGTGAAGATATGGTTAAACCTCGTTAAGACGAATTTGAAGGGATCGTAAAAAATGCGTATTAATCGTAGTTCGTGTATCCGAATTCAGAAAAGAGCATTATTTCAACAATAAAATATTAATGAATTTGCATTACTTATATCCTGCACAATTCTTGGTTCAATATAAATGGTATTTGTCATCACAAAGATTATACAGATTAAAATAATTTTTGATTGCATAGATTATCCTTGATTACACAGATATTTCCTGCTTACGTAATTTTTGTCTTGAAATAGTTCTATTATAGATTTTTGTGTTTTGCTTCTTTCGTGACATTATTTAAGGAAATCCTTTATGCGGTTAACGCTGTTTAATTGAGAGGATAAATTTCAATGCCAAACAAAAAGCACTGAACAATTTCTAAGCCAGTAGTAGCTTTTATAGAAGGCACGCTTATTCCGTCGTCTTCGAAATCTTCATTTATTCTTTCCTTTCCACAAATAAATCTACAATTTCGGAGTCACTTAATGATTCGGATAATACGATTGAAAAGAATTCGCTTACCCTTAAGTCTCGAAAATTTGTTCGTCTTAACCAGGGACGAAACTAGGCTAGTTTCCACCCGGAGCAAGAACTCGCCTTGGCGCCCCCCCCCCCCACCGACCAACCAAACCAAACCCTCCCCGACAACACCTGATATCACATATTAATTCCACTATTCCAAATTTTTTTATTCAACTTAGATGGTAAATGCTTGGTTTCAAAGGTAAATAGATTAATTTACAGTAATTTCATTTTTAGTACAAGATAAAATATCAAATTAATTCGATATTTCATTGACAAATAATCTGAGGGTAGCATGTTTGGTATATTATTTTACACTTATCATAATCGCTGCAAATAAAATTAAAAGGTTTATCAATTGATATCGGGATGTGTGTGGGCTGAATCAAAATTAACAGACTTGCTTTAGAATAGGATATTTAATTATGATAAATAGTACTAATATTAGGAATAACGGATTTTACTCAAATTATTATCTTGATTATAATACTTAGACATTTTACACAATCTCTTAATCTATTGACAAAATGTGAAAAAAATTAATTTAAACACAGAAAGCTTGAACTAAAACTTAACTGTACGGACTTTTTGACTGCAAACGTTTTACAATATCCTCAAAAGTTAGCTTTGAAGCTAACTTGTGCTCTATTGATATGATGCCCAGGTTGGTTAGTCGTTGTTGTCCTGTTAAGTTTCTGAGGTAATTTTTATGATCTTTAGTTTGCTAAAACTCCTTTCATTTTAGGCGACTGAGACTGGTATTGTGAGGAAAATTCCCAACACTATCGTTATGTTGGGGTACGCTTCTTCAAGTCCGTTCTTGTATATTAACGTCAGAAGACCTGATGGTGTAACCGTTTTCATATTAGGGCTTAAATCTAAGGCACGATACTTAAAACTCTCCACTTCTATCGCCAGCTCGTCCCCGTCTAAGTCTTCTTTATATGTGGTAGCTAACTCAAGTGCCTGATTCTTCAATTCTCCATTCATTGTTTCAAACCGAGGTTTATTGGAAACCGAGGTTTATCCTCAATGGAAACCAAATAGTTTATTTGGTTTTCATTGAGGAAACCAAATAAACTATTCACGTTTTGAATGGCTTGAAATCTTTGCCTCAGTTCATTCAGAATCCGATCTATTATTTGTATAATAATAATTTGAACTTTTTCTACTGAGAATTCATAGCTTTTATCTTCGCCCTTCTCATCAAACATCCGCTTCTTCCTCCTTACTTCTTTAAAATGAAGATCTAATAGTTTAAGCTTTCCTGCTATTTCTTTCGCTTCTCTCATTGCATCAGTAGAATTGTTTGACCTTTCTGATTCTAATTTTGAGATCAGACGGTTAATATGTTTTGATAATCGATCGATAGTGATGTCCTCTCTTTGAATCAGTTTATTGACGATGTCAATGCTGCTTAATTCCTTATATCAAAACCAGGAGAGGACAATGAATTCAAACGCTTTGACATTTTTTAGAAGAGAAGTTGCTTCCGTTTTTGTTTCATCGGTTATTATTGGGTAGGTACTGAGATCATTTAGAGCATCTATTATTTTTCCTAGATGCTTATATATTACAGTTACAGCTTCCCTCTTAGTCGACCATCTGGTATCACTTTGCAGTTTGAGAGATAGGGGAACATGTTTTACTAGGACCTCCCATCTATTGGTGGAGGAAGCAAAGAAATTGTACAGGCAATTAAGTATGCCAAGTAGGACTCTGCCTTCGGTGACAAGTTAGTAGCATTCGTAGTTAACTAAGTTTAGCGAATGTGCTGCACATGGCACAAAATACGCCAAACTATTTACTTCTTGAATTCGAGATGGAATTCCTTTGTACATGCCGGCCATGTTTGACCCATTATCGCAAGACTGCTCTCTCTCTGCAGTTCTTAATATCTAATCCATCACTTTGAGTTTTTCTAAAATTTCTTCCGAATGAGCCAATCCAGTTTTCCCACTATTACGAAATCAACAAAACTTTCCACTATCTCAGGGCCGTTTTCGGTGATCTTCACATTAACGAAGAACTTAAGATATTTGTTCTGAATGGCTTATATCGGGCGGGTAGTCAAACATAATGGAAAAGTATTTTGAAGTCATTAACTACAAGTTCTCTTATTTTTCCAGAGATGATTTCTAAAAATTCATTCTGAATATAAGGAGAAAGTAGCTGACTTGTCCCTTCTCTTATGGCGAAGAATGTGTTCTCTTAGTTGAGGATGATAATAAGATACCAGTTCTATCGTTAAAAAACTTACCATAGCTATGGTCACCAAAGTCTAGGCGTTCATCAGAACCTCGTAATAGACTACCTTGTTTTGCTAAATGTATAACATCAATTATTACATACGAAACTCCTCTCCAGTGTGTTTCCTCATGTGCTATTTGGTCCTGCAACTCTTTATCGATACCAGAACCTTTATTTAAGGATAATTCTAAAGTTTTCCATGAGCAAAACTACTTTTTGTGGTTAAGTGAATTTTCATGCTCAGGAATCCTTTCACTCAACTTTTTCCACTGAGTGAAACCTTCCTCCTTGGCCAAAACAGAAATTTTTTGTTCAGAGAACATGCGATAAAAAAGTTCGCATGGTACACAAAACAAAGCATTTTTTGATTGACTATATGCTAGCCATGTTCGATGTACCTTTGGGCCACCTGGAAAATTTTTGGTAAACCAGTCTTTGCTTAGATTTCTATCATCTCTTAAGGTATTACTTAGATTACTACCTTCCCCTCGTCCAATAATCCTGATACTACACTATCTACCAATAAGTATTTGGACACCTGTGATAGAAAAGATAAACGAAATTTATTCATATTCAATAGTTGGTAGAGCCTCCACGAGAGACAATTACAGCCTCAACCCTCCGGGGCATGCTTTCCACAAGTCCCTGTATGACGGCTAGTGGTATTTTCTTCCACTCGGCTTGGAGAAGACATGTAAGTTCCTTCACCGATTTTGGACGGTTGTTGCACCCCTTAATTCGGCGATCCAACTCGTCCCAGAGGTTCTCGATAGGGTTCAGGTCTGGGCTCTGGGCAGGCCAGTCCATTCGGTTAACCCCATTGTCACCATACCAATCCATGGTGGACTTCGCAACATGACAGCTGGCGTTGTCCCAGTCCATACCAGGAGAAACACCCTCAGACCATAATTCCACCTCCGCCGAACTTTACTGTGGGCACAATGCATTCTGGCAGGAGGCGTTTTCCAGGCAGACGCAAGACCCAGACTCTGCCATCCGAACGGTAGGGGGTGAACTTTGATTCGTCGCTCCAGAGAACCCGTTTCCACTGATCTACGGTCCACTTTCGACGTGCTTTGCACCACATTAACCGAGCAGCGCGGTTGGACTTTGTGATCAAAGGCGTATGGGTGGCAGCACGACCATGAAAACCAAGCAGATGTGCTTCCTTACGGATGGTATTCATCGAAACAACACTTCCGGATGCCTGTTGAAACTCCTGGAGTATGGGCCATCGGTTGGATGTGGTTCTTCCGAATTTCTCTGGACAGCACCCGTCGGTCTCTATCTCCCAGTTTCATGGGTCTGCCGAATCGGGGCACATTCGTAGGAATCACCGCTCACCTTCCACTGTCGATTTTGGGTAATTCAGCTCGCTAGATATATCCCTTAAGGATCGGCCATTTCTGTGATACCCGACGATTACGCCTTTCTCAAAATCAGATAACTCTGCACTTCGTGGCATCTTGCATGCGACTAATGCCAATGTTGTTTCCTACACGATATTTAACGGCGGAGGGCGTGACGTATGTCAGGACCGCAGATATAATCATTTGCATGGGTGTCCAAATACTTATTGGTAGATTGTGTATAAAGCACCTTTCTGCGTACGAAAAGGCTGCAGGTCACTTCCTCGGATTTCTTAGATCAAAATGAATAGCAGATTCACTCTGGGCGTGGTCCTTTGTCGGAATTCTAGAATCTGAAAAAAATGCCTTCGATGTTCGAGCGATAGTCGTAAAATGCTGCTCAGATACAGTGCCTGGTTGGAACTCATCTTCATCGGTGCCTTGCGTTGATGGAATTTGAAGTTTTTGCTGGCTTCTTGCCATCTCAATCTCTGTCCCGGTTACACATTCTTCTTGAACTGAATGTTCTTCAGAATCCTCCTTACTTCTACTGCTGCCATCTGCAAAACAAAACAAAAGTAATTAGACATGTTTGATCAATGAGTAAATCTAGGTATACGATTTCTGTGTAGGCTATTGCTATACTATTTTGAAATTCGAATTTGAGCGAATTTCCTGTATGGCTCTATATTAGAATAGTGTTAATTCAGCGAAACGGTTGTATACTAAAATAGTGCTTTCGGCGGAAACATAAAATTTGTTGTTTTTCAAACGAATTGGAATTATTAGTTTTCTTTTTTGAGATATAAATGTGATTCCTTTTTCTTTTATAGATCTATTTGTTCTGTTATGGATTGTTTTATTTTTTCCAATTTCCATAAAAATATTTTTATATTCTGGCAACTAAACCGGTATTTTTAGACTATTGCTATATTTATCTAGTAGTTCTGGGTTTTAAGAGTAGACCTTGTTCGCTCAGAATGAAGTCTGCCAAATGAATAAAAATACAAGCAGCAACGATTAATGTAGCGCTTCTCCAAGGATGTTATTAGGAAAGGTCGACAAACTACAAACAGATAATACAATAAATAGTAAAATAATTGTATGACTCACATACTCTTACGTTATCTGTCACTCCAGAGCTAATTTAATACGCTAATACGCAATGGAATAATAAAAGTACTTATTGATAAACTTTGACGTACAGTTTTGTGCAAACAAAATAATACAAAATACAGTATAAATCAAAATCATTTTCAAGAAAAATAGTACCCTATCTACCTAAAAATAGACCCTAAAAATGTTGTGTAAAATTAAGTATTAGGCCTAAACGTCGCCATAGTTCAGTTCTAGTGCAATATTTTTCTCTAATAATAAACAAAATAAGAAAGTAATATTTATCAAATCCTTGTTACATTATTCAAATTAGTTAAACAATATCTTACCTTCTTTCTTCACATCTATGACATCGAGCCAAGATGATAGTAAGGACGAAGACTGGTGACCTTTTGCTCGTTCTTTAGCTCTTCTTTTGAATTCTGCACCAGACGGGTTTTTTTACATGTTTTATGTTTAAAAACGAATATCAAACACAATTTAAATACATCACGAGATAGGAATAACAGCAAACGGCAAAACTGATAGAACAGAAATGCTACAAACTTGAAAAGAGATTCCCGGGTGAACGATTCAACTGGATTATGATCAGCTGAAGATAGTCGGGATTCACGACGTGTGGGCGGGGCGGGGATGAGGTCGCGACTTTCCTAGGTCGGGTGGGGGGTTCCCACGGTAAGAATAGCATTAGTCACTCTAAAAATACATTCACGCACACTTTACTGCCCTATCCATCCTCCCCTTCTTTACTCACATCAAACTCATGCAACACTTTACACATTCTGCATTTAGCTCCTTTTATAGTTTTTGTTGTCGTAGTCCACTAATAAGCTTTTCCTCTTCATTTTTTATCATACGTAAATATCTATAGTAAAAAAGTACTCGTTCAGTTTAGCGTCCCCCAATCCGGCGCCCGGGGCACATGCCCCGTCTGCCCCCCTCTAGTTACGTCTCTGGTCTTAACGGACGATTATTGTAACGCAAATTCTTCTTAAATGAATGATCAACGTTATTTAAATATACATTTTGATAGGGATTGGAATATAGTTCGTAATATCAGTAATTCGTACTAAGCGAGTTCGTCTTAATGAGGTTTAACTGTACTTTTTGTAATCAATTGTTATTTTTTATTCCATTGGTAATAGTAGGCTGAAAAGCAGCCTGCCTTCACTACGTTTTGTCGAGTGGTTATAATTTTTGTAAATTTGACAGATCTCGCTTCACTCAACTTCCAAATATACCGGCTCACCTGAAACTTTCCATAACCTCACAGTCTCCCCCTGGGGAATAGATGTAAACACAGTGACAAAAAGTAAATATAAACACAGTGACAAAAATTTCGAAAAGGAGAAAATATGTAGCCATACGTGTTTGGGATACGAAGAGTTCCAGCCACTAGATGTATTACCTTCAACCGATCTTTGTTTCGATTCAATTTTCTGTTTAACAAAAATATCTCAATATTCCAAGAATTCGGAAAAAACGGCAAATTTCATCAACAAATTTAAAATTAGTCCATTCAGGTTCTAAATAGAGACAGGTGTTCCGGTTTAATTTCGTACTTTTTGAGATTTTTCCTAAATTCCTTGGTTATGTATAAAGTGACAGGTCATTTCCTTTTTCCCCTAGGCACTTAAAATTTTCTTAAAGACGAATATTGATCATAAGTTTTGACAAAATCCAAGAGATTACATCAGGTAGTACTTTTAGTTTTGAATAAGCGATACATTAATTCATTCATCTATCTGATATAATTTTTATTTTATAGATACATTCACATTATATTTCCTGTTTTTTCCAAAATCAACCTGAATTACTTGTTCAATTTTTTCTAAAGTTCTTCAGTAGAACCACAATATAATTAAAACTTGTTAAAAATAAAAATTCCACAGTTGGAATTAGTTTGTTTTTCTCCTTGAGATTAGCGAGCTTGTTTCAAAATAGTTTTAACTTACGCTACTTGTACTAATCAGTTGTTAACTATAAATGTAACTTATTTCGTATTTGCTCTGTAGCATTGATATCAATGTATGCAAACGTTAAAATTAATCAATAACTGATCAGGATGATCTACAGATTATAATCAGACAGCTTCGACCCGATTACCCCAGTTTGTAAAACGAGCTTTACAGTCAACAATTTTCCTTTCGGTTACAACATATTAATATGTAAGCTATACCTCTGTGCCATTCTTAATGGAGACGTTGACATGGAAAAGCATGTAAGTGACAAAAACTAAATTTTATAGGTCAAGCAAAAAAAACGTTTGTACTGTTAAAAAGGAATTGTATTTGTTTAAACTAAAAGAGCTGCAGAAACTAAACTATTTCTTCTAGCGACTTACTGGCTTTACCATGACACTGGCATGGATTCTTACTATCTTATCCGCCAAAAAACTAATTTTCGATTTTCTTTTGTGACTTACATGCTTTCCATGTCAATGCCTCAATTATACAATACATTTTGGTAGTAGTAGATATAATTTGTGGCTTGACATTTGGATTCGTTTTCGACTTGAGTGGATTAAATGTCGTTGCCAGATTCTCAGCACCAAACTCTTGAAACCGTTCCTAGGGCATTCTGCTGATGGCTTGGCGGTATGCTAAATAGTAATCCTATATAAGCAACATGTGTTAAGTGCATTAATTTCTGTTTGTTTGTTACGTCCTACATAGCTATAATCAGCTGGAACTTTGAAGTATGAGCTGAAAATGATATTTTTCAAAAGTTTAGCTGCATACACATGTTAAATTCTGGGTGAGTTAATGACTTTTCGTGTTGTCAAGTGTAAACAATCTGTGTTACCTGGTACGATATTGGTTGGTTTCCATCCATTATTTCATTTATTTCTTCTCGTTCGTTCTTATACAATTTAAAAACTGTTTCGGGTGTTGAATCTAGCGTTTGTTGTCATTCTGAATTGCAAAAACTGTTCTAAGTAGCAAATGTCCGTTTCACAATGGGTCCTTCTGCTTAGTTCATGTTAATTTTAACCTGTTCAATTGCACTTTCCGTCGTTTATAGAAAACAAAAATGTTTAGATGCGTGAAATTTTCAAATGCATGAAGTTTTTGTTTGATTTGTAAGGAATAAACATCGACAAAAATCTGTTTATGTCCGTAATACTTGTACGTTACCTTTTAAACTTATCCGACTATTTTACTACTGTCAACAATTGATATAGAACATTTGTATTCGAACTGTTTATTAATAAGCTTCTCGTACGAATGATTATTTGCCATTATTTTCCACCCTGATTATAAATATTTTTATACTTATAACGATACTATTAATTTAGTTGTTATTTGTCACAACTGACAACCTGTTTCACTCAAAACTTTTAGTATTAAAATGTAAAATTGCATAGATTTGAAAGTAATTATCAAACTATTGTCATCCCTCTAAGATGTGATCACAATTCCTCATCCTATAAGCAAATGTTAATGTATATAATATCATGAGAGATTAATTTCTGAATCAACATAACATGATTTATTGAACCTTCATAATTATATTTGGTTTTTACTCAAATACTTAGAAATTATCATTGATTGAACTAAATTTAAATCAACACATCAGATGAATTATGCTCGTTTGACATGTATTTGGGGATTTTTGAACTGTAAGCCAAATGAAAAGTAGGAAAAACTGCTTGGTTGAAATCGAGAAGTCATTTTTACATTTGCTATCGATTGATTGTAGTTTCTATTATTTCTGGTGGCAAATTATGGAATTATGTAAAATATTGTTATAACTTGTGTGATTATAACTTTATTTTGATGTAGAAAGGAGCAACATTTTCATGATTATTATAGTCACATTCTTTGCTGTTTGTTTCATGTGTTATTTGATTAGTCTCTGGTTTTACTGTATATTTTTGATTTATGTTTTCAGTTCGTACTGTTCACTGAAAACTATCTAAAGAAACATTAACTTTACCATTGTTGTACAGAATCAAGTGTGATCAGACTTTTTAAACTCTTGCTGATACAGATATGTGATGACAAATATAAAATCTTTGATAAATTGTTCATCTGTTGTGTTATTGTCATTATCTGATCCTTTTTTTTAAGTTATGCTGAATGTATCAATATCATTCGAATATGAATCCATTTAAAAGTTGAAGAATTTATTTTCTGTTTTTCCTTTACAATATGCTGTTTTTGCTTTACTTTGTCAAGTAGCAAGCAGTCTCAACTGGAAAGTTCTTCATACACCCCTACATATTTACCTGATTATAGTCGATGTTGTCTCATTTGGTGGAGATGTCGAATCCGAGGCACTAGCGATTTATCGCCAAACATGATAACCTTGGTGTTTTGATCCAGCTTTATGGCAACCCTATGCAAAAGGTTTTTCGCGTAGGAAAGTCAACGTTTTTTTTTAACGAACATACTAGATTTGGCGACCATCTTGATTTGGCGACAAACATGCCTCGGATTCTACATCTTTACTTGTCATTTTAATTAATTGTTTTCCAATAATTATGTCATTTTAATTGTTTTCAAATGTTATCCCACTTTAAAAAAGCTGTGTAAATTTCTGAATTTCATCTATCTCATGGAAATTAAAGTCATTTTAAGAAATGTGGTAACAAATCCCTCTCAGAATTGGGAAGAAAATGGTTTTTAAATTTTAGAAAGCAAGTGATTTCCTAGAAAAACTCCAACATGATCAAATGACTTTAATTATATTTGGACTGGAATCGAGATGTAAAAGTGGTTTCCCTTGTTACTTTTTTAGAATTTCAATTTGTTTGATCAGGTGATTCAGATCTGATTGGTTTCTTCAGGATAACTAATAGAACAATTCTTTTTCATATGCAAAATAAATTATGTTTTCAATAGCATAGGCCCCTCCAGAGTCCTAGCTTAATTTTATTTCCTCTTCGTACAAAATTGTAACAATCTTTCACACTTCATTGTGAATTAGAAAAGCAATGATCATGGATTTCTGTTTTTCTTGTAATTTTTTAACTTATTGAAACCTCTACTAAAATATTCACATATACTTATTGCACCAATCTCAACAATGACAGGGACTCAGTGGGTTTGCCCACTGCGTTAGCAACTTGTGAGCTGTAGGCAGTGCAGGTTCGATCAATGTCAAGTTCAGTTCCTCCCTGGGTGTATTTCTCTCTTCTGCATCAGTAAAACTTTCCTTTTGTGTGCATGTCCATTTCCTTGATGTTGTCTGTCTTGTGCTTGGTGCAGCTTGGCCAAATATACTTCCATAAAAGCAAACCAACAGTGACATTGTTTTTTGTCGATGAAACTGTCCATTATGCCAGCATTGCTGACAATTTCTAACCATAAATCATATCTTATTGTACAGGTCTTAAACATTTTTTATGAACGCATTTTTAATTCCTCACAAGGTATGCCAATTTAAATCAGCTTTTGATTTGAATCAAAATTTAAAATTTCATTTTCTTCCTCATCACTTATTTCATTGGATTTATTGAGTTTTCCTTCACATCCATCACTATCTTTTTGCATCACTGGCTTTTTATCATATTTATAATGCATCTTTTAATTACATGTGATATTACAGTTTTAATTGTGAACTGCGGTGGGGACATTATGGAAGCCTCAATTTTTCCCGAGTTATGTTCTTAGTTTCATATTTTTCAAGACTTGTTTTTATAAATTTCATCTTTTATACTACCCCTTTTTGGTCATTTAAATTGCATCATATCATCTGTTTAATTAACATTTAAAAATCTACTTTTTATAGTTAGGTTATTTTAACTTATCTGCTTCTATTCTGCGTTTGGCACAGCTTGTCTGTTTTTGGACCAAAACAATCCATCTATGTGACACAAAAGTAAAAGGTGAGCATTAAGGAATAAGGGTTGAATGTTTACTTTTTGCAAATCTTTGTGAAGCAACCATTGTACACTCATTCATGTGCTTTAGATCAACTTATGTGTCACATTTTATGTATTTAGTTATTGTTTGGAAGTAAAGAGTCGAGTGAGACCAAAAATAACTTAAGATTTTTAAACAAATGCTAAAATCTTGGCATTAAGTTTTCCTGTTTTGACTTTGAACTCTCCGAAATAAAATTCTGACTGATATTGTCTATTTTACAGTAATGGCATGCTTACAATCAGTATCAAATGAGGTATAGTTCAGATGTATATGGAGAGATTGTACTGTACATTTATAGCCTACCCTAAAATATCTATTTAATTCTATAAAACTTTGTATACAAATCCTACTTTTCTGTACATATTCACTTTCTTTGCTGCAAGAAAACAAATTTTCTTATAGCTGAAATGAAATTATACTTGCTATAAAACCCATTGAGATATAAAAAATACAACAGGCTCTAGAAATCACTTATTGCTATTCAAGTGCTTATTATCTTTCTTGGAGTAATCCTAAATAATCAGTGTGCATTGAAATATACTCTTGATATGCTTCATTGTTCATGAACTTGAATGCTTTATTGTTCCTTATAACTAGTGATGGGCAGAATCGAGTACTTTTGAGAATCGAATACTTGGTATTCAAGTACTTTTAAGTATGGAGTAAGTATTCGAATACATATACAAAAACGATTACTAATTGATAGTAAGAATCAGAACTAATATATATGGTACTTATTTAAAAATAACAGCTAGTTATCTTGTGTTGTTCTTGGTATAGAGGTTAAAGCACTGGATTTGTAACTTGCCGGTTCACGGTTCGAATCTGCTACAAGAGGAATTTGATGGATTGTTGTTTTAATGCAAATGATTTTTGACAAGACAATCAAATTTATTCTATTTTTCTAATATTTTGATCAAGCTGTGATTAAAAAAGGAATTTATTTTTCTCAAAACTAAATTTTTTTTTCTGAATTTTATATATATTTTTTCTTTTCCGAATTATTTATATAAATTTTTTAAAAAAGATTTAAGCATAACTACTATTATCAATCTATTTGAACTAGACAAATTGTATTTTGAAGAACAACAAAAATTAATTCCATGTACAAATTGCTGAATTTTCAGGTCATGCATATATTATCTGCAATTATAAATATGTGTCAAGTATTTTTATCTTGATTTTACAAATCATGATTTTTAAATTTTACTTTTCATATTGGAAAGATTTGATTTTCTACCATATTTTGAGGAAATTGTTAATAATCACTTTTAGCAGGGAATGTAGCCAGAATTTTATTTTGGAGGGAGCCCCCAAGATAAGAATGAAACTTTTTATACAAAACTCTTTAAAGACACTTTTAAAAAGTTTGTATGAATGTAGCAAAAATATTTTGTTTCTTTTGATACCAGGATCTGAAACTTCAAAATTATTTCTCTAAATTTATCATAAAAAGTGACACATCTCGGTTGATCTAAGTACAAGAATGGTTCCGTAAATATTTACAAAATAAATGACATTAAATAATCAAATCTTGTTCCTGAAAATTTACTTTTTACTTTTGCAACCACTGTGGAGTACGAAGAGGTAGAGTCAAAGAAGAAAAAAATATTCATAATAATTTTGCTGTCGTAATAAAGATTCTGTCAGATATTTTTAAAGAGAATTTTAGTTATTGTCAGATATTTTAAAGAAAATAACAGCCATCTTAAGAATGAAATAACATTATTTTACTTGAAGAAAAAGAAAAGCATATCAAGCATTCTGTATCTTATTTGCAGATATATTTTAAATGTCAGAAATAAAAAAGCTTGAAAATTAAATAAATTAAAAAAATTAAGTGTAAATAATTAAAATTAAAAATATATAGATGAAATTGAAAAAAACTTTCAGCTTGATTTTCAAAAATAAAAGGCAAACCATTGTGTAATTTACTGATAATTAAGCCTGCCTGTTCGGGAAATTGCTTCCAGAAAATTTGATATCCAATCCCTTAATCAATGGAATTTTTTGGCACTTCACGTGCATTTTCAGGACATGTAAAATTGGAAAAAGCAAAATCAAGACAAGAAACATAACACTAACGAGAACCATGAGATACCCATGCAATGTGACACTTCTTAAGATGAATACTCTGGTATTCGAATACACAAAGTGAGTACTTTTGGCATCCGAATACCTAGGATGGGTACTCTTGTAACCGAATACCTTGGATCTTAGTACTTTTGTAACCAAATACTTGTATTCAAATACCTTGGTAACCGAATACTTGTATCTGAATACTCTTGTATTCAAATATCTTGGATCCAAGTACTTTGGTATTTGAATACTTTGGAAAAGAATCTAATACAATGATTACTTTTAAGTAGCAAGTACATGAGTACTTTTGTATTCGAATACTCCCAATGCTTGTTATAACTCAAAATACTCTGAATAGTAAGTCAATAAATGAGGCTCAACTACAGCTCGAAACTACATCTCAATAATTCTAAATGGAACCAACTAATTAAACATATTACTGGCATTACCAAATAAAAAATTACATACTTATTAATAATTTAATTATATCACATGTGTGTTTTCACTAAGTTTCTGTCTAAATATTGCTTGCATTTTCTACTGTTTTATCATAAATATTGCATTCATTTAATAATGAATAGAGGATGAAAAGTGATCTACGTTGTTGCAAGTTGCCTTTCATATAGTAGGGTTATAATATTATATGCTGTGAACAGGCACTTATAAATTACTGTTCACAGCAATATTTTATCAAATTGCATTTTCCTTGAGTCTTAGGATTTGTGTATATTGATGTACTTAGGTAAGTATAACATGGGATGTAATACTTCATCAGAAAACATTGTTCTGAAATTTATTAGTAGGTGTTTATAATTTCATGTTAAAGAATCGTCTATTGGTCAACTTGAGTTTATTTAAGTCATGTGATATATGCACTCTTATTTATGTTTTTTACCTTTTTTAGTCTACAATCATATATATCAAACATTGTTTTGTTTCATTTTCAGATTCATTAATAGTATGATATTGAATTACTTGTGATATCACTTTACTATTCACTATGGCTGGGAGCCTGCAACAGTTCATTCCTTTGCTTTCAACACAAGACATCAAGAGGAGAATACAGCTTGGGAGTGATATTTTAAGCTGCCTACAGACTCCTTCTTGTTTACAGGAATGTGAAGACATAGGATTATTTATAGATTGTATATCCTCTTGGCTAAGTAATAGTAATTTTAAGGTGAGTCTTTTGAAAGTGTCTTTTTAAATGTGCATGTAATTTATTGTACGAGGTATTGTTTTGAACACTAAACTTGGCTACTACTTTTAATTTAATTATTTTTTGACATAGCTATCTGTCATCCTGTTTCCCTCTAAACTTTTTGTAATAAATGTGAAACTACACAGATTTGAAAGTAAAAAGACAAATTTTGTTATTGTCGTGACTCGCACAAAAATACAAAACTTTATTTGACTGTTACTATATTTATTTGCATTTATTCAAATTGATGTACTATACTAACTTAAGTACACAAAGAGTTTTACTATTGTAAGTACACAAAGAATGGTTCCTGGAACAGAACGCTGGCAATATTAACTTAACTCGTCAAGAGATCAGGCACTGAAAAGTTGGTGAATGCTCTTGGTGCTTGCCAAGGACATGAAAAGTTGCGCCAATTAAGAGTAACACCAAGAACTGTCACTTAAATACACACAGCATGAAAACAGTTATTTCTATAAGGTTTGATCACAATTCCTCATCCTCTTAACAATATTATGAGAGATTAATTTCTAAGTCAACATTTAGAGTGATTTATTGAGTCATAATTATATTTGGTTTTTACGCAAACTGAAATTGTCATTGCACTGAATTTAAATGAAAACAGATGAGTTGCACTCATCTGCAATATTTGGGTTATGTTTTTTAACTGTAGGCATTTCCAGGTAAGAAGTAGGAATAGAAATGGCTTGGTCGAAATCATGAGAAGTTTGATTAATTTGTACATCTGCTACGGACTGATTGAAATTTCTATAATTTCTGATAACAAATCATGAAACTATGTAATATATTGTTATGATTTGTGTGTGATTATGACTATTTCCATGTAGAAAGGAATGACATTTCATGATTATTATGGTTAAGTTTTTTGTCGTTTCACGACTTTTTATTTTGCTAATCTCAGTTTTACTGCATATTTTTGAGTTATTATGCATATTTTGTATTGGATACTATGCAATTTCTAACTTGGGCAAGTAGCATTTTAATTTTTAATAGTGATTTTTGTTAGAAAAAATCACTGAAATAGACTGAAGGAACTTTTTTTCACAGGATTCGATATTGAATCTACATTATCTTCATGAATCTGTTTTAAAAACAGTATAAGTTTTAGGAAGGAAATATCATTTTTTAATTAAAATATTAACTATAAGGAGTCATTACAGTTTTCTGTTGAAAGTTCCAGTTGATATCTTACTACTTAAAGCTAAAAATACACTAATGGTTTGTTTCACATTCTAATTATGCATTAGCTACCTAAGATTTTATCCACTTTATATTTAGAGCAACTGAACTAACTGATGAAACACATTACATAATAAAGAAATGAATTAAGCATGAACCTGGCCATCATAATGAAACTGCTCCACAAAATTTCCATAGTCAAATTGCTAGTTTCTCTTATTTACTGGTTCAGTTATTTTTGCATTTTTCATGAAGTGCTGATCTTTATAGTCAAATATTAGCATTACGAATTACAAAAATTTAGATTCAAATTAAAGGTCTCAAATATTATATTCATCAGTGAAATTATGTTCTCAATAAAATCTTTGTGTATCACAGTGCATCTTAAAATTTCAAACAAATTTAACTTCAGCTGCAAAATAAAATTAACATGTACTCTAAAACATTTACTGACTTGTTGGAATCTGAGGAACTTAGATTGTGATGCTAATTTTGCATGTACGGCTGTTTCTTAAATGCACTAGCAAAACCGGTGCTGCCGCTGTCTCCAGATGCAATGTAATCAAGTTGGAGATTTCACACATAGCTCAGTCTGGCAGATTTGCCAACGATGAACTTGACAAATCAGATGTCAGAATGTTTTCATTGGTGATCAGTACACAATGTTTATACCTGCACCTGTCATTTTCTGTCACTTGTTTGTATTTAACTTTTACATCAGTGAGTTAGTTTCTTGTTTATTTCACAAATTTTTGAATTGTAAATACAACTCTATTCACTTACCTCATTGTTATTACGACCATTTCCTTTGGAGGAGAATGCATGTTTTCATTAGTGCCTAGTACTTAATACTTTTCTAGAAAATCAAACATTTGTACTCGTACGAAATTAGTTGAAGAATTGGACTGGTACTCGAAAGTTTTTCAAATAGCATGTAAAAATTTCCTTCCCAATATTTTACAGTGAAAAGGGGATGTAGCCAGTTTTGTTTGCCTTTTTGTTACTTCCTAAGGTAAAATAGCTTAAGGAGATAATGTCTATTGGCTTATCTCCTTCTTTAATGTAACATCTTACATCACAGCCAGAAACAAACTAGCTACCAGCATGTGTGAAATATGCCAACGGAATGAGTCGGTGGCTGCACCTGTTCCATTTGAGTAACTTGACTTCTGTTTGATACCGTCACATTCACGAATGGCATTCTTGAGTAACTTTCAAATGACAGCTTATTTACTTTGCATTGTACTTGTTACTTGCATCACATTTACAGGGTTATTGAAATGGTTTTACTACATCTTTGATCAATTTAGATACTCCTTAACTTCAAAAATTGTATTTTTGAATTTTGTTTCTCCTATCTCTTTTTTGGCCTGCTCATATGTTTACAGTTTAGTTTAAGAAATTATTTTTGAAATTTCAGGTAGCTCAAAACGGAATAGAGATAATGACAATTATAGCTGAAGAAATGAAAGAAGAATTTAAACCCTATGTGTCTACTAGTAAGTTTGTTGTATTTAGCTTTTATTTAAAGTTTGTTATTATACGATTTTACGAATAATATTGAATATATCACTTAAAGTAATGTATTCAAGTCTGCCATTAATTATGCTGATTTTAATTCTGGCAGGTATTGTTCCCTTAAACTATTATATTGAGAATAGTTCAACATAGATAATAACATTTTTAAGCATTTGTTGCTCTAAAATTTTTAGAATCCTTTCGTTTCCATTGTTTACAGAAAAATAAAAACTTCACTGGGATTGTAATCAGGATGTATTTTGTATAGGCTTTGATAAATTTCTTAATGTTTGTAATTTATCTTCCGCTTTTTCAAATCTTGTTCCATGTTATTGTTTTTTTAAATAACTTATAAAATGTTCTGTTTTAACTAAAATGATAAACCAAGAACAGGTTTCGTTGAAATGTTGAGCATAACTGCCAGATAGATTGAAATTGATTATGGAATTTGGTATTTTACTTCAACTGAAAGTTTATGTTTAATATTTTTGCTAGCCATATGGAAAATAATCATTTTCTGATGGTGTTTTTGTTAATACGTTAAATGCAAATTAAAATTTGAAAAACCAAAGCATTACAAACAAAGCTTTTTAAAAAGTATTTAAAGTCGGAGATAATCATATATTTTATTTAACTAAGGCATTCTGAAACAGCCTATAATAGAATCATATCTGATATATTTTACAGTAATGTTTCTGATATTTGTATTTAACTTAAAGACAGTGTAGTGTTAAATTAATCAAATACTGAAGACCCTAACAAAAATCCTGTTGCTACTAATCCCCTTGCTCAAGGTAAAACCTAGACCAAATCCAAAAGATCTTGCTTTTACAAGTTGCTCAGTAACCAACTTCTATTGATTCAGATGCTGTCCCACAGAGACTTGAGTTACAATTAACAAGACTTAGCATAGATCACATCCATTTTAGGCAGACTTGATCAGGGAACCTGTTCTTTTGTATTCAACTTGCCATTGTCATTTTATTTTTCGACACATTTTGACTGAATGCAGAGCTTTCGATAACTAGACATCCGATTTTGAGTTTCAAATCCAACCTGAAAAGACCTTTTGGAAGACCCTCGCAGCAAAAATTTATTTTTATTCATTTCTAACATTGATTTCAAGAATTTATTTAGACTTTTTCCTTGACTAGTTTGAATTTGAAATTGTAAATTGCATATCGGTCTTGATTTTGTCCAAAATTACATTGTCTTGTGTCTGGCGCAGCTTGACCAAATATGGACCTTGTGCCATAACCCCAAAATAACCCACAGAGACACTGGTACAATCTAAAATATGAGAAGGAGTTGTTGGGATTGCAGAGCATGGATAAGTTGTGAGAGGAGTTAAGAATTTTCCAAGTCATATCTTATGTGCCTGCTTCTAAGTCTTGCCAGAGCATTTGGTGCAGTCTTGAACCTTTAAAATATAATGATAGTCCAGGTCGCTTTGCAGGATACCAAGAATGTGGGGAGGAACAGGCCATGTTTTGTGGTTTTTCGGTTTTTACAAGTAAATTTCTACTGTGGTGAGATCCTGATTTGCTTAACTGATCTCCCTGCAGCCTTCCTTTGACAACAAATCAGCTATCTCATTCTTCGTTAACATGGCATTTTAAAACACTGAGAAGATTGAGCTTATTTCCACCAATGGAGACAAGAGTAGAATAATGTCTCCACTACTCTTGTCCATGCTATAAGGCCAAGATTTAGGGTTTTGAACTTTTACTATGTCAAAATCTATACAGGTGGTAGGTGGTAGGAACACTATTTTGACATTGGGATGACTCAAATCTTGTGGGTGACATGGAACATTATCTAATAGTAATAGCACCTTGAAGCTCAAATTTTTGTTTTAAATAATTTTCAACGTTTGGCACAAAACAATTTAAAAAACAATCTTTAAATAAATTTCCAGTCACCCAAGCTCTTGGATTTGCTTTGCAATATACCGGTAAGGTGTTTTTATTTACGTCTTTAAGTGCACGGGGATTTAAAGATCTATAAACTAGCAAGGGTTTTGTCATAAAGTCCCACGACGCATTACTGCACAAAAGTAACATATACAATCTTTAGACACCTTAAATCCGGGTGCAGTTTTTCTCTTTTCGATATAAAGGTTCTGGGCATTTTTTTCCACCAAAGCCCAGTTTCGTCAGCATTGAAAACTTGATGTGCTGTGTATCCTTGCTCTTCTATAATGTTTTGAATTTTTTCTGGATATGTCCTGGCAGCTTCATGATCAGCCGACGCAGTTTCTCCTTGAATTTTTATGCTATGAATTGCAAAGCGCTTTTTGAATTTTTCAAAACAACCTTAACTTGCTACAAAATCTGAATTGACAGAAGATTCTCCATGTTCTTTAAGGTATTTGTAAATTTTAAGTGCTTTTTGCTTAATGATGTTACCATCCAATGGAATTCTTTTTTGACAGCCATCATCAATCCAAATGCTGGGTGCCTTTTCCATTTTCTCGATTATTGACGCTCGGGGACGAGCTGCATATTTTGCGGATATCGAAGATCCTGCAGCAACTGCACTTATTTCTTTTTCATTTTTCTTAATAGTCCATACTATTGCTTCATTTTAAATTAAGACTTTTTCCAATGTGAGATGCTTTTTCTCCTTTTAAAAGACGATCCAAGATTTGTATCTTTACTTCTAAAGAAATAAATTTCCTCTTAAACGTTTTTTTATCTTTATCAGACATGGCTTGGGACTGAAACTTGATTTTCCAAAAATTTAGTCTTAAAGACGAAAAAGTCACTCTAACATATCATGGCTCGACGCAGACTGCTGACCAGCACTTTGTCTCCAGACCACGGAAATAAAAAGAAACAAAAAAGGGCCTGCCATTCTTGGGCCCTCGGCTGTGATCGCATTTCACAACAGATCGATACAATACGACAATGTCGCATTGCACTTTATCCTTTTAGATACGGCGGGACTTTCCGCAATACTGTATCTCTGAGACGACAAGTCTCGCCGCGGATGGCACGTAAACTGTGCATGACGCTTTCTGCTATAACATCGGAATAGTTATAAATGAGTAAATTATAATTTATTTATATATTTTCATGTAAAGGCACTATGGCTCATTATTCCTTCCCATCATTATTTTAAGGTAATTTAGTTTTTAAATATGTTAAACAAAAATCATGTTATCCAGTACTGTAGAAGTACAGTGTTGTTCAAAGGTTTTCACAATTTTCTTATCGTGTTAGCGAAACTGTTATAGGTTGCAGTGCTATATGAGGGTTCCCGCAATTTATCCTATCATGTTAAAGCAAAACCGTGTTGTAGGAGGGCTACCTGTATTAAAATAGGTATGAACTTTTAGAATTGAAAAGCGTGTAGTAAATGAAATAGAAGAAAATTTTCAGTTTGTAGATTTAAAATGCACAACCGATGTAGAATTGTAACTTTCTATTTGTTGAATTGGAATCTCAAAATTTGTAAAAATCTAACTAGCCAATGAATTTCCGCAACCTTTCTAGCTTTGCAAAGAGTAGAATTACATGTTTTTGTGTAATTGAAAATTGTTTTTAGAAAAAGAATACGTATTGTCGAAATTGGAAAATGCACAGTTAAATACTTTGAAATGGTAGATAGTGAGAATTTAAGAATCTTAGTTCTATTTATGTTCTAATTAATTCTATGTTTAGAATCCCCTGTCAAAAATGTTAAATATTTATTGCCTCAGTCTTTCCCCATCTGCATTCTAAACCTCGATACAGGGCTATTAAAGGATCCCAGATGACAAGCCCTTCCCTAGGAGCCGTCGTAGCTCATTAGATATGCCCACTGCGCTAGCAGCCTGCGAGTTGTAGGCAATGCAGATTTGATTCCTGTCAGGTTTGATTACTCCCTGGGTATATTTATCTCTTCTGTGTCAGTAAACTTTCCTTGTAAGTGTATGTCCATTACTTGATGTTGTAGGTCTTGTGTTTGGCGCAGCATGGCCAAATATGGCCTTTATGCCATAAAACCCAACCTCCTGAAATAGAAATATGTATTCCAACTCAATCTTAAATTGTACAGATGGATACATTTTGTCCTTTTACACACTTTATAGCTTATAAATGTAAAGAAAATATACAGTAAAGTAGAAAAATCTTTGACTTTTTCCGGGTCCCCTAGCTCTTGGGCTCAGGTATCAGGGTACTGGTGATTCTCCTATATATAGGTACAGTGTGGTGTTACGGCCAATGAGAATTTGAGCAAAAGAGGGCACTGTGCGCGCCTCTGAAGTTTTGAAGAATGTAGTGAATTTCCGGCTCTGTTCTGACAGATCTGACAGAATTTCCGGCTCTGTTCTGACAATGATGATGTAACAAGTAAACTGTAAAATGTCTTAATGTCTGTCCTTGTTTTGTGATAATAAATGTTGTGGCTGTAAATCGAATGCTGATTCTTAACGAATCCACATCAAGTAACAATTGGAGAAGACATCAATTTTGGTGCGCCACACGTGGCTCACACAAGAAAAGGCTCAACATCCAAAAATTCAAAAGTAAATAAATAAAAACCCAGATTATTTATAGTAATGTTCAAAGTTTTAAAGTGGATCCCGAATCACTGCGAACATCCATGGCAAGACCAAGATTCAAACTCGGAAGAATTGAATTTGCCTGGATTAATAAACCAAAAGAGAAAAGTACCATTCACCTCATATCTGAATAACTACAAACGAAGGACAACTTTTGAATTTGAGAACAGCACATATCAAAGCCACTTTGAGAGCCAAAAATTCTGATCAAAACGCAGTGCCATGATCCATATTTCTAAATTTAAGTTTATTAGCATCATTCATTACTTTTGCATAGCAAAATTCCTGAAAATATACAAGAGGCCTCTTCAAAAAACATAGATTTAAATCTTATATTTTTTAATTCCAGTATTTCCTGCAACAGTAGACAGACTAGGTGACAGTAAAGACCAGGTAAATTTGTTTTATTAAAACTTTCTTTGAATAAATGTCTTTGTTCCCTAAATACCTGTTTCTACTGACTTTGATTAAATTTGAATGATTAGATTTTGTTAGCTTGCATAAATGTTTCAGTGATACTTTAGTACTTACACATAAAAACTAGGTTCTCTACTTTAGATCTGTTTATTTAACAATTCTGAAAGTAAATTAATATATAGTAACACTAATTATTATTTTATGTGAACGGTCAAATTTATTTTACCTGTCAAAAATAATTTACTCTTAATATGACATTTTTAGGTTCGTTTGCAAGCTAAGGGCTTAATGCTAAAACTCATGAGTCCAGTATCTACACCACAGGTAAGTTCCACTGATGATTTGTAAATGATTTTCCAATCTTTACGTTTTAAAAATTAGAAATTTTGTTTCCCTATAAGATTTTATGAAACCTTTATAACTTTTTGGGTTATGAACCTTTCTCTTAGTGTCTCACAAGTTGTACCCCAGTTATTCCTAGGTTTGATTCCTCCCTGAGTGTATTTCTTTCTTCTGTGTCGAAACTTTCCTTGTGTACATGTCCATTTACTTGATGTTTTTTGGTGCAGTTTGACAAAAAATTATCTTGTGCCATAAAACCCCAAAACCAAGCAACTACTTTATTTCTGAAGCTGGTAAACCTTATAAATACATAATTTACTAAAAGTTACTTAACTATTTACAACATTACTTTTATTTTGGTCAACTTTGTTAATTCATATCAAAAGTTAATAATTCCAGAGAATTGCTTATATGATATAAGTAGATTATACTCTGACTGGATGAGTTAGTCGTGATCATATTTTTATGTATATTTGATTGAAATTTTCATATTATTTTGTTTTATATGTATTTGTAGTTCTATCTTATTAAATATGTCTATGTTTCTCTTACTAAAAATTTTCTTTTCCCCTATTTAGTTCATATTCGATAAATTGGGCATAGCTTTTAATCATAAAAACTTCAGAGTTAGAGAAGAAATTATGGTTCTTTTACAGCAGACTTTAGACATGTAAGTACAAATACTTAGTTTTATATTTAGCACTTTTCATTCCAATGCGATTGTTAAACACAATTGCTGAAAATTAATCTTGATGCTTTTCAGTTGGTATTGATATATACTATATCAATACCAACTTATAGTAGGATGTGCTTATAGTAGGATGTATATTGTCTAAACATCCTATTATATAAGCACGTTCTTCAGTTTTTCCATGCTGGCACCTCAGCTGTAATCTGCCTTGGATTTGGATTATCCTGACAGTGACCCCTACCAACATTGGTTTAACTAGATATTTTTTAATGAAACATTCTCAACAGCAAAGAATTTGATATTTTTTCTTAATTCTATGCCTTGTAATACATAAGTGGAACAGTGCTGATCAAATTTCACAGCTCCCAAAAGAGCCACAACTTAGCTTGGTAATACTGATGTAATACATTTTGCTTCTCCATATTTTCTTTAGAGGATGACCTCAGCCATATACCTGTTTTAAGCTTAATAAGTGAACCATTCATTAAACTCAATTTTGTGACTATTTATCCTTATTTGCTTCAGTTTTAGAATGACAGATATCAATAAAAACATACATTTTGCAATGTGAAAAAAGCATTCTCGCACTCATCGGATCTCGACAGCATTTTACTGAGTATCATATCCGACACGCAATGTATCCAGTCAGTTGACTTGAATTGTCAACAACTTGTCTTTGGCCACTATAGGCCATCTCAAGTTAAGACTGTACAACTATGTTGGAAATTTGCCGACAACCACGGAATACATAATTTCATTTCTTGCTTCCATATTCAATGTGAATTTCTTTTGAAAAGTAAAAACATTATTAAAGGCTATCAATGCTCAATTAATTGATAAAATATATCATGTTTATGAGTTGTAGAGATGCAGTGATTGGCTGTGTTAATTTGCTTTTTCGCACAAATAGACTTGAGAAAGCAAAACCGAACAACATAGTCAATCTTCATTCATGCAAATACACTGGTGCATTTTCTGTCAGCAGAACACATATTTTAAATTAAAAATCCTCAAGATAAAAACAAAAAATAATTATAAAAACATGCGAAACCAAATGTTTTCCCCAGTTTAATTATCTTTAATTTATTGCAAAATGGCATACAATTAATTGAAATTTGAGTAGTGATATTTTTTTTTTGAATGCAGTTAAAAGGTTGGAAAGTTCATGAATTAAATTACCAAGAATAAATTAGATAAAATTAATACAGTATAGATGGTAACCCTGGTTACAGTGTGAAAAGGCTCCTTGCATAGACATAATATTATCTTAACTTGAGATGAGATGTAATTAAGTGACAAGGTTTTACAAGGGCTTTTACAGAAGTATTGCTTTTTGCTATAATTCTCAAAATAAATCTTTTTTTCAGGATCAAATAAGATAATTGAAATTAGTCAATTTAAAACCAAACAAAAAATATTTTTTCCACATGAGCTTGTTGATATTTCATCTATATTCCACTCAAAACAATTGTAGACAAGATGAATAGTTGTGCATATGAGAGGTTTTTCGATCAACCTAAATCTAGGTGGCAGTGTTTCTGCTGTGATACATGTTTCCTGTACATCTTAACATGAAATCAGATGGCTTGTTTTTTGTATAGGTTTTCCCTCGTATTCAATCACTCCATACATGAAAGATTTTATTTTAAGACTGGAGACGATAAGACTTCTAAAGTATTTTTGATTAATTTTTTTTTCTATCTTATTGCTTCTGGAGTTTGTATTGCATTTTCCCCTTCTGTTTTACAGGTTTGGTTCTACATCATTGACAATATCTCGTTTAATGCCTTCACTAGTCAAACTACTTGGTGATCCTAATTCTCAAGTGAGTGTCAGCTACTAATGTTTTTAGTTTGAAACTGAGATGTGGTTTATCCTACTGCCTTTGTAAAAACTAAAATGTGAAATCAAAAAATGAAAAAACTTATTTTTTATTAGTAAAAGCATATTAGGTAAATATATGTACATGCCAAGATGCTGTTAGTTTCATTCAAAGGAATTAGACACTGAGAATTATTTCCCCTTTTGTTTAGAAATTAGAAATAATAAATGTATACTATAAATAAACATGCTATTAACATTATTAGAATAAATTGGTCAAAGATAAATAAGTAATTGTATAATAACTATTTTTAATTGTCTCTAGGTTCGCGATACTGCAATGTCAACTCTTGTCCATACTTACAAGCATGTGGGTGAGAGGTTGAGGCATGATCTCTCTAAAAGAAGTGGAATTCCTCCCCCTAAGTATGTATTTCTGTTTGTGTTTATTTTCTATGCAAATGCATGAAATGATATTCCAAACAAATGCATCCTCTTTTGAGTCGAGAAGGATACAAAACAACATTACTCACTTTAACTGTTTAGCTTTACTAAGAATTAATCCATTTAACCCTCTGCATACGTCATGGCAGAATATCGTTTCCTTTGGTTATGGCAGCCGGCCCAATGGCTTTACAGGCAACTTACTGAAACCAGCCGAAACGGCTTTTACAATGCTTCCCCACAGGAGGAGAGGGAATGTGTGTTGTCCCATTATCACCTAATGTGCCGGTTTCTATTGTCGGGTTGTGGGTATGCTTAAAAGGGACAGATTCTTCCCGGGTAAACTGAAAGGGCGGCAGTGACTTTTTAAATGTATCTCTTTTCATTTACTCAACCTCTCAGACTAGATGCTCGAGGATAAACAATTTGCGAGGCTCCCTGTCGATAACCCTGACATCTTTGTCAACTGGGAAATAAGGCTATTCACGCATGGGTCTCTTTGTAGCACAGAAAAGAGGGGATGGAAATCTTAATTGGCCTTGGCGATTCTTCAAGAGTTTGAGGTCTGAAAGAATCCAAGACTTTCATAGCAAGGGAACTCAAAACTTTTGGCCGGTTGGGCCTGTCCCCGTATCCAGAGGGTTAAAGTCCTGTTGAGCTAGTAACAATTTCAATGTATGAATTTTGTACTATTGCTGCACATAAGCATAAGCGCAACAAGATTTTTTTCTACTCTTTTTCAACCTTAGCAACTAGGAGTAACTTTTTAAGAAAAATCGTCTCAAAAGCGACACATTTCAAAATTTTGGTGACTTTTTAAATTCTCAAAAGGTCGACAAAAATTTTGTCCATTATTTTAACCTATAGCGGATGGAAAAAATATTTTTCGGATTTTCTAAGAATTTTGGAAAAATATTTTTCTCTAGAGAAGTTTTGGTTCCAAGCTTTCTGTTTATTTTTTTACAGAATAAAGTAGCTGGTTTATTTGCTTTATCATTGTCTTTTTCTAGAGTTGCAAGCAGAGAATATTCTCCTAACATGAAAATTTGGAGAATATTCAAGAATTTTCTATTTAAAACTGGGGCAGTCGTGGCTCAGTGGGTATGCCCACTACGCTAGCAACCTTTGAGTTGTAGGCGGCACAGGTTCGATTCCTATCAGGTGCATTCCTCCCTGGGTGTATTTCTCTTTTCTGTGTCAGTAAAACTTTCATTGTGTGTATGTCTATTACTTGATATTTGTCTTGTGTAGCATGGCCAAATATGGCCCTTGCACCATAAAACCCCAAAACCAACCATCTATTTAAAACCTCATTTTTCAAGAAATTGCAATTTATTGAGTGCCGAAATGAGCCTCAACTTATCTTTGCGTATCATTCAGAATATATGTTGCACTGTTTTATTGAAAGTATTTATAATACGTAGTTTTTATTAAAATCCATGGCACAGTTTTCATGTATTATAGATAAAGTTGCTGCCACGGTAAAGTCTAGTGACATAAGTAACATATCTCCTCTATTTTGGCATGTAGTATAGTGCACACATTAAACTTACTGGTTGGGGATATATTCAAAACAAACTGTTGGAATGAACTCAAAATTAACTACACTTGTTATCAAAGAAGTAAATAATTCACACTTTGAGTAAAAGTGTCGAAAAGAGATGTACAAATACAAATGAAATGTTTGCTTTATTTTTATTTCTAATGTTAGTCATAAAAGTACTACATTTATAAACATAATTTTTTCATTTGGTTTCATTGTTGATTGATTAAAAGATATTTCATGACATTTGAATTTTTTTATGCCTTTATAAAAAAAATTCTCGATTATTTTCCTTTTTGAGAATATTTTTCAAAAGATAATTAGCCAAGAAATTTAAACATCTCTTTTACTCCTATTTTAATTGAAGAATCAGGTCATAAAAGCCATTGCTGTACCTCTTTTTATGAACTTAGTTTCTATAATTTCCAAGACCATTGAATACATGGATGAGTATGTTTTGGAAATTTCTTACAATTTTCATCCACTTTATGGTATTTAGCTGCTTGGGAATTCATTTAAATGACTGTTCTGGAGTCGTCATCAATGTGTGTTGACAGTTTTTAAACTCTGAATCACTTAGTGTTACCTCTTGGTGGACAGAATGATATGTAGTGAGAAATGTATTGATGAAGAAAATTAATCTTAAAAATGAGTTATGCAAAATCTTCAATCATTTTGTTATCTATTTTGATTCAAAGAGCCGCATGCATTAGAAAATTTTTCTCAGTAGTCTTCCCTTAACAATTCATGCAATAAAACTATTTTACTCTAAGAGATAAAAATTTCGAAATTGTATTTTGTTGGATACCAGGGCAGGGGGTATCTGGGAAAATGAGTGGACAGAGATGACAGAAAAATGCAACTATGCATCTGAACTTAAAAGTACCTTTGCTAGATATTCAATTAGTATTGAAAGAAACAATTTATTCATCTTGACAGAGTACTTAGGATCAAAAGTTGTATAATAAACTTAATAACATCAATAAAAGGATTTAATAAACAAATTTAAACAGGATGTACAATGTTAAATTGACAAGACTTCAAATCAGACACTTTATATACAGATTTATTATGAGGAGAACCTGCTCCTATATGCCCCATTTGTAATATTTGAGCAGTTAAACACATTTAACAGAATGTCCCGATTTTAATACGAGTAGACAACCTGTTTGGTGCTTCCTACCATACTCTAAACAACTTTTTGGTGAATCCTTAAGGACTTGTTTTCATTTATTGCTGGCATTGGTTTTCTAAACTATTTAGAAATTTTAAATTGACTTCGTTTCAGTGCAGTTAATTTTATGTGAGTTTTTATATAAATAATTATTAATCTTTAAATTTTATGCAGCGTTTGGCATAGATAGCAAACTGGTCCTTATGTCATAAAAATCAACTATTTAATTGTCATTTCTCATTAAAAGGGCTTCCAATAAGGAGGTATGACTAGAATTTTTTCCTCCTTCATATCTAAACAGATCTTCAGCATTCTCATTTGCTGTCTTTTATTTGAATTTCTTACACTTGGGTAAGGAAATTCAATTATGTCTAATTTAGGTAATACCAACTATCAGATTTTTATAGCCTCCCTTGCATTTAAATCTTTTGGCCTTACTAATTGCCACTTGCCTTACCACTGTCCATTTCACTTACATTACATTTCCTGATTATTTTGAATCAATTATTTAGTCCCTTATTGTTATGTATCCCCTTTAAAAGGTTACATTGTGTTGTCCTCGGTCTTTCCCTTTGGGATTGATCCTGGACCTTCACCAATAGCCTGTTGTGTTGCTCCAGTGTGAGGTTAATTAAAACACCTACCCCTTTAAGAAAATCCTTTGGTTCCTTATTGCTATCTGCTTCATACTCTATTTTCTCTAAGTATCCTTGACTTTTTGAACAAAGTGTAATTTTATCATTAAATTTGTATTTGGCATGCAAGTATCGTTGTCTATCCATTTTGAGTTATATGTCATGCATAAAAGCTTTCCATTTTCAGCTTAAATTCCATAGCATTTTGCTTATTTTCGTCTTTCATTTTCTTATGACACTTCAACCCTCTTATTTAGATATTACTGTCTTAGTGATGGTTGTCATTTCTCACTTGTCAAATAAGCTAACAAATCCATACCCAGACTCTTTTCCATGCCCCTACTCCCTCAGCTCTGTAGACGTAAAAAATATTGTTGACTTAGAGCAGAGAAACTCATTAACTGACAAAAAAATGTTTTTAATGAAAAACATTTTACAGCTTTTTAAAACAGCACAGCTGTTTAAAGACTTAACAATTAGTTTTTTGGTAAAAAAAAATAACATGATCAAAATGCTTACAATTTTTTATGTATCTTGAAACAGATTACAATAAAACAATGTATTTCTTATCTTAATGAAAATAAGTATTTAGTGTCTAAAAAATGTCAGTTATAAATGTGTTTGTACTCTAATTCGATGGCATGTTCTTTCTGACCATGGCTCGGAGACAAGCTGGTTGTTGCCATGAGGAGTGGACCCACAATTACAAATCTAATTTCTCTAGTAAGATGATATATTTAAAACGTATTCATGTATATGTCATGCTTAAACATGCAAGACAAGAAATATTTGTTTATGTAATGTGTTCATGCATATATAATGAGTTACTTTTAATTTTTACTTAGGTTAAAGCTGCTATTTGCAAAGTTTGATGAAGTCAAAACAGCTGGTGCTTTGCTTCCATCTGCTATAGAGAGAAGTGGTAAGCTTATTTCAATCTGCCATCATTGTAATTCAGAGTAAAAATAATATGCATTTAAACCTTGTATCTGGCCAAGTAAACCTCTGAAAAGCAAACTTAAAAATTTATTACGGAACACAGTGATAGCACCTACTCATTGCTCATATTAGCACATGATTAGAAAATCTTTTTAAAAGAGCTCCAAAAAAGCATTTTTTTAGATTAAAAAATTGATTCATCAAAATTTTATGATTTACCCAGAAATTAATTGATTTTCCTGAAAATTGAGCAATGAGAAATATGAATGAACTCGGAATGATCTCAGTTCTAATCCTAACCTTTCTTTTGTAATAAAAATGTGGGTAATCCTTTACATTCTTTGATTTTTGTGTGACCAACATAAAAAGATTCAGAGGGATCTTGTGGTCAAAAGATTCCGGGATATGTAAAAATTAACTGCATCTTGTCTTGAAACTGCTGCTTGTCAAAACAAGACAGCAAATATCAACAGTATAGGATATATTGCTGTTATAGTTTCTAATTTTAAACAAATGCATTTATAGATTAAACTGACTAAATTAGCATTCAGACTAATAAGCATCATCTTGAATGCTTAAAACAGGCATGATCCATAATTTTTTCCAATTAATGAGCTTCAAGCTAAAGCTTTGAATGAGCAATTCTATTTCCAATACCACAACTAACATAAAAAAGCCATTGCTGTACTTTGACTTGCTTGAATTTTCTCTTGAGTTTTTTGCTTTCTTAACTTTTTAGCTATTTGAGAAATAGCTGTTCTCATCAGGATCACGTCCACAAAAACTGTATGCATGAAGATAAAGGGCTGTATGTGTAAGATATATGAGTTATAGCAAATGGGTTACCTCAGGCTCAACCAGATATGGGCCTCCAAACAGATTTTACCACCTTGCAGACCATTTACAAACCTTAAGATAAGTTTAACTGGCCCATATTCCAAATATGGCCATCTGCACAGGTTTACCTGGTCCACTGACCAGTTACAGCCCTCTCTATTTTTACCAAGCCTGCAGACCACGTTTGGTTCTCCAAATATTTTTTTCAGGTCCAGACCATATATGGCCCTCCAACTATTTTTATCACTCCTGCAGACCAAATATGTCCCACTTTACAGGTTTATTCATCTTACAGACCAGATACAGCCTAACGGACAAGTTTACCCATCTTGTAGACCAGTTACTGCCCACCAGACAGATTTACCAGGCTTGTAGACCAAATACTCCCTCCAGATAAGGTTAAGTGGACCACAGTTCACATACGGCCTCCAAATATCTTTATCAGGCCTGCAGATCAGATACTACTTTCTGAAAAGATTGTCTCGGCCTGCCAGTCGAATATGGCTCTCCAAATAGGTGTACCTGGCCCACAGACTGAATACAAATAAATATTTTTAAAACTAGCTAAACAGAACATAGCATTATTTTGCAAATAGCTACACTGTAATTTGCTAAAACAGATTTACATATGTATTGTTTAGATTTTGTTTTAATGTGATGTCTCTTCAATTGTTTCGAAACCTTTTGCTGTTTTAATAAAGTTTTATTTTGGATCTTACATCTAATGCTTGTTTTTGAATTATATTATAGCACTAAAAATTAGATGGAGTTTGCATTTTTATGCCATCCCCGAGACATCACAATTCCTGGGCTTGATGTTCCCAGGAGACTCATTTTTTGCAAGCACTCTGCAGTAGTTCTGAGTTTGGAAAATATTGAGAAGCAACACATGCATTTTGGAATTATAACTGATTGCTTTATATTTTGTATTTTTGTCTTTAACATGTTTCTATCAACTCCCTGTCATTGGTGAGAAAAAGTCTCACTTTCTTAAATAACCTTTAAGTTTTGTTTAGTTATTTTTCTCAAAGCTATAAGTATGGTAATATTTTGTTGGTATTACTATTGAAGTTCGATTTTTTTTCATTCAGGCTCGAGAACTGAAGATGAAACAGATTCCAAGTCACAGGTAAATGCAGTTATACTCTTATTGTACTTATTTCTTTTTCCAGCCTTTCTACTGATAATCGTGCAAGATGTGAATACTAGCTATCAAAAATATATTTAAAAGTATCTATTTGTATACTTGTGTTAAATGCATGTTTCTACCTGACAATTCAAGTATTTTCACCTTTCTATCCTTTATTTTATATTTTGTCTTTTCACTCACATTTGTTCTCTTGTTATTAAATTTTGTATGTATTTTTAACCAATGTGTTAACTGTTTTATCCAGGTAGTTTCAGAATAGATGTTACTGTAATTAACTGTTTCTCATTGGAACATTTTTCCAATTAGAATAAGTGTTTGAATTACATTTAGATGTTGGCATTATCATTATACAAGGGGTGGATGTGTAAAAAGGTAAATTTTGTACTTTTATACAAGCCTTTTACCTGGACTTCATGTATGTTTTTCCAAGTCTAGTTTAAAGTTATTAAAAGAAATTTCAAAGGTTTCTATTCAGAGTGTTTTATGGTTAAATGTTATGAATTGTGCCATTTTACCTGAAGTGTTAGCTACCTTGTATTGGTGAAATTAAAATTACTTCAGTAGACTGCTTGAAATGAACTAATTGATACCAAGTACTGCATATTTTTCTCATTTTTGAAATGTCTGAACACTGGCAGCAAATTTCGAAAATTTAAATGTATAATACCTGAAATTCTACTTTGAAGTATATGATTTTTTTATTTGATTGCCCAATCTCTGATATCTCACAATCTCTATTTTCCCCTTATATTAATAAGCACTCTGAAAGCAGTGATGCTGATGGGGTGAGTAAAATTATTTTTTAAAAGCATTGTCCATAGTAGTGCTTTTTGGCCCCTATAAGTTCCCCATTTTCCATGTCGCAAGTAGTAGTTTCTTTGCTCTTTTTCCATCTTAACTGAACCCACATAGTAAAAAGAATTTCTTTTTGAGCAGCATCTTTTCATTTCTTAGTGTTTCATTTTGGGCAACTTTTTGTGCATTGTAGTGCTTTTCTTTATTCCTCACTAAATCTATATGCTACACATACAAGTTACAATTGTGAGAATATGTTGGAAATATGTATTGGGTTATCTTTAATTGTACACTATATTGAAAAAATTGTGCAGACACCCGATTGCTAAAGGGAAAACGTAATTTTTTGATTACATGATTGGTACTAACAGGGTATTTTGGAATATTGGCAGAGAACAGGCTTCAGAAGAGGAGGTGATACAAAAAAATTAATGGATGTTCTAAGAATAGACTTTTAGAGAGGGGTTTTAAGACTATTTGAGTAACTTATCAGTGTACGAATGAGGCCAAATTACGGCATGCTATGTTAATTGTGAAGGATCTATTACTAAAGGAATTACTAAATGAGCAATGATTTCAGTCAAGAAAGGTTTGGGTAGAGTACAAAAATTGATGGAAAGGGATTGAAGAGTAGTGTAACATTTGGTAGGATTTTTTCATCGTTCGCTCATCACCAAAACCAAGATGTTTCAAGAGCCACAAGTTTTAGAGTTTCCAATAGGAAAGTTCATATGAAATTGTATTAGTTGAATTTCCATGGCTGAGCAGTTGCATGCAAACCACTGATAACTCCTAAACTGCTCAACGTCTGGCTGATGCAAAGCTCAATAAAATTAGTTGCTGAAACAATATGGGATATCTGCTAGGTTCACCACATGGTTAACTGTATTCATGTAACATATTTGGTATTTTTTATTATCAGGATATTCACTTGTGTTATCTTTAATTTTCAGTCTTCAACTCTCACAAAGTCTGCCTCAAAACGAGCAAGCAGTGCTCCTCCTGCTAGACGAGCAATGTTTACATCTTCCAAAACATTACCTAACTCAAACAGTAAGTACTTTATTAGCTTATTCTTTCAGAGAATTCTTTTCTCATTTTTAACTTGTGAATGTTTTCTGTTGATTTTTCTCAGCTTTAAGACTTGTATGTTATCTACTGTTCTCGAGGACAGTATTGTATTCTACATGATTACATGAAATTGGTGATCATTTTGCTGAAACTTTTATATTGAGACAGTAATGTGATGCTCATTTCTGCTCATGATTTCAGTAATGAAGTTTAAAAACGATTTATTTAAAAACTGTAGAGAGATAATACATGGCATTGAGTTCCTGAAAAAATATCCACCGACAAGAAATTTGCAAAGAGCTAATATCTCAGGATGTCTATTTTAATTTTTTCATTGAGTGCAAAATTTTATAATATATAATTTTTGTTTTAAATTTTATAAATGCCTCTACTGTTTCAACCTTTTCATGTAATTAGTAAAGTTGTATAATTGCAAAGTGGTCAGGTTTCTGTCATTGAAAAAATTATTACTTCATAACCCCTTGATGTATCATGCTTCTCAGGACAAGGAAAAATGCTACATAGCAAGGCGAGAAAATTTATTAGAAATAAGAGGCACTAACAAGTTTTTATATTAAAAACTTTTCTAACTACAAGTTAAGCACAGAATCCACTGTAAAACTTTAAGTTTGTACTAAATATGGTCAAACACTTCTGAAATATGAAATTCCTTCTCTTTCAAGATACCAAAATCTTTTTTAGCAAATTATTTTAGGATAACTGCTTCAAACAAATAACTTTTGAACTCTCAATTCTATAAAAACAAATTTGTACTTCCTCTACTATTTACAAACAAAGATCAGGACAAGTAAAGACAGCATTATAATGAGTTACTGGGAGCCAAATGTGCAATAAAATGAGAAGTTACTATATTGGATATTTTATAACTCTTAACGTTTCAAGGGTACCTTATTAAATTAGGCCTATGGTCGTTTACAGGGGTAGAGCACATCAGTGAAGACATGAGCATTAACCTTGTTAAACAGGCCCTTGTTGACTATAGCTTAATCCTACACTCAATAAAATATATAAACATGGATTGAAGCAAAGATTGCACAAAAATAAATACAATGAAACAGATTTTAGATGAAAAGAAAACAATTATTTTAAGCATGACATCTTTCCTATTTAACAGTATAGGAATTTACTAAGAAAACCAACAAAATTGCATTTTTCAAGTTTAATCCATATTGCACTTCACTTAAGTTCATATTGCACTTCAAATCTAATTAAAAAACATGTCAAAATTAGTTCTCTAACTAAATACGTAAACAGCAAAAAACTCACAAGTAAAAACTTATTATAAAAATGAGATGACAAGCAGAAGAAGTTAATGAAAGTTTAGGTTATCTTATCTGGCATAATACACACAGAAGAAAGTCTGGGATTCATACTCCTTCCAAGGTGAACATCAATTCTGGATGGCAGCTATAGGGCGGTTGATAGTGGCTCTCCAGCATGATTGGTCTGGGGCCACAAAGGTGGATTCACATTTCACCTCACATGCATAATATACATTCTACACTCAACCTGTTTATCAAAGCCATGCATTTACTGGAGACGGACCAACATCCATGCCTTACCCCGGTTTTGAACCAGGAACCTCGATCCAGAAGATCTAGTGGTCCCTGACCACTAGACCGATTGGCTGGCAAGATTTTAATGATAAGTTTTAAGATTCTTTTGAAGGAATTTATTTCATTGTATTATCTCTAAAGAATATTTTAAACTAATTTCTAGTTTTAGCATATTTTTGTTTTTAAATGCCATGTCTGCTTTTGGTCTCATTCAATGTTATAGTCCTGTTCCTACGAGTTGGCAGTCGAGTCATAGTTTTGAATGAATATTCTTTAAATTAGGGGATAGTTTGAAAATTAAACCAAATGCTTCTACAACTGGTGTCTTTAGTGATGATTCTGGTTTTAAGTTTATCGATCAATGTTGAAAGTGATAGCAGTCATAATGAATTGGCATGGGCAACCTTTTCCTAACCAGCTTTCACACCTTTTCAAAAATCAATTGACTCAAGGTCAACTGCTTTCTCGTCAGAGCTGTACTATAATAACCTTTCGTTAGATTTATTAAGTTATTGTATGTCAATAAACTTATTCGTGTTTTGAATCATGTGATGTGTACAGCAAATATTTTGATATGTTTATGTAATGTTTTACATATACAGCTAATCTGCTTCTACATGCTTTCATGTAATTGTTTTCTGTTGCTTGTTTAATGTGTTTTTACCCTCCCAAGCCCCCAAAAGGAAACCAAGTTTGAAGAGTGCATCTAAACCCATATCTTCAGGTAGCAACATCAGGCATACTATTTTATTCTTGCCTCTGCTCTGAATGCCACGCACACTTAAATTCACTGCATTTTGTGGTTTTTCTTATTTCTTTTGCACTTTTTCTCTAGCATGATTTGGATTAGGAATGGCCTCTTTTTGGTTTGAGCATGTTTGTCTTGATGTCATCTCCATATTTCTCACTTTTTTCTTTGGTGGTATTTGTACTTTTTACTTTTTATCGGGAAATGAATTAAATGAAGCAAGTTTTGCAATTAGGTTTAATTCTTGTTTTGAAATGTATTTTAGTTTTTTAAATTTTTACATGTAAAATTTTGATGCAACCACCTGATAAGCCAATTTCAGGGATGCTGCGGGCAATTTATAGCGACTTTTGTTACTATTTTTTAACTTTAGCGACTAGGTATTTTTTAAAGCAAAATTGTCTCAAAAGCTCCTATTTTCAGTTACCAACTTTTCGATAATTTTGTCGACTGTTTGAAAATTCACACATAACCGCGTGGAGTATTTTTCTGTTAAAAGAGTGAACTGTTTACCAAGTGCCAAGCTATGCCAAACATTTCTTCCTACTTCTACTCCACACAATGTTTTTGAAGACCCTGAAATGATGTAGCTGCTGGGCGCAACCAAAACTACTACTAAAATAAGCTTTAAGAGATTTATTTTGCTTCTATTTTTAAGTATTTATTCTACCAAAGCTACTATTTTCACAAGTGCTTTGGTCATGACAGTCCTTTCATTCAGTTTCTCTTTTTTTAATTCATTCTGAACTCATCAGAATTGATTTCACAGTTCATAGGTATATTCTCTTTAAATAATCCCTTCCTTTAAGGTTCCTATGTAAGGTCTTTTCCTTCATCAAAGTGAGATTCTTATTTTCCAAATATTTGAGATTTCTGCTATTCAAAATGCAATTATGCAAAACATGGTATCTTTGTACAAGATATAAATGGCCCTGTCTTGTTTTGACTCACTGGTTGGTCTTTATATAAACTTGATTTCTCGCCAAATTTGCAAAAGTTTTTTGTTATTTCTGCTTTTCTCTAAAGAATTTTGCTCTGCAAAATGTGCTTTTTATAATAAAATTTTGATCTACAAATATATCTAGGAAATGTTAAATATTTTAACTTTCGAAAACTGGAAGTGGGATTGATTGCACAGATTATGAAATTCAATGTGATTATACAGAAAATGTCTTCATATGGGCTTGATTTCTCAGCAAATTGAAAGAAATCTATTTCTTGCATTTGCTAAACATTTAACCATAATTTCCCTAACTATTTTGACTCCACCCCTTTTCAAAGACAATTTGTTTTCAGTGCCCTCTGGAAAACTCAATTAATAATAAATTGATAGTGTAGCTGTGCCTATAATTTTTAAATTTCACCAAAATGATTATGCTGTGTATTGCAGCTGTGTGTAATTTCAAAAAGTTAGTTGGGAAACAAAACAACTTGGAACTGAAATTATAAAGTTATTAAATTGAAATAACAAAAAGTAAATTGGCACATAAACACATTAGATGGATCACTATTAGTAATTAATATCAATCAAATCAGTAAAATTTAAAATAATCACTAATGAGAAGATGAGCCTGATTTTATGCTATTAATTAGGCTCTATTTTCATCATCAGCATTCTTAAATCTCCAAGGTCAACTATTTGCAACTATCCTCGTAGTTTAAAGATTCAATGATAGTACATCACCATAGTGAATCATTGTGAAGAGAGTGGCCAATTGGATAAGTGTTTGATTAAAACCTTCTTCGTGGCTCATTGGGTCTGCCCAGAGCCTACAACCTGTGAGTTGTAGGCAGCACAGGTTTAATTCCTCCCTGGGTGTATTTCTCTCTTATATGTCAGTGAAACTCCTTGTGTGTGTATGTCTATTACTTGATGTTGTCTGTCTTGCATTTGATGCAGCATGGCCAAATGGGGCCCTTATGCCATAATAAACTCAACCAACCACTCATTATTGTACGTGCCAAGTGCTGTATGACTTATTTAACCTTAATAAATCAACTAAACTTACATTTAATTAACACGTTTTATAGGGTGACATTTAAAACAGCTACCTATCTACCTTGAATGGATAGATGAGAACTCAAGTTTTTGCCCTGATAGTTGGATGGTTAGAATGCTGTGCCAAATTATCAGTTATCCAGTTTCTTAATGGCATCTATGGCTGTGCGCAGTTACTATTTGTGGGAATAGACTGATTGTCTTTTCTCTTGCATTCCATCCCTTGTGCTTACATGTTTGTCATTTATTTGACAGTTTCTCTGTCATGTGAAAATGTATTTTATTCTTTAAGAAATTGAAAAGAATTTTACACATTCTGATTCCCCAAATATGAAGACATCACCACAACCAAACCTATTGAGTAACAAGAAATCTTTGAAGCATAACGGTAAATTTTCCCCATGTCTTTCATAATTTGCATATGATGGCGTTATTCATTTCACTATAATGAATTTAAATGATAATGGTGTAGCATATCTAGACTCTGGATTCTCCAGAAGTCTTCTGGAAAAATAGACTTTTCTGTTTTCTGGACAAAAATATATTTTCTGGATTTTTCTTTTCTGAGAAACTTTATGATAACAATTTTGAAGTTTGGGCAACAAGCCAATATAACCATGAAATGAAACATTGAATCAGTGCTTGCTAGACAGTCGTATAAACCTTCTTTTGTACTAATTTTCAAGAACCTTCAAATATATCTCCTAAACAAAAATGTTTAAATCCTCATTTTGCATATAATATCGCCAAATCTGTTATGCAAAGTTTGAACTTCTGCCAAGCATATTGCAGTAGTAGAGCAGGGTTACTTTTTTGTTCTCAATTCTTTCAAAGTCCAATTTAATGCAATTGTTGCTAATTTGGTACTTTTAATTAATTTTTATTTTAAGAATTAGACATTTTTTTTCTGGCAGTTGCTTTTTATATTGTGAAAATCTTCCAGGTATTTTTTCTTGGAGGTTGGCAGGAATGGTATAGGATATATATATATATATATATATATATATATATATATATATATGGAACAGTAGTAAAATATTCAATCTATAATTAATTTTGTTTGTTTAATGTAACGTTAAACCAAAATTATGTGGATGCGATTATTTTAATATTGCAGTTTAGCATGCAAATTACTAACATTCTTTGTGCCACTTCTATTAACTTTTATGTCTGTGAACTGATTGTGCATATTATATCTTCATATGTATTATCTATTCATTTGGGCATTTTGAGTTTGGCAATTTTTTAAAAAGGTGACTGATGGGTGACTGCTTTTGAGGATTATTTAATATTATTTCTCATGCATTTGAAGCCAATTAGAAAAGCATTGATTTCTGTGTATTGACTAAAAGTGTACTTGCACGAAACAATATTTTGGTAAACTTAAAAATGCTATGTTTAATTTTTTACTTTGAATTAATTGATAATAGTGTTTATCAACTGCTATATTTGTTTTAAGTGACTAGTTTTTAATGCTAGTAAATTTAACTTGATTTGTAATATTTCAGGTGGTGGTGCTATAGGAGCAGACGAGGAAATGTTTATTAAATCATTTGAAAGTGTCCCCAGTATAACGGTAATGCATATCTCATCTTATGCACTTATGAGGTTTCCAGTCTTAAATTTGTGTGACAGCTTTTTACAATCTTAAATTATTCAGAGGGATTTATATCTGTTTTATGAAACAACTCTTCTAATTAAGAAATTGTTATTGCTTGGTATAAAGAAATCAATTTACCTTAAGTTTTATTCCTATAAATTAATGGAGCTAGAATTTTATGTCTGTTTGGCTAGACCTGCAATTTTCATCCGATGTGCCAAAGGTCACAGGTGTGCCTTACAGATGGTGAAATAATTTAAATTGCGTAAGATTTCATTTCAACTGTTTGGTTTTGAACTTTTGACAAATGTGGCAAATAATTTCAAGTAATATCTAAAAAATGATTTTGAGAATTCATTTTTTTATTAAAGTTTCATATATAAATTGTTTACGGAGGATTTTTAGAAATCTAACGTGGAGTAAAAAGGAAGGTACTTATTGTTATTGCTTTTTGCAGATTAATTAAAATTATACTAATTTTTTTGGCCAGATTGACAAAATATGTTTTGGGTGCTGCATATTTTAGCAATTAGTTTGTGCCATGACGTGAAAAAGGTTAAAGGTCACTGGGTTAGACTGAGACATTCCATGTACAAGAATATGTATCATTTAAAAAACTAAGCTGATTTAAATGAATTTGTTAAGGTTTTTCTCATGACTTAATGCAAAATGGCATTTAAAAAAGTGTTTTTGGTAATTTTAATGCATTTTGTTATTTTTGAGTCATTATTTTGCATATTGTGTTTCCTAAAAGGCAGTTTTTGATGAATTTTCCTAAAACCTTCCATGCCAGAGAAAAACTTCCTTTGGTGAAAGTTTAGAAGACTGAACAATGAAACCTGGTTTATTTAAAAGGTGCTCCTGTGTCATTCCTCTTTCAGTAGAAGTGAAAAAGAACTTTTCGATGTTTTAAACTTTTTTGACAGACCATAGAAAATCATTCTCTTTTGTAAATCTGCTCATGATTTTTTTAACTGCTTTGTAATTCTATAATTTTTTTTGCAAATAAATTAAAAACAGTAAGTTTTGATAACTTTTCTTTGTTTCTTTAATTTTGTGGTAATAAATGCATTTTATAAGGCGTTTTCCAGCAATTTTCATGTTATCAAAATCCTAGCTCAACAAATGTATTTCATTTGCAAGTACCTGAATTTTACCTACAACCCAGATTTATAATAGTGTAAATAATTTTTTTACTAGAATGTAAAATATTATAATGATGAATTATTATAATGAACCATAGTGCAGGGTTCTACTAAAGCATATTGGTTATTTGTACTAAGGCTATTGAAATTGGAGGGTTTTAAAATTTTGGTGAATTGCCTCCGACTATTTGAATACGTTCAAATCAATCTAAGATCTTTTATACTACAAATATTGTTAGTGATACCAAAATTTAAAGATATTTTAAGTTATTCATCTACAGAATTTAATTTTGATTCGAATTGTTGCTAAATGATATAAGCAGTGTTCAAAATGTTAGAGTTTTGACATTTGTTTCACTTTTGAAGGGCAAGTATGTTTTGAATACAATCTTTCTTGTCCAGGTTATGTTCAATTTGCAGCTTTCAACAATGCACACTATTTATCAGTAGTTAAAGCTAAAAATCCTATTTGACTTATGTAGTTGGCATTTGCAGTAAATACTATATTTTAAATTTTGTTACATTTGAGATTACTTTATTGTTATGTTCTTCTAACCTTAATTTGTGTTCTTTTTCACGATATCTAGCTGTATTCTGCCAAGGAACTTGAAACAGAAATGACAAAAATCAAAGATGTTCTAGACCCCAGTAATGATTGGGAAAAGCGCATTGAGATGGTTAGTTTGCTATTTTCTTTTGAAATAAAACTTTATTTTAAAACTACCTTTCTTCTCATTTAGCATAGTTTTAAATGTTGTCAAATTAATCAGCATCTATCCTGTTTTATATGAACGCTTTATTTATAGCTGAAACGTGTGAGAAGTTTGATCATAGCAGGTGGTCATGAATATAGTGAGTTTTTCCCTCAATTAAGAATGCTGGAACAGCCATTTCAATCCTGTGCGAAAGATTTGCGTTCCCAAGTTGTGAGAGAAGCTTGTTTGACAATTGCGTAAGTACTTTGATATTGATGTTCTCAGTAAAACTCAAATGAAGTGTTATAATTAAGGTGAGGTGCTTTCAAGCTCAAGCGAAGAGTCATTACCATAAAAAGCAAAACTCAATATGTGAATGTAGATATTTTCCTGACAGTTCCTTGCAACCTAGATGCATTTATATAACATTGTTTTATTTCATCCGAATTTTAATTCATAACATTTTATGTAATTAAAATGTACATAAATTATATTCATGTCATTTAAATGAAAAAAGCAGCCTTGTCATTAAGGATTACAAAGTATTGAGATTGACATGAAATAAAATTTAAACATGGTAAGTGGATTTAGCAGCAAAGCAGCTTTTACAATAAATAACAGATTTAAAATCAATTTTCACTTGTTATACATCTTAAAACAGAATTCAAGGCTAAAGGAAAATTAAAATAAAATGGTTTCAGTCCCACCGTTCTGTCTGAGCAGACAAGCTGTTTCCGTTCTCCTCAACTGGTCTCACATGCGAGGGGTCAGGAACCCAGGTCACAGCTCTTCCAATTACTCATTAATGAAGAGGGACAGTTACTTCCAAGAGGACTGCTAAACACCCCTTATATCCACCTGGTCAGAAATCCTCCGTACTCATCTGCTTGGGAGATTCAAATAGCAGTTCATGTTAGGGAGGAATTTTGGTCCCGCAAATGATAGCATCATGATAGCTAAAATCAGAAGAGGGAGTATGTGCAAAACTAAGAGCAAGTGGTGCACATTCAGTAAATTTAGAGGCGTAGTCAGGCGTTTGAGATACGAATGCAATGATGCAATCGAGTTGTGAATAATGATTACAGATAGAATGTATAAAGAAAAGTTTATTTTGGGGTTTCGTTATGTGCATACTTAATTCCAATTATTTTTTATTCTAATATGAATTAAATGTATTAATTGTGATGTTTCTGAAAATCTTTTTTTCTTTTATCAATAGGTATCTTTCTCAGCAATTAGGACCAAAATTAGATCATTTTGCTGAAGCCTTGTTGCCTTGCCTTATTAATTTAATTCCTAATAGTGCCAAGATCATGTCCACTGCTGGAAATATTGCCATACGTTTCATAATACGGGTAACTATTCCAACTTTGTTATGCTTATTGTGTATATTCAGCTGTTTTTTTGTTTAGTGACGTTTATATTTTTTTCAGTATACCCATGCGAGTCGTTTAATACCAATACTTACTTCACACTTAACCTCGAAATCAAAAGACATAAGAAAGTAAGTGAATTCTAGACGAATAATTTTCATATGTTATAATATCACCTAACTTTCACCATCTTTTCACACTTATGGTTTTGTTTCAGAACTTGCTTTGAGTTTTTGGACCAATTACTGGTGGCTTGGCCAACCCATCCCATGGAAAAACATGTTGCTATTCTTACTGATGCAATCAGAAAAGGTATCAGTGATGCTGACCCAGAAGCTCGAGCATTTTCTAGAAAGTAAGATTTTTAATTAAAATGGTTAAGATGTGTCACAGTATGAAAATTATAGTACATTGTTTTCGCATGCTTTTGTGAAGTAGAAGTTAGGTTGGAAAAGTAATTTGTTTTTTGGAAGCAGGCAATGTACGAGACTAATATTTTAAAGATCATCAACCAATCAGTCTTGTGGTCAGTGTTGAAATCAGGGCTTCCTGGTCAAAAGGTTCCAAATCAGGGGTAAGGCATTGATGCTTGTCCTGAATAAATATGTATGGTCTCACTATAAATGGATTGTGCCTGAATGCATGGTAAGAATATGAAGTGCCCCAGTGTTCATCGTCCTAATGCAAAGTGGTTCACAAATCCACTCTTGTAGTGTCATGATGGAAATGTCCAATTAACTGGCCAGGCATTAGAAGAAAAAAAAATATATTAAGATGCATTTTCCCACCGATTAGTTTAGGACATTCTTGTGAAGTTCGATTCCAGAACTCGAAATTGCATTCTTTAACTGTCAGTGTCTACAATCAGAACAGTGTTAAATGGTAGCATCTTATGAGGAAATTCAGTTTGCACTTGGCTTAAGCTTGCACTTGACCATCATCTCAAATGTCAGTGTTTGATCTGTATCCCTTATGTTGAATTAAAGATTAAGTTTCATTTGCAAATGAGTTTTCTATTCACGAAAACATAACATATCTTAAAATTTTCTGCTCTCATTAACTAACTTTGTTTAAGAAATTACTCTCTTCATTGTCTAAATATGATACTATCTTCAGTTAAAGTGTAGGGAAAGTTTTTGTCTAAATATGATATTATCTTCAGTTAAAGTGTAGGAAAAGTTTTCAAGTTTTATTTAAAAAGTTTTCATGTTATTAAGTTACTCTTGATTTTTAATATCGATTTACAGGTTTCCTTAAATTTTATATTGTCAAAAACTCGTGTGAAATAATAATTGTCTGATTTTATTATGTAATAGAGCTTTCATGACTTTAATTGAACATTTGAATATTAAGTTCTTGTACAAGTTTTGGGAGTGTAATTGATGGTAAACATTCAATTTTTCAGAGCATTTTGGAGTTTTGCAGACCATTTCCGAGACCAAGCTGACTGTCTCCTGAATTCCCTTGACATCAGCAAACAGAGAATGCTTCACGACGAACTTACAATGAGTAACTCGTCTAGTAGCAGTTCTTTAACACAAAGTGGCAAACCTTTCAGGTCAACTGTCTCAAATCATGCTGGTTCAGTGGAGAATCTTAGGTAGTGCACTGTTTTGTAATTTAGCTTTTCCAGAGATGCCAACCATTATGGATTTTCCATAATTAGATTGTCACCTTTTGTTATGGCGAATAATAAAATTATGGAAAATTTTTACTTGATGGAGAAGGGTCCTTTTTTTTTATGGGAAGGATTCTCCTTTTTTCATGGGAAGGATTCTCCTTTTTTCAGTAAAAAAAAATTGATTTTGTGTTTTTAAGTAATTTTATTTACAAAGAACACATGTGTTCCAAATTTCAAGTCAAAATTCATTAAATTGGCCAGTTATAAGCCATTAACAGACTTGTCACAAATCAATTATTTGGATTTGACAAGTCACCATTTCCTCAAATATTGAAAAAAAATTCTGGTTCATCAAACTTTAGCTACATGTGTATGAAGTAAAATGGTGTTCAATTTTTTTTTAAGATCATCTGAAGTTGAGAAATCATTGAACATCAACTTGGAGGTTGGCATCTGAATCTGAAGAAACTTCTGTTAAATTAAGCCCAAACAATTTTGAAATATTTATTTTTTTTTATTATAGTCTCGGCCGCACTGGTACTCTAGGAAGACGTACAGGAATCTCTAATTTACCTGTATCCAGACAAGATTCTTGTAAGTGTTTGTAAAAATAAGTATTGATTTAAGTTTGTCAAGTCCTGTTTAGAACTACAGTGTGTTGTATCCTCTGTTTTAAACTAACTTGTTTCTGCAATGAATATTCATTAGAAATAAAATGTAAACCTTATCTGTGTAGTTAAATGGAAACTTGGTTAAAACGTTTGTTTTTTATAAAGTTAAGTATTAGAAAATTTTAATTGTAGATGATTTACCTGAAAGGTGTAAATATGGTATCTACTGTCACTTCAATGATTAAGAATTAAAATTATAGGTGGTTATCCTATATATAAAAGTGATTGCTGATATGATTACCTTTAACAAGTTACTAAATATAAGCTGTTTCTATTAATGATAGTGTAAAAATTACTTGATTATTAAATTGGTGCCTTAAATTTTAATTTTAAAGCCTACTTAAATGAAATTCGAAACTAGATTGAAGCAAATGTATTATGTAATAAGAAAAGTTTGTTGACTAGGTAATTGGGTTGACAACCACTTCAAGGCTAGAAAAGCCTTGAATTTTGCCTGGAAAAATTAACTATACTGGAAACTTTTGAAATTGGAGGTTGTAAGAAACTAAGGAATTGCTAAAAATCTTCATTGATAAAATTCCTGACAAATATTTTTAATTTTCTCAAGTGTTAAAAAATACCAAGATTTTTATAATAACTTCAGAGTGCTGAGAAAATTAATTTCAATTTAATTCTTCTGAAAGTCATCTTGAATGTGCTTCTAAGTCTTGCCAGAGCAGTCTGGGACCCTTAAAATGCAGCATCAGTCCAGGGTGCCTTGAGAGATTTCATGAATGTGGAAAGGAACTATTTTTTTTGTATGAGCAGTAAATTTCCATGGTGGTAAGATCACTATTTGCTGGGTTGATCTTCTTGCAACCCTCTTTAGCCTGCAAATCAGCTGTCTTATTTTCAAATGAACTAAAATGAGATGATATTCACTGCAAGCAAATAAAGATAGTGTACCAATTCCGACAAGAGTAAAATAATATCCCGACTAGTTCTGTCTATAATATATTTCCAATAGAGGAAGCTTGGATAAGGAAATAAATCCAAGGATCTTCCATTAAGGATGCTTGCCTTACAGGCAAGCATCCTGATCTGTCCATAATCAAGTTTTATGGTTCTGTATTGAACTCACTATTTCTTTAAATTCCAGTAATGAGTTACTAGTTTTGGAGACTGATTATTATAATTTAGAAAACATTACTAGTTTCCTTAGCTATGTTTTATTATTTTTAGGATCATACTTTAGGGATCAATTTATAAAATGGTAATAGTGGCAAATGCCTTCATGTGCCAATAGTGGTACAGTTTTCAATATGTGTGCAAATGTGGCACTCTGCTCAATAAGTTTAGGAACCTATGGTTTAATTAATCATTATGGTGTCTTCTGGTGGAAATAAAAACTGATTTTTTCACCATTTCAAACAAATATTTTGAAGTTTATTGTACAGTAAATTTTTGCAAATATTTACTTGTTATGATGTGCTTAAAGACAGCTTGCTAAGGAAAAACTAGAAGTTAAAACGGATATTAAGGTTTTCTATCCATAATGTACCTGTAATGAGAATAGTGGGTAATTCGCAAACCTAATTTCAATGGGATATTTGTAGTCTAGAAGGGTTTATGTTTCTCTTTATTTGATTAATCTTATTATAAATTACTTTTACGATTATTTTGTCTCATGGATTCTTTCATAGAAAGGATGAAAGATTGCTGTACTATTTCTAATTTCAATCATTAAAAGCCACACTCTTAAATTTATTTAGTTATGATGGTATGTGAAGGGGAAATTTTACTTTTACATATAAGTAAATGAATGGCTTTTGGTTTGTTGCAAAAAGTTGCTATATAATGTGATAATACAAGCACATACATTGTAAATAATCCTTATGAAAAGTATAGAAGTATATCCTAGTTAATTTTTTATCATTAAAAAGTATTTTACTATCAGCTTATTGTTTAAAATTGTCATAGAATGAGGTCAATTTTTGCAACAAAGTGCAACATTAAATATCACTTTATGTACTGTCTAGTATTAGAATTGCTCGCGCCACAAAGTCTGCCTGTCCTGTTACCATAGAAACTAACCTTAACCCATAATCCATAGGAGACATAGGACCACTGGCACAGTTTGGCCAAATATGGCCCCTGTGCACTACAAAACCCAACCAGCCAACCATAGCAGATGCTTGAAAAAATATATTAAAGTTTGTCACATTGATGCACTTAATATCAAATTGAAAATGTATTTTTTATGATTTTTACATTCAGCCGAAAATATCCATACTACAAACCTGGCAACTTTTCCAGATTTTTCAGAAGTCTTCCGAAAATCACTTTTATCCGGTCTTCTGAATGAAAAAATATCTTCAGGACTTTTCTTTTCAATGTGAGAAATTTTCAAATGATGCCAAATTCTTCATTTGGAACCAAGCCGAAGAAACCATATTGCATACCTGCCAACTTTTCCAACTGTCTTCCAGAAATATACTTAGTTTGAAGAGTAGTATCTGAATTTTTCAATTGATGCCAATTTCGATGATTTGGCATGAAGCCATGGCAACCATGAATCTGGTTGCTAGATTGTCATAAAAATCTTGACACTAATTTTCAATATGCTTCTAAAACATGAAGAAATGTTTCATTGCTTGCTGTAAGTAGTGCCATTTTGTGTAAAAACAAATATCGCCAAATCGGTTTAGCCGAGTTTGAACTGCCACCAAGCATGTTTAAGAAATTTTATTTCTGACAGTTGTGCGCTGGTTTTTATGCACCAAAAATCTTCTGGTTTTTTCTTTATGGATGGCAGGTATACTAGCCAGACTGGGTGATAAGATCAATTCTCATAATGGAAAAACAGTAGGTAATGAGGAATTTTTGCAAAGTAATGCTATGGTTATATCTAAAAGACTAAGATTCTTTTGTTATTGAGCATCCACTATGTCATTAGAACCGAATATTGATGCATGTTTTAAGGGAACTGTTACAGGGTACAGTAAAACCTCGACAGGGAGTCACTCAAGAGACCAGGAAATTTTGTCAACTTAGTAGAGTAACCACAGAATGTACTCCATCTGCATTACTGTAATGATCATGTAAATTTATCATAGCATCAATAAAACAAAAATATAAATAAATGGAGATTCCAAAAATTATGTAAATGTTTAAAGAAAAGGTTAGTGCTTTTCAGAGAGAGCTTTGTTTGAACATTCTTAAAGCTTAAATACAGCTTTACTTATATATTTTAATGCCAAGTACTTGTCTAATTTTGACTGAAATGAACACGTGTCAGTACTATTAAATTTCTTTTTTAAAACAATCATCTAGTACCTTGAACTGACGTAGTGAAAAATTGTTTTGAAGGTTTTAAGAACTTGTATTTTCATAGGTAGTAAAAGAATCGCTTCACTTTCATTTCTGGTACTTTTATTCTAAAAATTCCATTAACCCTTTTAGGGTTGCTTAAGATCATACTGCAAAGTTATTGATATCTAAGTTGTCATTTATTGTGGGAATAGTACATCCTCTTTCATTCATGATGTCAAATAAATTCTATAAGAATCAGGGTCAGTCCTCATTTTCAACTTCATTTTATTTGCCATAATTCACAAACCCTGCATGCTTAAAGACCTTTCCAGTGACGATTTATCTGGGATAGCATTTGAATTTTAGATGAGTAAACAAGTGTTTAATTATATTGCTCTGTGAGATCCAGACAGGACTAAAGAAATTGAGTTATCGAAATGACGACTTATCAAGGTTTTACTGTGTGAAATGTGGCATAATGTTGTTTTATGAAAATGATGATTGTTGGCAATCACTGAATAGTCTCTAAGATGTATCAATCTTTAGGGTGCATGAATCGTCTATTTCCAAGTGCATGTTCATTTCTTCTCTTCTACCTTTTTAGTTTTGGTTTAAGCTGAATATTTTGGTTTATGCTTATTCTTTATAGCTTCAGGCATTCCCACCCCATTGAGATCGACCAGCGCAATCGATTTGTCCGCCGTAAGGCGTGCCAAAGCCCGAGCTACATATTCCACCATTGCTAGTCTCTCACGAGGGTCTGGGGCTTCCCTTCGTAAGTTTATTATTTTTTATCAAATTCGTCTTAAGAACGAAAACATTTTTGTTTAGTCAAACATAGAAGCTTCAAAAAATGACTAACAATGATAAAAAACAAGGTGTTAAAAATGCGATGGTTTTCAACCTTTTTCATCTCATGGCACACATAAACTGATCACTGAAATTCTGCAGCACTCCAAATAAGGACCTAGCCTTTTTGTTCCTAAAAGGCTTTATGAAATATCTTTTAAACAATTTATCTGATACTTTATAAAAAAATTAATGTTCAAAATTATTTTTGCAAGTATTGAAAATATTTGTTATAAGTTAAAGCTAAACTATTGATTTGCAAAAAATCTTACACAATTTAAATGTTTCACCATCCATAAGACATACCAAAGCCATTCTTGTGGCATACCAGTTGAAAATCGTTAGTCTATAGCATTTCAATAGAACGAAACGTCCATCAGGACCAAAGTAAACAACAAGGAGAACCAGAGTTTAAATATGTCATCTTCGAATAGTGTTGCTCCCACTCTCTTTTCTAAAAAGGAAGACCTTAGTTCGAAAAACGAGTGGTGGTAGCTCTATCCGAAGATAATATATTGAAACTTGAGGGTTTTCTTGTTTACTTTGGTCCTTATGAACATTTTGTTCTACAGATATTTCAGCTGTAGACCATTTTTATGATCTGGTTTTCATCTGTATTAATCGCTTTTTGAAGCTTATATTTGACTATCAGTTTGATTAAGGTTTTTATCCTTTTCTCTATTTTGTTTAGCATGCACTTTTATTGCATGGGTTTTTTCGATGGTACTTTTTGAATTAATCGCAAGTGCTTGGTCTTTTAAAGTGTATATAGTTTATAGTTTTATTTTGTTTATAGTTTTCTTATGTTTGTAATGCAAGTTCTGAATGTTTTACGATTTTGCGTTGTTTCGGCATGTTAGAACAAAACTCTTATTATTAGTCATTTATGTTTGATTACTGTGTATGGGAAGGATTTTGTTGGTCAATTTTTTAAGTAGTTTGTAAGAAGGGTATGTACAGTTTGCTTTGTGATGCTTCTTTCACAATACAAAATATTTCCTTATGCTTTAAATTAGAGAAAATAATGACTCACATTTTTTGTATATATGTTGTATTGTGCATTAATTTCACTTGACAAATTAGAGCAGAACCAACTATTGATAACACTTTGAACTGCAGTTTTTATATTCAGGCTGAATTCATGTTTTACTAATGAGATTAAAATGTTTATACTAATTGAATCAACATTCTTTACAGTAACATGACTACTAGCGATTAGTATTGTATGATTAATTTTGTATTTTTACCTTTTTTCTACCTTGCCTTCACTATGAACATAGCCCAATCAGGTAAGACAATTTTCAAGAGTGTTTGATTTTGTATGTACAAAATTTGTTCAATTGATTTATTTTAATCTTGTTGACATTAGACATTTAACTCACTATTACATACTTGTCAACTTTTCTGGGTTTACTGGAAATCTTCCAGAAGAACACTTGGTTTTCCTGTATTCAGGACAGAAAAACTATTTCCAGATTTTTCTCTAGTTGGCAAGTAAGTGCTGCCAATTTTAAAGTTGTGCCAAACCTTGACAACCATGAAAAACCATAAGAATCAGTGTTTGCTAGATTGTTGTAAAAACCTTCTCTTTGGCACTGATATTCAAGAAAACCTACAAATATACCTCTAAAACTCTTAAAAAACGTTGCATTTCTCATTTTGCGCATATTTGGTGCCATTTTGTGTAAAGCATCACAAATTTAAACCACCAGGCATCTAATAGTAGAAAGGAAGCTTACTTTATCATTTTAAAGATTATTTTTAGGCATTTTTCACTTTTGAGTGTCATGTTTTTATTTCGTAAGTCTTCCGGATATTTTTTGTTGGTTGGCAGGTATTTTATTGAAACTTAGTGAATTAGATAGCTGGTTAGCATTCTGAACATGATTAATGCTTTATTCAATGCTACAACCTGCTTTAGCCTTCATAGCCAATAAAAATTTTCCTAGGCTACCTTCCACCAATAGATATAGTTATTTAGTCATGATGTTTTTATCATAAAATCAATTGTAATTTTGAATGCCTCATGATGCGTAGCGAATTAAAATCCTAAAGCTCCATGGCTGAAATCAAGCATATTTAAACTTAGCTTAAAAATTGGCAAATTAATCCTGCACAGTTGTTTTTATGTTATTTATATCCATTGTTGCCATTCGACAACAAACAAATAATGTCGATTTCTGTGCAATGTCCTTAGTGAAATGTTTATAAATTTTACATAAGTTTATTTTAGTATTCTAAAAGCTCATTTGAAGGTAAGTAAGACTTCAATTTTGAAAGTGTGAATCTGGACTGTTTCTAGAGGAGAGCATTCAAAATGAATTCTGTGTAACAATTGAGCTGCTGATTTAGTGTCTTAGTTTCATGTTTAATTTCTGCAGCTCGGACACCTGCATCTAGGAGGAATGAAATGTCTGTCCATGCGATTACGTCTCCAGAGCGTGTGATCAAATCGCGCCCTAGGGGCTCATCACAGTCGCAACGTAAGTTTTCAGTCACCATCCTTAAAGCCATGTGTTAACAACTGCTGTAAAATCAATAAAAGTTATGCCATTCTAAATTTTATTAACTTCTTTTTTGTAGTGTATACCATCATAATATATATTTATTCCTCACTTCTGAATATATATTTTATAAATGTGCTCCAGTGCTTAATCCCTATTAGGATTTTTACTTGAATTATAAATATATATATATGCCTTGGTGTCTATTGAAATATATTATGTTATTGAATATCCTTATTACACGTAAATATTAGACATGTAACTGAGTGTTATTTGTGTTTATAACTGAAACGGGCTCATTCCTTTCCAAATCCAAGAATCAAAATTATTCACTTGGACACAAAGTTCATATCAGATTTTACATTTTCGAAAACTAAATGAGATACCAGTCTCAAGATAATCAAGAAATGCTTTAGATCTATCCTCATTCTTTTTCCTCTGTTCAGTGTATTAGCATATGTGAATCTATTAACAGAAAATACTTTTTCTCAATCATTAACAAAATCTCTCTCCTGTCTTCTAATATAAGTACAATGATCTGCATTAAAATTATCCGTATGAAAACAATGCATTTTGTGTGACTTGAACCTCATTTATTTCCAAATTAGTCTTAAAAATGCTAAATCCCACCACTTTTAAGAAATAGTGGTTTTTGTAGGTGACATGGCATTTTAAACAGAAGATACTCTTGAAAAAGTTTTTTACTTTTCAAGGGATCCTTGTACTGTAAAGTTTGGAAACCACTGGATATACAATTCCTTGGCTCCCTTAAAATGGATGGACATTAGTGAAAAATGTCATTTTCATTTATTAATTTGAAATCTGAAAATGTTAGAGAGGAGGAAAATGTGAATTGCAGGCCAGTGTTATCTTAAAACATGTTATTTATTAATTTTATAGTTTATATTAACATAACTTAATGAAAAATAGTAACCATATCTATCATTATTTACGTACCTTATTGACTTTTAGCAAGCAGTAGACCTGACTCCCCTTCCTCAAGGTTAAGTTATGCAACTTATTCGACCACAGATGGTAAATCTGGCAGAACTCGTAATAAGTCTGGAATACCTATTGCAACCAGTAGAGATGCAAGCCCCACAAGGACAAGCTTTGGTAACATATTTGTTCACATTTTAAAAATTGTTGCCTTTTAAATATTTCTCTCCGCAAGTTATATCCATATTTTATTAATTTTTGTATTTCTTCATTTGTATTATAAAAATAAAGATTTAGTTTTTAAAAATTAAATGCACTCTATTTTGTAAGCACTGACTTTTCAAGCAGTCTCTGAATTAGAATTAATTTGAATAGTGCATACCTGTTGACTTCTGAATTTACTGGAAGTCTTCCTGGAAAACGACCCAGTTTTCCCAGTCTTCTGAACAGAAAAAGTATCTTCCACATAGAAGCAAAATTTCTGGTAAATATTCCAGCAAAAATTTGGCATTTTGCGATATGGCGTGACAATCCATGGAGGAACAACATTGAAATTAGGTTGGCGAGTTGCCAGAAAAATTTGCTTAGGGCAACCCATTTGCTGGAAACAAATTTTAGCATATTATGATAGAAAAGCCACTATACACCATTTTATTTCCAACCATGAAGGAACAGCATTTGAATGAGGTCAGCAGGGTGCTACAAAAATCTACTTTGGGCAACCCAACCACTGGAAACATCTCAGCATATTGTGATAGAAAAGCCAGAAAGTGTCATTCTATTTTCCATTGTAGTACTGAGATATTACTCCAAAGTCGACTTTTCTAGCTTTGACGATAGTGCGACAAGATTTTTATGGAAATTTGGACAACATGAGTAAAATACTACTAAACAGTTTTTTCATTTGTGTTTAGTTTAGAAGTTTTCAATTTTTAGTAAGGTATCTCAATTATAACTTCAATTTGCTGTGTTGGTTTTGAACTTTGGCATTGGTTTTGGTGCTGCTAAAAATCTTCTGTATTTTATTTCTTGGAGGTTCCCAAATATATTGCAGTATTTTACCTGAGCACAGAATCTAAACTGAAATTATCAAACTGTTTATTTTCAAGATCAAGATTTAGGATGCATTTTCTGACTTGTAATCTGGAGTGCATTTAAACTTTGAGGTTTGGCTTTTAAAATGTATAGAAATGTTTACATTTGGTGCAAAAGAATTTAAAATTTTCAATTATCTACTTATGTGCCAAAGGAGTTGAAAACTTTTGTTCAGAATGTGTCATAATCCACCATGAGCATATTAATAGTCATCCACTCATATATGTGTCATCAAAAATCGATGAGATAATATTTATAGGTTAGCTAAAAATTGGAAGTTTTAAAAACAGTTCACAAGACTCGAACCTAGCACTCGTGAAAAAATTTTCATGTGTAATGCTTACGAATTAATCTTTTATGATCTATCTAAAATGCAACCTTAAAAGAAAAATAATAACTTTGAAAAGGCCCTAATTTTCTTTTCCTTGAAGAGAGGGAATCCTCTATCAAAACAATGTACTTGATTTATGTTTGAAAAATATAAAGTCATTTCCTGCCTTTTGATACTCGCCTCATCTTGTTTTTTAGCATTCTAAATGTATGCTGTATAAAACAGTAAACTAAAGTTCTAAGTATTTTTGTGAGAGTTTTCTATATACATTGCAATATACTTATTTCTTCCCTCAAGTCGAATGAAATAGCTTCATTTCACTAATATATGAGGTCTGTCTGGAAAATATCCAGTCATTGCGAACATAATGAAAATGGTTTGGCAATAATGGATCTTGGCAACCAAGTATGATTGTAGAGGGAACATTGATGCACATGCATGAAATATCAACCGATTGGACTAATCAGTTGGGTGCTAGACACTCTTGAGTGACCATATGTTCTCTGAAAAACTCTCATTTGTTATGACTGAACAAGTAAAGCTAACTGTTTTTTTATTGTGATGGTATTGTTCATCACGAATACGCTCTTTCTAGTCAAACAATTAAAGAGATTTACCTGGATATTATCATATTCTCTAGCTAAGAGTAGTAATATGAAAAAAAACAGCAGCAGCTGTGGTCAATTGGTGATTGGCAGATTCATCACTACAGCATGTGTGCCTCTATTCACACTGCAGGTAGGGTTTTTTGGCGAAATATCAAATCATCCAGATGGCTCAGTCTCCTCTACAGCCCAGATTTGGCACCCTGTGACGGGATGAAATTTCAGACTATGGATGAGATTCAGGAGAACACGATGAAGCAGCTGATGGTGATTCCAACAATGAACTTTTCAGAGTGGACAGAACATTGGCAGAAGAGTCCCAAAGTGTCTACCATGAGGGATATTTGGTGTTAAATGTCCTTGGTACAATGTATATTGTTTCATATTACATGGCTGGATGCATTTTTGGACAAACCTCGTATAAGGAAGAAGTTGAAATCTTTATTTAGTATTTTTATATGTTGTAAATTGTCTTTCTGTCCTAGCCCATGAGCGACGGTTAAGTGGTTCTCGAACAAGATTGACTGGTGCTGGAGAAAAGTATCCAACTGTATCCTGTATGTATTTGTAATTGATTCTAATTTTTTTGTATTTAAAGCACCCTTGAAGCTCTAATTTCTTACCTAAATTCTATTCACTTTAATCACTTGCTCAACTTTGTAAAAACAGATTTCTGTGATATTCATGTAAAATTGACATCTAATGCATCTTTTTTCTAGCTTCTATAGCTCCTTTAATGGCAGAAAAGACCTTACAGCAAAGTAGAGAAGCTGAAGTAGCTGTAGCAGATGCTTTGGTAAGTTAAATATCTTGCAAAACAAATAGTTTTTTAAACGATCTTGTGATGTATCCTTCTCACTGTCTTACTTATTGTGAATTAAAATGTTTTCCTTTCCAGCGAGCACCTGCTCGAAGGAGGTATAATGCTTTCGATGACCAGTCTGATGAAAGTGAAACATCCAGTGTTTGCTCAGACAGATCTTTTAGCTCGTTTGGACGAAGTGTGGATGTAAGCTATTTTAAGTTACAAATGTGATTGTTCTGCAAAAGGATGAAGAGTTTTGTGATTACATGTGCTTATTATTAATATACTTTTCCTTAGATTTCAGAAAAGCAAAACAGTAGTCATGCAGGACTAATTCCATTTATTAGAAATTAGCTTTTAATTTAGCATTAAAGGAATATGTCTGGAGTTTTATAGATGTAATGCTGTTTTGCTATGGGTATAATGGCCATGTAAAAGCCAGAATCTCCTTAAAGGAACTTTTGTTTGAAGTATCAATGTACAGGTATAAAGAGTAAAATGTAACTGCTGTCTTCCAGCATCTGAAGTGGACTGTACCTTAAAAAGCCTTTAGAAGACCTGATTTTTCATTTTAGTTCTTAGGGGCCCTTGAAAAAAGCTTTAATGTTTGATTAAAGTCCTTAAAAAATTTAAAAGCCTTAATTTTTACAAGAAACTGCATATTTGATTTCACCTGCATTCAAGAACCAAGCCAATGATACTTATCCAAAGTCGCATGTCATTAAAAATTGGCTTAATATATATAGGTTGGCTAAAAAGAGTTTTTAAAAGAGATACAATATCCTCTGAGTTATGTTATAATTTATACTTTATTTTTATTATGCACTTGCAAACTGGCGACTAGCATGGTTTTATGACTTATTTAATATTTATTATGCACATGCAAGCTGCTACTAATGATTTGCTAACTGTATATCAATGAATGAATTTTAAAAGTATATTTTTTACCTGTAACTAATATGGAATGCTAAATACTTTATATTTTTGAATGCAGAGAGTTTTCGTTTTCTACTGAGTTGTTTGTATATACTTTCATGTGATCTGTCTCAAATACTTGTCTAAAATGAATTATGTAATTGTTAAATAAATGATTTCATAATACATAGCATTCATAAACAAATTCTTCGTAGGTGTACTGATGGGTCAATCTATGTGAAATGTAGCCATAATAAAGAAAAGTAGCCTTAAAAAGCTCTAATTTTTTGTGCTTGTAGAGTGGGAACCCTGCTGTATACTTGCAACCTGAATTCAATAAGAATTTCTACAATTTTTTCTATGCCCTTGCTTACTGTGAAACCCAATGGCAGATACTTAGCCCTCTTGTAGCAAATCAACGACAAATACCTTCACTGCATCAACTATTTAGTAAAGGCAACTTTTAATACTCCAGTCAGGATGTAAAAGTCCACCAATAACGGTGTTATCCAAGTAAAGGTTTAAAAATAACGTAATTTTTTAAAAACTTTATTGTTTGGAAGTGAATTTTCCATTCCTCTCTCCCTTGCAATCTCTGAAAAAAATCAGATCATGTTCGGAAAGGGCATCTTTTAATACTCGGCAGAATATGATGCTTATCAATTATAGTATTCTTCAAGAAATACTGAGAAATGTATATTAAAGGAAGTTAAATTCAATGTTTAGAACTCGTTGCTTTTGGTATTTCTAAAAGCATTACAGTATTTTATACTGTGGGAGAATTTCTAAAACTAACTTGAATTGTAAAATTTTGTATGGTTTTGAAAGTCAATTTTCCCATTACCTAGCAATGTAAAAAAATTAGGATGAATGTTTGATATCAACATTCCCACAACTGCTCAGTTTCAGTTAAAAGGTAAATTGAATGTCAAAATAGCCATGTGATTTAATTGAATTCTGATGTAAATTTATGTTTTTAGGATGTAAATGAAGTGATACATAACCTACATAGCATCCACTGGTCAGATCGCAAAGAGGGTCTTCAGGCTTTACAAGCCTATTTCCGCTCTGGACGGTTTTTGTCCCATATTGAGTTAAAGAAAGTCACCGACATTTTCTCTAAAATATTTATGGATCCTCACACAAAAGTAAGTAACATTGATGGTTAGATGCATACATTTTTTTGTATTAAACAAATACACAAATTCTTTGTTTTACACTATGATTTTCTTTTTATACAGACACTGGTAAGATTTATCTTTTGTTGTCTTCATTCCTTATATTTTTAAGCTGTGGGCTTAAGGTTAAATCTTTTTTAAGAATATTTTCTTTATAGAGAGATTGTACTTCAGAGATAGGGTACCTTAGTTAAGATTTTGTTTCAGAAATTTGTTAGAAAGTTCAGATATTTTTTAGTGAATGAAAATGTTTATAACAAGACTGATGTTTGTAATGTAACTTATACATATGGTTTTCTTTGCTTAATTTGTATGCCCTTTTCAATTCTTAAACATATTTTACAGAATAATTCAGAGAAAATTGTAGCTTATAGTAAAAAATTAGAAGATTTATTAATACACCTTTCTTTAATTCTCTTGTATTTTATATGAATATAATTTGCTTTTAACTATTTTGCATTTACCAGTTTTTAAAGGGCCAGAAAGTGGACAATTGTCTTTAAATACTGGGCAGATACCGACACTGATTATTATTGATGAAATATAGAATTTAAAATGCAACAGATACATAGAGATATGACATGTTTTTTGTTGAATCACAGAATTCCAATTGGTTATTAAATATATAAATTGAAACTAAATTTTGATTCTCTGTAGGCAATAACTCTGTTATGCAATTCAGTTTAGATTAAAACTTTATAAAGTTTTGTTTTAAACATTAATTTGTAAAATACCCAAAACAAACTGCTCTACTTTTGTGCTTTCCATGAAAGCTCAATTTTCAGAAATAAAAAAGTTTTATGTTATGAAAAATTATTTTTATTTTCTTCAATGAAGATAGGGATGATATTTGAACTACATGACTTCAATTATTTGTAATGAAATTATATTAAGCTTCAGTTGACATTTGTACATTTTGTTCAGTTTACGATCTCATTTTTTGTTTTTGTAGGTTTTCTCCTTGTTTCTGGACACTTTGAATGAGCTCATTGCCATCCATAAGAATGATTTACATGCTTGGTTGTATGTATTATTAACTCGCCTTTTCTTAAAAATGGGATGTGATATACTAGGCTCTGTGCTTGCAAAAATACAGAAAACACTTGAATTGGTGAAGTATGTCTTTTACTGATATTTTCCATTCCTTGAACTCTTCTGCTTTTGATTTTTTGAGTTATCAAGGAATCCAAATAAAAGTATTTGTTTTGTCGTAAAATATGTTTGCAGTTTAAATAATTATAGACCTAAAAAATGACCAGTTAAAACCACCTATAAAATAGTTTTTAAACACTTTTAAAGCTTGATCTGACCTTTCTAACTTTATATTTTGTCTCAATGTCAATTATCCTCTATTGAATTTCAATTTGATCATTGTGTTCTTTTCGAGCATTATTATTTCTTATTCCTCTTGGTCTAGTCACCTTCTAGACCAAGTCCAATAAATCTGAAGTTCTCATTCCAATGCAGGAAGGAATGTGATTACTGGAGGTGGGGGTTCCCCTTGCATTGGGGACAAACTGAAAAGATGTTTGACCATTCAAGAATTTGTTACTTCTAAGGTGCCTACTTCACAATCTAGATATAGCCATTTGGTTCTTTGTAATACAAGGATAGACACGGAATGCTTAAACCCTGATTGTGTTCCTGATTTGCCTTCCCAATGAGTGCAGCATCTACATTTGAAGATGATTTAGCCATTAGCAGAAAGTAGAAATTGAATCTTCTGTTATCCAAAGACCTGAAGCTCCAGATAATAAAAGTCTGACTTAGCCTCATGCCTGCTAGATGTAGCTAGGCATAATGGAATGGCCTTCACTCGTAGAGTGACCCTGCCTGGAGAAAAATCTCCAGACGTCCTTTGCTCATTCTGCCAAGGGCCCCCACTACCACCACGGTGAGGCAGCATAGCAGGACTAACAAAAGTTCCAAGCATTAGAATACAGTGCAACTTGGATAATTCGAAGCTGAAGGGACTACTAAAAAAATTCGAATTATCCAAAACTTCGAATTAAAAAAGTTACATCTTTTAACTTTAATTTCAGGTCCACTGAATGCTTGAAAAGATTATTCTGTCAATAAGTAAATATTTATTCAGAAAGATCATGATATGAAAGACTTATATGTATGTAAACAAAATAAGATTTACATTGCGTAAGCTGCAGTACATATTACATGTACTGTAGCTTACGTAACAGGTGGCGGGAAGGGGATTTCAGCTTTCATGTGTCGAACAGGTGGGGGTATTCAGGCGATGATTTCTTAACGATGAAAGGCCGAAAAGTTGTTATGGTTCGAAAGTTTTTATAAAAAACTTCGAATTAAGGAAGTTGAACGAATTATCCACGATTTTTTAACATTGATTTAATGAGAAGTTCAAGGGACTAAGAGAAATCTTCGAATTAACGACGATTTCGAATTAGAGACGTTCGTTTTGTCCAAATTGCACTGTAGTTTTATATTAATCATTCTAATATTGAGTGGCAATTAATACATTTTAGACTAAAATAACAGAAATATTAGCTTTTAAAAATAGCCAATGCCATTTAGGTTTTTAATATTAACTATCTCATTAACTTGAAAAAATATTTTTCAACCGTTTATTGAGAAAGTTGTTGTCCATCTTTTAAAACATTGCATAACTTTTCCCTATCTCTTGGTCTCTTATCCCTTGGTTGCCTTTAAAAACCAGTAACAATGTAATATATGTATACATACGTATATACTCTTAATAGTTACTTTGCGAAAAAAATATACACAGCCTAATGACCACATTTTCAGGTTAATAGCATGCAAAGTGAAGTTGTAAATATGCAAAGTAATGAAATAGCAGTAAAAACTAGTTTTGAAGATTGGTGCGAATTACAAAATCATTACCTGTTCTTTTGCTTGCAATATTTTATTTTAGCAACATTTGCTTTATGCTTTGATCATACTTAAGATATAAATTTATAACACATTGGTAGTAGCAAATACACACACACATTAAAGTGGTGCTTAATGCCACTAAAAATTTAATCTGAACAGCAATTTTTGCTGTAAGGTTCAATGTAAAATGTAAAGCAGAAATGTGTGATTATGAACATAGTAAAAATTCACTCCTACCTTTCATCCTTATACCTGTTTTAAATAAATTTTTCAAATTGTAAATGTATTTTATTAGTTAAATTGTGAAATTCCGTAGTCTTCGTTTTTACAACTTTACCTTGCATGCTGCTAATCTCTTACATGCTATTAACCTGAAAATGTAAAATTAGGCTGTGTTTTTCTGTATAGAGTAGTTATTGATTAAGTATTGATATTATATTACATTATCCTCTTACAGATCTTAATTTCTTTTTCGGTGAATGTTGTAGTATCAAAAACATCTTATTTTTTAAGTCCTGTTATCATGCCATCTGTGCCTCCCATTAAGGGAAAAGAAATAGAAATAAAAACCAGTTTTGAGAATTGGGTCTACTGCAAATGGCGACAAAGCTGTCAGTCCTTTAACATGAACAAGGGACACCACATGTAGGCGACTGACATCACCCGCTAGATGCATGTGCTTATATTCTTATCTATAAGGACAAATAGACTTTCAGTCTACAAAGTCATGTCAACAGGAAAGAACTGGGATATTTTATTGAGGAATAAAACTCTTGTCCCAGGTTCCTTGCCCAGAGCTGTAGGACTCGCTTTCAAGTTCTTGCCGGACATGATTACCTACAAAGACACTTTCATTGTATTGGAGTTATGAGATCAGCTATATGTCCTCTTTGCCAACTGACTGGACAAAATGACTGGAGACCTCCTCAAGGACTTCCTTAAGATTCCTGATAATATAATTGCAAACACTAGACAGTGTTTCTAAACCATATTTAATCACTTCAAACTTTTGATGAGCTGATGGTCAAGAGTCCAGAGACTTGCATAGGAGAAAAAAGTTTTGAAGTTTCCATGGGTAATTTACTGGTATTTGAAATAGTCAGCGAATTTCAAATCTTTGTCTGCAAATGTACAATCAGGAATAGACCTAGTTTACCAACTGAAGATAACCATTGCAGAATTTTTTAAACAACTGAACAAGAAATTTAACTTGTAACTATTATTAATTGTTTATAATTTAATTTCTAATAAATTATTTTATCATTCCAGAGAATCATTCCCTTTTGAAAGCCAATTTAATGCCATCATGAGGTTTTTAAACGATCAAACTCAAACCCCCAACACCAAGGTAAGATTTTAGTTTATAATGACATGTCACAGTACTGTTATTAAAATTACCTCTTATCTGCAAGAAAAATGGTGTTTATAATTCTTATGTTCTGTTTTCTATAGGTTAAAATAGCCCTACTGAAGTACCTGCACTCCCTGATTAGTGTAATGGATCCCGGGAAGTTCTCTAGTGCCAATTCTGAAGTCAATTTTGCCTTCATGAAAGTCATCTCTTGGACGGCAGTGCCGAAAAGTAGCGACCTACGAAAGGTTTGTTCTGTTTCAATTTTGTTTTACTTTGAATGGAGGTCTACTGACACCCTAAAAGGTCTGCAAAATAAGTGGATCTGCAGAATATTTTTGTTAGAATTTTAGTATTTTTTTATCTTATGCCTATAATAGCTTTCTCAAGTGTAAAGTGCCAAGCCATCCAATATAAAACGCTAGTTATCACAAGGAGTGGTGGAAGAAGCATTAATATCTTTAATCCTCCTGGTGGTTGTCGCAACAAGGTATCTCGTCATTAGCAAAACTGATCAGATCTTGATGAGGTTTTAAATAGAAAATTCTCAAATATATATATATCTTCCAAATTTCAATGTTCAGAGCATTCTCAGAATATTTTTTGCTGACTCTAGTGGTAGCATATGGTCACCTGGCATTTTCATGTGTATCACTTGTGCAACCTTTTTAAGAACTTTTTGATTCATCTGAGGACACTGTTGCAGCAAAACTATTCCTATATTTTGCTGAAAATTTTTTAAGGATTTCAATCCGATTCTCCAGACCACAGAAAACACAAATCAATGGACTATTCTGTTCAATGCAAACAGGAAGCAGAGTCAGTGATTAATGTCATGGCATTCATAATGGAACTGATCTAGTAACTTCAAATCAGGCAATTGAGATAAGACAAATCTTGTTTAGGGATGCAGGCAAAAACAATACTACCTACAGAAACTCGGATACAACTACATTGCCGATAATTATTTACTCACCCTAATATTACATTTCATTCGTATGAGTGAGTTTTAATTTTGTATCGTCTTCAGAAATGAAAAGCAATCAACATAAAATATGGATTAGATAGCAAAGACCATTGAATGAATGTTCTTATGCTTATATTTTTACTGTAAGTTAAAGGCTTTGTAGTTTTGCTTAGTGGAAACATAATTTTGAATTTTGTTTCATTTCAGTATGGAGAAGATGTCCTAGTTGCCCTCTTCAGTTTAAATCCTGCAGAATACTCCAATTTTATTGACCAACTTCCGAAAGCATATAAAGTAAGATTTTCAAGATCTTTATTAGCTCAGAATTTTCCTTTAGATTTAAATATATTTATAGCAAAAAGGAAAACATATTTTACTCAGTAAAGAACATAATATAATGAAGTCTTCAGTAGTATGAAAGGATCAAAAAATTCTGTATCTGAATGTATTTATCATGTATTGTCTATGCTGTTACAGCTCTTCTGTTTTTGTACCAATTGATTTTTTAAATTAATCACCATGCTTAAATATTTATCTAGTATTTGAAAAATCAGAAATCTGATTATAAATTCAAAGCTTATTACTAAAGGTGCAGGATATTTTTTGTTTGAGAATAATGAAAAACAATCTTTTCCCACCACACTTTTTCTGACTTTCCATCTATCCATTTATGTTTAAGTGTCATTCTAGTGCATAAATACGAGGTATGATAGTGTCACTCATGTGATGATTTGGTTGGTATCACACAAGTAATTATCTATACATGTTTTAACTAAAACATGAGTAAACCTCAAGCTGATGGAGCTATTTGTTGGCTATTGTGAAAACAATAGATCTGCATGTAATCTTTTGTGGTAAAATGAGTAATCTAAATTTAGAGCAACATGTTAGTATCAAATTTTCTGTGAAAATTGGTAAAACTGCTACTGATACGTTGGATATTTTGAAAGTGGCATATGGTATGGATAATCTGAAAGAAAAATTGAGTGACACAAGAGATTCAAAAATGGATGATATGTGAACAACGATCCCCGGAGTGGGCAGACAACCAAAAATGATGGATGCAAATTTGTGAACTGAATGCGACAAATGGGCAACCAACAGTGCCATTTAAAGGTACTAAAGATTAAGTTTCTGTTCAGAAGAAAGTACCTGAATTTTGACCTGACAAATGGATCATCCATTATGATGTGGCAAGCCATTATATTCTCATTCCAAGTGAGTAGTTTCTGGTAAAATAAGGTCATCCTACATATTTACCTTACTTAGCCACCTGTGATTTCCTGGTTGTTAACAAATTAGACTGCACTAAAAGAATGAAGATTTTCTGATATTACTTATATTCAGCATAATGTAATAAAGAACTCTAGAGTTTTCTGGGAAAAGTTCCAAATCTGTTTCCACAAATAGAAACGTCGTCTAAGCCATTATGTAGATGTACAAGGGGACTACTTCGAAGAGAACAGTTGTCGCCAGTAGCCTGTTGTGTTGCTCCAGTGCAATGAAGTACCTACCTACTGAAGAGAACAATAGCCACTAATGTATAGTTCCAAATGTTTTTTACTGGTGCATTCCTGAATTTAATTTGTCACCTCATATATCATCTTATTAAAGAATCTTGTTTTGGGGTTGCCACTGTCAGACGATTATATTTCAAAATAAATTTTAATAAAAGTAAACAAGGTCTGAAATACTACATTTTACTTTACACTTGGTTAATTTTTATAATTCCATTAATATTCTGTCTTGCTGAATTTCAATGTGTTTTATTTAGAGAGCAACCACAAATTGTAATATATGTCTTGTTTGATAAAAAAACATTCATACACTTGCAACAAAAATCTATTCAACCATCATTTAAACAATCAGTAATTGATTAAATTATTAATAACTTCAACTTTCATTCTCCAAATTTTTTAATAAATGTTAATTTGATTTGTTACTTTTTGTAGGTAGTTATTGTAAAAGTTGCTTTTTAACATTTTTCAATGACAATATTTTCAATAACAGTTGATAACTGTTAATTTGTTAACAATTCTGCTTTTTAACTGATATCACAGCCCCTATATCTGATGGTTAGCATTGCTGATAAGACACCAATTCGCCAAACTTCAGTGACGACACTACATAGGATTAAACCAAAATAAATTGATTATAATGAAAACTACAGCTTTTGATTTAATGACCAAAACTAAAAAGACAGGAAAGATTATTGTGTATGTGGTTTTTTGAGGGAAGGATATGTTTAAATAATATTTGATACTATCAACATAATGGTAAATATTGATAGGTATATTCTAAAAATAATTTCATATGCAGAAATGATTTGTACAAAAGGTATAAATTTTAATACTTAATGCTTTGTTTTCCAACTTTTAAAGAAATTGTTCTGTATGAATACATCCACTAGATATTCTATTTTATAGAATAGGGATCTGGCCTTGTTCAGTATATATCTGATTAACATCCCATTGAAACCAGGTTTTTATTTTAGGATAGCGCGTTTCAGTTACTTCATTCTCGTTACCCACGATCAAATCCAGACACTCCTCGATCTGTTGGCAATCGAACATCGCCTTGCCCTGTGATGTCACATTTGCAGTCACCCAACTCTGGTCTTCCTTGGTAAGCGTATTTCTTTAATTTCATACCTAAATTTCATCTTTCATACCAGAATGGTGAGATTTTTATAGGTTGGGGTAAACACTTGTGCCAGTGTTGCCAAGAACCTCTCCATAAACCTTATTTTAACTTGTACAAGTCTTAGACATTTTTATCAACACTTTTTTAATACTTCAACTATTTTAACAGACTTACTGAGTCACCTTCTATATTCTCACCTTTTAAATTACAATTCATTAAGTTTATTAATTAAGATGGGGTTAAACCCATCTTGAATATTTCTTTTTGAGATGTTTTAACTTTCATAATTTGGTTTTTCAAGAGTAAAACATGTCTTGCATTCATCTAATCTTTCAAATACTTTTTAACTGCATCACATCATCTGTTTTAAGTCAATACATTTTAATTTTGCATTTTATGTTGATATTTTAATAAATTTTTCATAGTTTGCTTATAAGTTTCTATTTCGTTTTCAAGTTATTTATTTATATCTTATCACTCTTTTAATGTTTGTCTGATTACTATTTTGTTTTTTTAAATAATTTTATTGAATTTGGTACAGTTATCCATTTCTGGACCTTACGCCTTAAAACTCAAATCAACCAACCTAAAAGTAAAATTGACTCAGGTTTTTGAACTGTAGGTTTAAGACACTGGAAACAGACTCAAAAAATTTGTAAAATGAAGATGACCAAATATAGAAATTTCAGATTAATGTTTCCAAGCACATTTAAAAAATAATCAAGATGCTGGTGGTATTTGTCGGAAATGATCCTTGTTTTATTCGTTCTCAATAGTGAGCTTAAAAAGTGTCAGTATACCTTAGTAATTTTGATGACACTGATGAATGCTGACTTGGAGAAACCTCATCTTCCCTTTAAACGGCATGAATACTTTTTTATCCATGACCTGATTTTTAAAAAAATCATGAAATAAATTTTGTGTTATGTAAATTTCTTGTGCAAGACTTACATTTACCTTTTATTACAATTTTTTTTTATATTTACATTGATTTGATTTCTTTTTATCTTGTGTTTGGCACAGCTTATCCACTTTTGAACCTTGTGCCATAAAACCCTATTTACCTACTGTTCGGGAGGACTTCAATGAATAAAACTCAATGGTAAAAAATCAACAGTATTTATTGAGCGGATGAGATTCATCCTTCTCCTCATACAAATCCTCCAACGCTCTGACGCTTAACCCCTTAAACAACCCTTACAGAGGGCAACAACCCTTACAAAGGGCGCCATCTCGCGGCGTACACACCTACCTTCCCATTAAACAGAAGTGGGGATTAGATGGGCTCAAAAAATTTGAAATAGGAGAAGCAGGGGACATTTCTAGAGTATCTGGATCTGTTTCTTTAGTAAAATGAAAATATTTGCCTTCAATTTGCTGATTAACCTACAAACTACTAAAACCTTTGGATCTTACACCATAAAATTCAAATCAACTGACCTAAAAGTGATAAAGTTGAGTCAGATTTTCAAACTGCATAGGTGCTGCATTCTGCTAACCTACTAAAAACTTTGCTAATTTTTTTTTGGTTTTATAGGCCTAGAAGTCATGGTGGCACTCCTCAGAATCGGTCATTTGAATATGATGATACTGAGAACCTAAATCCAGAAGAAATCAGCAATTCTTGGAAAAAGACAATGTCTGAAATTGAAGAATACAAGTCAGATGATTTTTATGACAAAGTGTCAGACAAAATAATTCGGGATTCTCCGTCACAAACGATTGGATCACGACACAATAGCCTGGATGGACGCTTTGACAATCTTGTGGATCATTCAGAGCTCAATTCCAGTACAGATTCCTCTCCTACAAAGAAGACTCTTTCTGATTATGGTGGTTTAAATTTCCCACGTAATGTAAGTATTGGCTTTACTATATACATCTTTATTCAAGAAATATTCCAACTTAGCTCACATGAAAAAAAAAACAAAGTACCAAACCAAATCTTATTAAATCTGTATCAGAGCATGTATAGGCAGTGCAACTTCAGTCTGCCAAAAGGAATTTCCCTGCACTGCTATGTGTTCTTACTTAACTTTTGTAGTGTTTGGTCAATTCAATGCAGTATTCCCCTCTAGAATTTAGCAGTGTCTGACTTCGATGGATGCTACCACTAGTTCTAATTGATGATTATGCGAGACTGAGAGCTGTACTTCCATGTTTTGTCATGCAATGGATGATTGCTACTGTTAGATTGTCCTGTGTTGCCTAGAGCAGTGTGAAGTACTGTATGAAAAGGCTGAGTGGCAAAACATTGACAGTTCAATTGTTTATCGTGAACCATCTATGAAAGAGTTTCATAATTGTCATGGGGCCATCTGAAATTTAACACAAGTGCAATGTAGCTTGTTTGAAAGCATGCATGTTCATATTCTTGTCTATCATTCGCCATTTGTAGCAATGTGGAGAGACTGCAACCTCAATTTATCCACAAAGTAATCCATACTTGAGATTCGCTGCACTGATAAAAAAATCTAAATGTAAGTTAGTTTTTGTAGTGTTAGTTTTGAATACATATCTTTTGAATGAGTGGACTGCTGATATTAATCCATGCTCTGAATTTATCTTATAAATTTTTTTTATCAAAGTTGATATTTTTCTTTTAGTAGAACATGAAGTTTAATTTTATCATTAGTGTATTTTGCCAACTACTAGATAAATTATATTACTGGTTATATATTATATCTAAAACACATCAATTATGATAAATCCATAGAATGAAAATCTGTTAACGAAATGTTGTGTATGTTACATAAGTGAATAATTTTATTTTGTTTCATTTGGAGGTATGAAATTCATTTATTAATATAGATGCTATGTTCATTATAAATTTATTTAAATAAGATATGAAATGTGAGTAACAACATTTAGCCATCAATAGATGTAAGCAACTAAGTTTAGTGCAGATTCTATACACAGGTCTGCTATATAGTTCTTTTTTTATTTTTGTCAAATGAAATTATACCATGATTTTTCTTTTCTCACTCTTGCTTTTATCTTTCAGTCGGCCGCTCTCATGTTTGAACGTGAATTAGCTGAAATTCCTTCTGAAGTTGACAATGAAATAGATGGTTTGTTAATCAATCCCAGTAATTCCTAGTTTTGCACCTTTTTATTTTATTGCATCCTTTCAAGAAAACACAACTCAAAATGGAAATTTTCTTTTCAATTAAGAAATGATTCTCTCTCTCTCTCTCTCTCTCTCTCTCTCTCTCTCTCTCTCTCTTCTCTATTAAAATCAAACCAAAAAATATGCTACAAAATTTTAGTAAACATATGAATGCATTGTACAAATTTCAAATTGAAAACTAAAATGTGCTTGTAGATTCTTTTGGTTTTCCTAAAAAATTTACTGTTTTGAATTGTCTCTTTTCTTAAAAGGTGCGATCTGTTCTTTTGCATAAGTATTCTTTGCTTTGTTAATGGTGCTTTTAAAATTTGCATTAGAATCAGTAGGAACACTTTTTATTTTGCATAATTGAAATTGTCTTATTCTCAATACGCTATCTGAGGGGCAAATTTTGGATAATTTAGAGTTCCTAACCATTGCAGAAGCATAGAAAAATCTTTAACTTTCAGAGAAGTGGCAATTGAAGTAATCTTCAGTTCTCACACAAATGTATTTACTTAGTCACATTTTAGGTGTAAGTTAAAGATCAGTCAGGACCAGAGTTATTAAAGTCTCCCTCTTTAAAACACTTAGGCATGCAATAAAACATTTGTGAACATAAGACTTTTTGGAATTGCAATATTAAGTCGGAAACTTTTTCAGATTTGACAATTCTTTTACAAAGCTGTTCAGAAAACTATTGTCTTTCCAATCACTCTTTTATTTATTCCTTTCTTTTGAAAGTATAAACTGAAATTTGGTTAGCATGTGAAGCACCTATTATAAGCAGGGTCTGGATTTTATTGCCTTGTCATCTTTAAGTTTGTACTTCGTACCCTTATAAACATGAATTTCATTTGCAATCTGCTGATTCTGAAAATGGAGTTTGTAGGTGATTTTTTTTTATTATAAGTTTTTTTGTTTTAAAGATTTTTAGATATTATTTATTATTTTTTAAGATTTTTAGGACACCATTCGAGTTTTTAACACAATGTAGATAGTTTTGTCCTTAGTTTTAATCCAATTGTTCTTGAAACATTCCTAGATGGCAATCTTTCATTTGCAGTTTTGTGTTTATTACGTTTGACTTATCTGCCAGCTTTTGTCACCAAACAAAATCACACACAAAACAAATCCTTTCTGTGAATTTTTATTGGTTAGTGAATCACGACACCAAAAAGAATGAGGGCTTGAGGACTTTCTACACTTGATATAAAATGAAGCATTACATATTTTTTGGATCTCAAGTTAATCAAAATGTTTAGTTATGTGCCAAAATCTCAACCATCTAAACTAATTGTTCTCAACCTCTGAGACTGACCTGGTAAATCCTATTTTAAGAGATAAGATCCTGGTCCCAACAAATTTACATGTAAATACCTCTCCAATTTTCTTAAGTTTATACATCAAGCTAAGATAAGAAAAAATTATGGCATAATCATAAAGAATTTCTTAGCGAATACATTTAGCATACAGTGTTACATGTTGACATATTTAAAATTACATGTAAATTATGTCTCAGTCATAGCAGTAATGAAATCTTGTTGTGTATTGTAGTTTTCAATGATCAACATTACATTTATTTGCTGATTTTTATTGACATATCTCATTCTGATTGCCAAAGATTCTTATTTGTTGGGTTACAAACGCTTTCAATGTGAGATTTCTTAACACCAACTTAAAATCCTATGTCCCATATTCTATTAACATTTTTATCTGCACGGCTATTAATTTTAAAAAATCACCTCACTCGTGTTTTGAAACAAGCATTTACACACAGCAATGCAAACTTACAATGAAATAATATTCGGTATTAGGTTTGAGAACCAGGTACAGACTGCCTGGATCTTCAATTTCAAAGGAAAATGTTTCTTTATACTTCCTTGCTGATTGGTTTCTAACATGTACCACACTGGTATTAAGTGTTCCAGGTTTGAGCTTTGCAACACATTTGAATATTATTTGTTTAAAAAGTATTTCTAAATCATTCATAATAAAAAAATATAAAAAATTATAAGTTTCAGGAGAACCTCTCACAGCTTGTATAATTGATGCCAGGCGGTTGAGAAATAGATCTAAAGCAATTTCTAAACATGGTCCTTTACTAGCTTCTAAAACAAAAATGTCATCTGAAAAAAAAACATAAGACACAGTCTCATGCAAAAATTCAACCGAGATTGATTACTGTGATATTGCACCAGAATGCTCTGTATGTATTGTATGAAGGATTTGCCTATTCAAATAGTACTTAAGGTCAGTAAAAGGGAAATGTTTTACTCAATATAGATAAAAAAAAGTACAAAAATAGTTTTTACTAGCAATTATCTAAGAAAATGTTTTGCTACTCTAAAGTATACCAATTAAATTTTGATCATTTTATGCATTTTCGGCCAAAGTGCTGGAAATTTGCAATTTGAAAAAACAAACAAAACTCGCCATGATTGTAAAGAAATGTCTATATCCTTCTCACGAAAATGCATAAGCACAGAAAAAAAAAATCAGTCCCAGAATTTTTTATCGTTTATTTTATTCAATTTGTTGCATAAAATTGTTTGCTGATTTTAAGAACTTTCCTATGCAAATATATTTATTGATAAGAAATATTTATAATTTTATTTCTATCTTTTTGACAGATCACAAAACTATATATTCTATTGTCAATGAACTGAACCAGAGCTCTAGGTATGTCTTTTCTGTAAAACATTGTAAAAACTGATTTAATGAATATGAAGATTGCTATGAATAAGCATAGCATTTTTATTTTTAACACTGTTCAATTTTATAGGAATACGTTTTGGTGCACCAAGTTATTTTTGAAACAGTTTTAGCTTAAACTGAACTTACTGATTTTGATCTAATTTTTGTCCTAAATTCTATTTATCTATTAATTGACCAAGTGATACACCCAAGTCCAGTTGGGAAGGGGGATTCTATGCAGCAGGCCTAAAATATTTCAAGATGCAAGATAATTTTGGTCTTGCCACTTGAGGATTTTCTGGGCTGAATTCAAACTGGAATTTTTCTGGCTATGTTTGGGCATGCTGCTTGAAGTGTTAATTATCCTTGTGAGTTGCCTCCCTGGGTGTTTTTCTCTCTTCTGTGTCAGTAAAGCTTTCACTATGTGTCAATTACTTGATATTGTATGTCTTGTGTCAATTCTTGATATTGTATTGTGTCTGGCGTAGCATGGCCATATAAGGCCCTTGCGCCATGAAACTCCAAAACCAACCAACCTTGTGAGTTGCATAAGTTATGTTCTGATAAATATATGTATATATTCATTTACTTATCTACTGAGTTCATTCCCTAGCTTAAAACTAATTTTTGTTTTTCTATGTAGTCTTCCAAATTTTCTTTCATTTGAGGGGGGAAAACTCAAAAATATAGTAGCAGTATCTTAAAATGTCCAATTGTATTGTGAATTGTCAACTGCTGGATCCAAATTGGTCACTGCATGGTTTAAAGTTTTTATTATCAACCTCTTACTTTTCATTACTAACCTCTTTACAAACTACTAATTTTCTTCACAAATTCTGTAAATTCTGATTTCTAAACATCAGTTGGATATTTTATGAATACTTATCATAACTCTTCAATGTCTTTGTGGTTCAAAATCTGAAGATATTTCTTAAACTCAAATGAACACTTTGTTATTTTAAGCATTCACATGAAATATTTCTATTTTCTATCCAGGAATGAAAAGAAAATCCAAGCTCTGGGTCGCCTCATCTGTTTAGCGAGAGAACAGTCGTCTATTATCTCGAATGATGATTTTCGTATCATCTTGAGGGAAGTTATCCAGACAGTTGGTGACACATCAGTATGTACCATAACTATATAATTAAAAAATGAAATTAGAGTAATGAAGTAAACAAGTCGTTTCTTCGGATAAGCCATCAATTTTCTTTTGTCTTGTCTCCCTCTAGTAGACTGCAGTGTAATTAACCCTTGTTTATTTGTCACGAATTCAAAGGCCACCCCTCATAATTCATCACTGGAAAGGTCTTTAAACATGCATGGTTTGTCTGATGACAAATAAAATAAAGTCAAAAGTGAAGACTTTGACCTTGATTCTTTGTTGGATTTATTTGAAATTGTACATGAAAGTAGATGTACTATTCCTGATATGAATCATACATAGATATCAGTGTCAATGTTGCAGTAGGTTCTCACAAGCGACGTTAAAAGATTTAACTACAGAATCTTTAGAAGAAAGGCATGAAAGTGCTAGTGATGAAAGTTGAAATTCTTTCGCCACATAATAAAACACAAGTTCTTGAAGCCTTGGAAATAATTTGACATTTCCATGTCAGTTCAAGGTAGTACAGATGATGAATTTAAAGGACTAAATGCTTTTGAAAGGATAGTTAATTATGCATACAGAGGTTTGTTTCAGTCAAAAAATTAGAAAAGTACTTGGCATAATATGTATGTAAAGTAGTATTGCTTAAAGAATGTTCAAAGAAAGCTCAAAAGAAATAAAGTTAACTTTTCATCTCATTTGCATAATTTTTAGTGCTTCCATTAATTTATACTGTAAGGAATTCTGTGTGATGAATTTAAAATTTACATGGTTGTTACAGTAATGAGTACATTTTGTGGATTCAGTCATCAAAATTTCTTGGTCCCTTGAGTGATGACTTATTACGATTTTATTGTATGTCCCAAAAGTAAAATAAATCAATGTACATTATGTTGCATTTTATGATCAATGTTATGAATGTAGGACTTTGGACAACTTAGTCATAAGCCACAAAAATATGTTCTGTAATGAATAACAATTAAAAACAAAGTATTCAAGAGGATCAAAAGAATTTCTGATTGTTTGAAAGAGTGTTTAATACTTGAAAGTTTAAGACAGCATGACCTCTTGAATAGTGACTAACCATTATCATTTTAAGATTTTTTTACATAAAAATTGCTCTCCTGAAAAATTTGAATAGTGGCTTATCATTATTCTTCCTTCAATTGAACTTGTGCAATTTCACAAACATGTAGTCATACTTGAATGTATATGAATTTCGTACTAATGTATTTTTCACTTTTTAGCTACCTGTTAAAGCTCGAGCCTTGAAAGCCTTGTGTGAACTAATCAAAACAAAAGCTGACTATTTCCAAGACTACATTGAGCTCACATTATTAAGGATTTTAGAAGCTCACAAAGTCAAAGAAATTGATGTAAGTGGCTAGCAAATTCTGTCTAAAGCAGAAAGTTTTGTGTTGAGCTGTAAAAGTTTTGGCACTTGTAGTCATTTGCATATAATTCCTTTCTCTTAGCTTAAAACATCTAGAATATATTGGAACACAATTTTACAAATGTATGTATATATGCTATGCACTTGGGAAGTGTCTTCATATTTTATAATTTTTCTTACTGTGTTATAATACTTTTTGCTACTTGAACTGTTTACTAGCTTGAATTACATATTTTTTCATACTTTATCTTCATAGCCAATTTATTTCTTTTGTATTTTTAATAATGTTCGTTTGAAAAAAAAAGTAGTATACACATGAACTTTTTGCTAAAGATTTTAAAATTTCCTTAGTCTCTTAATATATTAATAACTTCTCTTCAGCTTTGCTGTGCTACTTCAAACTTGTCAAGCAAATGGTTTTTGCATTCTGACACAAGCTATTTCATTTTTTTATAATTTAGGAAAATCTGAAAAATCTGCTTAAAAATCTTTTACCTTTCTGCATCAAGAAATCAAGCAGAATTTTTAAAGGAATTTTGAAATAAACTCCTTTAGTAAATATATTAAAAAATTGCTTTCTAGCTAAAATAGTTTTATTATTTAGGTCATTATGATGGCTGATATGTGCTCGGCAACTGCTGCTGTCAACTTGCCACCTGACCAATGTGTGCGCATTCTGAATGCCCTAATTCTTACAGGACAAATGCCCATGAATCAAGCAGCTATAAAAATGTTATCAAAGGTAACATTTTCTTTCTATCAAAAATGCTTAGTCAACTTTGGGAATGATGTGCTTTGTAACACTTTACCTTTATTGTTTGAATTGAAACAAAATATGCAAACAACCTAAGGGATTTTGTGGTTCTTCCATGGAACCTACAGTGTCCTAAAACCTGTATACAAAAATGTTAAATTTAGTTGAGGCTTTTCAATGCCTAAATTTATGTAATCACTAAATATTTCGAAAATTAGATAAATATGTCAAATGTGTTATAAAATCGTGGAAATGCCAATCAGTCTTGTAAAAACAAAATAAATTGAATTTTAAGCTTAGTGATTTATTTACTAAAAGCACTGTGTTAGTTAAAATGCTTGTTTTTCTACACAAAAAAATTGGCAAATGGTAAATTGAAAATTCATACTTCATCAAATCATTTTATTAAAACCACCATTCTGAATATAAAAGTTCAAGATCACAAATAGCATTCTGGAATGTGCTGTGCTTGAATTGCTATTGCTGCTGTTGGGAAATCTGGAGAAAATTTCAGAATTGGAAGCAAAAGTATTCATTTAATTGAGACCATACGATTGGTGCTTAAATACTCATTTTCGGAGAGACTAATAAAATTCATTAAGTGAAGGTATTCTTAAATGCAGTTTGTGAAGTCAAGATTTTGTGAAATGATACTTTCTTTTTAAACTACTTGAATCCTTTGATGTCTCCATTGGAAGTGCACAAATTGTACAGATTCTCTCCAAACAAGGCAATCTGTCTAATCTTGTAAACCTTGATGAGTTTGGTCATCAAAAATTAAATCTTATTTCCATCTTAAATTTTACTCTTTTTACTTATAGACAGCGATTCAGTTGATTTATTAGTTGACTAACATTTATCTTTTCAACTATCTGCCACAGGAACATGCATCCAATTAGAAGGTGTGTTCAATTCATGGATAAATGTTGAATGTATCATTTATTGTTTCAGGGGTCATAATGTGTGAATAAAATTATAGAGTTTAACCAATGCAGTTAAATGTTTATATGCATCTAATTGGTCAAATTAAAGTATTCCAACCTTTTTAACCCTTCAAGTGGATCACTTGAGTACAGTTTGGTGAGGTTTCTGTATTGATGTGCGAGATGTGTCCAATTATCTCAGGTCTGCCGCCCCTCGCACCATAAAAAATCCAATTTGGCCAGATGTGTTTCTTTATCTATTTCGTCAAATTAATGGATTCCAACTTTCTAAGGAGAATATTCACTGAGATATACATTTAAAATTTTAGCATTTAATACTGAAGTCTTCTGGTTCATTAAAATGAAAAGACCAGAGCATTTTTTTCAATTCTTGTGTAGTTCTCCAAAATTTATTTCTCCAAGTTAAGTCACCACTGTAACAGGTAGAGTGATCATATTTCCAGGGAATTCTATAAGAACGAAATTTTTTAACTTTCCAGCCCCCATATTGACCCACTGTTTCTCTCGTGTTTTATTGACAGTCAAGATCACAAAATTTAAATTACATTGTTCCTGCCAAATACATTCCTAAATAAACTGCCATTATTATGGACCGTGTCTAGTTATATGTACTCATTCATAAATATTGAAAAATCATTTGTAATCAATAGAAAGTTTAGCATATACTGATCAATAGGGAATATCTTTTTCTGAATTGCAAACAGGAAGTATAGAACAAAATTGGTTCAATATTTTCAGTGATTTAAGAAACAAATTGATGTACCAAACCGTAATAAGATCTTAGACTTTGTTTAAAATATCTCAGGTCAAATACCAATACTAAAAAATACCAATGCAAAGATAAAAATATGCTTAGTACTGTAGCATCAGTGGCCAAATACAATATATATAAGTTAATATTAAGAAACATGCAAACTTGTATTGTATATTTTGACCTGTCTATTATATACAATGTAAAAGTTTTGTTTAGTATTATCCATTCCATGAACATTTGTTGAAGCGACACTGCAATGCTAAAAATGTGCAAAATTTATTACAACTAAATCTCATAAACTCATGGCCGAAAGTTGATCACTCTAGTAACAGGTGGTGTTTTAACGTTGAAACTTTAATTACTGATAGATTAAAAGATTATCGTACTAATTCTGAAACTCCTTGTATTATGAACTTTCAGCTTTAACTTGAAAGTTGAATGCTTATTTTTTCCCTTGCAGTTGGTGGAGCACCATCCCAAGCAGGTTGTGCTAAATCTGCTTCCTGAAGTGATGCCTGCCCTCATTAAGGTAATTCTGTGATCTTTTTGTTCTACCTATATAGCTGGGGAGAGTGGGGGAATCGCATGCCCCTGGGGGAATTATAATGTTAAAATTACTATTTACACCAATTTTTTCAAAATCTTAAAGTTGATTTGTCATCTGACCGTGGTTCAAAATTATGAGGTGTTATCCTCGATCCTTCCCTTCGGATTCGATCCCAGACTGTCGCCAATAGCCCGTTGTGTTGCTACAATGCGATGTTAATTAAAATACCTACCTACCTTAAAGTTGATATCAAATAAATCTTCAAAAATATTTTTGTCTAAAATGTAGAAAATTATGCATGGCTCTATCTATATAGCAGACCAATGCATAGCATCTGTGCTAAAGCTTCTTAATGGCTAATATCTATTGGTGGAAGTGTTGCGATTCCCATTTCATACTAGGCCGGGGAAGCACAGTTGGTAGAGTCGTGGATCAGCAACCAGAGGGTTGCAAGTTTAAAATTTGAACCTTGAACAAAGAATGTTGTGTAAGTGGGGACTGGTGCATACTATATCTGTCGTGTTGGTATGGTGTGGAAATTTGGAGTGAGACTCGGATTTCGATAAATATTTCAATGAATAAATTCTGAATTGATATTTGATGGTTGATTGTCAATACTAATTGGATTAAATTCCAAATGTCACTAAAACAGTGATTAACTACATTTTTAGGTAACCCCATGTGTATCATGGGAGAGCATTTGGACGACAGAAGTTAAATCTGCACTCGAACTGATTTGTTTACACTGTAAATTCCTCTTGTAATCAATTAGTGATGTCCTGTGTTGGTCTATTTGTAATAAGAAAAATATTGAAACAAATGTTTGGAATCAACCTGTAGGTAATTGCATATGCAGCTTGAAGTCCTTATGCTATAAAGAATAGTTATAAAATCGTAACACTGCAATTTCATTACAAATTTGATAACTCTACAATGTATGCCATTGCTCATGTATTATATGTAATTCAAAGGAAATTATGCCCACAATTAATTATTACTTGCAATTTTATTGCATATGTGCCATTGCCCTTTGAGAAGTTACACCTGTTCAAACCATATCACTTTCTTGAAATTTACTGTAATAAATTGAAATTGCCATGGAATCTAACTTAACCAAACCTGTTATATGCAATGATTAATATAAAATTTATAAAACTGCAGTTTTTTTTATATCTGAACAAATTTGCAGCACAAAAATCATAAGAAAGGCACTTTCAGTTTGATTCCATTATCTTGAAAATAATTTGTGGTGTTCTATAGTGTGCTTTTTCTCTAGAAGAAATTGATTTCACACAGCTTAATTTCTTTATGAATATTTTGTTGGGAGGAAGGGGATGCGAGGCATTACCTGCTGTGTGTGATCTCCTCACTCACCCCTGATCTCCATGTGTAGTTCATGACTAGTGTCTTAATTTTGTAATAATCATTTTTGTTATGCATTAACTATTTATAATTTATGTGTTATACGATAGGCCTATGATAACCAGGAGAGTTCTGTGCGTAAGGCTGCAGTTTTCTGCATGGTGGCCATCCACTGCAAAGTTGGAGAAGCCATGCAGCCTCATCTTGCAAGTCTAAACAGTTGCAAAGTAAGTTGCTGTTATCCTTTTTCAAAAATATCTTGATCAGTTTAACAGAAACATGAATTGTTTTAAAAGACTGTTTTCAAGATTGGCTGCACATTCTATTCAATATAAAAAACTTCCATGTGAAAAATGGAAAGCTCTTTGACCAAAGCGGACACTTGATTCACCCTGAATTTTCATATTTAAAAGTGTTTCAATGTTTTGAAACTAGAACTAATTAAAAGTTTTTCGACTACTAAATGATCATCTTAATTTCACTTATCTTAAAAAAAGTAGAAACATTCTTTAATTGCTTTTGAACCTAAAAAGTAAGGAATGTTGATGCACTTTAATTCTTGAGATGCATGTGCAACTTTATATGAAAAGCTACCTTTTCTGCAAATAAACTTTCTAAATAGATTCCTTTCCAATAACCTTTTTAAATTCTTACTCCTCTAACAGATTTATTTTTAACTATTCATTCTTTCATGAGCCTCTTTGAATAATGAGTTCAGAGGCATTCTAAACATCCTATGAACAATCCCTCCATTCACTAGGTTACAACTTGTCTACTAAAGAATTTAATAAAAGTTTTTCATGGAATTTTTTGCATCTCCACATGTGAACTCACAACACTACACTCAGCACCAATTAACTCAACTGTCTACTCCATTCCTGTTTTTATTCTTGATTTCTTGACATTCTTTTTCTAGATGAAACTATTAAATGTCTATATAAAGAAAGCTGAGCTTCAAACAGCTAGCGGCAACGGCAGTCCAGGATCTCCGGGCAATCCTCCATCGTCCAGCAGCCAGTAAGAACTGATGCAATTATCAGTATGAATCGTCAAATTCAGTCGACAGACCGTCAATGCATTTTTAATTTGAAGACGAATACTGCTAATCTTAACCTAAATTCTATAACAAGCAAGAATACTACCTACTTTTCTGGCAAAGTTGTAACAGTGAAGGCATATGAACTGATGTTCTAAACAATTACTGTTCTTTACATTACAAATTTCATTAATTTATGTAAAAACTAAATATTGCGTGTATCTTATTGAAATAGTAGATTATGCCTTGTTGAAATGTTGCAAAAGGGAGAAAGGAGCGTAGTTTTTCTTATAGTAAATTTTGATATACATGCGTGTATGATCTCCACAAATTTCTGTTTATATATATTTTTTAAAAAATAAGTCGACCTAGTCTGGCAACTGTAAAAGTTCTAATCGATTATGCTTGTCCTTGCATGTGAAATTTTTTGTAATTTTGTATGTTTCAATCATAGTTTTCATGGACTGTCTTTATGTACATAGCATTCCAGATTATTTTAACACATGGTTGTTTGGATATAGAATAATTTAAGAGTTGAAAACTCAACTTTTTGTGTTTGAACTCGATAAATTGAATGAAGGTGTTTAAAATTTTCGATTGTCATGTTTCATCATGCATTGTCCCGATACACATTTTATATTCCCGTAGCCTGTTCTGCTAATGTACTATGCCAAATGCCACAAAAATAACATTTGTATTTTCTACCGAAACACCATAAGTTGTGAATGTTTCTGGTTTTGAACAAATAGCAGTTTTATACCCTTCACTGTTGAGACTTTTCGCTTTCAACTATATCTGTCTAAATGAGATTTTAATTGCTTCCAAACTCTAAAAAGCTATAATTTCAAAAGTAAAAATGACCGAAAATATACTTTTAAAAGGAGATATAATTACATATTTTATTCAGGGACAGCATGATGAATGCTGACAGGTATTCATTAAAATGTAGACTTAAGTTCCGTGAAATCAAATGAAAAAAATTTTTTCACTTAGTTTGCTATTTGATTGCATATTTTTTGGTATAATTGTGATAGATAACTAACCCCTTTGTTAGCAAGCTAAATTTTCATAATTGACCAACTTTGGTTGATTCAGAAAATGATTGCATGCAAGAGAACAAAGTTATATTAACCAGAATAAGGAGTTTCCCTTGGGTATAATGAAAAAGGAAAATCTAAGTTTAATTATGTGTGCCAAACAAAGGGGAATAAAAACATTCTTGTAGTTTAAATCCATTTGGAATTTATTCAAAGTGAAAGTATTGGAACAATTATATTGACCAATGTCACACATACTTTGTGCTGAATATTAAGTGATCATTAACTTATTTCAATAAATGTGAGTAGTAAATTGATTGCTATTTCTTGATTAAAAAATTGTACATATTGTGTTACTTTCTTTTATTCCATACATTTTCAAATAGCTTTAAAGGCATCTATTTTAATCACGTGTAAAACTGAATTTTCAGCTGCATTTTGAAAGGCTTAAGAAAAAATGCAGACATCTGAATTTGAACTAAATTTGTTTTGCTGTGATAATTATGCTATTTTCTTAACATGATGATTCTATGAGTGTTAATAGTTTCTGTTTTGAGAATCAAAGCTGATGTTGAAGCGAAATATTTAATAAAATTGTTTAAAATTTGAACTGTAGACAGTAAAGGATGGAAAACTTTCCTATCTGTTTAGTAATTTACTACATTTGTATCATACAGTTTGCTTGGTGAAGAATTGAGAACATTATATATACGTTGACTTAATAGACTTAAGCTAACAAAATACACCTATGCAATTATGTTTTTTAGTTTAGATTTAATCTTATACACTTTGAAATAGAAGTGAAGCTACTAAGTGTGACTGGAATTTGAATGAATTTCTGCATAACTGTAATTATTTTTTTAGAGAAAGTGGTAATGGGTAATATTATTTTGTATGTCAACACATTTATTTTTTACGTAAGACAGCCCTGTGCATCATTTAAAAACTTATTCTTAAAAGTTGTATCGTTTTTTACTATTCATTAATATTTTATGTGTATATAATGAGATCTTTAGTTTTTAAGGGGTCTAACCAAGTGCCACCATCATTGAAAAAATTTGCACAGTATGCTGTAGCTCTGCCATAATTTCATTTGTTTCATTGAATCGATAACATTTTTTCTTGCTTTAAGTGTCTAAAAAGTAATAATTTTGCTTGTATAGTGTACATTTTATCTCTAAAATAAACACATGAGAGTTTTTTTGCACATGCTCATTTTACTGTTTCATCATTTTAGTAACACACAAATATGCATTAAAATAGATCTAAAACAAGTTTATTATTTAGGATTTATAAGATAGTTTCAAAGTAAATGAAATAATTGGCCTCATGATTTAGGATCCATCAGGCATTTTCTGTCAAGTTAAATATAGCTGGCAGTTGTACTTTTGTACATATTCTGAACATGATATGGCTAGTTTTTGAATGATTTCAGTCCTTCACCAATAAAAATCTTCAATAAATTCTAATTTAATTTTCGATAGTTAATTTGTCAAACGTTGCCAAATAGGCAATGAACTACATTTTAAACTAACCCCAATCATGCGAGAGTATTTGGGTGGTGGAAGCAAAATCTTCGCAGGCTGTTTGTTTTACACTGGAAATCCCACCTACTCGGGAACTTTTTCATTATATGCACATAAGCAATGAGGGCCATGGGTTGTATAGGTATGGCTTATAACTTAAGAATTTCAGATGTTTTAAAGTTTGTTTAGCTACAAGTTTCTTTGAGATTTTCAACTTTTAGCCTAAAACTTACTATTACTTTTGCCAAATGGACTTCAAACTCAAAACTTAATCAGAATGTAATAGATAAAACATGCATGGATAATGTTAGTATGAAATGCAACTAGTTTCCTTTGCTTACCGTTTGGAGTTCCTAAATTCAAGACTAAGCTGTCCAAGTACATAACTATTCCTCAAACACTCAGCAAGCAAAGTGAGACTCAATATGCAAGTATACCTCTATAAGGATGACATTTATTTGTATAATTCTGCTCTTAATATTTTTGCAATTAATTAAGCCAATTTCTAGAGCTTTAATTTTCATGCACAAAATAGCATCTTTTTTAGCCTTTTTCCATACTCTTGGCAGTGAGATTTGTTCTTGCCAGACGTTTCCATGAAAATAAGCTACCAAACTTGATCATTGATGGTAACCTTTCGTTTAGGCATCAGTTACAATATCTTGAATATCAAAATGTTTATATAAACACCTTAATATTAAAACATTAATTTTTATACAACAGCATACCTGCCTACTCTTCCGGACAGAAAAATATCCCAATTTTTCTCTATAAAGTAAAAAATTTTCAAATTATGCATTTTGCACCATACCATGACAATCCATATTCATGATTCCTGCCAAATTTTCAAGAGGTACTAATTTTAAAGTCATGGTGCCAAGCTAGCAATCATGAAAGAAAAATACAGGAAGTGGTTGCTAGATTATCATAAAAATCTTGGGCACTATTTTCAAGGAAAATTAAAATATTACTGAATCGGTTTCAGTGAATTTGAACTGCGGCCAAGCATATAACACAAGAGAGTATTGTTTTTTTAATTGCTTTCTTAAAGCCAAATTTACTGCTTTTATTTATTTTTAAGCATTTTCATTCCTGATAGTTGTGCATTCGTTCTTGTCATAAAAAACTTCAGGAATTATTTTCTTGAAGGTTGGCAGGTATGCAAGTCATTTTAATGAATTTTGTCGAAACATTACAAGCAGAAATGAGGGTGTTTCCATCAACCATCTCAAAATGTCACTGTCGTAGTGAAATTTTTTGCATAAATCATTTTGTGTCATCTCCACATGGCATTTCTTACAAAATTGTGCTATTACATGACACGAAAAGATAAACCCAGTTAGCTTGACCCAAAAACCTTTGTAGTGTAATTTTTAGCATTATTCCTTACACATTATCTAACATTTACAAAATTTTACAGAAATGGGGAAAATGAACTCTTATAGGCTGGCTCTGGTGTGTTGGCATTTGAGTCATGTGGTTGGGGATGAATCTTCTCAAATTAGGAAACAGTGAAACAAATGTGTTCTCATAATTCTGTACCTCAGAACCAGACGAACGGAAGTCCAAAAATGACGATTTTCAGATTAGTTTTGCATGTAGAATCTGATTTTGCATCAAGCCATGACGTGTCTAAAACATTCTCCTTTTATGATTTAAGGGTTATAAGAGCGTAAGTCCTAACCTTTGTTTGAGCCAGACAAACATAAGTCCATCCACTCAAAGTGTTTGTACTTTCATGTATAAAAACTAAGCCTGTTAGGACAATGGAAAAGAGATGGTACAAGAAACAAAACCGAGCCATACATTTATTTTTTAACTTTAATAAGGTTTGTCATTTGCAAAACTTTTTTCCTGAATACTTTCTATTTCTGAAACCTTTGAGGTTTTCAACTTTCATTGCTTTAAAAAAAGCCAGCGAGTCTGGTTTGATAACGCCAGATCTTAGGGTAAAACATATTCCAGCAAATAAATTACCTAGTGATAGCTTAGAAGGGATCAAAAACCATATTTCAAAGTTTCCGGTGTATGAAAACCACATCAGGGAAAGATCCAAACGTAAATTTTTGGGCAATCACCTGAACATTTCCACAATGTACTCACTGTATGTAGATGAGTGCGAAAAAGAAAAATTAAACCAGAGAAAAAGTGGGTTTACTCCAAAGTTTTCGATGAAGATTTCAACTTGCCTTTCCACTCAGCAGATGACAGTTGTGATGTTTGCAACAAACTAGACTGCGAAATTAAAAATAATGAAAAACTCAATGAACCTAAATTACAAAAAGAAAACCACCTGGAAGAAGCTTCATGTAGGTACGAATTAAAAAGGGAAAATAAACTGATAGGCCGTGCTAATCAAGGTTTGAGTCGTTATGTCTGATCTCCAAAAATGTTTTCCAATGCCAGATTTGAAGAACTCCCAAAGTTTTTACTCAAGAAAACTCTGGACATTAAATATTACAATTTATAACCGTTGACAAAACTTGGTGTATGATCTGAGATGAAGTTACAGCCGGTCGAGGAGGTAACTAAATCGCATGTTTATTCACATGGGCAAATGAAGAGTTTAGAAATCCTGATAGGCCTACTGAAAACTTAACAGTGTGGACAGATAATTGCAGTGGCCAAAACAGGAATATTAATGATTTTCATGTACCTATGGCTGTTGGAAAAAGTTTCTACTCTAAAAGTCAACCATAAGTTCCTACTTGCTGGACACCCACATGGAAGTAGATGGCAAGCTTAGTGTGATAGAGAGCAACTAAAAGCCACACTATTTTTACCACAAATGATTGGGCCAATTGTATTGCTTCATGTTCAAAAAAGAACCCCTTTGTTGTGAGAAGGATGTGCATTGAAGACTCTTGATTTTCTCTACTTGAAGAGCAAAGAAGCTCCATTTGTTTCAAGGAAGAAAAACAGACAAAAACCATTTAGTGTGGTTACAGCTTCGCAGAGACAGCAAGTTGTACTATAAGATCAGTTTTGCAGATACCTTTAAAACTGTTGAATTTAAAAGAAATCAGGAACAAAGAGTTGTTATGCCAGCGACGATCCCAAAATTGAGAGTAACCAAAAAAGAGAAGTACAGAGACCACATGAATTTAATGCAGTGGGTCCCTGAAGAGTAGACCCTTCTTTGAAAACCTTCCACATGGAGAAGGACGGAAACTTTCCTGAGGACTCAACCACTCTAGAGTAATGTTTCTGCTTAATCTATAGCTTTTAAACCATTTACAACATCACAGCACTCAATCTGTACAGTATTAAATATTTTTTTTATACAATATTAAATTTTTTTGTACTTTATATTTTTGATAGTATTAAAGACATTGTTACTAAGATTGCTCATGTAGTTTACTTGAAACACCTTTTAATAGTGCTACGTAAGTCCAGTCCTGTCTTAAGCTATAAAATTACATAAAAATTAACCAACAATGGATAAAACATGTATATTTTTATTGTTAACAATCAATTTTTGCAGGCTAATTCAAATATGTACTAGCTTTGTAGCAAGGCAACAAGATCCTTCTTTTCAGTTTTTATGCTCTCCTGAAAAGTTGGCATAATGTGACTTACGTTCGTCTGGTTCTGAGGTATTGAGCCTTGACGGCCCCATTTATCATTCAGTGCTGGAATTGATAGCATTGATTTCAAGAAGGGAAGACAAATAATCACCTACGGTAGTTGCCATACATGACTAGGTATGGCAGTCCTTTCCTCCAGGTAGCTTTTCTAAAATGAACTTCATGAAGTCATTTGCATTCTCAGAAGCCATACTACCACTTGGCGCTTAACATGTTAAATTCATAAATAGCCAAGTATCTACCTAGATATTTCTATTGTCACTTTAGCTCAATGTGTGTACTGGCAACTACAAATGGTGGGCGGCATAGGTTCGATTCGGTCATGGGTGCATTTCTTTTTAGGCCAGTAAAGCTTTCCTTATTTGTATGCCCATTTACTTGATGTTGTTTGGTACAGCTTGATCAAATGTGGCCTTTGTGCCATAAAACCGATATTTTCTTGATTCTTTATAACCAACACCTAACATAGAAAATTCATGTTCCACAAATCATTTTTAGAAATATTGTCTTCCAGGTAAAATAAGGTATTTTATTTTATAACACTAATAAAATATAACTTGTTTTTTAAAAATATCAAGAAATACATTTTATTTGATAGCTTTATTATAATGGATGTGATGACCAAAAATTGTACTCTTAGGTAAAACATACAAACATTGAATGTACAGAAAAATACTTTAATGCTGATTGGAGTATCATGATTAATGATGCATTCATTATAGAAATTGAAACTACAAAATTCATTTATGAATTGTGACAAAAAAAACAGTCATTTATATACAACACATCTAAAAGACTGATTAATGTTGCTCAGACTAATTCATTTCCAGAACTTCTAGCTAATTACTACTTGTGTCAAATTTTCAATTCCGGTGGCTTGTAGTATAAACGGCACCTTTCATAGAAAACCTAAAGTAAAAAATAAATTCATTTATGATTTTAAAACATTGACACACAATTTAATAATTATAATTCCATGTCTAAAACAAGCCATCTTCAAACAAAAAGATTATAAGAACTTAAGATTTTAATTAAAATGTTTTTTCTTCAAAAATAATTCATACACAAAAACAAGCTACTTAATTTTTACAAACACATAGGTTGTTTCAAAACTTCCTGTACAAACTTTAAGGAGAGGTAGAAACACAAAATTACGCCATATCCACATAGGGATCTATGTCTGTAAGTCACCTGGTTTTTCTGGAGGGTGCAGTTGGCCAGTTCAGAGCAAAATATGTGTCAGGCTTGCATTAGTAATGGTGGGCTAAACTTTGAGTACCTACTGTGAAACTAAAATCCCAGCCACAAACTAGAGCAGCACCAAGCAACCAATACAGAACCTGTTCCAGCTGTGTAAGTGAGGCATGCAATAAGACTTGCAAATTACCACACTGGAGAGACAAACATTTTACTCCGTCCATCTGCCGATGAACTGTTCAAACTTCAGGTTTTATCAAGACAAGATATTTTTGATGCTGATCAATTTCTTATCGTGTTTGATCAATAAACAAATCTAAGCCCCAAAAATACATGCGAGTTTTGAAAAATAAGCCTACAGATTTTACTTGAATTCACCTAGAAAAATTTATGAAGGGGTCTTTAGTGTCATCAAAGTGAATTTTTTGCCTTTAAACACCTTAATACTTAAAAACTAATTTTGTTCAAGATAAGATACCTTCGAAAAGATATCTTCATAAACAAGGCTGAGTCCAAATGTAACATATTATAACGCCTTGGTCCACTGGTAACTTAGACTAGTTACCATTCAAAAGAGATCCATTTCTAGATTAACGAATTTTATTTACACTTTTTACACTTAGTTGATAAAACGAATGAAGAGTTCAAAATGGAATTCATGAGCGATAGTTCGTTGGAAAGTCCAATTTTTTATCCAGGTGTTTCTGATGGCGAGCCTTTCTCAATAAAATACTCAGGCGAATATAGAGTCCCAAGGCGGGATAAATCAGCCTTTTCCAGCTCGGATGAGCTCGAATCTCCACTACTCGGGCGAGTAGTTTCTCCCGAAAGATGGCAATCTTTCACCAACAGTGAATGGGTGTTCACTTCTTGTTCGACTCTCGTCTCTTTCCAAAAACTGTCTCTCCCCTCTCTCTTTCTATATCTCTGTCTGTCTAAAGATCCGAAAAACTCTCTATATATCGGGTGCTTCTCGACTCCTTTTTGTCTCGGGTCGGCCCTTCTAGTCGATGCTTGTTGGTTGTTGATTACCTCACCTTCTCCGGGCCTTCACGAATGGCAAAGTGCCAAAAAGAACACCACCCGGCACTCATATGTTGGCCACTCCCCTTGACTCTTACGTCGGACTTGAAAGGGACCCATTAACCCTTGTCGGCAATGGTCATCGTAACTCATCCCCGTACCCTTTTGTCTCGGAATGTCATAGCGAGCGACAGTGGGGTGCCAGCCTTTTGTTGCGAAGCCACCAACAGTTTCGCCTCTGGAAGCAGTGCTTTCCCTATCTGCCATTTAATAAGCTGCTCCGATGGTCGTTCTTTTTGGCACTTGATCACCTGCAAGATTGTCCAGCTTCCCTATCTGTCGTTAATTGACTGCTTCGGTGGTCGTTCCTTTCGGCGCTTGATTGCCGTCAAGATTGTCCAGTTTCCTTAGTTGCAGTTACAATATCAGCAACTTAACAAGACTTAATAAACATTTTAATGTGTGTTTTACTTCACTCATTACAATTTGGAGTAACACAACATCTAGAGGAATTCTTGTGGTTTTCAGTACATGATCAGCAGGTGGTAAAATGTTTTTCCAACAAAAATGCAATAAATTTAAATATTTACTTTTTGATGAAAGTAAATAAGATGGAAGAAATTATTTAAACAACAATTTTTCAAAAAGATTTTGAAATAAATTATTTAATTTTAGCATGAAAAGTATGAGTTGAAGACATTTTGATTTCACCACCAATACAGATATCCCAAAATGTTAATATTAAAATTATTTTTAAAAATTCTGATGAGAAATTTTATACAACAGAACTCACTTTATCATAAAAATTTCAATGAGCTGGAAGACATTCTCATACATAAACCTCAACAATTCCAAGATAATTTCTTTCTGTTTAATATTTTAGAAATGTCCCACTTACTTTTAAACTTCTATCTTTGATAACTTCTTCAATGTTTAATTCATTCTGCATTAGACGGAACTGAAAATATGAGTTAAGAGGAAAAGTCAGTATGAACAAATTCATTCATTAAATTGTATTAAAAACATTTCAGGGAAAAAAGTCTGGTTTGAGGTGAATTCAAAAAGCATGTATGAAGTCAATATTTGTTCCCAAAACAATATATTATTATTTATAATAGTAGTGGTACTTGCGTATTAACCGCATGCCATTGCCGAATATCAGCCATGTTTTGTTTTGGGCGGAAAATATTTAGCAATTGCCCTTAGGGTCGGAAAAAATGGTCGATCCATCTTTAATGTTTTTTTTATTTCGTTCATTAATGTGGTAGCACTACGATCGGGGACCATAACAAAAAATGTTTCTCTTGTTTCGTTACAAATGCCCCAATATCCATTGGGATGGGAATATCTTCCAGCATTATTTCATAACGATCAAGCGTTATGTAAAAATTTACTTCGATATAAAAATAGAACACGAGTATCTAATGCAACTACGCACCGAACATTGAACTGTGGTTATAAAAAAAAGTTTTGCAAAACAATCAGAATCGATGCAATTGTATTTGTGGTTCACTTGGCAGTGAATATAACCAGATTGTTCCAGTTCTTCCGTCTTATACCCCTTCCAACAGATTTGGCGATTAATCGCTGGCATGCGGTTAATACGTAAGTACCATAGTAGTCAAACTTGATGGATTATAGTCCAGCTTTTTCGAGTCACATGGTTTTCAATAAGTCTATTAGATAAATTTGGGAACTGTTGGTAATATAATCAAATCACTTCCACAACTGGCATCTTTAATGTGGATCTATTTACAACAAAAATATACAAGATAGTAAAATTATTATGAAATAGATAGTAAAATTATTTACGTTTGAAGTAGAAAGAAAACTGGCAGGAAATAACTGTATTGCGCATCAAGGGAAAATTCAATACAGATATGAAAATCTCTGTATACAACACAGAAATTGACGTTGTGGTTTATTGTCAAATGGCAACAATGGATATAAACTATATAAAATCTACCATTATGGCATTCATTTGCCCATTTTGCCATTTAAATGCCTGATTTGAGCAGATGCATATTGCTCCAAAACTGCACAGAAGAGCTTGCCACTCTAATAAAAATTTTTAGCAATCTGATGACAAAAAAGAGTGAGAAATCTGAATGGTAGAAATCAGCTAAGAAAAGAAAATAGGAGCAGAATAACACAAAAAGGTTTAGTGTAAAAAAATGCCAAATCACCTTTGAACAAAGGAATGGGATGAAATTGAAGTAAATACTCAGAATCTAACTGTAGTAACATGACTAGTGTGCTTTATGCAATGCATTTTATTGGAAATGAGAATAATCAGAAAAGTGGAGGAAATGCTGTGATATATATTTGGATAATTTTATTCAGATATGTGAAATCCATTTATATGAATTTGGATACCAAATTCATCTTAAATTAATTTAAATAAGACATGAAATGTGAATAAACACTTTGCCAAAAGGAATAAAGTTTAATGTAAATGCTATGTGCGGGACGTGACTGCTATTATTTATTAAATGAAAGATTTTTAATTAAGGAATTTTGAATCTAATAAAAAGAACATTCTAAGATTATATTTAAAGATGCTACTTACCTTAGTTTGTACTTTCCGAAGCTTTTTAAGAAGTTCAAAATTATCTGGGTCAGACTCCCGAGTTGTTTTTAAGCTTTGTACTTCTTTTGATGCTTCGTTTATACACAGTTTAATAGCTGATTCCCTTGTCTCGTATGATCTCAGCAACTTTGAATAAACAAACAACTTTGAATACTCAAATTGTAGCAACTATCATTTCTCATATGTGCTCAAATACTGATTACCCATGAATAATTACCAAATACTTTGTGATTTGCGTATTGCAATTTTAAAAAATTTCATTTCAGTAAATAAGGATGTTATGAAAATATTTCCAAATTCTAAATAATTTTTTTAATTGGTACTAAAACTATTTTTCAAACAAATTAAATTTCCTGAGAAATAATAGTGTGAGCAGTATTATTTTAAATACAAAATAATGACATTCTTAATTTTTACATTAGAACGGCCGTTGATATCAATTTGACACTGGAGCGTGTTTGTCGCTTCCTCGTTTTTGCTTCTTTTGGAGGATTTTGATAACTTTTTGAGACTATGATTAATTTTGTTTCAAAGCATATTGCAGAATTTTTTGTATAGTTCAATTTTAAAATCTTCTACATCTAAATTTAACTAGAACGTTCACTGGTCCTTTCAACACCACTGATATCCAAGTCTAAATACATTTTGTTCAGCAAAAAATCATAGAATAGCATACCAAGCAGATGTCTATACATTAAATATTTAATAGTCCTTTTTATTTATTTGATCTTGAATATATTAGCATCCCTTTCAAAAGTGAAAAGGGTCAGTCTTCATTGCATGTTTACTTCTAAGTTCCTGTATCATTAGCAATTATTTTGACTACAAGGTTATTCAATATTCAAGGGTGATATTTTGCACTTTATCAGACACAAAAATGACTCACAGAAAAAGTTCTGAAGAAATTAGATATCTGTTGCAAGAACTATCCAAAAATGAATCAGATGGTGTTGAACTTGCCTATTTCGATTTAGATAAAACTAGGTTACATACAAATAAATACCCAGAGACAGATGCTACTGCAAAATTCGGATTTAGATCACTCAGGATGGCATAGAATGGAAAACTTGTAATGGGTGAACAATTACTTTACTGCTAGAAATATTTTATGTGAAAAGAGTGGTCTGGTTAATTTTATCAAGCAAAACATCAGTGAGTTCATCCTGAGTTCAAGAATCAAATAATTCACTCTTCAAGCAAAATTGTTGAAAAGAGCAGAGTATAAAAATAACCAGAAATGTTTACTTCTTATTCTTTATTTCTATTGTTAGCCTCAAAAATAGATTTTTAAACTGCATTTTTCATTTATGTATTCATTCATCAATTAAAAATTATATTGCATGGCATTTAGATTTTTGTCTTTAGAAGAAAATTCTCCATTATTCTCCCCTTGAAGAATATTAGTCACTGAGAAATTTACATCTCTAGCTTTGTCTAACACTGTTAACTTAAAGAATTGTTTCAATAAACAGTTACCAAAGGACGTTCACAAATACATACTTGGCCATACAAATCTTGGCACTGATTTGTTACACTTGATTTTTCTGCAAATGAAGCTGTAGGTATTGTTGTGTTCAATGCATGTATAATGTTGTCATCAATTTTCCGCATGGTTCTCAAGGTTTCCTGAAACACAATGGTATTAAAATTACTTAATTACACCAATATGCTCATTCTTTATAATTACTTTTTCATTAGAGACTGTAAACTTTAGTGAAGAAATGAAAAAATTTTAAGCTGCAATGAGCATAAAATTAAAAATGTCTTTCGGGACACTAAGTCATAGGGGCCCTAAAGACAGCAGAATCTCTTGGGCCTCCACAAACATTTGTATGGTTGGGGCGCCCAGCCCCCTAAATGTAAGTTGGTTGGGTTTTTTTCAGGTTTAATGGGGCAAGGGCCATATTTGGCCAAGCTGCACCAAACACAATAAGAGAGGAAGAGAAAGCAAAATGAAGTAGGTGAGGGTAAAAATGAAAGGGAGGAAAGATCACTCTGTTGCGATGCCTGTACACACCTAAAGATGTGCCCTAAACCTGAGATAAATGTTACAAATATGTCCATGACATATATGCAGTGATATATTAGATTAAAAAAATTTCAAAACATATATACGTAACAACTGTGGCCTTGGAAAAAGCTTGCCCCCACACAATAATTTTCATTAGTTTGTCTACATCACGTTTTTACAAGTACCATGCATTTCATCAGTGGTTCTTAACCTTTATAGTGATCAGCACCCCCTTGAAAAATGTGTTTCTATTTCTTTATTTAGGAAATTACATTTATTGCAAGATAACTTATTTATTGAAAAATAACACCTGAGGCTAAGGTAAAGGTAGAGAGGGTAGGAGTGGGGGTCTCAAAAATCGACATAGCCTTCGCTAGTTTCCATCGAAAATTTTGAAATTTCTTTCGCATCCCAGGTTAAGAACCACTGATTTCATGTACAGATGTCATTGAACTCTATGAGGTGAAAAGATTCAGTTAGCTTATCAGGCCTTGCTAACTCTGAAACTGCTGCTGGAAACTTCATTCCTCTAACTAATAATCACTGCCCATGTTTTTCGTACTAAACAGTAAACTCGGAGCTAAAAACAGCAGTTGTGGGAAAGTATTGTAAACATATTTCATCTGTTTCCTAATTTAATAAGAACTAATTTAAAACCAAGTGACCCAAATGCCAACTCGCCAGAGCTGGACTGATGTTAGATTTTGAATTCTAATATCTATTTTTGCTGACATGGATTGCCTGAAACAGTGAAACTCTGAATGCAAATTTGAAGATTGTTTAGATCTTTTGAAAAAAGCTTCATATAATTATGAAAATTTAACCTGGTGAAATGTTTTACCTTTTTAATTTAAGGTTAAACAATTTAACAATTTCAATAACGACACTGACGAAAAGTTTGGAAGTAGTTCTGAAACGCCCTTCCAAAGTCAAAAAAATTAAAAGAGCAGCAATTATTGCGGAACTCGGTAGCTTTGGACTTGGGAGGCAACATTAAGAAACTACCGGTAGGCGCTAGAGCTTCAAGGCTTGTGGATACAAGTTATAATTTTTTTTATAGAATACAAGATCCAGTTTTATTTCCAATTGCTCTTTCAATTCACGAAAGGTTTCTTGATAAGAAATTATTGCTATCTAACGTCCCGGTTGTTTTTGGAACATAAATCACTAGCAACCAGAAAAGCTACCATTATAGCTTTCTATTGCTACACCTTTGTAAACGTAAATATTGTCATTTCCCCTTGCATAACTAATTGCTATTTTTATTAACCAACAATTAGGCATTAGATTCACAACATATTAAATAATTATGAATCTCTTATTTTTCTAGATATAAACGTTGTCTCAAAACAGACAATGAAGAATTTGCACATGGAGGGACAGTGTAAAATTTTTATAACTGCAGATAGTAAATAATTTAATATTTTACTTGAAATTCAGAAATATCCTCACATGCCGATGCCATGGCTTTATTGCTGGGCGCAGCCATCTTGTTTACTGCTGACCTATAATCTGTAAACAATCATTAATATAATTTTATTTATCATATCTACTTACAATAATGAACTTAAAAATATAAAAATTATAAATTAAACTATAATTTATTAGTTTGTAATCATTTTCAATAAAATTCATATTTGGGGGTAAACCAAAGGAGAGCAGTCGTGTTTCTCTACTCTTACTGTTAGGGTTACCTATAGAAATTGGCCTCTGGTGATCCTGTCTTGTAAATTTTATTTATAAAGAGTATAGGTAAGATTTTTATGAATTATATTGCATTTCGATTGATTCCACCTCATCAATTTTCCTTAGTTTTTGCCCAAATAGATCAATTCAATTGACTAAATTTGATTTTTGATATAGATTCGTCGAATCATTATATTTTTAATAGTATCACATGCGTAGAGAGAAATGTATTAACTCATGCTCGATTTTCGATATTATTCCAAAGAAAAGACAAATGTGTGAGAAGTAGTATCAAAATCATGCTTAAAGTTAGATATTTGTATGTGTTCTTAAATCTTAAGGAAGTCTTAAAATTTCATTGTCACGTGTCGGGTAGCTGTCGGAATTAAATATACCTGTAAAAATTCCCTTTATAGTAGGCCATTAATTCATTATATAGCGAATTAAGACCAATTTCCGTTTTCGGTACAAGTTCAAGTGTTGTCTTGATACTCTTCGATGCCCGAAAAGTCACAGGTAACTTTGTATTGATTTCGGTTATTTAAAGTAACTTAATTTGCTTTTAAACTATTGTAGATAGTTTTTCTTTTCATATCGCAAAACTTACAATTTGGTTGCATTCTACAGCAACATCCTTGGAGAATTTTACTTTCGTTTTAGATAATAAATATTCTCGTTTATGTTTATCGATATACATTCGTCGAAATTATCTGATGAAATGAAAGCATTTGAGATACTCTTTACACTAATTAAACAAAGAAGTGTATTATAGTCTTTCAATTTTCAGTTAAAACAAGCTTTTTGACACCACCATTATGACATTTGTATTCACAACTGCAAAATTAATGTCTCAGGAAATCCAGTTTATCTGAATGAATTTGGCCTTTATGAATTTTTTATAGTTAAATTTGTAATCTTGTGTAGTTTATCAAGAAGTCGTGAAAGTGACATTTATTTGAAAAACAATTTATATTGAGTTAGCAATAGAGGAAGTAGTAAAACATGTTCAGTAATCAGTCTGGCTAAAATCTTACAGCTCCACATAGAGTGTTAGGAACTGCACAAAAGGTTTTTTAAATCTTAAAATCTAGTGCTTATTCCCACTTTCTAACAGGCTCAGAATTCAAATTTCACTCATGACAGGGATGTTTCTAGTGGGTACAGCTGTAGTCTCTGCTGCGCGCGGTGGCAACGCGTTTTTTTTGGCGCCGTGTTTGGCGCACTTTTTATGTCGCCACGGAAATCTTCCAACATCGAATATATACTGCATACGTATGGATGAAATATGTAAATCTGAATGAAACAACATTTGAATAAAAAAACACTGCAAATATGGATGAAATGTATGGAATTTTGGCGTAGTTATAAGCGACTCATGCCGGTGAGGGTAACCCATTTGTTCTCGGATTTCCAACAGTGAATCGATATCATTCTCCACATATGAATGAAATGAATAAAAAAAATGTACATTAGTAGAATATAAGTTATTCTAATATTTTAACAGATTTCACTGTAAATGAGAACTGGATGCCGGCAAGGTTGCCATAAAAATAGGTTAACCCTAACCAGGAGAAAATTCGAGAAAAAAATGGGTTACCATCAGCCTGCATGAGTCGCTTATAACTACGCCAAAAGCCGCGCTAAAACGCGTTGCCACCGCGCGCGGCAGAGACTACAGCTGTACCTTCTAGTGTTTGGCAATCCTTATAGCTGTAATGTCTACCTCAAAAACTGCTCGGAATAGAAAATCAGGCTGTCTAGCTGAAGAAACAAGTCTGCTCATTTTCTTAAGGGAATTCATGAAGGATTTGAGTTTGCCAGATTTGCGTACTTATCGATAAATGGCTGTCCATGTATTTGAGATACAGGGATGAATTTAAAGCTGTTAAAGGCAAGACGGGCAATTTGTGAAACCTATTACTGCGATACAAATGAAAAGGTGCAGCTGTATGTAGCGCCTCGCCTTGTGGCAATGGCTCTTGGCGCTTTTTTTGTGCACTTTTTATGTCGCCAAGGAAAGAAATCTTACAAAAAATATAATGGGTTACTTTCACCTGCCATAACTCGGTACTAAAAGTGCGCCGAGAGCCATTGCCACCGGACGAGGTGCTACATACAGCTGTACCAATGAAAAGCAAAAAAAAACATTCTTTATCCTTTTGCCAAAATCTCATCTGACTAGTCCCTACTCAAAATGTACCAAGACCTGTTTCTATAGTGACCACAGTACCTAAGCTTTGTGTCTGAGCATACATAGTAGATCCTGGACATTTAGTTTGATGGTAGACATTGCATGGGGGGCAGCTTAGTTTGAGATACCAAGAAACCAACCTGTCAGTTAGTCCTCATGTAGAATAAAATGACTGCAGAGCAACAAACCATCAGACCTGCCCTGGATTTCAACCCTTCCCTAGTATTGTTTAATCTTTTTTTCTAGAGTTGATAAATCTATTTTCATGTTTTTTATTAGATTAGGAACAAATTTTAATGGTTCTCACAGCTTTTAATTTAAAGTAGTTATAATCAAACTTACATTTTGAAATCCTAACCACTGTTCAGAATTTCTGGTAATCGGGACACTACTAGGTATGCAGAGATACCTACCAGCAGTGACAGTGTGAATTTCGACAGACATACAACACCTCAAGAGCTTGTTAAATACATACAACACCTCAAGAGCTGGTTAAATAAACAGACAAGATAGACATCATCACTCTCCTTTCCATGTTGGTGTGTTTGGAAATGAAACTGTTGACTCACTTGCCAATGAAGGCAGTGAACAGAGTTCTTTCTTGGACATAGTGTTCGCTACATCAGATCTGCCCAGTCCTTGGCGAGATCTAAAAACTCTTGGATTCTCCTACCCATCATTGGTATCAATCTAAGTGCATTGGACTTTCCCATCAGTGTGGTGGTCCCAGATCATTGCAAACTGCTTTGGCGAGGCTCAGAAGTGGGCACACGAAACATGTTTTTTGAGCATAGGTACAAGGTTTTTCCATCTTGATCCTGCACTGCCTCGCTTGCAACCTTTCTCATGCCGTTGATTACATGGGTGCCTATATGGATTTATTGATGGAAGACCAATATGAAGCACCAATAAGTTTAATGTGTTGCACTATATGCAGAAATATGGGGTTTGGTTTGCTTATCACATCTCTAAACTTCATTGCAGTAACATTATCAGTAATATTTGAAAGATGTATATATTATGGTTTTCAATAAAAAAATAAATTTCTATAAAACAGTGCTTAAATATATTGTGAATGATCTTGCTTAAATATATTGGAAAATATTCTCTGCTCACAACTAGTCATTATCAATAAATAATCTTGGGTTTGTGCCTCCAAAAGGAGTTGTCAATTGCTGTGAAATAGTGTAATTTGTTGTGAGGAATATGCATTCTTCATTTGTTAAATTTCTGTTTTAGATCATCATGTCAGCCCACCGCTTTCGATATAAAAACATAGGCTTAGATGCACAGGAACTACGAAGACGAAGAGAGGAAGAAGGTGTACAGTTGAGGAAACAAAAAAGAGAGACAGAAGTATGTTAAGTAATTTTGTATTTGGAAAAGTAAACTTTAGAAATCCTTTACCTATCTGGTTGAATATTAAATTATGGTTCTGGGGGGTAAAATTCTTTTCACAATGCATGAATTTTAGAACCATTATTCTACAAAACATTTTATTAAAATATTGTTTTGAGTATAGTGTGTATATATATTTTAAAAGAATTTTTTAATTGAGCCGGGCAGTTTTTTTGCAAATGCTTATTAAAATATTAACAAGGTTTTTTTTAAACATTCTCGCATTTGAAAATAAATTACAAGAATATTTCATTGCATTTATGTTTGAATCCAAGTACAATTTTTCCTACCATAATGCTCAACATGCCACTGACTTCATACTTTGCTTTTGTTTTATGCTTCAAATCCTTTTATTTTGTATTTGCAAATTGACTTAAGTTTAGTGTGACTTTGAAACTAAGCATAACTTGGGTACAGCTGTATGTAACACCTTGTCCAGTGGCAACAGCTCTTGATGTGTTTTTTGGTGCACTTGTAGTAGGGAGTTATGACAGGTGAGAGTGTCCATCTTTATTAGGCTTTTCCCTTTTTTATGGCAACCTTGATAAGCAAAAAGTTTAAATTTTCATTTTGAATATTCTAGAATGTTCTTTTCATTTCTGTTAAATTGTCCTTTGATTTCATTGGTTCTTTAAAAAAATTCCGATTCTTTTCCATTTAATGTATGGAATGTTCAGTTTGATTTTAGTCATGGTCCAGTGCAGTCGCATCAGGTTGTATTGTTTCTTGCTATTTTCTTTTGAAAAGTGTTTCCTTTTTGTATGCCTTATGTTTTCAGTGTCGTAGATAAATTTCAGGGTATTCTTTTGTGAAATTTGAAGTTTAATTTTTCTGGTGATAGGCAAACTTTAGGAAGTGAGGGAGTGGCTAATCGTTACTTTTGAATTGTCGGAATTACTTCAACAAGTTCTTAGAAATTGATAGGGATATAGATTGGGAGGAGTGTAAAACAGTTTAAAAATTCAAAAAGATATTTCAACTGCAATTTTCAAACTATTTCTGCTAATTATTTTCTTATGAAAAGTTTTTTCGAAGTTCTGTATTATTTTCCGCAAAAGCTTATTACTTTCTGTTTAAAAAAAAATATTTTTTTGTAAGGTTTTGTTCCTTGGAGACAAAAAGTGTTCCAAAAGACGCACCAAGGGCCATTGCCACCGGGCGAGGCTCTACATACAGCTGTACCCTAACTTGAAATGTGCAAATACGAACAAATCCTCATTAGTACTACTTAATGTTTTACATGCAAAGATGAACTTCTGGCTAATGCTTTAACTGAAAACAAGTTTTTGGAATTCTCCAAGAAAGTAATTTTATTCTGTAAATGAGAGGTTTATCTGAAATTTAAACCTCACTTAAGAAAAAAAATTGGAGAATTCCAAAAAAAATGTTTAGTTTAAAGTAATGTTTTATACATTTTGTAGCATCAAAATTTTCCCAAAAAATTCTGAAGTGCATATAAATTATGTTCTTATTTGTTCTATTTTGAAACTTTTTAATTTATATAGTTGATCATTTTGTGGTGATCTATGAAAAAATTTGAATTTATATGAAAAGATTAAATATAAAGTTAGAACTTGTACTATCTTTTTAACAATTTAATTTCAGTAAAAAAAATTAACATTCAGTGTAGGCACAAATTTGATACAATCTGAGCAGATATATCTTTTCGCTGCCCTGCTAACCTAAAATTTGGCTGTTAGTACTTTTTAAAATATTTTTCTTTGCAAAAAAATTGGCTGCTGTGGGTCAGCAACCTGTGAGTTGTAGGGTGCCCCTGGTTATATTCCTGTATTTCATCCTTGGTGTTTCTCTGAGTCAGTAAAACTTTCCTTGTGTATATATATCCATTTCTTGATGTTTTCTGTTTGGTGTAGCGTGGCAAAATAATACCCTTGCACCATAAACTCAACTAACTGCTAAAGACCTCAAATTGTGCTGCACTTAACTTTGCTGTTCTAGGTTGTAGCCTATTTAGAAATACTGGGTTTGTTGAATTAGGGATATATCAGATTCTTTAATTTGTGCAATGCAAGTTTTTCTATTGCATTTGTTGTATAATGCATTCTTTGTTGTTTTCTTGGTAGTATTCTTTTTAAAAGTCTACTAAAATTAAAGAATTACATTCTTTACAGCTTTATAAAAGGAGAAATCTGAACAGCCCTAACGAGAATGGACAAGATGGAGAAGTTTCAAGTTCCATGATACAAGATGATTGTCCATCATCTACAACTCAGGTAATTTTAATTTTCTTTTGTTGGAAATCATATATTGATTATTTATATCTACATACAATTGAGTAAAAACCCGGTTTAACTCTGAATCCTGAGACCGCTTTACATCCAATCAGCAGCTGTCCGTGTGCCTGAAAAAATAATCTGTTTTTCTTCCCCTCTACCAGTGAGAAGGGTAATCAGTCATCCACACTCTACAAAGGCTTCTCAAACATCTCACTTGAAGCATTGTTAAATGATCATGTGTTAGGGGTCAATTTCTAACTACATTGGTGTTCAAAATTAAGAGAATTGGCGTATTTTGTCAAATTTCTTGGGAAAAGTACTGAACGAAAGGTAAAACTAATGCTTCTAAACAAAAATGCAAATCTTTTGTGTCGAATACATAAGCGTACATGTGTGGGGGACTGCATTTAGAGGAAGACTTTCTAAGTGCTCATGACAATTTCCATGCTTCCTTCGCTTGCACACCTCAGTGAATTCTGTGGTGGTGGTGGGTTTTTTTTTTTTTTTTAAAGGTTGCTAGACTTGAATTTAATGTCCAGCGTGGTGTCCAACTAATGGAAACAGTTTAAGGATAGATAGAGCAAGTAAGTCCTTGGCAAAGTCGTCCAAGAGCCATGACGGCCAATGAAGATCGATATTGGTCCATTACAGCGAGTGCAGGAGTGCAACAGCTTCTCAGCTCTCGTGGCCTTCTTGCGGCCACAGGAAGTCGAGTTTCAAGTTACTGTTTGCAGAAGGCTACATGAGAGGTCTGTTTGCAAGGAAGACCTGCTGTTTGCGTCCCGCTCACTTCATGCAGTAGAGAACATTGATTTTGGACCAGGGATCAGTGGTAGACCGTTTTATTCATTGATGAGTCCCGGTTCAGCCTAAACACGGATTATTGGCGTACATTCATCTGGAGAGAACCAGGTACCCGCTACTTGTCCTCCAACATCCGAGAAAGAGACCACTATAGCAGCGGAGGTTTGATGGTCTGGGCAGGCATCATGTTGGATGGCTCGGACTGCTGTGAGATATAGGCCCCCGAGGTAATTTTTTGTGGCCCACGATGGTCTGAAATAAAATGAAAACAGGACAATATGTTACGAAGAAAATGGCATTTTCACAATATTGTGGTAAAATCGAAGAAATCAAAAACGAATTTGACAAACGTTTTAATGATTTTAGAGTTACAAATTTTTTTTCTCTTTTTATTAGGCATTTTTCCTTTGAAGTTGAAAATGCTCCCACTTCCGATACAACTGGAATTAATTGATTTCCAGAATGATTCGGTTTTAAAAGACAAATATCGAGAAATAGGAATTCCCAAAATATATTCTTATTTAGGTTAAAATTATCCAGAAATTAAAAAGTTTGCTGCACAAATTTTATGCTATTTTGGGAGTATGTACTTGTGTGAGCAACTATTTTCGTCCATGAAATAAAATAAAACGGCCTACAGATCAAGATTAACAGATAAACATTTATCTGCCATAATGAAGATTGTTCTCAGTCTTTGAGTCCAGATATTGGAAAACTAGTAGGAGGAAAGCGCTGGCAAGTTTCAGGTAAAAGAAAATAATTTTAGTTTTATAAATACATTAAATTGAATAAACGTTTAAATAAAAGCAATTATATAGCAATATTATAAATTATTACCCTAAATTCATTTAATTACACCATGTGTTTTAATTATCCTATCCATATTCCTGAATCCACTTCAAAATATAATTTTAAGGAAATTTGTGAATGTAATGTGGCCCACGTGAATCTTACCAGTTACATTAAATGACCCGTGTTTTAATTGAGTTTGACGCCCCTGCCCTAACCCAACACTCAAAAGAACAAAATTTTAAGAATGTATAACATAAGAACAGGATGTTAGTAGCTGACTTTTAGTTTTTCCCTCATTGAGAAAATTAGTTTCAGTCCCCATAGAATGGGAGTCTTCTTTTAGAATGGGAGTTCACGGATTTCTAACAAAAGGGTATTGAATATACCACACCTTTTCGTGTCCATATATTGAACTCAAATAGAGCAAAATTCTAAGAATCTACAAATGATGTGTCGATGTCACGTAATCTACCCTTAAACATTTAAAACCATTTCCAGATCCCTCAGTACAGTACTTCAGAATGGGAGTTCTCGTGAATTTATAACAATGGAAGAAACTATCCTGCACTCTTGTGTAGTATACGTTACCACCGCTTTCAACACAGAATTTGACTGAAGCACATGTTTTGCTTGTCTTTTTATGTGAAAATTAATTCTATGATATTTTTGTGCCTATTCATTTATAATAGCTGGAAAAGGTATATTGTGTAGAGAATAGCTCCGAAATTGAATTACGATCTAGAAATGCTAATTTCGTGATCGTTATTTGGTGACAGTAGGGTAGTAAGAATGTGGGACTTAAATTTTTAATAAGCAAGTTTTTCTTGCCTGTTGGTACCCCCTAAAGTGCAATGCAGTGAAGTATTGCTCTCTCACTTTTGCACTAAAAAGTGTGCCTGTCTTACTGTTTTTAGGAAACTATTGAAAAGTACCCACAAACCACCAAAGCCTCTATTTTAGGAATCTGATTGGGCAGTGATTCTAGTGAAGGTTCATTGATGTACCTAGATGTTTTGGATCAGCAATTGGAAAATAAAACCATTACCAAAAATTTCACAGTTTTGAGATTCTATTTATAGAGAATTATTGAAAATGACCATTTGTATCATTGCATTATTTTTCTGATTTTCTTTTTTTAAGCATCAATTTTAAAGCAAGATATATTTTTACTTTAAAAAATTGTCATGAATTTATTATACACTTCTTTAAAAATAAAGTAAATAATTACAAGTTAATTACTGATAGCACAATAGAAAAAATAAACAGTACCCATTGTATTCCCGTATCTAAAGCTTTGAAATAAAAGACATTAGAGGGAAATTAAAATATATAGCTTTTTAAAACATTCATTGAAAAAATATTGACTTAAAACTTATTCTCAGAATAATGTGTTTGATCTAGCGTAGAAAAATATTTTCCCAGTTCTATTATAACTAGTTTTAATTTTCACTACTTCATCAAAAGAAAGTACTCTTATACGTATTTATAAAATTGTTTTTCTAACCACAATTTTTTTATTCATGTTTTCCCCTAGGAGTTTAAAAAATGTGTATAAGATGCCAAATACAAACATTTCTAATTCCAAATTCGACTTAGACCACTTTATGTATGACCCCCTATCAAAACAAGTGGGTTTTCAGACCTGATGTGGTTTGTTTGTGATTGTACTAATGATACTCGGCCATTTTGGGTGTTTGACGACATGGTCTTGAGATGCATACTGATGTCAGGGTTAACTCTTTAAATTGTTATCAGAACAATTTTATAATGTTTAATACCAATTTCTATGTAATCTTATGATCACCTCACTTTTACATTTGATGATGTCATACACTTTACAAATATTAGTCTTAAATTTTTATTTTGCTACTAATAAAATATTTTAAATTAGCTCTGGAGTTTTATCGTACTAACTCAGTGAAATATCTAGATGGAAAGAAATAATTAATCATTCATCTTTATATTTTTCTTCACATGGAGAGAAATTGTTTTTTATTGAACTTTAAAATGTAGCTACATAAGTAATTTTTTCCCTTTATTTGTAGGGTGAAATCACACAAGAAATTGTTGCTGCATTATATACTGATGATGTTCAGCAACAGCTCTTTGCAACCCAACAATTCAGAAGGCTCCTTTCCAATGGTAATTATTTTCTATTTTTTAATTTTAGTAATTTTAATGATTTAAAATATGGTGGACTCCCTCTTAACTGGCCACTTCGGGACCGGATAACGATTTGGTCGGTTAAACCGTCGTTCCCTTAATAGCATTAAAATACACTCCCGAAATCGTTTTTAATAGAATAAAACTAAGTATATAGCCTACTTTATTTTAATATGATATGTATAATTAAGAAAACTTAACCTGGAAGAACTTCCTTTGTTGGAAAAATTAAACACGTTACTGTAGGCTACTGTAGTTACAGTACATAATTGGTCAGTGGTAGCTGGTTAAGAGGGAGTCCACTGTAAGTTTTATTCCAAACTAGCAGTACCCGCATAGCATTGCCCATGACATCACTCTTGTTTGTCCTCACTGATTCTGAAAACATTAAAAAGAAAAAAATAACGTTAAGAATGAATCCCACCACCCGACATGACACGGGCATGTCACCTCATTCCTTCCACCTCACTGATTCTTGCTTAAAGAGCTTCATGATACACTATGTTGAATGTTCTTCCATTTGGAGCTAGGATGTAAAGATTCTCGGTTTTTCCAACTCTTGAACAACTCACATACAGTTGACCGTGGGAGAAACACAGTTTAATGAGATCGAGTCCTACAACTTTCAGCGATTGTCCTTGTGCCTTGTTAATGCTCATGGCGAAACGTAAACGAACAGGGAACTGAAGTCATTTAAATTGGAATGGGAGATCCGAAGGGATGATTTGGATCCTAGGAATGAATACATCTTCGCCTGCGGCATGTCCAGTCATGATGGTGGCTTCATCAGTTTCTTGATAGTTTTGTTCCATTGCAGAGTGAAAGTGGATGCAGATTTCTGAGAAGCATAATCGGTGCCCCAATTTCTAGCTGTAATATGTGCGAGGGTACTCCAGATGGCTCCAATGTATTCAAAAACTCTTGTGTAGTTCACAGCCTCATCTGTGTCACATGTAGTGTCAATAGATTTGTATTATACAAACACAGAAATTATACAAATTCAAAAGTAAGTTAAAAAACCATAACTGAAATAAAAATGTGATTGAATCTTTAAATATGAAGCTATACTTTTGAAAAGTCTTGTTATTTCACCTCACTGATTCCGACAAACAACCTAAATGAATCACAATGTCAGCAAAATCAAAACCAAATTAAACAGTAATAAACACTGTTACTTCATTTCATGGAATTTATTAACTGAGTTGCAGAAAATTTCTTGATGGTAGGAACTTTGCACTGGAGTCAAACATGTAGGGGATGGAGCTTCAGTTGTTTGCTTTTCATTGGTGGTACGAAAAAGGACAATATAATGAAACCAGAGTTTCAGAATTGAAAAAGCTGCTTAAAATCAATTAAATTTTTAAAAAATAATTGTTGAATTCAAAAAATAAAAGGATAAAGTAAAAGTAAGTACAGAAAAAATTGGAAGGATTAGAGTATATTTACTCTTTAAAAAATATAGAGGCGAAAAATAAAAATTATCCATCGGCCAGGTCAAACTCCAGGTCTCCCTCCAACACTAACTGCGACTTCAGTATGTCGCTTTACCCCCTACACCATCATTTCGATGTTAGGAGGGGTGTTTTTAGTGAAGAGATAGCATGTGCAATAAGTATCTGCAGATACATCATAGTGGAGGAGTGGCGACACGTGCAGCACAAAATATTAATTAAAAAAGTTTCTAGATTAAAATTTAGGCTTCGAGGGGTATTCGGTCGCTTTTAGGACTACTTGTGTGCCGAATTTCATTGCTGTAAGTGGTATAGGTTCGTCTGGACACCGCACACATTAACACTTCCTTTTATAATAGAGTTTGATTGACACCTCCTAGATCAGCGTTATTGTTTAAGAAATTTTCAAAAAGAATACAAGATTGACCCATTCTGTGTTAATATGTGCTCTGCCTTGGTGGTTTTTTGATTACTAACTTTTGAGTACCTGCAATTGGTTTGTCCTATTATGGCACCTTTAAGAAATATATCATTTTATTAAACTTTTTATTAAAGTCATTAGCTGCTTACTGCATCTGCCCTCTAATCTAGGTTCTATTGTGACTTTTGGAGTAATTTTGTAAATTATTAATTTACACAGGGCTCCCACTGGCCATCAGGTCTGATTTTTTCATTTTTAAAGGCTCAAAAACTTGTATATGTGCTAAAAAAATTTAATTTAGACCTAAGGTTTTTCAATAACACTTCATTATTTGTCACCTGCATACAAAACCAAGATATTGGATACTCATCCAAGGTCATCAAAAACAAAGTAAAAAGCTGTAAATTCTGCAACAGGGAATAAATTTTCCATATCAAAATTCATTTTTCTTCTGGCTGTTGTGTAAATTACAGGATCACCTTGAAACAGGTGGCTTGTAATCAGACCACATGTCTAACAAGAAGTGTCATCCAAAAGGATCCCCGAGCCTATTTCCGTAAGGTTTGTGTTTTACAAGTATTATTATAAAACAAGGTTTAGGTCTAATTAGAGCTAGATAGTGAAAAACCTAGAGCTACAAACCAAATATTAAACTAAATGAATCTCCCAGACAAAAAAGGACATTACAGGCATTAGATTATTCATATCAAGACCCCATCTGGACAGTTTCATTCCTCCCCTTTTAAATTTTCAAAACAAGATATTCCTGATCATGCTTACTTTATTTGAATCGACAAATATTTACATTGCTTTTAAAACAAATTGTAATATGTCGTGTTTAGCATGCATTTTGCTAATTTAGTTTTTCATTTTTACCATGTCCTTAAACTTTTAGGCTCATTTTCCTTCTAGAAACTAAAATCTTGACAAATTTAATTGCTGGATTTTTTAATGATAAACATGATAGTTATTATAGATTAATTATTATTGGTTAAGCTAATATGTATTTTTTAAAAACATCAAACTTTTGTACAATATGCTGAAGAAAAATGCCTTTAAAAGATGATGTAAAGAAAAGATGTAGTATACGATCAAATGCTGGAAAAATTAGAATTGTGCTTGGCTAAGATCTGTCATCTTGAATGGATACAAAGGATCTTCAGCATTGAAAGAAACAACTAGATTTGATACCAAACTTCAGTACTAAAATGCGATATTTCTTTTTGGGAATTGGCACTTCTACATAAGGACACAGAAGTAACAAAAATACAAGAAATGTGATAAAAGTCGCTAATATCAAGTTTGTATGAAAACGTAAGACATCCGATTCTCCCTCTCTTCCCTCAAAAGGACTAAACTACTTTGTGAGTCAGGAGACGTGGGCATAGAAGAAAGTATCCATTTTCTCTTAAAATTGTGACGAAAAACATTTTTTGAGAAGTCTGAGCCATAAGAAACACGTAAAATATTATAAAATGCAAAATAATCTGTATTTTTGGTATTGTGTGTATATGGGTGCTTTAAATTGTGTATTATACATTTTGAGGATTTATACATGCTGTGATTTATGAAATGTGGCCTTAAATAGGTCTTAATTGTTCTTTAGCTTGAACAGTGGGAAACTGTCATAGGAGGAATGAACCAATGTTCTAGTTTTAACTTAATCATCTTAAAGAACTATGTTATCAGTGAAAATAATACTTTTGATTTTTTTAAAGAAATTCACAATATAAAATAAATTATTACTGTTTTCATTTATTTATTGGCATCTTTCAAATTTGATTTGTATATTCATTTGTTTTCAGAACCTGATCCTCCAATAGACAAAGTTATTCAAACTGGTATTGTCCCGAAATTCGTAGAATTCTTACAGCGTGATGACAATTCAACCCTTCAGGTTGGTATTTCTTCAATAATACAATAACTAATATTTTAGTCATTTTTACAAATTCTATAACAGAAAAACATGTCTATTTCTTTACACTGGGATTAGTGTTTTTTTATTCTTTTTATATTATATTATATTCTTTTATACACACACACACACTATATGTATAATGATCTTTTTATTTTATATTATATTCTTTTATACATTATATGTATAATGATTTTTAATTATTTATAATGTGCTTTATTTTAGTAAATTAATGTATGCTAGCAGGCTCATTGCATCTGCCAAAGTTTCTTAATTGGTAATTATTGATGGCAATGTCACAACTCACATTTCATCTTATTTAATTACCATATCTTTAAATCATTTGTAATGAACTTAAGCATCAATATGTGCATTTCATTCATCCAAATGAAACGCAATTAGTAAAAAAATTTAAAGCAACATTTTGTTTACATTTATCAAATGTACTCTTATTGGTGTTAATTGTTATTCCCTATTAAGTGCATGGTAAAAAGTTTAACACCTGATCATATTACCACATCTAGCTTCTGAACATCCATTTTCAATCAATTTCATTTTATTCACTTAGTCAAAGGAGATTCAAGATATTTTTTACCTCAACCTATTTTTGGACTGGCTCACATTTTCTTTTTAGTACTTATTTCTGCATTCCAGATTTCTCATTGCCTTCTGTCATCAGACTGTTGAAGAATTTCATTAGAGTGGCTAGAGCTCTTCCATGCAATTCTTGTGCAGTATTATACAGCTCTTAACAAACTAAACATTTAAACATAACATCAAAATTGGTTAATTAAACTTGTAGTGGTTGGTTTTATATTTATCTATTTGTTGCCATTTGCCAGTATACTAAGAATGACGGTTTCTGTGCTATGTATGTTAGTGAAATATATCTAAAAATTATATACTATATATTTAATTGTAGTGTAGTGTAGAATAAATATCAGAAGTTGTAAGGAGTAGATAGTTTTCAGAACCATACTGTTGAGATGGACTGTACACACCAGAACACCTGTTGGGCACTAATGAAAATTGCTTTCACTTTATAGAGTATTAAATTTGATGCCAAACTCAAAACATTGAAAGTCCAGTCTTAAAAATGGGGTCATTGTGACTCAGTGGCTTTACCCATTGCGCTAGCAATCTAATTTGTAGGTGATACAGGTTTGATTCCTCCTGTGTGTATTTCTTTCTTCTGTGTCAGTGAAGCTTGCTTTGTATATGTATGGTGCAGTATTGGTTTGGTGCAGTGTAGCTAGGCCAAATATGGCCCTTGTGCCATAAAACCCAACCAACCAGTCTCAACAAATGGATAGTTTGTTTTCAGAGACTAACTGCTTGCCCTAGACAGACATAATCACATTTTGGAATGCCAATGACACATCCATCATGCACACTCACTGTTAAAATCTTTGTAATATCAACATAAATTTAAAAATTCAATACATTTACACCAATCGTCTTAAAAATTATACTGATATAACCTTTTATTACTACATAGGATTGTATTTTTCTGTTTATTCCTGCCCTGAATTTAGCCAACAATGGCCAAAAAGCTAAGTGTTTTTAAAACACTTGGTGCGTTATTTTGTAACTATAGGAAACATACTTCACATACCTTTTTATACCCAAAAGGCTTAATTGGTAATGAAATATTTTTCTCTTTGCAGTTTGAGGCAGCTTGGGCTCTAACGAACATTGCATCTGGAACATCCATACAAACCAAAATAGTTATTGAAGCAGATGCTGTGCCAATCTTTATTCGATTGCTGGATTCTGAATATGCAGATGTACAAGAACAGGTATGTATGGACTGGATGCTTTTATGTACTTGGTATTGCAATTTTTATTTTGAAAATTTGTTTTAATAACCATACTGAAAGGTCTGTTGGTGTGTGACATTTTTTTCTGTCCCTTATTCCCTTTATAAATTTTAATTATTACCCACCACTACCAAAACTAACTTGGAAATAAAGTAACGTATAACAGTAACAGCCCTTGTCTTTTTGTTTCAAAAATTCTTAACTGGTCTATAATTTTGAACTGTAACTGATATTAGATAAATTAATTACTATAAACACCAGGGTCAGGTGGGGTAAAGTTTGTAGTCCATGAATACACACAAAAGCTACTTCATTAACAAAGCCTGTTAATATGGAAAGTAAAACTCACAACATTTTATTTAAGTTCTTTTAAAATTTCCGATTTTGTAGACAATAGCAAGGATTCTATATAAAAATTGGTAGCAATGCTGATCTAGTTAATTATCATTATCAACCTACCTTGAGTCTCTTGTGAAGTTGTAAGTATGTATGCCTGACAGTGTATGATAATTTCAAAGTTACTGAAAAGGCTGCTGTGATTTTACATCAGGATAATCTGCTGTACTTTACCTTGTTGAACTTTAAAATGTGGTACAAAGTTGCTATCGTTTTATAAAGTTTCCAATTTATAAGTGTTATTCTTTTTCGCAGGCTGTTTGGGCTTTAGGAAATATATCTGGTGACAGTCCTGAATGTAGAGATTTTGTCCTAGAGCAAGGAATTTTGATACCCCTTTTGCAGTAAGTAATTATGAATTTTCTAAAATCTACCTATTTGAATGTTTAAACTTTCTTTTTTGAGTATTACATTTTCCCATTTTCCTGTGTATTGCACTTTAAAATTGGATATATAACCTTAAGAAATTGAGCTGCATTATTAAAATGAAAGTGGTGCAAGAAAAGTATAAAATCTATGTTTCGATTACAGGTGTCGCACAATTAAAATTGAAAAGTTAATTCCAAGCCAATTTTTAAATTTGATTACTGGAAACTAAACAGTTTCTTAAGAGTTTTGGTGTTGGTAGCTTCCATACAAAAACTTAGGTGTTAAAAGTTTCTTCATGGTGTTGCTTTCACCTTAATCACTTTCAAATCAAGTGTCTTCCTTGAACTAATCCAATGGTTCCCAAACTTTTCAGTCCAAGCAACCCTTTGAAAATGAAAAATTTCTCAGACCTCTTGAGATTATAAAATTAAATGAGGCATATGTAGATAGACATAAGATGTATTAACATTCTCAATTTGCTGTAATCTAAATTTGAACAAATATAAAAACTTCCGAAACCATGGGCCTGGCGGTGCATGTAGAGTACTAGCAGTCTCGACCTATAACCAGTACTCGACCAACCAATTCCATTTGTACCAAAAGTTATTGATCATAATTGTTTCGTTAAAATTGTATTAATTAGTTGTTGGGTTTTATATTGTGAAATCCCTTTAGATATTGCATCATCCTTTCCCTCGTATCTTGTAATCGCACGAAAGTGTTGCATCAATCTTTAGTTCTCGAGGAGTCCACTACCATTAAATGGCGCTGTAATACATCATTTGATTGGTGGATGTCCAATGTATATATAAGAACCTTTGTACATTTTACTACTCTCTTCTCTTCTAATAAATAGACTTTGTAGCAATAAGATTGCTCCTCTTTTCTGTTATTCAACATGGTAGCAGAGCGCGTAGTTGACGGTTCAAGGTTAATTTATTGCTGACTCTGATTTTCGAAACGATTTTGCGTGGGCGGAGAACTGCTTTTGCGGAGTTGCTCGTATCTTATAGCCATGGCCCTGACTATGCAAAATGAATCGATAATTGGCATCGGTGGTGTTGTTCCTTTTGATGGAAGCAAGTATGCCATGTGGAGCAGAAGAGTGTCCAGTGTTTTTGCCGCGAAAGACATTGACCTATATTTGGAAGAAGAACCAGCGACTGGAGCTGATGCGGATTCCAGGAGGAAAGCGAAAAGAGCGTATGCTCTCTTAATATCATTTTTAGATGATAGGATCTTGGCGTCTATGAGCGAAGAAAACACTGCAAAGCAGCTTTGGACAAAACTGAAAAATGTGTACGAATCCAAGGGTCCCGTAAGCCAGGTTTTGACCAGAAAAAGACTTGCAACTGCGAAAAAGAGTCGTGACATGCCGATGCGGAATCATCGGAGTGAACTAATGAAACTAGTGACTGATCTCAAAGTCTGGTGTTGCAGTGAGCGATGAGGATATTATTGTTTACATGTTGATGTCACTGCCTGCGGAATACGAAAGCATCAAGTGTGCGTTGGAAAATCAACCTGATTCAAACCTCACAGTAGATTTCGTGACTCAGCGTTTACTTGATGCTGAAGGACAATAAGTGTTCTCCTGTTACGATAAGTTCCAACCAGAGTGCTGCCTTTTCTGCGAAAAGAGATGTCATCTGCATTAGATGTAAACGAAAAGGACATTATGCTAAATCGTGCGGACTCAACAATAAAACCTGTTTTGGTTGTGGAAAGCTTGGACACATCAGAAAATTCTGCGACATGTCGAAGTCAACAAGCCGTCTGATAGTACGAAGCAAGCGTCGACAGCTATAACCTTTATGGCAGGAGAGGTAGACAAGAATGCTTTCATTGTGGATAGTGGTGCAACATCCCACATGTGTTCCATGAAAAGATGGTTTCAACCTTTAAAGAATCTAAAGGTACTGTACAATGTGCTTCAAAAGGTGAACTGTTAGTGATTGAAGGAATCGGAAATATTAATGGATATTTAAAGGACAGTACAAAAATTACTCTTAAAGATGTGCTGTTTATCCCAAACTTAAATGGTGAATTGTTGTCAGTCAAACAAATCGAAAAAGCGGGTTACGGAGTAACCTTTAAGGATTCTAAAGTTTACCTTGAAGTAAGGAACGGAGAGCTACTTTTTGGGGTGCGAAATTCTCTTGGCCAATATGAAAGTGAATTTATTCCTGACACTTCTTCGGATTTTTCTCTGCATGCTGAAGAAAACGGCAACGACGACTTGGTCATTCCTGTGACAGTGTGTTGAAAGAAATGGGTCTTCCAATATCTCAGAACTTTTGCGAAATCTGCATTACCGCCAAACAGAGTGCAACGGCTATGGGAAAAGGTCCCAGGCGCAGAGAAACACAGCTAATGACTATGATTCATACTGATGTGTGCGGAGCTATATCACCAATGACAGCAACTGGTGAGAGCTACTTCATGACTATAGTTGATGACTATTCAAGATTTATGGAAGTTCGATTACTGAAGAGGAAGAGCGATGTGGTAGATGAACTTAAAATGTTCTTCAAAATGAATCCAACTGTAAGGAAAATGCGATGCGATAATGCGAAGGAATACGTGTCCGGTGAACTTGTACAAGTGGCTAAGGATGCATGTGTGACAATTGATCCAGCTCCTCCTTACACAGCTCCCCTGAATGGTCTAGCAGAGAGAGCGAATAGAATCCTTTTGGATAAAGGGCGGGCACTCATCTTCGAAGCAAAATTAAGTAAGAAATTCTGGGGTTATGCCATTCTAACAGCAGCGTATATACATAACAGAATTCCCAGCAGCTCTATTGATAATTTTACTCCATATCGACTGAAATTTGGAAAAGATCCTGACTTAAGGAACATTCGAGTGTTTGGTTGTGATGCATATATGTTAGTACCGAATACTCATAGGAAGAAATTAGATCCCAAATCAAAGAAGATGCTATTTGTTGGATATTCCACTATGGGATACCGTTTAATGAATCCAGAAACTGGGCGTGTTGTTTCTAGAAATGTCAAGTTCAATGAGGAGAGGAAGAGTAAAAATCGGGGATACACCTCAACATTCAGACCCCACACTGCATGACTCCGGTGATGACATAGAAGAAACTGGTCAGTTTGATGATGTTGACAATCAACCGATAGAAGATGAGGATGGAGACTCGGAACAAGAGCCAAGGAGATCCAGTCGTGAAAAGCGAGAACCGGTCCGATATCCACAAACTGAAGCGCATGAAGCCCTGACATTGATTCAAGAATCACCCTCATTTGATGACATAACATCTTTACCGGATAACGATCAGCGGCAATGGAGAGAAGCCATGGACGAAGAGATGGAAGCAATGAAGAAAAATGATGTATGGGATTTGCAAGATTTACCCGAAGGAAGACGTGCATTATCCTGCAAGTGGGTGCTCCGACAGAAACGAGATGGGAAGTTTAAAGCTCGTCTCGTTATTCGTGGATTTTTACAACAAAAGGATGTCAACTATTCTGACACCTACTCTCCTGTTATCAGCATGCCAGCTCTACGGTTAGTGCTTGTGATCATTGTGCAAGAAAACCTTAATGTGTTTGTCTTAGACGTGAAGACTGCCTTTCTCCATGGTGATTTACACGAACTTAACTTCATGGACCAACCACAAGGTTATGACGACCTAAGCGGCCGAAAATGCAGACTGAAGAAAAGTCTGTACGGTTTAAAACAGGCCCCTCGTCAATGGTTTTTGAAATTTCTTCAATTTGTGTCAAAACTAGGTTTCAAATCATTGATTTCTGAACCGTGCATTTTTGTTAGGGAAACAAGTGCACAGAAAGTGATTATTGCCCTTTATGTGGACGATCTTTTAATTGCGGGTTCGGATATTTGTGAACTAAATGTGACTATAGGATTACTATCTAGTGAGTTTCAGATGTCTAAAACAGAAAAAGCAACTGAGTTTTTGGGTATTAGAATGGAGTTCACTCCAAATGCACTGTTTCTCGATCAAGAGAAATACATCGTGAATTTGCTTGACAAATTCAAAATGTCGGAGTGCAAGCCTAGCGCTGCTCCGATGGAAACAAAAGCAACAGTTGCTGATTTTAAAAGTGGGACTGCTTTTAATGGCCCTTATCGCGAACTTGTAGGTTCATTGTTATATCTTGCTTATGCTACAAGACCCGACATTATTTTTTCTGTTAATTGCTTAAGCCAACTCCAAGAAAATCCGACTGAAAGTGCTTGGTTGGGTTTAAAGAGAATTTTGAGATATTTAAAGGGTACTTTGGAGTTTAAAATTGTGTATTATAAGTGTGATTCAGAATGTTTTGATTTATCAATGTATGTAGATGCTGATTGGGGGGCAAATCCAAATGATAGGAAATCTATTACAGGTTTTGTTATAATGTTAAATGGTTGTTCAGTTTTGTGGTCATGTAGAAAACAAAACTGTATTACTTTATCTTCCACTGAAGCCGAGGTAATTGCTTTAGGGAAAGATATACAAGATCTTTTGTGGTTTAAAACCGTTGTATGTGAAATTGTCAATCTTTCAAATATAATAGTGTATGAAGACAATCAGTCTTGTATAAAAAGTGTCTCAAATGAAAATAGCACAGGTAGGTTGAAACACATAGATATCAAATTAAAATTCATACGAAGTGCTTTAATTGAAAACAATATTAAAATTGAGTATATTTGTTCAAATTTGCAAATTGCTGATATGTTTACAAAATCACTGTCAAGAACCAGATTGCTTGAACTTTTACCTTTGTGTTGTTTGAAGAATTGATTATTGCTTATTTGTAACGTGCGATTAAGGGCGGGTGTTGGGTTTTATATTGTGAAATCCCTTTAGATATTGCATCATCCTTTCCCTCGTATCTTGTAATCGCACGAAAGTGTTGCATCATTCTTTAGTTCTCGATGAGTCCACTACCATTAAATGGCGCTGTAATACATCATTTGATTGGTGGATGTCCAATGTATATATAAGAACCTTTGTACATTTTACTACTCTCTTCTCTTCTAATAAATAGACTTTGTAGCAATAATATTGCTTCTCTTTTCTGTTATTCAACATTAGTTTTAACTTTACTGTTCTTGTGCTCTCTTATGAAATTGTTTTTAAATTATCCTATTGTAGTCAGTGATAAAACGATTAAGAGGAAGTTGTTTTTAATGTGAACTTTGTTGTGTAATTCATTGTAAAAAATACACATGTTAAGTAATCAGATGTAAGGATTGAGCCAAATTTTATTTATATTGAAAGCACTTCTATATGTTGAAAATTTTAATTCTTCCAATTTTGTATGTGTAATTGTGTTAACTTAATGATGTAAAATGAATGTTTTTCTACTTAGGTTACTAAGTAAAGCCACTAGAATGTCAATGACAAGAAATGCTGTTTGGGCCTTGTCTAATTTATGCCGTGGCAAAAATCCACCTCCAAAATTTGAACAGGTAATTTTTTTAATACATGTGCATATTAAGTTTTAAAATGTTTGAAGATTTTAAAATTTATAAATTTAAGATGTGAGTGCTTCCATACCATCCATTCCATATTAAAGACTGCATAATAGCAAATGTAAAAACCTTTGCTATTATGCAGTCTTTAAAATATCTAGCAATGGTCACAGAATGTCTTATTTTAACAATAATTGTTAATGACTACAGAAAGCATAGGGCAATTTTGTAAATTTCTGTTTCTGGAAAACAAATTTTGGTTATAATAGTTTATCATATGTAAATTCTACAATGGGAAAATAAATTTCCATTCTCAAAGCTACTTTGCTTTCTTCCCATTTTGTGTAAAGATCACCTTCCACCCAACAGATAACATGTTTTCAGATCACTTGACTAACAAGAAGTATCAACCAAAATAATTGTGTTTCAGTTGATAGTTAATATTAAACAAAGTCTAAAAGTGGAGAGTAACCAATAAAGCAATAAACAAAATAAATACCTGACTGAACAAGAAAAATTAGAAGCATTGGATTATTCGAATCAATACATTGAAACAGGCAGTTTCATCGTTCCTTTATCTTAAATTTTCAAAACTAGATGTATATGTAGATGCCTTAAAATGTATATGAAATATTTCGCATATCTGCTTGGTTATGATATTGCAAAAAATGACTAGAGCAACAGACTAAACTTTCCTGTGCCAATGAATACACCCCATTTGTTCTAATTTTTCCATTCCATGAAAATTCATTAGTTATGGATTTTACATTTAAAATGGTATTTTTCCTCAACTTGTAGATATCGCCTTGTTTGCCAGTTCTGTCTCGGTTGCTTTTCCATTGTGATCCTGATGTCCTTGCGGATGCTTGCTGGGCTCTGTCATATATTTCAGATGGGCCTAACGATAAAATCCAAGCTGTGATCGATGCTGGAGTGTGTCGTCGGCTTGTTGAATTATTAATGTAAGCTTTTTTAAAAGTAAAACCAATCCAGTTGATTCATTCTGATAAGATATTTTAATTTTTTGCAAAAGTGGCATTGAATGAATTATTACAAGTTATATATGATATGTGAATTTATTGTAAATTAATAGCTTAAGTCATAAAGATTGGAAACATTTATTTTAATGTATAATAAAACTTCAGAGCAACTTCGATTATAATTTTCAACCTGTTTCCTCTCATGGCACACAAACTAATTACTAAAATTCTGCAGTTGCAATCGGACTAAAATAGCTACAATTTTGCATGATTTACAAAAATTACCTACTCTTTTGCTCAAAAATGGCTTTTTGGAGCAATTTATGATACTTTGTAATGAAAAAATAATGATCAAAATTATTTACACTGGTATTACTTGAAATGTTTTTTGTGAACACGCTTGTCAAAAATGGGAAACTAAATCATTCAAATGAAATAAGTCTTACACACTATTTTAAACCCCTCACCTTCCATAAGACATCTATTTAAAATCTCTGACCTATGATGAATCAGAACATGCTTAAAATGCATGCTTGGATTTCAGGGCTTTTAAATGCCCTGAAATCAAACAACCAATAAAATGTAGAAATCAAAATATTTATATTTGTACATTCTTGCATACCTTTCTGCAGATATTGTGTGGTAATTGTTTTGACTAATTTCAAGACCAGATTTACTAGTTTATGAATAATCTGCATTTTTTCCAATGAAATCGTAGCCGTTTAAAAATACCTGACATGTTGATCATGAATGCACATGATAGTAGAGAGTTTGATTACTTTCCAATTGAAGGCTCAAAAGCGGCAGATTTTCGTGGAAATTTATTTGTAATTTTTTAAAACTTTTGGCTTTTTCAAAATGTGCGGTTTCAGTTTAGTCTTTATTGTAACCAGTCACTTTAATTTCGACTCACTTTCGCAACTTTAATTTCAGGCACAATGGTCAAAGTGTTGTTTCTGCTGCTTTGAGGGCAGTGGGAAACATTGTTACAGGTGATGATGTCCAGACACAGGTTATTTTAAATTGTAATGCTCTGCCATGCTTACTACAACTTCTTTCTTCACCTAAAGAAAATATTAGGAAAGAAGCTTGTTGGACGATATCAAACATCACAGCTGGTAATAGGCTACAGATACAAGTATGTTTTCTAGTAATTTCTTACGAGTTTAAAACTTAATTTACCATGATGTTCTTATGAGTTTTGAACAAACAATTTGCATTGTATATAATATACAGGTCACCTTATAGAATACGAATTTGTATGATTCTAGTCCTAACTTATGTATTGTGTTTGTCCACTGATACTGCAGAACTATATTTTGTATCTTATGCAACTTTAAAATCTCTTTGCAGTGGTAGTCAATTAATTGCTACCATAGGCTGACTTAATTAGTTCTAAGTTGCTTTGATTTCTCTGGTCAGTCCATATATTGCTCATCTGTAAAAAAAAAAAACTTTTTTGAAGGGCATTGAGACTGGGATGCTTAAAACAAAGTCTGAGACAGGCCATTTTGTTTCTTAAGTCACTGAAAATATTTAAACAACTTTAATGGATACTTCCTGTTTACCATCTGGTAATGCCCCATTGAGGCGCAACTTTAGGTGTGTACAGGTTTCACGAAGCTGAGGTAACGTGCGATCTATTCTTTTCCCATGGGATTTTCTACCTCTTGTAAACATGGGGGTTGTAACTGCAGGATACCCAAGCAGTCTTTCTCTACTTTCTTCTCTCCATCCTTTCTTTTCACACTTGTTGTCTGAAATATGGTCCTCGCACCATAAAACCCAAAATCAACCAACTATCTATGCATGGATGAAATCCACTATGGATTAATAATGTTAAATTTTTTGTTGATTATTACAGGTAATTTTTTTATGGATGAGTATCTCTTTGTAATGACAGTTTATTGGAGTGTATTTTACTGAAATGATATAACTTAAGTATAAAAAATATTGCTCATTATATTGGTAATGAAATATATGGGAGGAATGGAAGTCAGTTCCCAGAAAATACAGGTGTGTTGATCACTCTTGGTTCAGCCCTTTTCCTGATAAAAGTGTTCAAAATTTGTTTGACTTTGATGTTTTCAGTGCTTGGTCGTGTTTCTTGAATGATAATTTTGTGTTCTGCTCACTCTGGAAAGAGCATAAATAAATATAACTTGACTTGGCAATGATGGGTAACCCTTCTATTAAAGAATAAAATTATTTATATTTTTGTAGCTTGAATAAACTATGGGATGTCAGTATTAACATATAGTACCTTTTCAGGCTATCATCGATGCCAATATATTCCCAGTCCTAATTGAAATACTAGGTAAAGCCGAATTTAAAACTCGTAAAGAGGCAGCTTGGGCAATAGCCAATGCAACATCTGGTGGATCACCTGAGCAAGTTAGGTAAAGGATCTCTTTTAATTTAAATACTTTGATTTTATGCTACTACAAAAAGAGTTTTAAAACTGAACAAACTTTAATGTACTTCGTAAACTTTTTTAGAATAGCTGTTTTGTCTTCATACTCACTTAACTGAATGCATTTTCTGTGTGAATTTTCTCAGTGTGTGTTGGTGTTGCCATTTAAAAAGCTTTTAGGTAGAGAAGTAAGCAATGTACTTATATTTGTATTACAATGAAGGTAAGTAATTTAAATTACATTGCACTGGAGCAACAACACAGGCTATTAGTGATGGCCCATGCAAGATCTGAAGGCAACATTTTGTAATTTAGAGTGGACAGATGACAAGGTCATCACCTGACCTGTCACCCCACTCTCAAAGCTTCTTCATCACGTCAACATGAGGACATTTAAAGCCATGACAGATTTAAAGTAGACAATGGTCTTAGGTTGGATCGAGTTTCAAACTTGCAACCCTTCAGTTGCTAATCTGCTACTCTTTTAACCAGGTTACTGTGGGCTGACAATGAAAGACATACAAAATGTCATGTTACCCTCTGTTTAGCATATTCTAATACAAACTTATCATTTCTATTCATGTAAACATATTTTGTGGTAAAAATAAAAGTTTGCTGTAAAATATTTCTCCTCTTTTAGATACTTAGTTGAGCAACAATGTATACCTCCTTTGTGCGAATTACTGACTGTTATGGATGCTAAGATCATACAAGTGGCTCTAAATGGGCTTGAGAATATACTTAAACTAGGAGAGCAGGATGCAAAAGCTCAAGGCATTCTGAATCCTTATGCAGTCATGATTGAAGGGTGTTATGGTAAATTGATTTTTATTTTCTAATTTTGATAACCCAAATTTAATATCAAATTATTATGTATCAATGTAAAGTATTTACCTTAGATACTGGTTAATTAGTTTTGTGAATTTTGAGCTAAGTGATCAATGTTGCATACTATTCTGATGGTGTTGGAAAAATTAAAAGTACCTTCTGGGCAATTTGATCAGTAGTGCCTTGCTTAATGAAGACTCCCACCTCTGCTATGATGTTAGCAAAATTAGACCAATTGCTCTGGATGTCCTTATAGTCAATTTTTCATTTTGTGATTGTCATTTGGTTTGACCCCATCGAGGTCAATCGCCTCAAATATTTAAAATAATTGTTTTTTCTTTTACGTGGAATTAGAATTATTTTGTAATTGCCAATCTCTGATAATTATATGAGTACGTTAACCCCTAGGTATATCCCGTATTCAGCTATTTCACTCTTATTTACTTGTCCCCTATGAATTTTCAGTTTGATAAAGCAGAGGCCTCAGCTGTGCTAGCAACCTGTGAGTTGTAGGCAGCTCAAATTTGTGATTCCTCCTTGGGTTGTCAGTAAAGCTTTCCTTGTGTGTGTACCCATTTACTTGACGTTTGATGTAGCTTGGCCATAGCTCTTCTCACTATGAAATCCCTCAGTGTGCCTACTAACATGGCCAATTTAGGGGGTTGGGATTCATTATCAGACTTGAAGGAATATGGAAAATCGCAAATACCTACCTCTATTCAAAGAGGCTCTTAAGATCGACCCCACTGCTTGGGAACAAAAACATGTTTTATTGCCCAGAAAAATGCAGGCAAGAGTATAAATAAAATTACACATATTCAAGTGAACAGTGCATTCAGCAATAAAAGGTTCAACTCATCTTCAGGTGTCTTACTTGCTATTGCCTTTTAATTTCTAAAGCACGTTTTCTTATCACATTGATTATTACATCAAAGGGTTCCAATACTTTTATTCATTAATAAAATTCTCACTCTTATGTATAAAAAGTGTTTAATTAAATTTCAAAGCTCATTTTCTCAATGCAATTCCCTAGACTTTTGTCATGGGCATTCATGGAAGATCTGAACTTATAAACATGGAAAATTGACTTCATTCTCATTCGGTTACTTTTCATGTAACTGGACTAAAATAAAAACCTGTAAAAAATTAATTGGAACTTCTTGTTTTCAAGTGTTGATATTTAGCCTTAAGTGTTTGCTATATTCTGGCTCCTGCTAGAGGGGGCAGTCAAGTCACATGGTTTTGGATGAGTATTCTTTAAATAAGGTGAAGGTTGGAACATATAAGCAAAGTGGTTGTCTTTACAGAATCTGTTTCCAAGTTTATTGTTCGCTGCCATAAGAGCAGTGATAATGAGTTAGCAGGGTGAAACCACTCAGCAATTGCCATTCATGCTTCTTGCTGACACCTAATGACCTTTTGCACCTATTCAAAAATGGACTGCCCTCTCGCCATAGCCACTATATTGATTGAAATGAATTTTTCTCATTTTAAAGCTTTCTTTACTTCCAGGATTGGATAAAATCGAATATTTGCAATCCCATGAGAACATGGAAATTTATCAGAAGGCCTTCGATATCATCGAGCACTACTTCGGTTTGGACGAGGAAGACCCTCAACTTGCACCCCCAGTAGATCCTGCCAACCAACAGTTTCAGTTCAATGCTCCAGATCAAAATATGCCCATGGGAGGCTACAGTTTTTGAGGCAGCGAAAAAAATAATATATACATGGAGAACATGCTGTAGCAAATTTAAGATTAATAATAAAAGAAACAATTTAATTGCAGAACTTTTTCTTGCTCTCCTAGGAAACGTGCAGATAAGTGTATGTGAGCTGGAACATACTCATACCTATTTGCTGTATTATTTTCCCTACCAGAGAGAAATTAAAATACAAAATAAAAATGCCTTTGCTCACTCATCTTTGAATGCTCGATGCAACGTAATTTTGGAAGCTATAAGGACCTCTTGGGCAGAAAGTTTGCAAGAGCTGAAGATGTTTGCGTTTCCACTGCTAATACAAAATCGAAATGGAATGTGTATATTTTTTCATGGTGGCTGTTGTGCCCTACTAGCACAATATTGGAAAGCAGTTATTGCTTTATCAGGTAAACAAGTTGATATGAGAACTTTTTTATTTGATTATTACTTCTGCTCTATCTTTAAAATGGTGTGCATTGAGTTGCATTATTAATTTCAAGGTTGTGCAGTGTAATTTTCAGTGCTTGTTTAAAAATGTCTAGCAAGAATAAAAGATGACTGATTTTTACTGTTTCCATGTTTTTTAATGCCAAAACTAACTTTCCATCAGTTTATAACTTTACAGTAACATCTCTTAAAAGTAACTTAGTTTAATAAATATACTAGATATTAGGCCTACTCATGTATAGTATTGGAACATTTTTCTTTACTTAAGTCCTTTCATGAAAATGGAAGCTCTTGAGATTTGTATTTTATAATAAATGGAAAACAAAAAATTTAATTTTGTTCTTGGAAGTCTCCAATTTTTTCCCAAAACATACTCACTTCATTGTACCTAATTATAACTAGAAGAATAAATCAGATTTAAGTTGTTTTAAAGCCAATACTTATTGTGTTTAGTTTTTTGAATAGTTAGCTGTTTTGCATGATTATTCAATTTGAGTTCCAAATTTGTTTTCCAATCTTCAGTTATAAATTATCTCGTAATTTAATGTACCTTAATTATGTTTGACAATCAATATATAACAGTACGAGACTATCACTAATTATGATACTACTGTTTTAAAGTTGGTATGGTGGTTAATATTGTAAACTTTCATGTAAAATTGTTGAATATTATTTGTTTCACTCTTTGCAATGCCTCGGAATTTCCTGGTACATGTATACATTGCTGGCAATTAAAGTTGTTATACAGCTGTGGCAATTTTAATGTCCTGCAAGTTTTATTTCTGAAAGTTCTACATATAAGTATGTTAATATATTGTTTGCTTATGTGATTTATGTTTAAAGAAACCAATTTAACAAAGTAGGTGCATATTCTAAGACTCCATAGTTTGGATTACAGAATTAAGGGGTAGTTCTTAAAAGAGCTTTCTCGTAGAAACATGGCTTTGATTTGTAATTGTGGAATATTGTCTTTGGTTTGCAGTTTGGTTATTGCTTCTCTTTTAAAGTGAATTTAATATATTTTCCTTGTTTATGTGTAGAAATTTTTCTCATTTGAACTGTCTATGTTGTGCTATTATTTTTACTTTTTTTCTGTGATGTGTAAATATTCATATAGATCTAGAGAAGGAAATGAAGTTTGACTTACCCTGCTTTCGGTGGGTAGGATGAAACACCAATATGATATGGCTTGAAAGTTTTCAGAGTTGTCAAATGAAATTCTGTCTTTAAACTTAATTTTGGGTGGAATTTATGTTGTCATGCATTGTGTATACCCTAGGTTTTACTGAAAATACTCCCCAGTATAGGTATTGTACTCCCATATTTTGAAAATCAATAAAGTTTTACTTTAGTTCAAAGTTTTTGGGATATAAAAATTATCTCCCCTAACCTTTTTGTTCTTGGTTATTAGGGACTTAGTTTTGGGCTTTCTGTGTGTGATATGGATAGATCCTGTGACAATTCAACAGATTGTTTTTAAATTAGTGAATTACTTAAAATTATCTTTGTCAAGTACAGCACATTTTTAAGCATAACATAATAAAATCTAATTAATTTTCATTGTTTCCAATTTCAAAATTAAAATTGAGAATTTTCAACAGTTTAAAAGCAGTGTTTCTGAAATTAACTAGCTGGTCTGGAATCTTTGTTCTAAGATTCTATCCTAAGATTCTATAATTTTAAATTTAAGAAAAATCCAAAGTTTGCAACTTGGGAAGGAATGACATCAAAGGCCATTGTGAATCTTGACTTGTCTTTAGATTGACGGTATAGGCATATGCTCTGCAAGTTCTCTGTTGTAATGTGTGATTAAATTACCAATTTTATACAAAAACAACACATACACGCACATACTACACTGGTAATAAAAACACAACATGATCGAACATTACACTTCACAACAAACACTACAAAACATAACTACTTCAACAATGGTGGTGATATGAATGTTGTGGCTGTCTGCTTTTTTGTAGTTCTGTATGCTGTTTAAACTATTGTATGCAAGCTGAATTTAGTCCTGAAAGAAATTGTTAAAATTAATTTAGGAAGTGCCCAAGAATGGCATTAGGATCTTCAAAAATTTTAACTTTTATATAATTATAAATATATGCTTTAGATTCAAATCATGTACTTAGTGCTTAAAAAGGTGTCTTAGGCTCATTCATATTTTTTTATTCTCCTAGTATTATTTATAATTGCATATTAGTATAATTTTATTTCAAATCACATAACTGCTTTGAGCTACATTTACATTGGTTTGAAATGTATTAATGCCTTGTGTAGTGTTGTATTAAAAGGTTGATATTTATTATTGCTGATTTAAATTTTGATTTCATAGTCTGGAAAAATGTTTATATATAAAACTTTGTACAAGTTATTCCTTGAATTTACATGAATATTCTGATTCAAATTTTCTATTTTACTGAAACCTGTAACAAATTTGGATGTTGAACTTACTATTTTATTTCAAATTTATTTTGAATGTAAAGTTTAAGTTTTTAACTGTTTTATGAAAGTGATGCTTGTTCTAAAAGTTGTCTTGCTTGTATTTACTGTTTTCAATATATACAAATGCTAAACAGCTAGTTTTCCATTTTCCTTAAATGTTTTGCAATGCTCTATTTCAGAAGAGATAACAAGCATCTCTTACTGCTCTGTTTATGTGGTTAACATAATTGAATTTATACTTTTCATTCTTTCATATACTGATCTAATTTTTCAACTGCCTTGTAAGTAAATAATTGCTCTCAATGTGTCAATTTTCACAAGTGTTTCTTATATTTTGTCATTTTTTTTACTTGTTTTATGTTAGCATTGAGTTCTTGAATATTTGGTCTGGTACCAATTGAATATTTATTTAATTTGCAATCAAATAGAGTTCAACCTTTGTTCAATTGTAAAAGTTAAGGACTAAACACCAGCATTTGAACTATTGTATTGTTATGCTACTACACTTTTAGTTTATCAAATTAAGTGATATCTCAATGTGTATTCTGATACAATAACAACTGTGATACGTTTTCTAATCAAATTTTTTGTATTGTCAGTACAAATGTACTGGTTCTTGTTTTCAGCAGTTTCCAAATACTGCATTGTAACCCCCTTGTCCAGAAAGCGATTGCAATATAAATTGATGTATCTTGCAAGATATACCTCTTGTGACAATTTTAACGTGCCATTATATACTTACAATCTAGTCTTGAGCCAGTGCCTTCTTACATATATGCAGTGGCTTTTTCTCGTGGCATTTTCTTATTGAAAAAGTTTTTGTGATGCACATCCAAGACATTAGTAAAATTCCTATCAAAACGGAGCTTACAAAACTGTATTTTAAATGTACAGAATTTAAACTTTGCCCCTTACTGTGACATTAAGATAAAAATAACTATTCAGGACGTAATTTGAATACAAACTATTATCATTTGAATCGGGGTTTGAAATTAGCAGTCATTAGTCATGTTTTCCTACTCAAAATTTTTAGGGAGGTGACACTCAGGGTAACCTATGTGGCACATTCCGAGTGGTTTAGTCAGTTTTCTTCCCAATCTAAAAAAGGCACCAGGGTTGTGCTTCTCAATTCACCCCATTAGCCACTTGCCTAAGAAAGCAATAGGTTGGCAATGTGTCTAGACTGGTAAATAATTGCTCAATAACAGCATGCAAATTGGTGAGCAGCACTCATGTAACAGAAGCAGTAGAAATGTATTCATCAACTAGATTGCCTAGTTGTCATTTTTGGCAGCTAAGTTTTAAGAATATTTCACTCATTTGATGCAAATTTTAATCAATTAATATTTTTTCTTCTAATAACTCTAAATACAATCGACTATAAATGCAAAACAAAAAGCAGTCTTTAAAGAGGTAAAAGCCCTCATGCAGTAATCAAGTCCAGACACTAGTCATACTCTACACATCCAAATTATACCTTGAAACTTCGCCCAAGTAGTGAATTTTAGCAACTGAAAAGAATTAGATGCAGTTCCTGCTTCTAATTTCTCACCCTGATTTGAATCCAAAACTTGGGTTTCCGTCTTGTGAATATTTTATCCTTTTCTAAGGGTAACCTTTTAGTTTCCTTGCTAATCTTCAATTTTTTCACAAAATACTGAAGCTTTAAATCAGTGGACTACCTATGCAAAATTTCGGTTCCATTTCTTACAAGACTGATTTTTAGGAGAAAAATATACCACATTGAGATTTCAAATTTTATAAGGCAAAGGCATTTTTGTTATATAAGTATGGAAATACCATTAGAAATTACATGCAACTTAATCTGAAAAGAAAAATACAGCCAATTCTCCATATAATGTAAGCTTTCAATGAATAGAATTATGAAATAGGCTGTTTTATAAAGCGGGGATGATAAAATATGTAATAATTTTAATTGAGCGATACACTACTTCCAAATTAACTATCTAAAATTAAATGTTACTCACTGTTACTTAAGAATTTCTTCCTTTCCAGCAGGTTTTAATGCACGCATTTTCTTTCTATAGTGACGTCTGCTTTTAAAATCCGTCTAATTGGCATTTGTGTACCAAACAATGACTTGAGAAATCTTATTGAACAATGAAGCTGAGATAGGGATGGGTTTTTGATGGTCTCGTCAATTGTCCCTGGGCTGTAAATCATGCTACATATTCTTTATTTTTACTACATGAAAGTATGTCATTTGTGTACTGAAAGAAAGTCCGAAAGGGTATTTTCTGTTAAACATTATAATGGTCGGCATTCAAATATTTGCTTCATTTAATGGAGATTGTAAATCATGTCAAGTGCCCAAGATTTCAAGGTTCAACGAAAATATTCGTTAGAAAAATTTATTGAATAGAAGTTTGCTCTATGCAGATTCAACAATATTTTAATTTAGATCATTTATCCACCAGGGTAAAGGAGGCTGGTTTGGGTTATGATAGCATGAACAGTATTTTTGTTAACATGTTTAAATTTCTATAGTGTATGTGCTTTAAAAATACTAAATGCCTTTCAAGTTTGACTCTTATTGGTTTCTGGGTGTAATGCTTCTATCTTAAATACTGTGTTTTCCAGAGTTTAAATTAGAGTCGCAAATAATTCCCTGGAGTGCATTTAAATTGATGGAAAAGAGCTTAAAATACTTGAATACATTCTTCTGAAACTGCATTTTATGTCATAACAATGGATATTTTTTATAAACTGCTTGGATTAAACCCACTGGCTCATAAATAGCTGGGAATTTTTATTCATTGTACCCCAAGTATTCAGTCCTGTAGACATTTATTCGATTTATACTGAATCATGCTCACCAAATGGTGTTTACCATTTTTGTTTGACAAACCTTGTCTGTTCAATTAAGGAGTGCAAGTGATTGAATGTACTCCAACTTTTACTGATTGTGGATTGAAACTTAAATTTTCCCCGGTGCTGCCATTTTTCTGCAAGCATATCAAGTTTCTGATAAAATTCACTTTAATAAGGAATGAAATAAATTTTTATAAGTAACCTGCCTGCCATTTCTGTCTTTTGTGGATATTTATTAGATTGCAATAATTTTATAAAACTTTATGTTCACCTATTGTAAAATCTAAGCTACTATGTGCCTGCATAATTTTTTTCCTATTTGGGAAGAATGTATAACTTGATGCTTTTATTTGCTCAGCCTAAAGATTATATAAGTAATAATGTGGTACTAAGATAGAAAAATGTTTGTATTGTAGTTTTTTGCTTTATAATTCCTTGTGTGTAAATCACAGAACTTGTTTTTGTCGTTATAGGAAATTGTTTAACGTTAAATTTCTTCCTTGAATTTTGATGGTACCTACAATTATCGACTGAAACCAATTGTATTCATAATTGTGTTATCTTTCTGTTCCTGTATTTTATCCTAGTTGTGTTAAACAATATTGGATTTGTGTTTCAAGTTCTCTGGCTTGTGCAAATGTTATTTAACCTTCAAACCCATATGTGTTCAAGAATGTCTTATTTATTATGTTTGACTATGTGATTGAATTTGTTGTACTAAATATATTCAATATAAGATATACTTTGCTCGATCCTCAATTCATTTCCTAACTATTTTGGCAAATGTTCCCTTGTTGAATAAATTTTGTGGGTTTTTTTTTAAATAAAAGAGACACAAAATAATTTTATGAATGTCATCCCTATTTGGAAGTTAAATGTTTGGTTTTAGTATCACTTATAGGTTGAGCAAGAATCCAAAAGTATTAAGGAATCTAGTCACCCCTTTAAGTTTCAAAAGTGCACCATGTAAATGTCTATTTACTAAAAATATCTTAAAGAAAATTTTATACCTTGACTTTAACTTTACCAGCCCCCTTCGGTACTGTTGAAAATAAATTGGTTTTGCACAGATGCAGTTAAAATAATGGTGCTAAATATAATATTCAAATGACTTACAATTGCTTTATACTCCTGTCTCATTTTGTAATTTGACCTTTTCCTGTGACTAGGGGTATAGTGCAGCACCTGGGAGACGGCAGTTGAGTCATGTGGTTTCGAACGAGTATTAGTTAAATTAGGGGACTGGTGGGGTAGTGTTAACAAATATCTTCCACAATTAGTATTTAAAGCAATAGCATTGATAATTAACAGGAAAATATCCATGGTGATTGCCATTCATGCTTTTGCATATGGCAACCTTCACTGAAGTCTTAATAGCCACACCTATTGAGAAATCAACTGACCAAAGGTCAACTACCTTCTCCCAGGAACTGCACTATAACATTACTTTTTGCTTAAGTTTCGAGCATGTGTTTCTTGCATTTGGATTTATTGCAGAAATTTGAAAATATATGTCTGTCGCAATGTATGTGACTTGAATGAATGTATTTGAATCTTAACTTTTTTCCCCGTTAATGTTTTTTGTCGTACAAAAGGTATTTGCATATCAGGTCACGCAATTTATGTTCCTTGTGTGTTCGAAAGTGGACGGATGAAGCCACCATATACAAGAATATATACTCTTGAGTAAAAGACACAATGCCTCAAGACACTAAACATAAACTGCAGCTCTTAGGGATCTGCTCTATTTTGTCCACAAAACATTTGTACATAAACATTGTACACAAAACATGTACATAGTCCAAACACTGTACACATGTATGATACAAACAAAATATGTGAAATGTTTAAGATTGTAATTTCGATGAAAATGTTTGTTCAATAAATTCTGTGCAAATTAAGACTTGTCTGTTTTGTTATGTTTTTAGATGACACCAGTACATGCTGTTACAATTTCCAATATTCTGTAAAATTTGCCTTAACAGAGCCATCTTCAAAATGATTTATCATATCCAACTATAAATTGGCAACGTTTTAGCATCACTTTACAGTGGACATTGTACTTTAGTATAGTTTAGAAGGTAATGTTACCTGTTCATTACAAGATCCTCAAGTTCAGTTGTAAATTTCTCATTACCTCTATCTTGATTGAGCATATTGCAAATATATACGTACAGTAGCACCCAAACGTGAGTACCGTAAATACGGGTTAATATGGCCCTGGGGTATTACTTTGTCCCAAAACGAAAAAATGACAACCATGCCTGCTACAAGCTGATTGCTTCAGGTTCGCATAGTAACCGGCGATTCCACCAGGCTGCAGTACTAGTTCGGCAAGCCCACCTTCGATAGAGTTCTAAATATTCGCTGCTAGTTTGCAGCAGTGCTGTTTTCATAACCCTGTTAAATATACGTGTTTTAGTTTAGGTAAGTACCAAATTTTAAAGCCAATATCCTGATTAAGAATATATAACAGGTTTTTTGGTTATATGCATAGATAAAAAAATAGTGCTGGTAACTCCAAAAACAATGGAAAGAACGTTGCAACTCTGCCCAAAGACTTGTTTCCTAGGCTATTAAAGACTGGATTCACTGGAAGAAAACATTTCATCCAACATAAGATCTGGGTTCAGAAAGTCAAGAATTTACCCACTTAACAAAGATGTTAAAGTGCCTCCCATCCCAAAATACAGCAATTGACTTAGAACTGGTTCGAGAACCATTTCTTTCTCACCTAGAAAAGAAAAGGAGTGAAGTTGTGAAACCCCGAAGCTCCAGAAAAGAAACTAAATGCCGGCTGGCCAAAACATCAGAACAAGACTTGATCCAACCACAAGTGGAATCCACTAAAGAAAAGAAAATAAGGACGAGGCAGAAAAACATCAGGACTTATCTGAAGAATGACGCTTATAGTATTGCTTCATGTGGGCACTTTGATTTGGTGTTCAGTTCGGATAAGGGAGTGTTTGTAAACATTTTTTTGCCAAAGTACCAGTGTAAAAATAAAGTGTTTTTGTATTGATATGTGAGGCCCCGTTTCACATGAGGCGTTTTCCATCGCGCGTAGCCAAAGTACATAGAGTACTGGAGTGTTCACATGCAGAAATCGCGAGAATCCAACTATCTCCGGTCGTTCTCGCGATTAGAAGGCGTTTGAAGAAGCATAGGTTTCTACTGCAGGCGTTCACATACACGCGTTTTGACGGGCGTTAGGGCTCTTATTCCTCTAGTCCAAGTTTCTATCTTCGCGATCGTTAAAGATAGAGTGAAAATTTCAACGGATTTGAAATCTGCGGAAAATTTTACACCAGATCGATACCTGAAATGTGATTTTCTTTAAATAAATAATTTTTCAACTGTAACTAATATTTTCGCGATACTCATTTGACGAATATTTTCATTACTGCTACTAACAAGGACAATCACTAACATCCATGCGCTTACAAACCGGGATTCGAACCCGCGATCTACTGGGTACTAGAGGTCCTGAGAAAATGGAGTATAATTGCTGTTTAAGGTGGTACAGTAACCTTAATTCAACAGTTTTTGGGGCCGTGGTAGCCCGGTTGGAAGAGCAACGAATCCAGTCAGAGCATTGTACAAATGGGGCTGGTGCATGTTAAATCTGTCGTGGCCTCAAATGTCCTCACGTTGGCGTGGTGTGGTGTGGAAGTTTGGAGAGTGGGGTGCCAACTCAGGTGTTGTCTCATCATCTGACCTCGGTTCAAAATTACGTGGTATCCTCGGATCTTTCCCTTTGGGATTGATCCCAGACCGTCTCCAATAGCCCGTTGTGTTCCTCCAGTGTGACGTTAATTAAAATACTTACATCAACAATTTTGTTCTGTATCTCTTGCCGCCCTGCGGTAGGTATTTTACTTGTAATTAACGTCACACTAGAGCAACACAATGGGCTATTGGTGACGGTCTGGGATCAAGCCTCCCTCCTTGGGGATATCATATATATAGATACAGAAAGTAAAACTCCAAATTTTGAGCATTTTTTAAAGAATTGTTCAAGAGTTAAATATTTCACTTTTCCATGGTAGGTATTTTTAATTAACGTCGCAGTGGAGCAATACAACGGGCTATTGGCGACGGTCCGTAATCAAACCCGAAGTGAAAGATCCGATCACTTTCCCATGATTTAATCAATAAAAACTAAATTTCAAACCTCCAGCCAGCATACAAGTACCAAAACATTTTCATGCGTGAAAAAGTGCTGTAAAAGCGATTCAAACTACGTTCGTGTATTTTTGTAAATGAAATTCTAAAATTCAACAGCTTGTGAGATCCAGAAGTTTATAAATTTCATAATTAATCAAAGAATGTAGGAATAACTATATAATAGAATGTAGGAACTTAAAAGGTTCAGATGCCAAACTTTGCCTGTTCGTATCAGAAATTAAATGATTGATTTACAGTAGATACACAGAATTTCAGTAATAATTACATAGAATTTCGGTAATATGATTACATTTTTAAAAATAACGTAATACCAAATCGATAAATACTGATAAAATACTAACAGAAGAATATTGCTAGTGTAGAAAATATTGGAAAACTATATGAATAAAAATACAATAACAGTCAATGAATTTAAAAATAAAGACACAAATATCAAATGCTCTGAATACAAACTTAATTCATTCTTCCCGACCCTCAACTCGGGAAACTTAATCCATCCTTCCCGACCTTCACCTCGGAAAACTTAATCCTTACCTTTGTGAATTTCCATCACTCTAGCTAGTCTCCGAAATTTTCGAAGTAATTTCTCATCACCTATCAAAACTATTATCATTTACATTAAATTCACAAGTTACATCAATGTGTTTGCACAATTTACACCTTTCAATTGGAGAAGATACTCCCTTTTCCATCTTTTCCAAAAAGTTATTTAACAGTTTTTCACGATTCATACACCTTTTAAATAAAATTTATTTTGTTACTTGGTAAACTCCCTTATCGTGATCAGTTTGGTGGGGGTAAGGACGTCAGCCTTTTTCCTGTCAAGAAATGTGCTGGAGTGAGAAGGAATAATTCCGATGGTTCATTATAAATATAGGTAAGAGGTCTAGAATTTAAAATCGATTCTATTTCTGCAAGAAGCGTAATTCAAAAGAAACCAAAGCTCTTCCTAACACTTTTCTCAAATTTACCAAAATAATTTTGCATAGAAGTTACAGTAATATTAGAGTGTAACTTTTTCAGTTCAGAGTCAACTGCTTTGAAAGTTTTAGCATCGTCCGAATTAACAGTTCGGCAGATTCCTCTTGAAACAAATCGTCTGAAGGTCAATAGGAAATGTTCCACACTCAGACTTGATACCACTTCAAGATGTATTAGTGAGTGACTGCGCAAGTAGATAGAAAATGCGGGTTCTAAATCAGTGGTGGAGAAATCGAGTGGAGTTGAGTTGTACCGGAAGTGACGTCATAACCGGAAGTGGAGTTGAGTTGTGCCGGAAGTGACGCCATAACCGGAAGTGGAGTTGAGTTGTACCGGAAGTGACGTCATACCTAGTGGAGTTTAGTTGTTAGTTCCGTTTTCAATTTTGAGTTGAGTTTAGTTGTTTTCTTCCTGCTTCGAGTGGAGTTGAGTTGTTAGTTTCGGTTTCTCGGATTTCGTCGAATAACACGTGTTTACGTTTTGGACTTGCGAATTTCAGAGGGATTGGATTTAAGGCGAATTTCAGAGCGGTTGGATTTAAGAGCTGATTTTTCTGTAACTCGTAGCGCCATCTATTAGTACTTTTTGAGTAAAAAAATAATAAAATCTTTAAAACATATTTTTAAAACTAAAAGATGTGATATTTTTTGCTGGGATCGAACTGACTACCAAAAAGTACTCGTAGTCGAGTGTTAGTTGGATGAGAATATAACCATTCGGCCACGAATACCTGGTTACTTACCGAAATATAATCAATTTAAATCTGAATACATTAAGTGCGTAATTGGCTGTTAAAATAGTATAGATTGCTCCACCACATCAATAAGTTCGATCAGTTTTTATCTGCGTTTCTGACATAGAAAGGTGAATGTGGTGGAGAATGACGTCATTCCAACGTGTTCAAACGTGGAATCAAACACGTGGTGGAGAATGACGTCAATCTAACGTGTTCAAACGTGGAATCAAACATGTGGTGGAGAATGACGTCAATCTAACGTGTTCAAACGTGGAATCAAACATGTGGTGGAGAATGACGTCATTCCAACGTGTTCAAACGTGGAATCAAACACGTGGTGGAGAATGACGTCAATCTAACGTGTTCAAACGTGGAATCAAACATGTGGTGGAGAATGACGTCAATCTAACGTGTTCAAACGTGAAATCAAACACATGTGGTAGGCAATGAAGTCACTCGAGAGTAGAGTAGAGTTGAGTAGTAAGTTTACCTCCGCGTTTCTGACATGAAAACGTGAATGTGGAGAAGAAAAGTTTTAGTACCGAATCTGGCAATGGTATGTAATAAGGTTATTTGTGGACTCGCAGAATGGCAACACCTGGACCCATTCTAACAGGTCTGACCAGTAAGATTCTTTTGACTGCAAAATATCCCAGAGGAGGACGTGTCGCTGCCCTGAAATCTTGGAAGTGATATCACTTGTATCTTCAAACGTGTTCATTCCTGTTCCTTAGTGCTTTTAGTGGAAAAACATGAAGCGATCATTTCCTTTTGGATATACTTTACCCTTTACAGATCAAAAAGTGAATATGCATTCTGGGGCCGATGTACTTTCATCTCAAGTATCTGATTCATCAATGAATGAACTAGGTCCAAATAGCTTCCATTTGGGTGACACCAAATTTGCTGTTGTCTCTTGCTTCAAGGGAATTATCCGCGTGCATATTCGTCATTATTACAGAGATCAGCAGGGAGTTTCTTTGCTTCCTAAAGTCTGGAAAGCCTTCTACGAAGCAATTCCTAGCTTTCGCTCAAAGAACGCTAGCGATGTTATTATCGTTTCAAGAAGCCTTTTACTCTCCAAAGAAATTCGGCAAAACGAGAAATGTGTGAGTTTTCAAAATATGTTTCAAAAGAAAGACTGTGCTTTTCAACTAACTGCAACGCGCATTCTTCTCTCTGTGAAACAATTGGATCGACTGGAAGCTGTATCGGAGGAAATTACTGAAGCCATTAATGAAGGATTTGTTAATGAATCCCTCGATTATTTTGTGAAAGAAGAATTCGTGAAACGTGGAGCAGGAACCGATGAGAAATATTACGGCGATCCTGATAGATCTGAGAAAGTGAGCGAACTTACCGACAGAGTGGCTAAACATCTAAAAGTACTCATTTCGGAAAAAATAAAGAAAATGATGAATTGTTTTGGATGTGAAAACAACTTTGAAAATCAACTTGGGCATGAATGTATGACTATGAGTTTAAGTGAACGTTACGATCGGTATTTCCTAAACGCTTTATATGAAATCGACTGGAATAGATTCGGAGAAACTTTAACTTCGGAGAATATGTCCTTGAGGTATTTATTCTTTGATTTTGACGTTCTACGTTTTGTAAATACAACTCTGTACGAAACAGTACGGAGGCTTTATGTTAATGATAAATCTGATAGTTTTACATGTTAAAGAATATAAATATGTTTTGTATATATATATATGTATAATCAATAAATTCTTTGTTTATCTTTTTCAAATGTGTCTCTCTTTATTTTAAAATGTATAAGTACTTATTTTATTACTTTTCTTTTTTTTTGTATTTGTATACATACTTTTACTTACTGCAGTGTCATTTGACACATTTAGAATTGTATATTATACAGTCTGTTATTAGAACTAAAAAAATGACAAACAAGTAACATATTTCTGTAAAAGACAAGTTTATTCAAACACAGACATGTACACAAAATAAACATTCCCTTACAAGCTTCCGTGTATTTAACATTTAATAGATTGCAAGTTCACAAATTGAATAGATTTGTAACATTGACATTTTTTTCTCTTTCAAAGATTTTCTGAAAAACTTTCTAGAGATCTTTGACGCGGCTGTTTCTGTTTTGGAGAATGAATTGTAATTTTTCTTTCTCCAGGTAGATGTAATTCCATTGTATCATTACACATATTTAAAGAGTAATCATCTATGATTCCATCACTATCACAAATTGTTACATAACCTTTATCGAGTATCATTGTAAGGCCAAATATGAATGCTGAGATTCCCATGAAAATAAGAACAGAAAATGCTCTTCTCTGGATGAGTTCCATTGCTTGAAATGAGACATAGACCTTGATTATAATCAATATATACTGCTTGAAACTTGAAAGCCTCATCTACTTATGGATTTTTATAGCGGGGAAATAACTGATGATTTACAGAGGAAGCCAATTACAGACTCGTTTTGGGGTTGGGGTAGGCATCACTTCTTTCATTACCCTCACTGCCTTACCGAGTTGTTGAGGTATAGCAAATTTATTTTTTACAAAGGAACTGGGGAAGTTAATTTCCTTAAGTGCATCTTTAAACTGTTCTTGTCCATTCACGTACTTATCCATCTTTCTTTTTCGCACTAAACGGTCTATCAGGTCAACAATATTAGAACTTTTCACTATTTTACCTTTATACACAAATTCTCCATTAGGCATCCAAGAAACAACCTCTTTATTGCGTTTTAAATAAAGAATAATATTTGTAGTTAATCCAATTAAGTTTTTGGGAACGGTCTTGAGCACCATCTCCTCCACATTTAACGTTCTTTCTTTCTCATTCGCAATATCTGTTTCCTTCTCTGGATTATCTGACAGTTCTGAATTAATTGATACAGATGATGGATTCAATACATTCACGTTAATCCTCCTCTGCAATACTTGATTGTGTAACTTAATTTTTTCATCATCATCCATTTTATTAACTAAAATACTTTTCATCTCACAATCTAATTCACTCAGCTGTTCGTCTGAAGGTATATGTCTTGATAATCTCTCCTCTGGAACTAAAATCATTTTCCTTGCATATTGCATGTTTTTACTTGTTAAGTAGAGTAGTCAAGACAGTGAGTGCTGCGGGTATTAAGATATTTAAAAACCCTCCTTTTTGAATAATAATTTTTCGCTTTTTAGTGAGGGTTACTTTTTTATCTGCTAGGTCTCTAAGCGTATGCTTATGACGAGAAAGTTTTTTCTTCTGTTCATCTGTTAAAGGAACATTCCCTTTTAAAGTGTTCAAACAACATTCAGCTATGCAATGGATGCTAGATTTCGGAAGATTTTTTAAAAAGGCTTTCCGACATTTTGTGGGGCATACAGTTAAAAGTCTCATCCGTTGCACGTCTCCTTCTGTTAAAGGCATGATGAACAATGAATTATTTGCAAGTTGAGAGTTTATTTATTTTAACTGATAAACACAAGTTTCTTCTCCTGGAAGGATTTTTGTACGCAGTCGCATACTCTCTTCTGTTTCAGATTTCAAATCTACAAGTAAATAGCTGTAAGGCTTTTTCGTGGCGTCCTCAAACACTTCAAGAAAAAAATGTAAATTTCGAGGGTAGAGTTGTCGACCGAGGTGTATAATTTGACTTACATCACGTCGCGATTTAAATAAAAACATGTAATGACAGTTTAATGAAATTTCTCTGAATTCTTTTCCTTTATGAAACAAATTTTGCGTTACAGTCATCACAGATAAATTCATATGATGAGATCCTTTTGTATACAAGTTTGTTATTCTTTTATCACTGCCACATTCAGAAATTAAATCGTCATATATAAAAAGTGTATTATATCCTAAATATTGCTTAAAGTTTTCGGGTATTCCTTCTACAAAGATGATATTCGGCATCTCATCGTATAACTTTTGATAGATTCCATAAAACCACACTATTTTATCAAGGGTAGGATGAATTATATCTGTGTGGCTGTTTATCAATTTTTTCAAAAAATGCGACTTGCCTGATGATGTAGGTCCACAGACAAGAGCAGTGAAAGGATGCTTTAAAGCGAATGAATTCATGGTTACAAATGACAGAAGTAAAGACTAGGGCGATTACTTATACTTTTTTTATTGAAATAAAGGTACATGTATATTCGAAATTTTTTTCACAAAGTTATACACACGTATATCATTATTTGTAGACTGTCTATCAAATAATTTAACAGTAAATTCCATAGATCTACTTCTAGATCTTTGATACAAAAAGTATACACAATATTGTCCACAAACAGCAGTTTTAACACTTTGAAGAGGTATGTCGTTGTAGACCACATGCGGAACTTTTTTGAAGTAGTCATGTATGTAGCCCAAAAAATACGAAGGTGGTTGACCGAACGAATCGAAAAACTCTACACTTGTTGGTGATTTCATATAAACAGCTAACCAATGAGTCCCTGGTTTGTGATGAGGATCGGTGTTTAAAATAAATGCAGCCGGAAAACTCTTAAAATTCTTGGGAATTCGATCACTTGGGAAAACTCCAACAAAATATAAACGTGTGTATGCATCACTTCGTAAAATGTTATTCAATTGTACCACATTCATATCGAAAAATCACACAAAATATTTCTAGACTTCGTAATTTCGATCACGTTTTGAAATTCTGCATATACCAGCACTGAAACAGTTTTCGGTAAAGCATTTGCAAACTTTATTTCAATGCGAAGATTTCCTTGATGAATTAAATTTAAATGGTTGCCATCACCCAAGTCTGGTGTTAAGTCAAAGGCATATAGCGTGTACCCTTCGGAAAACTCATCTCTGTTAATATAGATACCTTTATTGGATGAGAGTTTTTCACTTCCTAGGAGCAAACTATTGTAAGCACGAATAAATTGGCCGTCGGCATAATTAGGATCCAAGGGTTTGTAGCTGATAGGATTTCCATCTACGTAAACGCCTATGAAATTTACATGGTTATGCTTGAGGTAAAATGGGTTTGTTGGGTAAGTGCCACTAAATGAATCATGATCGACACATGTTACAACTATCCGTTTCGGGAGTTGCCCAGAAAATATGTTATCCTGTGAAAATGAGAAAGAACCTTTCGATACTGAATATAGCTTACACAAAACTCGATCCATTGGATATTTTGCAGATGATTTTTCTAAGGCTTTGGCATGTCCAATTAAAACACCTGGACTGACTTTCACTTTCCGGATGAAAAGGGATGCATGTTCAATAACAACGTCATAATTTGCTTTTTGAGGAGCAATGAGACAAAACTCCGGTTTGCTGCGTATTAACTTTAACTTTAAGTCTACCAAGTTGAGTAATAGACGATCTTGATAAAACAAGTCGCAATGTAAATTTCCAATCATATCTAAAACTTTACTCTTTTCAATCATAGAAGCCCGTTTCTTCAACCCTGCATTTTCACTTGAAGGATCGGTTTCATCAAAGTGTCCTGCTGTATCTTTGTAGAAGCATTCTGAAGTTAGGAAGCTTTTCTTATAATCAGAACCGTAATTGAGCAAAGTCTCAATGTAAGCTCGGTAAGGGTAAGTGTTACTGGATGATGAAATTAGACGCTCATTCAAACTCACATCGACTTGGGAAAATAACGAGTGAAGAAATAAGTTACATGGAGCAACTTTTTCATTTTCTGGTAAAACTGCATTGTCCTTTACAACTTTAACTTTTACATAGAGTTGGGTTGCTGATAAATCGATGTATTCCTCACCACTACCAGATATGTTGAATTCGATAGGTCCACCATCACGAATATTAGCTATTATAACACAAGGCTAGCTCTCTCAGGCAATTAAGTTTATTCTTACTAACAAAAGACATTACATTTTTACAAACACGAACACTAAACATTTGACATTAATTAGAAACAATCGTTATATGGGCACTGTATCATAATATTTAAGGTTAAAAAGATTCTCGGGGAAGAAGGGACAACTGTTCTCCCTCACTACTTTGTCCTAACTGACGGGTCTCATTCAGATTCACGCAGGGGAGCTGTTCTGCGCCTGCGCGTCTTTAAAGTCTTAGATGGCGTGGTATTAATGTCCGCGCTACAATCTCCCCCTCTGGTTGCGAAAGCGTCCCGATGAGGAACCAGAACAGTCTTGTTTGCCAGGGCGGCGTGGCGGACAGCTCTGTTGAGGTGATCGCACTCCAGAACGTGAAGAGGTAGTTTTAGTCTTTGGTGGACGTCCTCGTTTCTTTAGTGAGCCACCGGCTTTTAAATCAATGGTGCTCATGTACTGCGTGTGTTTGACAGTGTGGAGAAGATCGTCTATCCTTGGTAAGGGATATGCATCAGTTTTGGTGATAGAATTCAGCTTCCTGTAATCGACGCAAAGTTCCATTCGGTTTGGGGACCAAAACAACAGGAGCAGCATACGGTGATTCACAAGGTTCGATGATACCTTCATGTAGAAGTCTGTTAAGCTCAGCTTCTAGAATTTCTCTTCTGGCTGGAGAAACTCTATATGGAGGAACAGCAACAGGTGGTCTGTTTTGTGTGTCAATATGGTGTTCGATATAGGGTGTAGGATCTCCCCCTAGTTTGAACAATTCTTCAAATTCCTTTAATACAACACTGAGAGTGGTTCTCTGCTGTGTGGTAAGCATGGTTCCCTCATTTTCTCGTAAGGATTCAGCTTTTACTTCAGAAACGTATTCCGAGTGTGGAGACTGAGGTACGTGAATGTCCTTTTCGAAAGGGTATTTTCTGTAAGGGCTATCAGAAAAATACCATTTGTGGCTCTTAAGGTCAAGAACCAGGCCTGCATTATGTAAGAAGTCAAGTCCTAGCAATGTTCTGTTTCCTTTGGTGTCAGGCAAAACTATAAAAGAGGTTAAAATTTTTCTATTTTTTATCTGGACATTCACCTGGGTGGTGAGGACTTCAGCAACAGAAGATCGTCCATCAGCAAACGTCAAGTTGATCGATTCTTTTTCAAACTTCGCACCTTGTTTCTGAAGAATTTTGGACAAACCCTCTCCAGCAATGGAGCGTGTGGCTCCGGAATCGGCACAGACAATTCCATTAACTTGGTTGATTCGGACAGGAAGGAAAGCAACCAAAGTAGAAGGTGACTCGGAGGTCGTAACAGCACTGAATTCGGTTCTGCCCTTTGCAGGAGCACAGGTTGGACATTTGGGCTTGGTTACGCCAGGTGTTCCACAACCATAACAGTGGATAGTAGATGTTTCTTTCGGTTTTGTATTCTCAAATTTCTTTTCATGGAACTCTTTTTTGGGATGCAAGTATCTTTCCGTTCTTTCTACAGGTTTGAAGAATGGTTTTCTTTTATTTGTAATAATTCCTTCTTTCTTGAAGTTATTTCGGTGATTCTCGAAGGAATCCAACTTTTCCACCAGTTCCACAGGCGAACAGAGGTATCCCCATTCATCTATATGGTGGTCTTTAAAGTCAGAAGGACATTTCTTCTTAATTTGGTCCGTTATTACTAGGTCTTTAAGTTTTTCGAACGTACCCACATTAACTTCTTTGATCCAACTTTCAAAATAAGTTCTGAGTTCAAAATAGTAATCCTTCCAAGTGGATTCAGCACTCTTCTTATGAGTCGCAAAGAGTTGTCGAAAGCGTTCAGCACTCATCTTAAATCTTTTTAGGAGAACGTCTTTAACATATTCATAGTCTTGAGCTCTGTCATCAGGTTCACGTGCGATGATTTTAGTAATTTCACTTGGTAAAACAGCAATTAAGTAAGGTACCCACTGTACTTCCGGAACTTTTAGAAATTTCACTTGTCTTTCAAATAGGTGCAAGAAACTAGAGATATCATCAGTGTCGGGATTGAAGTTAGGAATTAACTTATGCAGTTCAAATCTTGGGTGTTCAACATCTGGAACGCTTGCTGACACGTTATTTTTTGCAACGAGTTGAGATTCTGCTTCTAATTGAAGTTTTTCTAATTCAAAGTCTCTCTCTTTTTCGATTCGTTTTATTTCAGCCGCTCTATCTGTCGCCAGTCTTTCTAATTCAGCTGTTTTTTCTTTATCAACCCGTTCCTCGATAACAGTTGATAGCATATTTTTTACAAGTTCCTCTTCGAAGTCTTCGGATTTAGTTATAAGGTTCTTAAGATCTATAATTTTTAAGTCATCAGTAATGTCCAGTCCCATTTCCTTAGCCAAATTTCTGAGATCTTCTTTTCTACCTTTCCCCAGAAACGCCATGATTATTTATTTATTGAGACCAAATGCAAAGTTTTGACTTTAAGTTATTTTATAAACATTCAGTTATAATGACACATTTATATAGTGTTCAAATTCCACAGTATTTAAATCAATTTACCAAGATATTAATAAAATACTAAATACTAAGTGAAATCCACAGATAAAATATCCGCAGTTCAACCCAGTAAGAAGTGAAACCGAAACTGAATATTAATGTTTATAAACAATCCCAAATGTAATACTTTTTCTGACTCAACTACGAAGATACATTCTTAACACAGTGTTATTTAAAAGGAACACATAAATACACTTCGAAAAATCATAGATCAAAACTCAAGGTTAATCAACACGAATAAAATGAGCCATAGTATAAAATGAGTCACTGGTTTTCTTTTTCGGAATGTTTCCGGTACACAAGTAAAAGAAATATTCTTACTGCTTGAAGAATCAATTTTTCAATATCACAATTTTTAAGAGTAATCAAATTAAATTTAACTTAACATGTTTTCAAAATAGCATTGGATGTGCATTTATACGAGATATGCATGGATTGCAAAATGCTTAACTGGTCATGCTACTTTACAAAACTAAGTAATAAGCTACTCGATCTACTTCCGTTTTCGAAATCATAACATAACATACTAATAAGGATAGCACTGGGTGTGCTTCATAATAAAATATGCCTGGTTGGCAAGATGATAAAATTCTTTAACGTAATTCACATATACTTATCAATGATAAGATAATGAATGGAAAATAGCATAATATAAATCAACAAGATTACGGATATTAAAATAAAATACATAAATGTACTTATCTAAAAATCAGACTTTATATCACATCAAATAACCTGGGCACCTGGATGGTGTATATTGCAATTCTTCAGACAGGGGAGTCTAAAAATTAAAGTGAGGTAGGACAAAGAGGAAGAGAAGGAAAACATGGCCGCGAGTTGGGCGCCAATTATAACACAAGGCTAGCTCTCTCAGGCAATTAAGTTTATTCTTACTAACAAAAGACATTACATTTTTACAAACACGAACACTAAGCATTTGACATTAATTAGAAACAATCGTTATATGGGCACTGGTATCATAATATTTAAGGTTAAAAAGATTCTCGGGGAAGAAGGGACAACTGTTCTCCCTCACTACTTTGTCCTAACTGACGGGTCTCATTCAGATTCACGCAGGGGAGCTGTTCTGCGCCTGCGCGTCTTTAAAGTCTTAGATGGCGTGGTATTAATGTCCGCGCTACACTATGGGATAAAATTCAGACCACTGCCCTTTTTCAATAGCTGTTTGAGTCGGTGGCATAAGAAATAAGTCCAGTTCAGATTTCACAGAGGGTAGGGAATCATTTCGTATTAAGGCCATGCTAAAGATTATGAGAATATGTCAGGTGCACACAGCTTGCGATACTTCTTTCGAATGATGCGTTTCTTATTTGTGCGTTTCCTTTTATTTCCTCCAACCATTGATTTCACTCGAGTGGATACTTTATCGGTTAAAGTTTTCGTTGCTTCTTTAGCTCGGTCTTTGATAGCTGAATTTACATCTTTACCTTGCAAGTAATCATTTGCAATATCCACCCCAGATCGAAGTGCTTGCTTTCCCAATGCTTTCGCACCTGATTTAAATAAAGGAAAAACCATCCTAAACATGCTTCGAAAAATTCCACCCAAGCCACTTCCTTTCTGCAGAGAGATGCCTTTGTAATATGGCAAGCCATTACCTGCTTGCTGAGTATAATAGTCTTCAAATGTTTTGGTGCAACAACGATAAGGTTGATACATTTTGTTCTAGAGATTACAAATGTCTCAAGCGAAAATGTAGTTTCACTATCAACTTCCCGCTTTCAAATGAGACGTAACGACCAGTGTGTGTCCTTATAACGATTTCAATCGAGTCAAAATTTTTTCTGGAAACTGATAAATAATGAGGTCTCTCAAATTGTTCTTGAATCATGTCACCATCTCTTCCCTTCACTGTCAGAGTTCGTAAAAGAGGAGCTAAGACCCCACCAACAAATTCAGGCTGAATGATATCGGTGTAAACGTACAGCAAATGTAAATCAACATTAGGATCCGCAACAAAAGGACTCTCAGTGATTACTGTATCTATGCCTCCATTTCCTGGAATAATATTTTCTCCAATCACTTTATTAGGTTCAAAACCTAAGTTTTCAGCTAATCCCTTGGATAATCGCAGCTTTGCTCCGTTAGTGAGCTGCAACACCACCTTTTTTGTGTGTTTGTTATATTTCATTTGAATTTTTATGTGCTTCGGAAATGCATTTAAAATGTCAATCGGAGAATCATAAAATCCGCACGCTATTTTTCCATTCGTTTTTACTCCGTTTCCTAAATCATATTCGAAAGAATTTTCACCATCAATAATGTTATTCCACATTCTGGGATAAATTATTTCAACTAATCCAACTTCCCATTCACCTGAGAGTTCTAGACGTTTGGGGAGTTTCATGTAGAAGTGAGACATTGTGTTGCCAGGATAAAACTCGATAGAGCTGTCGCTGGGCAGTGTGACGTAGAAACTCATTGTGGGTTATGGAAGCGAAACAAATTTAATGAGCAGACTCAATTTATCGAAAATAAGTCTTTGGAATGAATCCAGGCGTTAAATTTGCGAGGATAACCTCTAAACTTGACAAAGTATTCCAAACGTTTCTTAACTACTCTCTTCTTTAAAATTTTCTCAACATGAAAAGAATGCGATTTTTTAACTTTCTGCAGTTCTTCTGAGTAAAATGTACCAGTGATTATTTCTCCCATTAAATCTTTTATCTTATATACTGGTAGCTTTCTACGTATACAACGCTGAATCGTAAATATTTCCTCGGACCAATTATTTTCATATCCTTTCTCAAATGTTAATTTAGTCTTTGCAACCCTAACGAAGTCTCCAACCTGAAATTTGAATGGAATCTCCTTAACATTAGTTTTATTTACATCTCCATATAAGGTATTCCACACTTGTTTTTGATTTTCAACTGTTACATTAATAGGTTCTTTTTTTATGCTGCGATGGAGTGTATGATTATAACTGTGTACGAGTTGGTCTAAGACATCTATAAATCGATAGGTGTTTTTATTGGTAAAGTATTTCCACATTTTCGTTTTCAAAGTACGATTGAATCTTTCAACAACACTAGCTTTGGTTTCATTATTTGTCGTGAAAAACTTTACTTGGACAGATTTTAAATAAGATTGAAATGATTTATTTGTAAATTCAGTTCCTTGATCTGTTTGTAATTTTTTCGGTTTTCTTTCCTTGAAAATTGACTTAAATGCATTTACAATGCTAGATCCATTTTTCCGTTTCAAAGGTATGACCCATGCATATTTAGAAAAAATATCTATACATGTTAACAGATATCGATAACCATCGTTGTATTTTACAACACTTAACATGTCTACTAAATCCGATTGCCATTGAAAATCGATTCCCCCAACAATAACTCTGTTTCGCAGAAAGTTGCGACGAACGCTTTTATGTAGGGTGTATGCATTCTGACTCTCCAACCATTCTTTGATAGTCTTTTTTGGAACTTTCCCTTTCATTGCTTGATACAAGGCATTTATTCCACCAAAGCTCCCTGGTAAGCTAGGGTCTTCATAATACTGAGCTAACTCGTCTTTACCCATTCAGTCCAGTTACAGAGATGCAACTTCTGTTACTTTACTGATATTTCTACTAGAAATAGTAAAAAAACTCAAACTATACTTCCTTAATTTCATCTACTTTCTATCAAAAAATATATATAAATCTTGTCCAATGGTAGATTATATATATACATGCTTTCAAAATAGTGGTAGAGAAATCAGTTTTCTAATGCAATAACTTTTTCATAACAAATTGCAGATTGTAACCATAACATGAGAAAAATACTTGTTTGTAAGTTTAAATAAAGAGAGAAACATTTTTTTTAAAGAAAAAAAAATCGTTTATTAAATAATCATAATCAGAGCATGTATGTAAACAATAATGTACCCCTCAATAGTAAACTGACCCATATGGCCAAGTCATTAATACTTCTTTTTTCTTTTTTTTTATAAGCATAATTCCATGTTCCTTGACAAAACACAATGAATTTCTGGGGTAAAGTTAGGGAAAATATTTTTAACATCTAGTATAGTAACACATAGAATTTATATATATATATATATATATATAATACATCTCATATTAATTTTTTTAAATCAAATACAAAAGCAATCAGTACAGCAAAATACGAAAGCATTCAGTACAGCAAAATACGAAAGCGTTCAGTATAGCACAATACGAAAGAATTTAGAGCAAATATACATATATACATTACATCAGACAAGCGAGTAATGCCCCCAAGGTAGCGTATGAATACCATCATCGAGAACGTATCGTTTGGAATCAGTGGAGGAGAGGGCAAGTTTATTTTGTGTTATTGAATACAAAGTATGATGCTTGGATTTGATTAGATTCATCTTTGCATGCTTATTTCGTTTATGTAATAGGCATTTGAGATAGTCATCAAAGTTAATGCTTTGTTCAATTGACTGTTTTTTGATGCCTTTCAGTTTCTTAACTACCTTCCTACCTTCGACTTTGTACGAGTACATTTTTGACCTTAACCCTACGAATTCGGTCATAATACTACCACTATTCTCGTCCTTCATTTTACCTACTATTTTCTTATTTAATTTGGGAATATCATATTTATTGTTTTCTGGGAAATCTGAAGTGTCATAAAGGTCCAAATTTTGTTTAATATCTTCGAAAAAATCATTTGTGCGAATATGATAAATAAAAGAGTCCGTATCAGTATATAATAGTTTTGCTTTTACGTCATATTCATTTTTTATCACATTATAGTGAAAATCAGTCATTAAAGTTTTGGATATGTCCAGTATTGACATACCAATACAGATGGGTTTGTTAAAAATTAGTTTAGTTTTTTGCATATGAATGGCTACTAAATTTTCTGAAAAAATTGTCCTGCGATTAAAATTAGGTTTAGCTATCAATTTTGAAGCGGACTTTTCGTTTGAGCATAACCGAATGTCAACTCTTCGTCGAATATTTTCGATGGTTTTTCCAAATATAGAGTTGTTCATGAGTTTAAAAAAATCTTTTTCAAAAGAGTTTTTAGCTATTGCTCTCATATTTGTATTCAGTTCTATATAAGTTTTTAACCAATCTGTTTCTATAAATTTTATAGCTCTGTTAATTTTTTTAAATTTTAGACCTAAATCCAAATAATGCAAAAGAGATTTATGATGAATAACATACCTCTCCTTGTGAGTGAGCGTTAGTAGTAAGCGATTTTCCTTATACCCAGGAGGAACGGCATTTAGGGCAGCTAATGGATAATCACTATGTAGATCATGGAGTTCCTGTGGATACTCCAAGTCCACATCTAAAATGTATCCATTTTGGTCATCATTACGCAGTGTATCTATATCAATAATGTTGCACCACTCAAATCCTTTGAGAGGTAGTTTCTGGGACATCGCCCAACCATACAAATTATTGGCGTCTAGGTAGAGAAGGTAGCTGGAGGGCTGAGAATAATCATAATTAGACATATATTTATTATTTGCTTTAGCATGTCGATGAGAACATTGAGAAACTCCTCCCCTGATTCCTTGTTCGACAAACATAAGCATGTCATAATCTGTTAAAAGTTCTATTTTCACTCCGGTACTCTTCAACATGGCATCCCAAGATAGTCCTGGAGCGGTATAATACCATGCAGGATCTAGCTTGTAGGATGCCATGCATAGTTTTCGAAAATTTTCGAAAACGTCGCAGAGCAGTAAAACATCAGTTTTAACATATAAGTCCGAATATTCTCCGAGGGTTTTAATGTTGAAAGATTTCCACACATTTTTTGCATGAGCGTAATCACTATCCGTAGTTGCTGTTTTATTTAACACATTATAAAATTTTTCTTGAGATGGAAGTTGTGTTTCGGAAAATTTATCCATGGAATCCATGTAATCATACGGGTACACACCCTTTCTTATCATAAGTTTCCAATTTGAAGGAAAATGATTCTTCGTATGGTGAAATTCATGTTGTAGGAGATTATTCGCGAGGGTATCTAAACTACTGGCCATGAATTTCATTGTGTCCAAAAACCTCAAATTAAATTTATTCCCGGTTTTTTTGCTAATCGAGATGTATCTTTCTTCTGTATTCGGAATCACGGTTATGTTTTTAGAGTCCTCCGCTAATTCCCGAATAAAAAGATGCGAGTCATAACCTGCGAGGTTATGGAGAAAAACCGGGATAAAATTTGGCAGTTTGTAGTTGAAATTACATGACGCATGTGCCGGTCCTCGGTAATTCCCAGTCACATGGTCATGATCCCTCACTTTTATGTCTCCAGCTGAGATTGGCTTCTGACAGATGAAGCACACATTTGATTCATGGAGTTTTTTCTGCGACTCATTCAATTCCTTCATCGGCACAAAGTTTGTGTACTTTGACTCGATGATCTGCGCCTCCATCTGAAGGCATTCTATGAATTTCCGCGAAGCATCTTCTCCTCTATAAACTACCGGAGGTTTGGTTTCTCCTCGACCGACTACGTAATAGCAGAAGCTTACAGGCTTGTGCTTTTCGTACACGTTAGTGTATGAGCAATCATCATCAAAAGGAGCACAGGTGGATACTTTTTCAGTCAATGTTTCAAAATCAGCATAAATAACGTAAGGCACGTATTGAGAATGCTTGAAATTATTAAAAAAAACCCACTTCTTCTCTTCAGAAGGCATCTCTATTTTGCAAGGAACATTCATTTTGCAAAGCTCAGAGTGTAAAGTTAAACTATCGTTTGAACTAAAAAAGCTTAAACATCGTCTACAAATGAAATGTCTTCGCTTTCCTTTGGTTAATTGACTTGAAACAAGACGTGAAAGACTAGTAATTGTACAATAATGAGATTTTTCTTTCTCTTTAATAAATAAAAGATCAACGTGTTTATTTTTAATTTTGGGTGTGACTACTAATGGAAAAATCATCATATCTTTACAAAAAGAGTAAACGTTAATAGAAATATCATTATTGTTTTTTTCAAATATTTTTATTTCTTCTGGTTTTGTAGGGAAACTTATCCCAGAAAAGTTAAAAGCATCCTTAAAGCTGACATAGTTTGAAACTCTGGATGTATTTTGATCTGCTGGAAATAATGCAGCTAAAATGGCCCAACGAAAACATTCATTGTCTGAATTTCTAACATTTACAACCGCACGTTTTAATTTTATTTCATTTGGTAACTCTATAAAACTAGTTCCTCGTAAAGGTAAATATTTATTACATCGTATTTCCAATTTAACAATAGATTTAAGGGCCCAACCTGAATCCTTCATTTCAAATTCTTCGCTTTCTTTTAAAATTTTTTCTGAAGCAATACTGAAAGCGTAGTCAATTTCATTTATAGATAATAATGCAACATTTTTAGTTTTAAAAGAACACTCTTTGAAAAGTGAGCCTTCCGAGAAACGTTCATAGATACATATAAGTAGAAAATTTACCTTTACTGCATTCTGCTGATGAACAATTTCTGTAATTAGTTCCACAGCTGCGCTCCTCTTTGCCTCCATAAACTCGGAGACATCTAGTATGCCTTGCGGGTTCGAAAGAGTCCAAGTAGAGAGACGATTTCCAAACGCACTCTCTTTCCGTCGCACAGTTCGAGAAGAAGCTCCACTCGTTGATGTCGATGCTTCAGGATTCACTCCACCCGCTGATGTTGATGGTCCAGGATTCACTCCACCCGTTGATGGTCCAGGATTCACATTATTACCCCCTTGAAAGTTTTCACTGCGTCTGGGCCGCTTGCTTTTCTCAGGGTTAGCCTCGCCGGGTTTTTTTCTTTTTGGAGGTTGTTGATGGAGGCTTTTTTTATGTCGCGTAAGTGCATCAAGTCTTGAAAATGCCTTATTGCACACATCACAACGGAAATCATTGTTTTCGTGTACACTGGCTACGTGTCGCTGAAGGGTTGATTTTCTATTAAAGTTTCGCTCACATAATATGCACGGAAATGACTCCTCGTTATGCACGGAAGAAACATGACGTTCCAAATTAAACTTGGAGCTGTAGGTGTTGCTGCAAAGTCCACAAACGTGTGTATTCATTACATATGGTATACTGGCTTGCAAAGTTCTATGAGAAAAATGAGAATGCGTCCCTCTCTCACACACAGGTTAAGTATAAGAGGCAGGAAAATGAGAAAGCGCTACACACGCTCACAGGATAGAATGAGAATGCGAAACGACTACACGTACTATCTTGAAATACAGGTAGGGGCCAATCCCTTGGAATGCAGGACAAGTACGTACAATGCTTTGGAATGCAGGAGGGTAGATAACAAAAGGCTAGTTTCTGACATGAAAGAGGGGTGTACTCAATGCCTTGGAGTTCAGAAGGGTAGATGACAAAAGGACTGGTTTCAGGACGAATCGGCCTCAGAAAGCATATCCACTTTTTGATCTGTAAAGGGTAAAGTATATCCAAAAGGAAATGATCGCTTCATGTTTTTCCACTAAAAGCACTAAGGAACAGGAATGAACACGTTTGAAGATACAAGTGATATCACTTCCAAGATTTCAGGGCAGCGACACGTCCTCCTCTGGGATATTTTGCAGTCAAAAGAATCTTACTGGTCAGACCTGTTAGAATGGGTCCAGGTGTTGCCATTCTGCGAGTCCACAAATAACCTTATTACATACCATTGCCAGATTCGGTACTAAAACTTTTCTTCTCCACATTCACGTTTTCATGTCAGAAACGCGGAGGTAAACTTACTACTCAACTCTACTCTACTCTCGAGTGACTTCATTGCCTACCACATGTGTTTGATTTCACGTTTGAACACGTTAGATTGACGTCATTCTCCACCACATGTTTGATTCCACGTTTGAACACGTTAGATTGACGTCATTCTCCACCACATGTTTGATTCCACGTTTGAACACGTTAGATTGACGTCATTCTCCACCACGTGTTTGATTCCACGTTTGAACACGTTGGTATGACGTCATTCTCCACCACATGTTTGATTCCACGTTTGAACACGTTAGATTGACGTCATTCTCCACCACATGTTTGATTCCACGTTTGAACACGTTAGATTGACGTCATTCTCCACCACGTGTTTGATTCCACGTTTGAACACGTTGGTATGACGTCATTCTCCACCACATGTTTGATTCCACGTTTGAACACGTTAGATTGACGTCATTCTCCACCACATGTTTGATTCCACGTTTGAACACGTTAGATTGACGTCATTCTCCACCACATGTTTGATTCCACGTTTGAACACGTTAGATTGACGTCATTCTCCACCACATGTTTGATTCCACGTTTGAACACGTTAGATTGACGTCATTCTCCACCACGTGTTTGATTCCACGTTTGAACACGTTGGAATGACGTCATTCTCCACCACATTCACCTTTCTATGTCAGAAACGCAGATAAAAACTGATCGAACTTATTGATGTGGTGGAGCAATCTATACTATTTTAACAGCCAATTACGCACTTAATGTATTCAGATTTAAATTGATTATATTTCGGTAAGTAACCAGGTATTCGTGGCCGAATGGTTATATTCTCATCCAACTAACACTCGACTACGAGTACTTTTTGGTAGTCAGTTCGATCCCAGCAAAAAATATCACATCTTTTAGTTTTAAAAATATGTTTTAAAGATTTTATTATTTTTTTACTCAAAAAGTACTAATAGATGGCGCTACGAGTTACAGAAAAATCAGCTCTTAAATCCAACCGCTCTGAAATTCGCCTTAAATCCAATCCCTCTGAAATTCGCAAGTCCAAAACGTAAACACGTGTTATTCGACGAAATCCGAGAAACCGAAACTAACAACTCAACTCCACTCGAAGCAGGAAGAAAACAACTAAACTCAACTCAAAATTGAAAACGGAACTAACAACTAAACTCCACTAGGTATGACGTCACTTCCGGTACAACTCAACTTCCGGTCGTGACGTCACTTCCGGTACAACTCAACTCGATTTCTCCACCACTGATTTAGAACCCGCATTTTCTATCTACTTGCGCAGGTGAATAGGGCAATATAAACCTTATCACTTTCCTTTGAAAACAAAGGTCCCGGGAAATCAACCCCTGTAACTTCAAAAGGGTTTGCCACAGTAATTATGTATATCAGCTGGTAGTGGTATCTGCTTTCCAAGTCTAGCCTTGGTAAGTGCTCTCTTGTTATCGATGAGAGAACGTGCACTTTCTTCCCGAGTAAGTTTATCGGCTGGGTTGATTTTTCCATTGGAATAATTCCAGTTTAATTTCCAAGACTCGATTGCGGACAAACGGTTTCCAATCATCAGCAACACCCTTAATCCAGTGTAGACATATCTGGGAGTGAGTCCGCAAGAAAAATGTCACTTTCCTTTAATAAAGGAAATGGGAGTCCAAGTAAGAAGACAACCTGAAGGACTTCAAAACACCTAACAGTTCTAAACGTGGTAGGGTCATTCTCTTAATTGGAACTAAACGAGACTTAGAAATTATAAAACTGGTCGCACGCTTATTTTGATATTTGTTTTTAGCATTATCAACTTTATTCTTACAAGTGAAAGGCGTTATCAGTCCTAAAGGTTCGAATAGCTTTCTCCATGCACTCAGCACTACACGTTTAGTTGACGTCACACCTTTCATTTTCGAGAATTGATTAAGCTCAATCCTCATGGTGTCTCTTTCATTGTCCGAAAATAAACCTAGGGCCTTAAGTGGAATGTTTATTTGATTGTCCTTCCATATATTTGGTCTAAGGTCGGAGAGTTAGAAGTCCATCGTCGCAAATTCATATTTGCTATGCTTAATATATAACTATAGCATAGACTAGCTCTCAGGCAATTGAGTTTATTCTTTCTAACAAAAGACAATACATTTTTACAAACACGAACACTAAACATTAATAAGAAACAATCGTTATATGGGCACTGTATCATAATGCAGGCGGCCCTCGACTTTCGCACAATTCGCTATTTCGCACATTTTAAAAAATTCAATTTTTTAAAGATTTTTGTCGATAATGCAAAAATTGTTCGCTTCAATACAGTCTCTCCCACGGAGCGCGGTAGCTCGCGCTCACTCACACATTGCCGCCTAGAGTAGCGGAGTTCTCGGAATCATTGTGACGTCACTAGGGTTCCGAGCCGCGGTGGCCGAATGTCAAAAACGTACATACCATGTATTAAACAGGTTTAGTCTTGCGTTAGGGCGCGTGTCGATGCGTTGTGTGTTTTGCCAATTCATTTGTTTATGTTTAAATATTTCGCCCTTATAAATTTATAAACATGAGTGAGAAACGGAGAACCTGCAGTGTTGATACGAACAAAAAGAAATTAAGGACTCGTAAAATTCATACGATCGAGACAAAGATGGAAATAATTAGACGTTCTGAAAGCGGTGAATCTTTTGCTTCAATCGGCCGTTCGTACGACATAAACAGGTCTACGATATGTTCAATTTTGAAAAACAAGAATAAAATTAAGGAATACGTTCAAAATTGTGGAAATATGTCTTCAAAGATTGTTTCCAAAAGACGGCATAGTGATGGATGAAATGGAAAGATCTTTGTCATGGATTGATGATCAACATCAAAACGATGTCCCTCTGTGTTTGTTTTTCAATTATTCGAGAAGGCTTTTAGTTTGCATGAAGATTGGAAGACTCGATTAAAAGAAGATTCTAACACGGTGTTTCAAGCAAGTAATGGCTGGTTTGATAAATTTAAAATGAGGTATTCTTTACATAATATTAAATTCACTGGAGAATCGGCTGATGCAGATAAAGATGCTGCAAACGAATTTATTTGTTCATTGTCCAAATTATTGTAGATGGAGAATATTCTCCTAGCCAAATATTCAATGTAGACGAGATGGGTTTATTTTGGGGAAAAATGCCTAATCGTACATTCTTATCGAGGGAAGAATCAGTTGCCCCTGGACATAAACCTTCTAAAAACCGATTGACATTGCTTCTTGGTGGAAACTTAGTTGGTGATTTAAAATTGAAGCCACTGTTAGTTTATCAAGCACAAAAATCCCTGAGCATTGAAAGGAAAAGATAAAGAATTGCTTCCAGTGATTTGGAAATCGAATAAAAAAGCCTGAGTTACTACGTTAATATTTAAAGATTGGTTAACTTTTCATTTCGTGTCGGGAGTTAAGCAATATTGTAAAGATAAAAATTTACAATTTAAAGCATTATTAATCAGACAATGCTCCAGGACACCCAAAATCTCTGCAGAATTTATACCCGGAAATCAATGTTGGGTTTCTTCCTCCCAATACTTCCTGCCTCATACAGCCCATGGACCAAACAGTGATAGCTACGTTTAAACGATATTGTTAAAGTAAGGTTGTATTTTTTATTTTTATTTAAATTTATATCGATTATCACAGTTTAGTATAGTTTTGTTTTTGTGAGTGGCAACAGTTTTTTCTTTTCTTATCAAGAATAAAGTTCTTGTGTTTACCTAACTCGTAATTTCTTCGATAATTCTCAAAGTATTTTTAAATAATAATGTGTGGTACACGTTAAGAAGATTATTTTTAATCTATAATTAACATTTATGGCGTCCGCGACAGGACTTTGAGAATTAATTTTGATACTTCGTTTTTATTTGAATAATGGAACGTGAAGTACGAATGAGAACGGTAAGTAGAGCTGCTTTCACAAGAGCTTCTAGGACTCTTCAGACATTACTGAAAGAAGAAAACTTAGATATTGAAAAGATTGAGGTTTCTATTGCAGTCTTAGAAAAAAGAAATAATGAACTTTGTGAGCTCAATGCAAAAATCGTCGACTTACTGCTGGAAGTTGAAAATTCTGATCTGGATGCGGAGCTTACGGCTGCGGAAAGATACGAAACTCAATTTATAGAGTTGCGACATCGAGTGTCTTCCATCATAAGAGGTAATGCAAAAAGTGTATCTTCCATTAATGGTGACGTGAATGCACACTCCAGAAAGTTCAAACTTCCAAAACTCGAATTTAGAAGGTTCAGTGGGGACATCAAGGAATGGCTTCCTTTTTGGGGACAATTTCAGAAGATTGATTCTGATCTTGAAATTGCTGAAGAAGACAAATTTCAATACCTTAGGCAGGCAACGTTTGAAGGTTCCAGAGCCAGGGATATAGTTGAAAGCTTTCCCCCTATAGGAGAAAACTATAAGAAAGCAGTGGAAAGTCTCAAAGCTCGGTTCGGAAGGGAAGACCTTCTTGTGGAAATTTATGTTCGAGAGCTTTTGAAGCTAATTTTATCTGTACATCAGGATAGGAATAGGCTTTCCTTTTCTGCTCTTTATGATAAACTTGAGACATACCTGAGGGCACTAGACACTTTGAAAGTGACTTCGGATAAATGTGCATCCATGCTGCTGCCTCTTGTGGAGTCCTGTTTTACAGAAGATTTTCTTAAGGCATGGCATAGGAACATGACTTTTTCCGAAAAGGATGATGCCCAAGATCGTTTGACAAAATTGATGGTTTTCCTGAAGACCGAGATGGAGGGTGAAGAGCGCATTTCTTTAGCGATGGAAGGTTTTGGCTTGGGGAAACGAGGTGTTTCTTGTGAACAGAAGAAAAACAAACCCCATCTTGTAAAAGAGAAAATTGCAACTGCTGCTGGTTTACTTTCCTCTACCACAGTACCAGATCTTAGAACTGCTTGTGTATTTTGTCAAGGAAAACATTTGAGTTTGGATTGTTTTGTGGCTCAGAAAATGAGTTTAACTGACAAACAGAAGTGCTTAAGAGAAAAGGGTGTTTGTTTTGCTTGCCTGAGACCTGGCCATATGATTAAGGGATGCCGTGCTAGTTTAAGATGTTTAATCTGTTCTAAAAAACATGTGCCCTTAATGTGTCCTCAGTTGAAGCAAAATGGCAGCTGCCCTCCAGATCCATCTGTGAATCAGTCAACTGGAAATTCCAGTGAGGTGAATATGACGTCTTTCAATTACGGCTCTAAAGTCTTTCTTCAAACTTTGAAGGCAAAGTTAATTAGTGAAGGAAAAGAGAGAGAAATACGCATTTTATTGGACACAGGATCTCAAAAAACGTATATCCTAAAGGATGTAGCTGGACAGATGGGATATGTGCCAATACGGAAAGAAACCATCGTCCATGCATTATTTGGCGGATCGACAGAAGAAGTCCAGCACAATTGCTATAAAATAAGGTTGGAAAGTTTCAATGACCAATTTAAATGTAATTTTGAAGCTCTGGATCAAAGGGTCATTTGTTGTGATGTAGCACCCGTGGAGAAGGGACCGTGGATTAAAGAGCTAAAGGAGTTGAAAATTAATTTGTCAGATGTGGCGGAGAAGGCTTCCCAAATTCACATTCTTGTTGGAGCCGACATAATGGGCAAGCTGTTGACTGGCCGGCGAGAGATTCTGCCATGTGGTCTAGTAGCAGTAGAAACATACTTGGGATGGACTTTGATGGGGAAAGTCCCTCAAGTGGGCCCAAAAGAGCCAAACATGTCAATGGTGGTCACTTCGTTATTTATGAAAGAAGCTAGTATCACCGACCTTTGGAGTCTAGATGTTATTGGAATTTTGGATCCTTTGGTCTCCAAAAGCAAAGTGGAAAAGGAAATGCAAGCTAAAAGGCTGTTTCAGGAATCAATTAAGGTAAATGAAGAAGGGCGTTACGAAGTTTCCCTGCCTTGGACAGATGAAAGCATTCCTCTACCGAGTAATAAAGCACTTGCATTAAAAAGGTTGGAGACAACTACAAGGAAGCTAAATTCAGAAAATATCCTTTCGTCATATGATGAAGTTTTCAAGGACTGGATGTCGTCTGGAATCATTGAAAGAGTTTCGACTGAGGCAACAGAACATGAACATTACCTACCACATAGACCTGTTGTGAAAGAACAAAGTACAACTAAAATACGACCAGTATTTGATGCTTCAGCCAGAGAGAAGGGCTCACCGTCTTTAAATCAATGTCTGGAATGTGGACCTAACTTAATTGAGCTTATTCCATCGATTCTGCTAAAATTTCGACAGTTTAAGTATGGTGTTGTGAGCGACATCGAAAAGGCTTTTCTGCAAATTAGTATCACAAAAGAAGATCGTGACTACTTGAGATTTTTTTGGTGGGATCAAGAGGGAGATAAACAATTGAAGACATTTCGTCATGCAAGAGTTGTCTTTGGTGTTAAGTGCAGCCCATTCCTTTTGTGTGCTGTCATAGAATATCACCTCCAAAAATGTATGCTGATTTCACCTGTTGATCACATAATAAAGAAACTACTGAACAGTTTCTATGTGGACAATGTTCTTGCTAGTCTTAGCTCACAAGAAGAGTTAAATCAGTTCATTGAAGTTTCTCAGAATGTAATGGCCGAGGGAAAATTTAAATCTGAGAGGTTGGCAATACACTGGTGATGAAGACTTGGATGTCCAAACAGCGGTTTTGGGTCAAGTTTGGAACAGGAAAGAAGACACATTGTGTCTAAATCTGGACTGGTTGGACGATTTAAAGATCACCACTATCACAAAGAGAATGATGTTGTCAGTTGCTCAGAAAGTTTACGACCCATTTGGTTATACTGCAGCTGTTATGCTTTTCCCAAAATTGATACTGCAGAAAACTTGGAAATTGGGATTGAGTTGGGATGATGAAGTCCCTGAAGCTTTTAGTAAAGAATTTCTAAATTGATTTGAAGAACTTCATGTTTTAGAAGAAATAAAATTTGACAGATGGCTTCATATAACGGATGATAATTTGCAGAACTGCACTATTCATACCTTTTGCGATGCAAGCAAAGACGCCTATGCCGCTGTTGTGTTTCTGCGACTTGAATCAGAAAATGATGTCAAAATATCCTTACTTTTCGCAAAGTCCAGAGTTGCCCCCTTGAAGGGTGGGACAATTCCTAGATTAGAATTGCTATCTGCATTAATTGGAGCCACGTTGACTCAATTTGTTGTAGAGGCACTGGATTGGTCACAAGTACCATGCTACTACTGGAGCGATTCGACGACTGTTCTCGCATGGATCAAAAGAGAAGAGAATTGGTCTGCTTTTGTAAGAAACAGAGTTGCAGAGATTAGAAAACTATCTGCTTCTTCTTCCTGGAATCATATTTCTGGTGAATTCAACCCGGCTGATCTGCCTTCTAGAGGCTGCAAATCAAGACACCTACTGGCAGCTAGATGGTGGGAGGGTCCTCTGTGGTTAAGAAGTCCTATAGAAGAATGGCCTGTGAGTTTTTCTACAAATGTAGACTGCAAGGAGGAAGAAATTGAAAAGGAAAAGATGAAGTCCACAATATTGATTACTAATAATCTAGATGTGCAAGACAGAAAATGGTACTATTCATATTTTTCGAGGTATCAGCAGATTGTGCGTCTAGTAGGTTGGGTTCTTCGCTTTAAGCACAATTGCTCCTGTGTAGATGAATACAGAATTAAAGGAGAACTTACATCAGTTGAATTTCAGCAAGCAGAGAGACGAATTGTGAAAATGATTCAAGAGGACACATTTACTGGTGAGAAAGTCAAGAAGTTGAAAACTCTGAGTGTATATAAAGATGACCAAAACATTTTTCGTTTGAAAACCAAGATTGTCAACAGAAAAGACCATGAAGACTTTAAAAGACCAATGATTCTCCCAGCACAACATGAAGTTGTAGAAAAGTTAATTGTTTATCATCATCAAAAGAATTCACATGCGGGAGTACAGATTCTTTTGAACCTTCTCCGAGAACATTACTGGATTTTGAATGGACGGAAAACAGTTAAAAGAGTGCTGTCTAAATGTGTTGTATGCCGCAGGCATACATCTAAAAGGTTTGAAGCTGAGACATCTACTCTTCCCGAAGGTCGAGTAAAGGACACTGCTGTCTTTCAAGTTACGGGAATTGATTTGGCAGGTCCCTTGTATCTGAAAGATAATCAAAAGGCATGGGTGACCTTATTTACGTGTGCTACGTACAGAGCGGTCCACCTTGAACTGGTTACGTCTATTTCAACAGAATCTTTCCTTCTCGCTCTGCGCCGATTTATTTCTCGTCGTGGAAGATGTTGTGTTATTCACTGTGATAATGGCACAAACTTCACTGGTGCAAGAAATCTTCTGGCTTCCTTGGATTGGAATAGAGTGGTCAAACATGGATCAATCAATGCCATCGAGTTCAAATTTAACCCTCCAACTGCGTCCTGGTGGGGCGGTTTCTGGGAAAGGTTGATTCGTGTCCTGAAGGATTTACTGAAACGTGTATTGGGACGTGCTCAGTTGACCTACGAGGAAATGACAACAGTCCTCTGTGATTGTGAGTCTGTGATAAATTCAAGACCGTTAACGTATCTTTCAGATAGTGACGCTGACTTTCAACCTATCTGTCCATCAATGTTTCTTCAGGACATTGTTGAGTGGAAAGTTCCTGATATTGATGCAGCCGATCATCAGAGCTTGAATAGAAGAATCATATATCGTCGAAATCTGCAAAAGGACCTAAGAAATAGATTCCGTTCGGAGTATTTGGGTTTGCTTATACAGCGTGCAGAGAACAGGAAAAACCTCCGACAAATTTCCATTGGAGAGATTGTTCTTGTGGGCTCCGATAATAGCAAGAGAATTAACTGGCCACTTGGTCGAATCGTCGAGCTTCTCCCTGGAAAAGACGGAACTGTTCGCTTGGTTCGAGTTCAGACCTATACTTCAGTACTTCTGAGACCTGTTCAGCGAATTTACCCATTAGAAGTCGCCTCTGATGCTAAAATTTTGGAAAATGCTAAATGTAATCCAAAGAAGAGATCTGACTCTTGTTCATCATCTTTTCCTGCGGCTGTGAAACCCGAGGCTGACTCATATTCATCTAGAGTTGGAAGAGTAGTAAAAATTCCCAACAGACTTGACTTGTGAACATATCATTTGTATTTAAATGTGAGAGAAAGTATTTAGTATTATTTACTATGTTAAAATTAAGTGATTGTGTATTGTTACAAGTGTTTGAAGTTTCAGTCGGAAATGTAAGCTATGTTGTGATGCCCACATCACAAGGTGGGAGTATGTTAAAGTAAGGTTGTATTTTTTATTTTTATTTAAATTTATATCGATTATCACAGTTTAGTATAGTTTTGTTTTTGTGAGTGGCAACAGTTTTTTCTTTTCTTATCAAGAATAAAGTTCTTGTGTTTACCTAACTCGTAATTTCTTCGATAATTCTCAAAGTATTTTTAAATAATAATGTGTGGTACACGTTAAGAAGATTATTTTTAATCTATAATTAACAGATATTATATGAGGACAATAATGAATCAGGCCATCAAGGCAACTGGAAGGGCAGGTGGTCCTAAATTAAGAGATTTTTGGAAGAACTGCAATATATGGAACGCAATAAACAATATTGGAGACTCGTGGGCTAAAATAAAAGAATGAAATGAGGGCTGAATGAAAGGTTCCTGGAAACAATTATGCCCACAAATGATGAGTGATTTATAAACTCACTCATATCACTCATCATTCTGAAGAAACTCCGCAAACTATCACAGATGAAATAGTCAGCCTAATGAATGAACTAAACTTGAACGTCATCAACGAAGATGTTAACGAGTTGATTGAATCTATTTCAGTACCTCTGTCAAATGAATACTTAATTGAGCAACAAAAGTTAATTGAAATATACAATGAAAGTGAAGAAGAGGCTGATAAAATCGTCAAAACTTTGACAATCAAAAATATGAATGAAGCCTTGCATCTCGAAAAATTTTTGACTATCATGGAAGAATGTGATCCCAATGGAGAACGTATATCTCAAGTACGTAGGGCGATTGAGAAAGACACAGCATGTTATAGAACTCTTTATCAAGAAAAGAAAAAAAGGGTGGTATTCACCAAACTCTTGACAAGTTTATAAAGAAAACACCTGAAAGCACTTAAACACGCCTCGTTTACTTAATTATGTATATTGATAAATAAATATTTTTTAAATATTATTGATAAATAAATATTATTATTATTGATAAATAAATATTTTAAAATACAATTTTTGATGTTTTTTTACATCCCTCTACATTCAACATTCGCACACATTTTCAGGAACCAATTATGTTCGAAAGTCGAGGGTCGCCTGTATATAAGTTTAAAAGATTCTCGGGGAAATAGGGACAACTGTTCTCCCTCACTACTTTGTCCTAACTGACGGGTCTCATTCAGATTCACGCAGGGGAGCTTGTTCTGCGCCTTTGCGTCTCTAAAGTCTTAGATGGCGTGGTATTAATGTCCGCGCTACAATCTCCCCCTCTGGTTGCGAAAGCGTCCTGATGAGGAACCAGAACAGCCTTGTTTGCCAGGGCTGTGTGGCGGACGACTCTGTTGAGGTGATCGCACTCCAGAACGTGAAGAGGTAGTTTTAGTCTTTGGTGGACGTCCTCGTTTCTTTAGTGGAGCCACCGGCTGAGTGTCTCTGCTATGAGCAGGAGTTAGTGCAGATATATGGTATGTTCCAAGAGGTTCTTCGGGAGATTCGAGTCTTGGAGACTACGTACGTTGTCGGCGATTTCTGTGTTAGGATGATATATGGACCATCCCTATTTGGAACAAACTTGGCAGTATGCTTTGAGTGAGCCTTGCTAACAGGATGTAAGGTAACCCACACTTTATCTCCAGGAGAGAAGTACAACGGTCGTCTGCGACGATGAAACTGTTGTTTTCTTTGATCTTACTTCTTCTCGATCCTATCTCTGATTTCGGTGGAGAGTTTCGAAAAACGTTTTAAGTATGGCGTTACCTCCGGAACGAAGTTGTCGTTTTCGATAACAGACGTCAATTATTCATTACATCATAGATGGTACGTAGTTCTCGGCCAAAATGTAGAAAGGCAGGAGTAAATCCTGTAGTTTCACATTTATGAGTATTCATTGCAAAGCGGATATACGAAAATTTTGTTTCACAGCTATCATGTTCGTTGCCCACGAGAATAGCCAATCGTGGTTTAAGATCTCGATTCTTGCGTTCTACTGGGTTTGCCTGAGGGTGATAAACAGGCGTGAGACATTGGTCGATTTTAAGGATGAAACATACTTGTTGTAAGACAGAACTTATAAATTGTGGTCCATTGTCACTTATCATTCGTATGGGAATGCTATATCTGAGAAATATTTCTTCTACGAGTGTGATGGCACACTCTTTAGCAGTAGGTCTTTAAGTTTTTCGAACGTATCCACATTAACTTCTTAGATCCAATTTTCAAAATAAGTTCCGAGTTCAAAATAGTAATCCTTCCAAGTGGATTCAGCACTCTTATGAGTCGCAAAGAGTTGCCGAAAGCGTTCAGTACTCATCTTAAATCTTTTTAGGAGAATATCTTTAACATATTGATAGTCTTGAGCTCTGTCATCAGGTTCACGTGCGATGATTTTAGTAATTTCACTTGGTAAAACAGCAATTAAGTAAGGTACCCACTGTATTTCTGGAACTTTTAGAAATTTCACTTATCTTTCAAATGGATGTAAGAAAATAGAAATATCATCAGTGTCGGGTTTGAAGTTAGGAATTAACTTATGCAGTTCAAATCTTGGGTGTTCAACATCTGGAACACTTGCTGACACGTTATTTTTGGCAATGCGTTGGGATTCTGCTTCGAATTGAAGTTTTTCTAATTCAGTCTCTCTTTTTCGATTCGTTTTATTTCAGCCGCTCTATCTGTCGCGAGTCTTTCTATTTCAGCCGTTTTTTCTTTGTCAACCCGTTCTTCGATAACAGTCGATAGCATTATTTTTACAAGTTCCTCTTCGAAGTTTTTGGATTTAGTTATAAGGTTCTTAAGATCTATAGTTTTTAATTCATCATAATGTACAGTCCCATTTCCTTAGCCAAATTTCTGAGATCTTCTTTTCTACCTTTCCCCAGAAACGCCATGATTATTTAATTATTGAGACCAAATGTAAAGTTTTGACTTTAAGTCACACAATTGTGAAATGCTTTAAAAATGCAAAAATACACTTAACTAACTGTACACAACTGGAAATCACAAAAAAATCTTATATTTTATGACTTTAAATTATTTTATAAACATTGTTATGACATATTTATATTGTGTTCAAATTCCACAGTATTTAAATTAATTTTCAGAGTTTACCAAAATATTAATAAAATACTAAGTGAAATCGACAGATAAAATAGCCGCAGTTCAACCCAGTAAGAAGTGAAACCGAAAATGAATATTAATGTTTATAAACAATCCTAAATGTAATACTTTTTCTGACTCAACTACGAAGATACATTCTTAACACAGTGATATTTAAAAGAACACACGTAAATACACTTCGAAAAATCATAGATCAAAACTCAAGGTTAATCAACACGAATAAAACGAGCCATAGCATAAAATGAGTCACACTGGTTTTCTTTTTCGGAATAATTCCGGTACACGAGTAAAAGAAATATTCTTACTGCTTGAAGAATCAATTTTTCAATGATATCACAATTTTTTAAGAGTAATCAAATTAAATTTAACTTAATATGTTTTCAAAACATCATAGAATGTGCATTTATACGAGATATGCATGGATTGCAAAATGCTTAACTGGTCATTACTATTTTACAAAACTAATTAATAAGCTACTCGATCTACTTTCGTTTTCGAAATCGTAACATAGCATGCTAATAAGGATAGCACTGGGTGTGCTTTATAATAAAATATGCCTGGTTGGCAAGATGATAAAATGCTTTAACGTAATTCGCATATACTTATCATCGATAAGAAAATGAATGGAAAGTAGCATAATATAAATCAACAAGATTACGGATATTAAAATAAAATACATAAATGTACTTATCTGAAAACCAGACTTTATATCACATCAAATAACCTGAGCACCTGGATGGTGTATACTGCAATTCTTCAGAAAAGGGCGTTTAAAATTAAAGTGAGTTTGTGGACAAAGAGGAAGAGAAGGAAAACATGGCCGCGGGTTGGGCGCCAATTATGGCACAGGCTAGCTCTCAGGCAATTGAGTTTATTCTTACTAACAAAAGACATTACATTTTTACAAACACGAACACTAAACATTTAACATTAATTAGAAACAATCGTTATATGGGCACTGTATCATATTTACGTTTAAAAGATTCTCGGGGAAATAGGGACAACTGTTCTCTTTCACTACTTTGTCCTAAGTAGGGATGGGGAAAAAAGAACGAACTGTTCTTTTTCACCTGTTCTTCAAAAAGAACAGGAACAGCCTGTTCCCACTTTCGACAAAAACCTGTTCTCGGTTCTCTTTGTTAAAAGGAACATAGCAATTTTTTTATACTTCGATTTTATATAGGTTGGAATTTTGCAAAGTTATCTTTTCTCGAATTTTCTAAGTTCTCAAAAATTTTCGCATTTTCTAAATTATGCTAAGTCCGAAACACAGCTGTTCATCCTAAAATTCTTCACTCACTGTTTCCTGTTGATTCATTCACCCGTTGTATGTCCATAAATTATTTCCTGCTCTGAGACTATTTCCTGTTCGGGAATTGATTCCTGCTCTCAAACTGTTCCGACCCTGTTCTCCGTTCTTGGAGCTGATCTCGCTGACTGCTCCCGGAACTGTCTCAATCTGTTCTTCACTGAACCAAGTCCCGACGTTTGACAAATTTGCGAGGAGATTAGCGTAATAATTGGGAAATTTTAAAATTGTTAGGCAATGGCATGCTGATGAATTTTTAGGTTTAAACAAATTTAATTTTTTTTTAATATTACTAATCAATATTTTGTTGCCCAGCTTTCTCTCTGGTGGTGTCGCCTCTACTCGTTCTTAGGATTTGCAATGCTTTTAACTTTATTTTAAAACTAAATTTTACAAAATGGAAAGCAAAATTTCAAGTGTGTGGACACATTTCACTGTGAAAGGGAGATTCGGATTGGGTGTCTCATGCTCTCTCTATAAGTTGAAAAGGGGTCTCCAAAATTCAGTTATTACGATTTTAAAGACAGCTCGGAAACAAGCATCCCACCATAAAACTAATGTGTTGAAAAGTGAAAGTGATTTTTGACTTGTATTTTTCAAGTTTTAAACGTGTTTAGATAGATTATATAATAATTAACCTGTTTTTTTCTGACTAACTAATTTTATTTTCTAAGTGGTAATCCCGGTATGCGTTTTGTAAGTGTTTATAATTTTTTAAAGGATAACTCCCTACTGCATAACGCGATTCAAAATTACATGGTGTCCTCGGAACTTTTTCTTCGGGATGGATCACGGACCGTGGTTTTGTTGACTTAAATGACCATTTTGTTGACTTAAAATGACATTAAAATCTAAAACAAATTACTTTTGTTTGCGAATTTGTTTTGTCCTAGGCACCTCATATCTGTTTGGGAAACCGTACTTGAAATGATTCAGATTTGGGACATTATTAGTTGCCACCCAGAGAAAATTTAAACGTTTTGATTTGCAAGAACTTTTTCAAATTTACGGATATATTCTGATTTTCTTTTCTTAATTACTGATAGTTTGGCGCAGCTTTTGGACAGACTTTCCCCTTGAGCCACAAAAAATCAACCAATCGATTAACAATACGAGGACTCCAAATTATTTGATCTTTCGTTTTCTTCCTTTCAAAACTAGAGAAAAACTGACCAATAAAAAAGATAGCAGAAGATTAATTTGCATTTTGTTTATATATGCATGCCTGCATAGTTCTAACAAAGATATGTCAACAAAATTTGGTCCCTGTCTGTCTATTGCGAAAACTTCTGGCGTCACATAGTCGAGGAGGAGGAACAGGGCTTGCACATTTCAAGTAGAGAAACATTTGAGAACAGTGGGTGAACAGAAGAGCAGGTTAAAGAACAGTTATTTCTAAAAGAACGGAATAGCAAGAACTCTTCGCCGAAAAGAACAGTATTTCCCATCCCTAGGCACATCCTTTCGTATCAAAATCCAATCTTAATCTCTTTTCTCCCTCGGGGAGGGGAAAACCGTAACTTCTCCCCTTTTAGGGATTTCCATTTTAAATTGGAATAGGGTTGTCGGAAACGTGATCTCAGAGTCAGAAGTAAAATTTTCCTACAATCTGTTGTTATCTATCATGTTTGTACACGTTTTGCATCCAAGCGGGGTAAAATTTCTTCAAAGTATCGAATCCGATTAAATCTTCATTCTATTTTTCATGGCTGTAAATATTAAGCAGTAGATCAACGCGTGTAACAATGAGATAAATACATCTTAGTATTCGCGCATATGATGAACATCTTCGTCAAATAAGCCAAATGTATTAATCTTGAAATGGATAACTTTGAATATATCCGTACACAATGAGTAAGTTCATGACATATTAGACTAATTTGACAATGTAAAATCTGATTAAGGCATCAAAACATGGTGTTGCCTTGGAAAAGTTTGTTGTTTATACACAATTTTATATGAAGACGGCACCTTATGCAATTTATTTTCATTTGAATTCGTAGAGGACATCATTCCTTATTGAATGGTACCTTTGAATTTGCTCTCCAATAATAGTGCCTAAAATAAGGGAGGGTTTCGCTTTTTTTCCCGCGACTGTACTTAAGTTACCAGCCCTTATTGTTCACATCAAATGCGCGTTTGACAACGCTTCATGTGAATAGGGTCTTAAGTGAAACAAAATCAAATGATGCTTACATTTGTGCTTATTAATTATAGAAATAATATATTTTTCTGCATTGGAGGCTTTCTATATCAAGCTAAATTCAGATGGCAGTAGTGTTTTTGTGCTAGAACGAGCTTTCTGCTCATATTCCGGATGTGGCGTCACTTGGCTTGTATTTCGAAATTCAATTTCAGGACTTGGTCTATAGAAATCCCAAAGAATTAAATTTATACCTCATAGGTGATTTATGATACAACAGTATTATAGATAGATAACTGAGGATGCCGAGATACGATCGAAAGTAAAAAAATCTACATTTAGACAACTTTATGAATCGATTCCGTTCACCCCATTGTTTCTTTTCCGCAGACAGTACAGCTTAACCCAAAGTTAAAGAAGGAACCCCAAAAGCGCTAATCCGCCAAATCTTGGAACTATACGGATGATCCAAATACTATCTTAGAGTATGATGTCAGTCTTACAAATGAGTAAAAATGATTGAAAGTTAGACCATGCTAAAGGACAAAGCGCATGTTATCTCGACTGGATGCTAGCTTCAATCGGATGCACGGTGTGGGTATTGGGGTAGTTGAATTAACGTCACACTACAGCAACACAATGGGCTATTGGTGACGATCCGGGATCAATCTCGAAGGGAAAGATCCGAGGACAAAACCACGTAATTTTAAACCACGTTCAGATGACGAGGTCAACACGTGAGCTGGCACCCCACTTTCCAAACTTTCGCAGCACACCAACGTGAGGCCATTCGAGGCTACGACAGTTTTGACGTGCACCAGTCCCCATGTACATTATAAGATTTCATTTGTCTCCACAGTGATTGGTTACTAATTTAAATAGAATCTTCTTTGCCAACATGCTACACCGTATACTTAAGTGTACTAATACTCTTTGTGATTATGGCATAACAAATACTTATGGTAGTTTAATGTATGAATTTTAAAAAATCGGAAAGGTATCTAGGATTAAATTTGTTGGGACCAACCCCTCGGGTGATATATATATATATAATATCAATATTTATATATATAATATATATATATATATTTACATATAAATAATGTACTGGGCTGCGGTCTCACAAAGATGGAGAACCACTGCTCCAAGACTGTCCTGCTTAGTTTCATAAAACTACTATTATTCACTCAGTTAAAGTTTGAACGGATGCTGCACACCCAAAGAAATTCAAATCTGAGTTTGACTTATTGGTTTCTATGTAGATCGTTATATGCACTCTCGGTTGGCAGACAACTTTAAACAGCCCATTCCCTTACTACTTTAGCATACCGGTATTTCGAAGACCATGTATTTTTTTGCAGTTGTTTGTGATTTATACTGCTGATGCGGCTTACAAAAGAAATTTATGGTTCAAACATTCCATATATTTCCAAAGATGTTTCCCACGTGGATTTATTTTATGTCTTCGGCACGGACTTATTTTATTTCACGCTCTGGGGAATATATTGCTTTTCGGCGGAATATATGAGTTGAATTGCAGATTGGGAAAGGGGTTGCAATCGACCTCGGGTTTTCGTAGCTGTGTAGTGATTGGTTACAAAAAGAACGGCGTACTGTTTAATTGAATGCTTGGATTTTGCTTTGTATTAAAAAATTATTCCTCGTCCACATCTAGTCATCTTACGTGTTGTGGGGATTGTTTTTTTTACAGCAAACCTATTGAAGGGTCGGTATCTCATGGAGTTTGGAGTTGAGTTTAGTTATTTGGAATTTGAGGGAATGATATTTTATCTGACGTTTGACAAAAAATATTCTCCCTTTTTCTTCGCCGACACATGTTTATGAAGAACAGTCATCATGCAGTTCAGTAAACAAATTTGAAGGGCATTTGGGTCCTCCAATAGATATAAATTTGGACAGCTTTTGTGGCGTAGTTTTTCCCACGTTTCCATTTTCTGTTCACCGTGCTTTCTCACTTAACCTTTAGACTACTGGCAGTACAACAGTTGTACCGTGAGATTTTTCCTTCACAGAGGGGCTCGGTACAGATGCTGAACCGATTTGTTCCCTTTTTAAGTGACCGCTGACATCGATCACCGTTTGCGAGCTGTCCTCGACTGGCCCTTAAGAGTATCGGTCCTGTCGATTGTGTGAAATCTTTGGGGATCAGAAAGTCGTGCCGCTGATATCTCTGTTACGCCAAACACTGCAAAGAATGAGAGGGCACATATTTTTAGGTTTCTCATTCAACGTCACGCTTAGAGCAATTTACAATATCTGAAATTGTTACACAAGGCAACTATGACTTTATCAGTTTGCTTTAAAATCAGAACATATATTTCCATTCTCATCAACAATAGCTTTTTAAATGCTGTACGACTATATAACAATGCACCCATTGGTATCTATGACTAACATATTTTTTCTTTTCATGAACAAATTCGAACAATAACCTTTGACACCTCCATTTGTAAATAACTTTTTCTATAATTTTCCATTAAATAGCCAATAAAAATTAGGTTAGAGAATTGGTTTTAACTTTAATTTAAACATCGAACACAATCCCTTGGAAAGAAACAGCTATTTTAACAAAATTTGTAAACAATACTTAATATTTTCGTAAATTAATTCAAATCAGGGGAGCGAGGAGCCAATCACCACCACCAGATTTTGACATTACTCGGTCAGGAAATTCGTCCTTTAGAATTCGCATGGTTGCACAAGCTGTATGAAATGATGCCATATCTTGTTGGAACCATATGTATTATAAACCATGTGTCGATCATTTTCAGATAGAAAGAAATTTTCCAACATCACATAATATAGTCCATAATTGGCAGTAATCGCATTTTTATTAGCTACACTGCCAACAGTTGCAGTGGTTCTTAACCTTTTTAGTGATCGGCACCCCCTTGAATCTAAAAATAAGTTCTCACATCCTCTTGAAAAATGTGTTTCTATTTCTTCATTTAACAAATTACATCTATTAATTTTAACGGCTGCCTTGTTTTTTATGCATACTAATACTTTTAAAGCAGGGCTCCTTTTTTTGAAAGAGCCACGCGTAAGTCATCACTTGCACCGAAGCGATTTCTGACTTTCGTTTTCATGTGCAAAAGTGATGAAAATCTCATATCACACAGGTAGGTTGTGGCTAATGGTAAAAGTGTCTGCAATGCTGCTTTTGCCAGTTGTGGATAAGGTTCTAACTGTGTACACCAGAATTGTTCCAAGTCCAGTTTTTCAAATTCCATTTGAATACGTGCATTGGCTCGTATTTCAATAAGATCGTCTTTTATTAAATCGCTGTCGTCCATCGAAACTTCTCTCGCACCCCTGGAAATCTTTCTCGCACCCCCAGGGGTGCACACACTCCAGGTTAAGAACCACTGCTCTATGGGGAAGAAGAGGTCGTTTATGAATTAACCTTGCATTTTCAAATCTCTAAGAAATGTTTAAGTATCCATTGATGTCGAAAAGAAGCACGAAAAAATTGAACAAATCACGTGGTCGAAGAAGCGTCGTATTTACAGCACAACCAGAATTATTAGTTGTCTTTAATTGAGTGAACAATTAATGACAGCATTTATTTTAAAAAAATGTTTTTCTTTTTTAAGTTATTCCTTAGAAAATGATGCCCATTCATGAAAAACGCCTTGTAGAAGTAAATCAAATAGTTTTGTTAGGCATACAAGTGACCACGCAGCTGGAAACCGACCGGAAAAATAAGTCGAAATACTCTAACACTCCAAGTGGCTTCGGCGAGATATCTCGTCCATCAAGAGATTACGAATTTTACTAATGACTAAATATCTCGTCACCAAAATATTTCCGATTTTTTTATGATGACAAGATCAAGATCTGGTCAGTTTTCTTCTAATGCCGAGGTATCTCGTCCATCAAGATCGGGTCAGTTTTCTTCTAATGCCGAGGTACTCGTCCATCAAGATCTGGTCAGTTTTCTTCTAATGCCGAGGTATCTCGTCCATCCAGATCTGGTCAGTTTTCTTCTAATGCCGAGGTATCTCGTCCATCCAGATCTGGTCAGTTTTCTTCTAATGCCGAGGTATCTCGTCCATCCAGATCTGGTTAGTTTTCTTCTAATGCCGAGGTATCTCGTTCATCAAGATCTGGTCAGTTTTGCTAATGGAGAGATACCTCGTCGAGACAACCACCACGAGGGTTAAGATTTTACCAATTAGGTATAAGAATGCGGGAAAGTAAAAGTCCGCTTATTTTGTTAAATTCATACCCGATTCAACTACAATTAGAGAAACTAGAGGTAAAAAAAAATAAAAAAGAACATTCGATTCAAAAATCTATCGCAACTGAGAACATTTCAAAACAGGACAACATTAAATATAGATATTTTTAATAACTAGAGAAACGCCAACATTAAAATGAAAATAATTTTACCGTCATATTTTATTCTGTTACTTGAAATCAGAATGTTTATGTGAATATAGGGGCCACAGGTTTGTACGAAGTAGTATAAAATATGCGCCCGACTGACAAATGAGACACTTATAAAATGCTAAACGCCTGAAGCCATGGTACTGTAACGTCGTGAGATAAATTTAAAATGTGGCGAGTGGGTTTAGGCAATTGAAAACAGCTTTAAAAACAAACAGCGCATTTAATTATATTAATTTTACAGTATTTACAACGTTAATCAAAAAGGCAGTTTCGAAGCTAAATAAATTAAATACAAAATGGTTCCAGTCCCACGGTTTGATCGGAGCAGACCGGCTCTGCATCCGTATTGTCCAAAAATTTCAATGGTTCTTCTCAAGTCCCTCAACGAAGCGCGACAGTTCAAAAAACGAGGGGCCACAAGACATTCCTTTATCCCAGGGGTGTCAAACTGGCGGCCCGCGGGCCGCTTGTCGCCCCAGAGGTAATTTTTTTGTGGCCCAGGATGCTCTAGTTCAAATATTGCTCCTTTTTACAATATTGTGGTGAAATTGAAGAAATCAAAAACGAATTCGATAAGTTTTAATGATTTCAAAGAGTTACAAAAAAATTATTCTCTTTTTAGTAGGCCTTTTTCCTTTGAAGTTGAAAATGCTCCCACTTCGATACAACTGGAATTAATTGATTTCCAGAATGATTCGGTTTTAAAAGACAAATATCGAGAAGTAGGAATTCTCAAAATATATCCTTATTTAGGTGAAAAACACCCGGAAATTAAAAAGTTTGCTGCACAAATTTTATGCTATTTTGGGAGTACGTACTTGTGTGAGCAACTATTTTCGTCCATGAAATTAAATAAATCGGCCTACAGATCAAGATTAACAGATAAACATCTATCTGCCATAATGAAGATTGTTTTCAGTCTTTGAATCCAGATATTGGAAAAGTAGTAGGTGGAAAGCGCTGGCAAGTTTCCGGTAAAAAAATTAATTTTAGTTTTATAAATACATTAAATTAAATAAACGTTTAAATAAAAGCAATATTATAAATTATTACCCTAAATTCACTTAATTACATAATGTGTTTGAATTATCCTATCCATAGTGCTGAATCCTCACTTCAAAATATAATTTTAAGAAAATTTATAAATGTGATGTGGCCCGCTTGAATCTTACCAGTTGCATTAAATGGCCCGTGTTTCAATTGAGTCTGACACTCCTGCTTTATCCCATCCCATCGTAAACTCGCCAGGCTCTTCCCCTCAGGAGGATTCGTCATCAATAGCGAATTCACGTTAAAGAGGAATTTCAAGCCCCGAAGAAGGGAAACCATGACGCTACAGTACTGAAGAAAACATCGTTAAAATGTATTCATTTTCTAGCAACCGGACGGTCGCGAGTTCGAATCCAACCAAAGACCGTCGTGTACGAAGGGGGCTGGTGAACGTTAAATCTGTCATGGTCTCAAATATCCTCGCGTTGGCGTGGTGTGAAAATTTGGAGAGTGGGGTGCAGCTCAGGTGTGACCTCGTCATCTGACAGTGGCTCAAAATTACGTGTTGTCCTCGATCTTTCCCTTCGGTTTGATCCTGGACCGTCGTCAATAGTCCGTTGTGTCGCTCCAGTGCGACGTTAATTAAAAATACCTACCAACATCTATTTTTGATGAATGCTTTTTTGACTATACTGAAGCAAAATAAGAACAAAATACACAGATTCAAAAATGCTTTTTATTACCATCCCAGAAAGAACCTACTAAAACAAGATAAGTATAAAATTAATTATATCGGGAAATTTACTGTTGGGATGTTTTTATAAAGTTGGAGGCATACTGTGCTTCAGACTACCTTTTTTTCTGACAACGTGTAAGTGCTCTTTTTCTCAAGAATAATCCTGGAAATAACTGGTTGTCGCAAATACTAGAAACGCTCTGAGAAAAATTGAATATTATTAGGGGTATGGAATTGGACAGGATATGATGAAGATGTATACATTATTTTACTTCGGAATCCACTTTAAGCCGTTTACTGAAGTTTACTTTAATCAATGAGAGATATTTTCTGTCAAGCTAAATGTTGGTGGCGGTAGCGTTTCTGCGGTATATTTGTTTCCTGTACACGTTCTCAAGTTTGGAAAATAGGGTGCCAGTTCAAGTGTTGACCTCGTCACCTGACCGTGGTTCAAATTGACGAGGTGTTGTCCTCGGATCTTCGTCTTCGAGGGTAATCCCCGCCCGTTTCCAATAGCCCGCTGTATTGCTCTAGTGCGACGTTAATTCAACTACCTACCTTCTCATGAGAATTTTGAAGAATGGATTTATAAACTACGTTTATAAAATCATTAAGGTACCTCTTATTAAGAGTTTAGAAAATATACAATTGAAAATACATTAAGAGGACAACTTAAAATTATATATCCACTAATTGAACGGACAAGAGCGTTCATTATAAAGAATAAGTCGCAATTATCTACCATGAATGATTTAAAATGCCCGCTGGGGAAACTGCACATTAGCTCCAAAAACGCGCTTTTAATACCTTTTACATTTATACCCTGGCGCTTGTTTTCAAACAATTACCAAGTCAATTTTCTGTCTAGCTTTGAATAATGAGATGCAAAACTTACAAACATACAAAAAAGAGTCTCTCCCCTGACAGTTTCAAGCACTAAAAATTAAACAAACCAATTAAAGCTGACTGTTTCGAAATGAGTTTTCCGAAGTAACACATCTCCCATGCAACTTTAAATTCGGAAATTGCTGATTGTTTTCCCTTTTCTGTTTCCCAGGAGATTCACTAAGTTGCTCGCTTTTTCTTTTCAGCCGTACATCGCAATCAGCCGTTGGAGCTTAACGCCTTCGGAGTGGATGGTAATGGAATTTATAATTTGAAGAGAAAGAATAGCACGACACACGTTCCGAATCGCATGTGGATTTGAATAATTTATCCATAAGCTGGTCCATTCTTGACATCCGAGTCTTATGAAAAGGAAGAATTCGCGCTGAAAGGATAGAAGTCCCAGACAGCTAATCCTGGATGACTATTGCGAAAGTAAGATCTGTTTAAAGTAGTCTGAACCTCCGATATAGTTAATGTTCGAGGAGAGTGAAAGTTGCATTCTCCCATAACTTTTTTGTAAGAGGCATTTTCTGTCAAGCTAAAAGTTGGCGATACGTTTCGATTCCCTGTATGTATTCCAAACGTGACGTCAGTTGACTTGTTTTTGGAATACGATTTCAGCACGTCACCAATAAAAATTCAAAAGAACCGAATTGATATATGATAGCCAATTGGATTAAATGCTGAATGGTTGAACGAATTGGAGCTGAATATTGAAAATAGGTGCGATTTAAGTAGACTGAGCATTGCTATTGAGAGGAGCTCCAAAAAGTGTGACCAACATGTCGACTAGTAGTCACGTGACTGCTCTATGAAAAATTGAATTGGTTGGCCGATTTGGCCTCTTATCGCCTCGTTTGGTGATATGCCATGTTATGACAGGGTGGACCTGTAGATGCGCATTTCTAGAGCGGCGACAAAATGATGAAATCGCCAGTCTACTACCGTGTCGCGTGGATCAGTCAAATGATGAATGAATGGATGGGCGTCTTCTCCAGCCCCGTGGACTAATGATGATGAGTGGTGGTTTCCTCATAGCAGACGAAAGTAGTCTAAGGGTCATGTTGCTACTAGTTTGGGTCACATGACCTTGGGCACATAAAAAGGTTACCATTGCTCACTCTACATTTGCATTTCCTCTATGGGCCAATGCATGGCCTAATATGGCCCTTTCGCCAAAAATCCCAACCAATCAACCTCTATGGGCCAGAGTGCTAACAACTCGGCTATCAGCTCCTGGAGTGAGGAAAAGGAAGTTGAAAGACGAAAATCGATGTAATGCTAAAGGATTTAAGTAAGGTTGATTATTTTGATGTTTTATGGCGGAATGGGTATATTTGGTCAAGCAGCGCCAAACTCATGTCAGATAACGTCGAGTAGATGAGCACACACACAATGAAAGTGTTTACTTATACAGAAGAGAGAAATACACTCAGGGAGGAATCGAACTTGCTCCACCCACAGCTTTCAGCTTGTTATCACAGTGGGCAATCGCACTGAGCCATGAAGACCCCGATTTAAGGAAGGAAAACAAAGAAACAAAAAGGGAGAGATTTTATGCACGATATACATTGAAATTTTATCATTTTTTATTTTCCCCTTTTTAACAGGTCTGATAACTTGAATACCAGATCCTGGAGTGAGAAAATGGAAGTTAAAAGACTAAAATAGATGTAATGCTAAAGGATTTAAGGAAGGTTGATTGTTTTGGATTTGATTGATTTTTTCACGTAATGGCCACATTTGGCCATCAAAACAACGTTAAGTAAGTGGGAGCTCACACACACAAAGAAAATTTTTACTCGTACAGACCAGAGAAATACACCAGGGTGGAATCGAATCTGCGCCACATGTTGCTAGCACAATGGGCATGCGCACTGAGCCACGACGACCCCGATTTAAGGAAATAAAAAGAAGTTAAAATGTGAAGGATTCTAGGCATGACACACATTGAAATTTTATCATTTTTTTTATCTTTCCTTCTCTTAAACGGAAGAGAAACGGATTAGTAATCGGAGGGTTGCGAGTTCGAATCCAACCAAAGACCTTCGTATACAAAGGGGTCTGTGCACGTTAAATCTGTCGGGGCCTCAAATGTTCTCACGTTAGCGTGGTGTGGAAGTTTGGAGAGTGGGGTGCCAGCTCAGGTTTTGACCTCGTCATCTGACAGTGGTTCAAAATTACGTGGTGTTGTCCTTGAATCTTTCCCTTCTGGATTGATCCCGGACCGTCGCCAGTAGCCCCTTTGTGTTGCTCCAGTGCGACGTTAATAAAAATACCTACCCTCTCTTTAACAGGGCCTAATCGCAACATAAAAATATTGGGGATGGATATCCGGGCCTTTAACAGTTGACGTCCCTGGTAGTAATCAAGAATTCACATTAACTGCAATAAAATGGCATTTCATAAACAGCCCTGCGTATTTCATGCTGAGATATAAATACCAATTTAAAATACGCAAATAAGAGCGGCTTGAGAATGGAGCGCCAACCGCAAAGCAACATCATTCATCTCGTGGCCCTTGATCAGCATGTCATTAATTGCTGAGTTAAATGGAATGAGTAATGGCTGCCCTCTTCATGACCCGCTTTTACCCCGTCTCTAATATCATCTTCCCTTCTGGAATAAATTACAATCAAAGGAGACGGAATTGAGGATCATATCCTTTCGGAATGGATGCATAATTAATTTGACTTAAATATGTGCATTTAAAGGGGGAATACCATTACTGACCACGAGACCACATCAGAAAGGATTAGATCTTAATGTACTCTTACCAATTAGTTATGATGGATCTTTTTAATATATAAATTTTATCATGTGTACTTTTTGCAGCTGATGTTCATTCTGTGGATTATGCGATTGTGCATATTGGATTGAATTGCTGGCTGTGTTAACTTTCTTTTACGAGGACCACACAAAATTAAAATAAAATAAACAAATTTGTGAAATTAACACCGATAGAAAGATCACCACCGCAATATCCAGAATGGGAACAGAACATTTTACAAGGGATGGATACAAAGTAGTGGCAACACATCGATAGATCTGAAATGCCTTTATTATCATAGTTAAAAACACTTCAATATAACCACCTCTCATATCTCAATATAACCACCTTCGTCCAAATGACAGGAAGGCGCCGTACACCATCAGCACATCCACTTCTGTTGATGTCCCGCAACGATTGCCATACAGCACGGATAATCTCCTCCCTACTGTTGAAATGGATCCCTCGCTAGTGGCACGTCCACAGAAGGTGCGCCCAACGCTTTATCATCTTAAGGTGATGTTCATTGTTGCATATGACATTGACGGAGTGATATTGCACCATGCTGTACCTCCGGGACACAGTTAATGCTGCCTACTACTGTGAATTCCTGAGACATCATCTGCGTCCAGCACTCTGGAGAAAGCGACACCACTTGTTGCCTTCGAATCCAATCATCCTCCATGACAATGCACGGTGTCATACTGCGAACGCTGTCACGGATCTCCTGCGACGGTGGCGGTGGGAGGTACTGGAACATCCGCTATACTCACCGGATATGAGTCCGTGTGACTATGATCTCTTCGCCAAAATGAAAGAAACACTACGAGGGATCCATTTCAACAGTAGGGAGGAGATTATCTGTGCTGTATGGCGATCGTTGCGGGACATCAACAGAAGTGGATGTGCTGAAGGTGTACGGCGCCTTCCTGTCATTTGGCAGAAGGTGGTAGACATGAGAGGTGATTATATTGAAGGAATGTGTTTTTAACTATGATAATAAAGGCATTTCAGATCTATCGATGTGTTGCCACTACTTTGTATCCATCCTTTGTAAAAATAAAGAATAAAATAAGGAAATCAACAAATTTGCCATTGCTCAACACCGTTGAGAATTTTCTCACCAGTTTGATTTTAAAAGTGGTCCAATCGCCGATACCTGTGCCCTCAGGGGCCCATCTTCTTTAGGTGTGTACGGACATCACATCCCGAGGTATCTCGAGTGATCTGTCATCTCTTGTTTTATCCTCGCCTACCCTTGTGCTTTTTGCTTTTCCCCCTCCCTCGTCTTGTGTTTGGCGAGGCTTAGCCAAATATGGCCGTTGCGCCATAAAACTCCAAAACAACCGACATCTGTTCTCGAATTAAATATCAGAAAAGCCTTATGCGTATATTTGTACGTTGTTGAACACACTAGTGAATGACGTTAATGCTTCCACGCCTTTACTCGCGGCCTGAAAAGGCTGAAAGAGAGGGGGAGAAAGAGAAAGAAACTATACTATCAAACCAGGGGTGTCAAACTGGCGGCCCCCGAGATAATTTTTTGTGGCCCAGGATGCTCTAGTTCAAATGTTGCTCCTTTTCACAATATTGTGGTAAAATTGAAGAAATCAAAAACGAATTCGATAAACGTTTTAATGATTTCAGAATTACAAAAAAAATTTCTCTTTTTATTAGGCCTTTTTCCTTTGAAGTTTAAAATGCTCCCACTTCGATACAACTGGAATTAATTGATTTCCAGAATGATTCGGTTTTAAAAGACAAATATCGAGAAGTAGGAATTCTCAAAATATATTCTTATTTAGGTGAAAAATACACGGAAATTAAAAAGTTTGCTGCACAAATTTTATGCTATTTTGGGAGTACGTACTTGTGTGAGCAACTATTTTCGTCTATGAAATTAAAACGCCCTACAGATCAAGATTAACTGATAAACATCTATCTGCCATAAAGATTTTCTGTTCTCAGTCTTTGAATCCAGATATTGGAAAACTAGTAGGAGAAAAGCGCTGGCAAGTTTCCGGTAAAAAAATTAATTTTAGTTTTATAAATACATTAAATTAAATAAACGTTTAAATAAAAGCAATTATATAGCAATATTATAAATTATTACCCTAAATTCAGTTGCATTAAATGGCCCGTGTTTTAATTGAGTTTGACACCCCTGTATCAAACTATACTAGAACATATTTAAACTCACGTTTTGATCTTGTAACTTATTTCTGTCTCTTGATGATCACGGAAGTCTTCTTGCTCCACGGAGCTGGTCATTAATGATCGTTTCTGTTTTTGATCTTTATTAGTCGTTGTTTTGAAGGTATTCATTTTCCCTACCAATTTGACTAAAATTTTATCTGTTCATCTAAATATCATTCTTTGCTAGTAAAATCAAACCTTCAAGACAAGCCACTTACAGCTTTTGATCCTCGTAGTGGTTGTCTTGACGAGATATCTCGTCATTAGTAAAACCATTAGCAGATCTTGATGGACGAGATGTATCTTCATTAGAAGAAAGGTGACCATATCTTGATCTCGTCATCATAAAAAATTCGACAGTAGCTTGATGAAGATATACACAGTATATTCAAAAAGTTCCAGGACTGATCACACACAGACCATGCAACACAGAGGATATACTTATATTTGATATTAAGCTTCGACATAGTCTCCTCCCAATTCAATACAACGCTTGCAACGAGTGTACAGGTCCGTAAACGCCTTCTGGAACGCCTCCATTCCAACACTATTGAGTTCCGATGTCACAGACGCTTCAATCTCATCTATCGACTCGTACCGCTGCCCCTTCATCTTCAATTTCAACGGGAAATAAAAAATAGTCCGGGGGGGGGGACAAATCTGGTGAGTACAGGGGGTGGTTGATACACACAACCTGCCTTCTCGCCAAAAATTGCTGCACAAGGATGGACTTGTGAGAAGGTGCATTGTCGTGCAAGAGGCACCAATTTCCACTGTGCAAAAGATCGGGCCTCACACGCCGCATTCGTTTCAAAAGCCGATCCAAAACATCTTTGTAGAATGCCTCAGTCACAGTGGAACCTTGACAGCGAAATTCTCGATGAATGATGCTCCGACTGTCAAAAAAGGTGATCAGCATCGTTTTCGTTTTTGATTTCGAAGCGCGAACTTTCATCTGCCGACTCTTTTTCGGACTTGTCCACTCAGCACTTTGGCGTTTTGTCTCCGGATCGTACTCGAGACACCAAGTCTCATCTCCGGTGACAATGTTTTGCAAAAAAGTTAGATCCTGATCGGCCACGACAATCAAATCTTTACAGGAGGAAGTTCGGTGTTCTTTTTGTTCAGGAGTCTGAGTGTGCGGCAGAAAGCGCGCACAGAGCTTTTTTGTCAAATCCTTCGTCATGATCCTGAAAACAGATCCCACACTAAAGTTTAACGACTGTGCAATCATTTCTATGGTTATTCGACGGTCGGATCTCACCAACGCTTGCACATGCTCCACATTTTCATCATTTCGATTCGAACATGGACAACCTGATCTCTCATCGTCTTCGGTCGATTCCATTCCAGCTTTAAACCTCGAAAACCACTCAAATACTCGCGAACGACTCGTAGCATCGTCACCATATGCAGATGTAAGCATTTCGTACGTTTCTGTGGCCGATTTCACTAATTTAAACAAAATTTGATGTTCGTTGCTTCATTTTTTTCGATGACAATGACGCACACACACGCTTTACGCAAATGAACGCTGCCAAGTCGGAACTAGTCAGAATTGAATGCAACCACATGTTACGCGTGGCTGAAGGTCCTTGCTACGTCATCCCCCCGGTTTCACAGCGATAGCGTCATCTGTACTTTTTTACGAGCGGGAGTCCTGGAACTTTTTGAATACACTGTGTATCTCGTCATTAGCGAAATTGGTGAGATCTTGATGGTCGAGATATCTCGTCGAAACCACCGGAGGGTTAAGTAATTTTATTAAAACAGCACATACACATTACAACCACGTGTTAGAGATACATACATACAAGAAAAATAAATCGATAAAGAAACTACGCAGTCGTACAAATAAGCAAACTGAAACACAAACTGAAACTAAGCACTTCATTTCTCTTCATAAAATTCACTTCATTTCTCTTTGAAAGGATGAATGGCTCTTCGTAACATCTATCTACTCAATTCTTTACTTACACAGCGTCTCTTTACTTTCTCCAACAAAAAACTTTGAAGTTCTTCAGCCATTCTTTGTGTTAAAAGAGATTTGTGAAAATGTCCATTTGGACGATGCATCACAACTTATGAAGATTTTTCGAGAAAGAAAAAAACAATCTTTAAGTTTTCGCTGCAGCATTCGTCGGCGAACAGTACGGGAACACATGGCCTGATGCGTCATCATCTTCCATTGTTGTGCTAACGTTGTGGATGTCGTGGCACGATTCGTTACCGACACGTGTAGCAAATGCTTATCTTTTCTTTAGGACGTTTCCATAGGTGCTCCAGATTCCTGACAATGATAACCATCTGTCCATTGCGTCCAAGTATGCAAACTTGTACTAGCGTTTCGCCCAAATCTTATCGGCAAGATCACGACACCACAAACTACCTTCTCTCAACCTAATCATTCTTTCTCTCGCGAACCCATAATCATCGTTATCATCTCGTCAACTGTTCATACTGTTGTATCGCTTAGCTACGATGTATGTTCACGCACTAACAGAGCAACACCAATCGAATTCACCGATGCAGAGGTTGGAATTTGCTTTTCGGGCCTTCTTTAAGTTCAGCATCACATTGTAGCCTGTATTACGCTCGTATCCAATTTGCATACTCGGAACGGAACGGACGTTTCAATTATGGAGTACCTTGAGATAGACTGCTAACCTTCACATCTTAATTAATAAGGTTTAATAAATTGAAAGTAACTATAAGGGGAGAATGTTAAAAGTGACAATGCACTTTGTGAAAGGAATATAATTGAGATAGAAGATAGAGTTTAGTAATTGATACAATTAGGAATCCAATTCACGTTTCAAAGTGGGCAGGGTGAGGCAATCACCACCGAAAAGAGGATGAAGATAACGCATGAGCTGTGGTGATGATTTAGGCAAAATTTGCATACTTATCTAAGATTTTAATCATTTGCATTTGCCCCATGCTAAACTGCCCGTCTACAAAATTTCAGGTCAAATCAACTTTTTCTTGGTGTTGCGTTTTCAATGAACAATAGCGTATGAGGGGAAATTCTAAAATTTCTCAGATATAGTAGTGTGCGGAGTGTTTTTGTGGCGATACGCGTTTCCTGGACGCATTCTGAAAGTGACGTCAGTTGTCTTAGTTTTAGAACACGATCTCAGCACTTTGGCAATAACAATTATTTAACAATCACTTAAGTTTACTTTAATCAAAGATAGGTTTTTTTGTCAAGATAAATGTTGGCGTCGGTAGTGTTTCTGCTGCGATATCCGTTTCCTGTACGTATTCTGAAAGTGACATCAGTTGTTTTGATTTTCAAACACGATGCCAGCACTATGGCAATAAAAATTCCAAAGGCAGATAGGTAGGTATTTAACTAACGTAGCAATGTAAAAACACGACGGGTTATTGGCGACGGTCCAGAATCAAACCCGAAGGGAAACTTTACTGTTCCTCCTCATGCGTTACTGTTCATTGAAAACACAACACCAAGAAAAAGAATCCGAGGGCAACACCACGTAACTTTGAATCACCGTCACATCTAAGCTGGCGCCCCACCGTCCCAACTTCCACGCCAACCTTAGGACATTTGAAGCCTCGACAGATTTAACGTGCACCAGCCTCCATGTAACAACGGTTTTTGGTTGGATTCAAACTCGAAACCCTCCGGTTGCTAATCCTTTACTCTTCTAACCGGGCTACCGTGGCCCAAAAATTCCAAAAGGAAATTTCCGAATTGATATATCATTGATGGGTCAACGTCAATTAGAACGCCAAACATTGCCAAAGCGGCGATAAATTACATTTTAAGGTATCCCAATATGTATCATGTGAGAGCTTTTGGACAGAAGTAAAATCTTTACAGGTCGTCTGGTTTGCTTGTTTTCAATGAATATCCCTCTCATATGCTTCCGGAGCATGAGCAAATATGCTCATACAGTGATAATTTACAAATTTGTCGTGAGGTTTTCCGTAGCTTAAGTTAGAAGAATTGACATATTTCCTGAATTGACATATTTTGACACATTGAAGTGCCGCCTTTCATTTAATCCTCTGAGGGGTGCACTTGCATAATTCCACTGTACAACCTGGAGTCTTTCCTGAATGACTTCTAGATATTTTTATCGTTTTACCAACAGAATCTTTCCTGAGGATTCTTTTGTAAGGAAAGTACCAGCAGAATCATTCAGGGTATACCGATTTAAATCAAGCTACTTTTATTAAAAAATCATTAAGTTAAATCGAAATTTCAAAATTAATTTTCCTTTCTGTATTAAGTTTATTATTAGTGAAAATGAAATAAAAAACTACGAATACGAGATGCTTGTTATTTTATTCAAATAAGGTAAGAATTATATCAAATAAATTCAGTAGTTTGTGAAAAAAAATAGACATTTAGTCACGGTAAAATAGTTTTCTGCAGTATCACAAAAGCAATTCAATTTTGCAAACAAATCTTTATAATTGGGAAATTTTGTGCATTGATCCTTAGGAATTCTTTACACTTGAGAGCTCGACTATTCTATATTTATGTAATTGAAATTTGAAATATAAAAGTCAATTCCCATATCTGATAATTGCGTGAGAATGTAAACTAAATAGATTATGGATTGAAGCGGAAAGCTATTTTAATGATTTATTTATGTCAAGCTCAAAATTCCACTCAATTGGCATGTTCTATTACACTTATTCTATGCTGTCCATAGAAATGCTTCATTTTCTTGTGTTATGTGTTATGTATAACCCCTTTTTGTGTGCTTGGAATATAATTTTGAAATAATTATCAATGCTCAGGTAAAAATTGTAAATAGACGTATTTGAGTTCAATTTATGTATATTTTCATGTCTTCTTATTTTTTACTTTTTACAAATAACATTTTTTCTGAAATAAGTACTTGTTACAAGCTAAATATTAATGAGAAGTAGGAATTTGTTCATGAATTTTGTTGCAAGTTCCTTTTATTTCATTTTACACTGATGACATGATTTTTTCTCATAAACAAGTCTTTAACCAATTAATTACGTTACATAACTCTTTAATAGAAATTCTATACATTTTATTCATATATGATAAATATATAATTCAAAAATCATGAAATTTGTCTGATTTTTGATTAGTGTTATACAAAAATTTAATATGGTATCAGCGGGATCCTGCAAACTTATTTATCCAAGTCCACAAAATTTCGTGCCACCCAGTTTTGGGTTAAAATCAAATTTACCTAAATCGCTCGAGAACCAGACGGGAAAACATTGCTTATGAATGGCATCTGTTGTGCTGTTCTATTTACTCTATCATGTGAATAACTTTGCTAATTCTGATATCGCATTTTAATCTAAGAAATTTACCTTACTACATTTCCTAATACATTAATGTATTAGGAAATACATTAATGTATTTATGCATCATAAATATTAATGTGCATCATAAATATTAATGTTTAGCATAAATCAAAAATTGATTTAAATGAAATAAAACCGATTTTTATTATTAAAATATGATTTTTTCAGATTCTGAAATCATTCCAAAGAATTATAAGGAAAGGAGTAATAAAATCTTTGCGAAGAATAGTAATCAAAGGAAAGGATCAATAGAATCTTTGTAACTAATCTGAGGAAAGGATCAATAAATTTTACCAAGGATGGATATTTTGGAAATGAACAATAGAATCTTTCTTCAGGTTGAAAGAACCTATGAATTCCTTCAACCAATAGATGAGGTTATTCAATCATGTATGTTGTGGAGAAATAATATTACATTACTCGGAAATCTCTTGACGCTCCGAGGGTTAAAACACTGATGTGTCAGTTTTCATTTAATAGTGTCAGAGAGAGAGAGAGAGATCTTAGCTTCCATTTAACTTCTTTTAACTGCAAATACTTTAATGAAGCCGCTGGAAACTTCATTCTTGAATTAATTATTTATTATGCAACCAAGAATAATTTTATTTGTAAAGCCTTGGCGTGGTTACACGAAGAAGTAATTAGCTGATCTTTGTCAGAGAAACTTGAATCCAATTTATTTTAGTGGAGTGTTTAATTCAACGATAGAGGAAAATCTGGTTTACACCCCAGCGTCAGCCCTCATCATTATCATTTGATTATTTTATTCTTATGATTTAAGTGAAGATTCTCGCTGTCTGCTCTTAAGAGGAATTCATCCAAAGTTGGGTGAAAGAGTAGAGTGTGGATTATATTCTATTGTTTAAAAGCATTTGCGTAAAAAATAAGTTTTTTCATCTTAAATTCATGACTCGGTGGTTTTCAGTGCATTCTTTATTCATCTACGAGTTGTAGACATTTTCATGATTGAAAAAATAATTTAACATTTCCCCTTCAGGTGTTTTATGAGTTTTTGCAATGAAAATAGGGAAATCAAAGAATAATAGCAGCAAGTTGATTTGGGCAATATATGTAAAAACATTCCACTACATAAGTCAGAATAATGAATGAAAATAACAATTAATTAAAAATGTTTGTAAAGATATTTTTTCATTAGTTTGACATTCTCCAAAAGCCGCAATCCCAAAAAGTAGAGTACGGATAAAATCTTATCTTTTCATTAATGTTTTAAAATTTGTGAAAAATAAGAAAATATTTTTAAAATGTATCTAAGAAATTATTTTTTAAACACGTTTTAACAATTTTTTTTTTTATGTCAGAGCAATAATGACCTGGTTGTTTGAATGCAAAGTTCGGACTTTACAAGTTCAAGTAGGTAGGTAGGTAGCTGAATCAACATCACACTGGAGCAACACAAAGGGCAATTGGTAAAGGTCCGGGATCAATCCCGAAGGGAAAGATCTGATAACACCTCGTAATCTTGAACCATGGTCAGATGACAAGGTCACCACCTGATCTGGCACCCCACTTTCCATACTTCCACACGACGCCATTTGAAGCCACGACAGTTTTAACGTGCAGCATCAATTATAATAGAAAATGTTTTAATAACATTAAATGTGTATGTTGCTATTTAAAGTTTTGTAAATAACATCTAAACAAATATGAAGATTTATTCTCATGCAAAGAAAATGCGCGTTTTTCTTTTAGTAGGCATTATTCGAAGTCGAATGATACTTTAGGTGTGAGAGTATGAATTCTGGATCCTGTAAAAGAGGAATTCAAATACTTCTTGACAGACTGCAAAAGACAAGAAATGGTATTCAAAGTTTAAATTAAAACTCATACTCGCTTTTGAAGGAATCTGAAAATTTTTACATAAACGATCAGCTTTATACCAGATAAAATTAATGCGCCACATAAAGCTTCAAAAAACCGCAGGGCGACAAACAAAATCCTACAATCATCAGAATTTTAACTAAAATTTGGAATGAGAGAAGAGATTATATCTACTTGTTTTAACTACATAAGCATTAATGAAACAACATATTAACGAAACTATTCCATGCAAAAAGAAATGGGTCGTTGAAATATTTTGAAATAGTAAAAAAATAGTATTGATAAAATAATTAATAAATATAGTGATAAAATTATAAAAATAAAAGGTAATAGTTAATAAAAAGAGTTATAATAGAAGTAAATAACAACCAAAAAGAGCAATAAATAAAAAACTAGTAACACGTAATAAATTTATGAAATAAAACACTCAATGACCGTAGATAAACCAAGCTGCATGCAAAATTTAAAAATGTGAAGTTAAAAAATTAAAATACAAATAATTCCTGAACTTCATCTGTTTACAGCCTTACAGATTTAACTTGCACATACCCGGTATGTACACTGGCGTTCATGGGAAAGTCCTGGATTCCAACCCCTGATCAACGCTACCGCGGACCGACGATTCCAAGCGCAGATCCATCAGGTCACCCTGGCCCAACGGATCGTAGCAGAATAAAGCAGGTATTCTGGTCACGGTGATTGCCAATTAAAGCGTACGTTATAAAATTATAAACATTTGAGGAATCTCTTTACAGTGCTCACGGCTTGAAAATTTTAAATGAATCTTGAAACACTACATTTCTAATGTGCTGGTTTGCTTTAACATTCGTGTTATTGGATCTTCATACAGGCAACCTTGATCATCCTTTGTCAAATTCTTATATCTCGGAGATGAATTAGGAGACGTCTGGAAAAGTCCGGACCGATCCGTAATTTGCATTCGCAGCCAGGTATTATTCAAATGTTCGGATATTTAATGAATTATTGAGAATGAATTTCTCAATAATTCCGTACATGCATGTATGAAGACGAGCGTTGACGAACGCTTTTGCGAAATTTTCGCCCCTGTTAACGCAAGAGTTTACTATTCATTTTGAAAGAGAGTGCAATGAACTGTTCTACTTTTATTATCTAATATTCGAGGGCAATTTTTTTTAGTGTTTGAATACAACAGATATTTTCAATACTGTTAGAGATGTGTGTAAAATACCTGTAAGATATGTTCTAACAAATGTATTAATTCCTACTGGTTCTGTTTAAAAAAAATAATACTTTTGTTCAATTCTGTGTTGTCAGAAATATTATACAGAATAATTATAGTAATTTATTACGATGCATTTTTTGACAAAAAAAAGAATTAAAGGTGAAAGAAATACAATGAAAATAGATATATAAAAGTGTTTTTTTTTGTCATTTTTTTCCTATTTAAGTGTTTACTTTTTTTTTAGACTGTGTTCTTTTTTCGTTTGTTTCAAGATGTAAATTTAACCATGGATCTATTAGAAAAATAAAGAATGCACCAGGAAGATAATTGACAAGTACTACATAAAATCAGAAAGAAAATTTAATTCAAGCGTTCTTTCTTGCATTACGGAGTACATTTACACATCTTTCGTAAGATATTTAGTAACTCCTTTTTAAGGAACTTTAAAATTTCCATTTAGTAAATAGGTTTAACGTGTAATAAAGAAACAACAAGTAATTAAAATACCCAATATCTTTCTAAGGGGAATGAGTCTTTTCTACGCGATTTTTTCACATGGAGTCAGATAAAAGTCTTATGATTTTAGATAGTCTCAAACTTCCTAACAAATCTTTGCTGTCGCACATGTGTTAATTTCAACTCTGTACCACCATTTACAATTGGATGTTCTTTCTCACAGTATTCAGTAAATCACAGAAATGTTATCTACATCTATATATATAAAATAGGATGTGTGTGTGTATGTATGTGTGTATATTTTCTATACAAATCTACACCGTTTGACCAATCCACACCAAATTTGGTACACTTATACTTTAGAACACTGCGGTCAGCATAGGCTAACTCTTAACCTCTTTCTATTGGCCCTGGGGGGCTAAAAACTATTCGAAATAGCAATAGAAATAACATTGAGCATAGATCGATTGCTTTAGGCAGCGATGGTTGCTTTACCAGTGTTGATCGAAAAACAATTTTTTCCGAAACAAATTAAATTACAATATTTATGTTTGAACTGACTTTTTAGTTCTTCCCATGATGTAAATAAATTATAGATATTTTATTGATGAAGGGGAAAGAATATTTTAAAATATTTATGTTTGCAAGGAAATTCAAGGAAAGGTTTTCAGGAGTTCAAGGATTATTTTCAAGGAAAGTTGGTGTATATTTCGACCAACTTTCCTTAAATAATTTATTGAATACGTAATTATTTGTAGAATTCTGTTTCACAAGGCTTTTTAGGTAAGGCGTGTAACTTATTTTAAAATGTCCGGAATAGATACATGTGAATCCTCCGTTGAAAGCAGTGTATTTCTTTCTGAAAAATTCTGTAAAATCGACCTTCTGCTTTTTGAAAATTTTTTATCTATTAAGTTTAATTTGTCTACACCGATTACATTTATTTCTCACCCAAGCACCGTTATTCCGAAAAGCACAAACGAAAAACTCATTGATCATAAAAGCGTAATTTTGCTACTCGGTATCTGGCAGCACCAGAATTAATGTTTACTTTTTTATAAAACTTTGTAGAACTTTCTAGAAAGTTGGGGAAACGGAAACTTCCTTGGACTCATGGTGGTTGTGACGAGCCACCAGATTATTTTATTTTCCAACGAGCTTTTGTTGGTTGTGTTTTGGCATCAGTCGAAGAAACTGTTGTTCTAATAAAAAGGAAATCAAAATCGTTACGAAAATTTTTGTTCTCTTCGTGAATTATTTCTCATATCTGTACAATTGAATATTTTTGGAAGGAAAATATGATGGAATACTTGCGAATCGCATTTTTAATGGAATAGAGAAAATCGGGTAGATTTTCCTGTAGATTTCTGACATCTGGTGACCCGGGACGTGATCGCATTCTGAAAGGTATTTATTAAGCCTAATTTAGTTGATATTCTATTTGAACTATGGAAACAATTGTACGGAAAAGAAAGCCAGTTCGGGCTAATTTTACGAAAACGTTTAATGCACTTATGGATACTTTAATTGATGATTCAGCGAAGGAAGAAACTATTAAGACACGATTTGTTACTTTAGAAAGATTAGCGTCAGATTTAATGAAAATGGATGAGGAGATTACAATTTATTTGTTGGAAGATGAAGCAAAATATGATGAATATGAAAAAGAATATGCAGTAATTGAAGATTATAAAGAGAAAATGGATAGAGCTAGAATGAATGTCGACATATATTTTAATAGACAATCCGCACTCATAGCTGAGAGTATACATTCGCAGGATACTGAACAAAGGAAATTGAAACTTCCAAAGATTGAGCTTATTAAATTTGGCGGTGATGTGAAGGATTGGCTGTCCTTTTGGAGCCAATTTAAGCGAATTCATGAAGATCGCAACATGGCTGAGGAGGACAAATTCCAGTATTTAATTCAATGTATGAGTATCGGAAGTCGAGCTCGCGAAATTATCGACAGCTTTCCTCCTACTGCAGAAAACTATGCTAAAGCCATTGAGAGTATAAAATCTCGATTTGGCAGAGAAGAATTGCTTATTGAATATTATGTAAGAGAGCTTCTAGGACTTGTAATAAAAAATACTACTGATGCAAGAAGGAAGAATAGTACAACACGATTGTATGATAAATTAGAATCTTATTTACGAGCGCTTGAGTCTATCGGAATGGGCTCAGACAAATATTCTGCAATGCTATATCCTCTTGTGGAATCGTGCATTCCAGAGGAAATTTTAAGAGTTTGGCTGAGAAGTCCATTACTGGCATCGGAAGACAATAAATATAATGATAAATTGAAACAGCTATTGCTATTTTTAAGAAATGAAGTGGAAGGAGAAGAAAGAATTTTTATGGCTAAGACAGGATTTAAACTCAAAGAAAATTGCACGAGAGTACAGACATTTAAAGAGTCAGAAAATTCTACCCCAACAGCGAATGATTTGATTGTAAGTGCAAAAAACCGGTCGATTCCTGTATGTCAATTTTGTGGGAAGACACACGACTCCAGAGACTGTTTCAGGGGACAGAAGCTACCCTTAGAAGAGAAAACAAATATTTTAAAGAAGAATAAGTGTTGTTTTTCCTGTCTAAAGGTTGGGCACCGATCGCTGAATTGTAAATCTAATGTAAGATGCGCAGTTTGTGGAAAGAAACATTGGGTAATTATGTGTCCCGAATTAGGTAAGAAAAATTCAGAGATTGAAATAAAAGAGACAGAGGACACCACTTTATCCAATCAGAGCCATGCTGAAGTGTTTTTACAAACATTACTTGTTAGATTGTCCTTTCGAGGAAAGGAAAAGACTGTAAGAGCATTAATAGATACGGGCTCACAACGTTCTTATATATTAAGTAACACAGCTAAAGAGATGAAATATGTACCAGTTTCTAAAGAACAGTTAACCCAAGTAGTTTTTGGGGGGCATGCTGAAAGAAAGGTGCATGCGTGCTATAATGTAGTTCTAAGAAGCCTCCATGGTAATAATTCAGTTGAAATCCAAGCGTTGGACCAACCGGTTATTTGTGGTTCCATACCTAGGCTTAACAAGAAAAAGTGTTCAGAGATTGCCCAAAAAATGGGTATTCAGTTGGCAGATGTCGGACATGGTCAACCACCAATTGAGATTCTCATAGGCTCTGACTTTGCTGGTTTGCTGTACACAGGAGAAATACGTCAGCTTGAGTGGGGATTATTTGCAGTGCAGACTCATCTTGGTTGGATGATAATGGGGAAGTCATCGGGTAATTCAGAACAGGACTCTTACGGTTCGGACTTGATCTCACTTTTGATACAGAGCAATGATATAACGGATTTATGGAAGCTTGAAAGCATTGGTATCACAGACCCTTGCGAAACTCAGTCCAGAGGAGAAATTGAAGCTGCAGTTGAAGAGTATTTTAAAGATACAATCCGTATAAACGCAGAAGGACGTTACTCTGTACGACTCCCGTGGATGTATGATCCAGAAGGGTTACCGAAAAACCGAGAAATTGCTGAGAAACGATTGTATTCCACTACTTCAAAACTTAAAAAGGAAGGAAAATCCCTGGATTACGACAAGGTTTTTAAAGACTGGCTAGACGATGGAATAATTGTCGAGACTTCTTTGGATGGAGGATATTTTTTGCCTCATAGAGGAGTGTTCAAGTTTCAATCTACAACTCCAGTACGTCCAGTCTTTGATGCGTCTTCTAAGCAGAAAGGGAAATTGTCTTTGAATGACTGTTTAGAAAAAGGCCCAAACATTTTAGAGTTGATTCCATCAATTCTTCTAAAATTTCGTGAGAAGAAGATTGGTGTCATTTCTGACATTAAGAAAGCCTTCCTACAAATATCTGTGGATGTTGAAGACCGACATTTCCTCAAGTTTCTCTGGTGGGAAGATGAAGGTATGAATACTGTGAAGGCATTTCAGCACTGTAGAGTAGTTTTTGGTTTGAATTGCAGTCCCTATCTTCTTGGAGCGGTGATAAAACATCATTTGACTCAATATTCATCGGCTGTATACTCTGAGGTCACAGAAAAACTAAAGGGTGCCTTTTATGTCGACAACTGCGTAACATCTGTGGATTCGGAAACAGAATTGAAAAATTTCATTCAGTTGTCAACTCAGATGATGGCAGAAGCAAAATTTGACTTGCGAGGATGGGAGCATTCAAACCTGAATCATAGTCTCCTAAAATGTGATCCGACTCCTGTGTTAGGACTTTTGTGGGACAAGGAAGATGATGTTCTGTTTTGTGACACACGACGTATCCAAAAACCTGGAGGACCAATTAGTAGGAGAATTATACTTTCCATTGTGCAGCAAATATTTGATCCTCTGGGTATAGTTTATCCTGTATCTTTGTGTCCCAAAATCTTGTTGCAAAAGAGTTGGAAATCCAAACTTAGTTGGGATGCAGAAGTCCCTGAAGAAGTTTCAAAGACATTTTTGAAATGGCTTGATGACCAGAAGTTTCTAGCTGAAGTAAAAATACCTAGATGTGTTCATCTTACTACCAAATTGAAGATCTCCTTGCACACTTTCTGTGATGCGTCTTCCATGGCCTATGCATCAGCTGTGTTTTTACACTGTGAAATAGGTCAGAATATATCAGTCCAGTTGCTTATGGCAAAAAGTAGAATAGCTCCATTGAAGAAAATTACCATACCCCGGTTAGAGCTTATGGCATGTTGCATTGGTGCTCGTTTGACACATTTTGTAAAAGAGAGCTTGAAAAATTATGAGTTTGAGGAGTTTTACTGGACTGATTCCTCTACCGCATTGTACTGGATCAAGCATGATGAGCAGTGGGCTGTATTCGTTAAAAACAGAGTTGATGAAGTTAGAAAGCTAACGAAACGAGAAAACTGGAGACATATTCCTGGCCAAGAAAATCCTGCCGATCTACCATCTAGAGGTTGTACAGCGAAGAGATTAATTGAATCTAGATGGTGGGAGGGACCATCTTGGTTAAAACTTAACGAAGAAAATTGGCCTCGTTCCGAGGTCGCAATTAAGAATGATGAAATTTCTCAGGAAAGGAAAACGACAGTAGCAGACAGCATCGAAAAGGAAATACCTTGGTATTGTTACAGATTTTCATCATACTTGAAAATAGTTAGAACCATCGCTTGGATGAAACGCTTTGTAGATAATGCAAAAAAGACTTCGTCAGACCGTAATGTATCTGCATTTACTGTTGTGGAATTACAAACGGCTGAAATAACGCTACTGAAGCTAATACAACGTGAAGCATTTGGAACGATTAAGAATGATGCTCTGAAATTTCTGCAACCAAAATTAGATGCAGATGGTTTAATCCGTACTACTACTCGTCTTGTACAAAGAGAAGATACCAATGCTTTCAAAAATCCAATATTGTTGCCTAGTAAACATCCTGCCGTTAAGCTGCTTATTTTAGAAGAACACAGAAGTATGAGCCACGCTGGAGTGCATACTCTGATGTCGCGGTTAAGAGAAAGATTTTGGATTTTGCAGTGCAGATGAACAATTCGACAAGCTCTAAGAGAATGTAGAAATTGCAGAAGATTCGATGCTTCAAGGACTGAAGTTATACCAGCACCATTACCTGGGAACCGAGTCAAAGATGCTGCTGTCTTCCAGATAATAGGCATTGACTTGGGAGGTCCGTTGTACTTACGAACGGGAGAGAAGGCCTGGTTCGTCCTTTTCACTTGTGCGGTGATTAGAGCAGTACACATTGAATTAGTGTTATCTATGAGTACAGATAGCTTTCTTTTGGCTTTTAGAAGATTTGTAGCTAGAAGAGGCAGACCAGTCGTTGTTTATTCTGATAACGGGACTAACCTGGTAGGAGCGAATAACGCTCTACGAAGTATAAATTGGGAAAACATCAAAGAAGTATCATTAGCCCAGCGCATCCAATGGATCTTTAACCCTCCTACCGCCGCCTGGTGGGGCGGTTGGTGGGAACGCCTGATTGGCACGATAAAAGATATCCTTAAAAGAGTCCTGGGGAAAGCTCGACTGACACATGATGAGCTCGTTACTGTTCTATGCGAAGCAGAAAATGTTGTAAATCATCGACCTTTGACCTATCTCTCCGAAGACGTTGAAGATTTGCAACCGTTGACACCGTCATTGTTTCTGCAGGAAGTAAAAGACAGCTGTATACCTGACTTAGAACTTCTTGACTCCTCCAGTTTGAACAAACGTTATTGTTATAGACAGAAATTGAAAGAAGACCTCAGAAAGAGATTTAGGACTGAATATTTAGGGCAACTGAGACATTACTCAAGTAACACTACTCTTCAGTTGGATCAGATTGTTCTTGTGGGAAGTGATAACTCTAAACGATTATCATGGCCACTCGCAAGAATTCTCGAATTGTATCCAGGAAAGGATGGTGAAATTAGAGTTGCTCGGCTGAAGACTATGCATGGAGAAATACTTCGACCTGTTCAACGGTTGTATCCCTTAGAGATGATTCCTGATTCATGATAGTTTGAAAATTAACAAAAGAGAGAATGAACAGAAAGATAGTCAAGAGGATGTACCTAACAAAATGGTCGGACCAGCTAAGCGTCAGACGAGGTTTGGTAGAACCATAAAAGCTCCGTCCAAGTTACAGGACTTTGAACTGTAAATCTTATAACTCTAGATTTTTGTATTATTTTTTGTGTGGTGTTAAATTAAGTGTTTTTATTAAATTTCCATTCATAAAAAGGTGGGAGGATGTGACGAGCCACCAGATTATTTTATTTTCCAACGAGCTTTTGTTGGTTGTGTTTTGGCATCAGTCGAAGAAACTGTTGTTCTAATAAAAAGGAAATCAAAATCGTTACGAAAATTTTTGTTCTCTTCGTGAATTATTTCTCATATCTGTACAATTGAATATTTTTGGAAGGAAAATATGATGGAATACTTGCGAATCGCATTTTTAATGGAATAGAGAAAATCGGGTAGATTTTCCTGTAGATTCCTGACAGTGGTGAACATTCCAGCACCCACTCGATTCTTAGCTGGTCGTATTTAAAGGAAGCTAACTCGGTAAGTCTTCCAGTTTATCATCTTTCAGTGAATCTGGGAGTTTTATTTCGCTCTTTTGATTGTATAAGTGTTTCCTACTTTATTCGCGACAGTGATAGTGTACATTTTGGATTTATATTTCTAAACGGATGTAAGTACTACATAATTTTATATTCGTTTTTTTCGTTAATTTTAGCTTTTTTCGTATTCTATAATAGATTTCATTGCTCAGTGAGAGTGTGCCTTTTGCTTAATTTTTTAAATATGTTTAATGGGATCAGATTTAATGCTTTTTTATTACACCAGAATAAAAGTTTATTTTTTAGCATGATTTAAAATTCTGTGTTTGAGTATTTTGATTGACAGCTTTTAAGTAAGGCATTAATATTTTTTATTTGTGTTAAAAGTTTGATATTCTCCTAAACTGGTGTAAGTACTTCGCAATTTTAAATTTGTTTTACCATTCAGTTTATATTAGCTCTTTATTTTTATTGTATTCTATAATAGATTTCATTGATCAGTGAGAGTGTGCCTTTTGCTTATTTTATGAAATAGCATTTCTTTGTATTCTTTTACAGATTTCTTTGCTGTAGCAATGCCTCCAAGGAAGCGGAAGGCGATCGGCCAAGTGCAGTCAACGGCTAAGATGATGAAAGATAAGCGTAGTCAAGAAACTTCCGAGGAGAGGAATAGAAGACTTGCGATTGCGAGAGAGAGAGCTACTACATCAAGAGCAACAGAGATGGCACAGCAGCGTGAGACCCGAGTACAGGATAAGAGGGATAGTGCTACTACATTTAGAGCAACAGAGACGGCACAGCAGCGTGAGGCCCGACTTCAGGATAAGAGGGATAGTGCTACTACATCTAGAGCAACAGAGACGGCACAGCAGCGTGAGGCCCGACTTCAGGATAAGAGGGATAGTGCTACTACATTTAGAGTAACAGAGACGGCACAGCAGCGTGAGGCCCGACTACAAGATAAGAGAGATAGAGCCAAACGATCACGGACTGCGCACCATTTTAGCTTAGCATTGGTAGAATTCCACTACGATTCACATAAAGACTACTCGCTGCATGCAAGTGTTACCATCGGGAAAATGGAAATGGTTTGTAGTTATTGTCAAGCCAAAAACTTTAAATCAGAGTCTACTGGTATTTGCTGTAAAAATGGAAAAATTAAACTCTGCCAAATGGAACCACAACCACAAGAACTTTTGACTCACACATCAGGAGATACGTCACGGAGTCGAAGCATTTTCTTAGTAACATCAGAAAATACAACTCATGATTCCAAATGACATCATTCGGCTCCACATCAGTTGTTGGACAGCCCGGATTTCCGTGGACATTCAAGGTGCAAGGGCAGATTTGCCATAGAGCGGTATCGTTGCTTCCGCTGCCAGATCAACCACCAAAATTTCTACAACTATATTTTATTCAAAACGAACAAATGGAAACTGATCAGAGGTGCGCCTACATCTCGGGAACAAGACGTCAGATTGGGTTAAACTTACAGAGGATGTTTCATGAGCACAATAATCTTATTAAAACGTTTGAAACAGCATTGGAACGTATACCAACAGATGAATATAAAGTAGTCATAAGAGCAGACCGAAGACCAGCAGGCGAACACGAGCGGCGCTTTAACTCTCCTCAAGCAGATGAAGTCGCGGTGGTTATATCAGGCGATGAGTTTCATCAACGGGATATCGTTATTGAAAGACGAGGTGAATCATTGCAGCGCATTTCGAAAACACATCGATCTTATGATGCTATGCAGTACCCAGTGATATTCCCCCATGGTGAAGATGGATATCATTTTAATCTGAGGCAGATCAACCAAAGAACAGGTGAAACAACCAGCAAGAAAGTTTCAGCGATGGATTTCTATGCGTACAGATTAATGGTTCGAGATACTAAGCAGTACCACGTATTGAACTGCAGGCAATTGTTTCACCAGTTCATCGTCGATATGTACGCAAAAGTCGAGAGTGAGCGTCTCCTTTACATTCGTCTAGATCAACGTAAACTGAAAGTTGATATATTCACCTAAGAGATGTTGTGTCAAATGACGGGAACGTTGAAAACCTCGGTGCCTTAGTCGTACTACCAGCTACACCGACTACATTTACAGGCAGTCCCAGACACATGCACGAATACACGCAAAATGCTATGACGTACGTGAGGACGTACGGGAGACCAGACTTATTTATCACCTTCACCTGCATTCCGTCTTGGACGGAGATCAAAGAGGTTCTTACCAATGGTCAATTACCCAGTGAGCTCCACGACTTGATTCCGAGAGTATTTAAACAGAAGCAGTTGAAACTGCACTTTGCGCATCTTCCGTTTTTTAGAATTCTACATTTTTTCGTCGGAATTTCGTTTCTGTTTGTCTTTATGTCTTAACCTTTTACGTATTGCAATATATTCAGGAATTAAATGTATATATTTGCGTCCGAAGAATATTGTAGAAACTATGAAAAAGTTAAAACGAATTTTCCGTACAACTTAAATGATTGCATTTTTCTGTGAAAGAAAAGTGCTTATTCTAATTCACTTTTCAAGCAACATTTAAACATTTCAACCCGAGCAACGCAGGGTAATTCAGCTAGTGTATTAATAAAGTGTACTGTTTTTTTAACAAATGTACTGTTTAATTTTATGTAAAATATTTGTTCGGCACAGGACACATTGAGACTTTTCGTACATCTCATGCATGATACCGGATGACCGCAAGGATGCAAAGTAGCATGCATTTCCGATTCCATGCAAATATTACAATCGTTCGTCCTTGTAAAACTTTACCCATACAACTACATCGCATTTTATGAAATCATTAGTATTATTGTTGATTTCATCCAAAACCTAAATAATTTCATCTGTGGGTGCTCTTTTTGACCTTGGTCAACAGTCGGTGGTTGTTGAGCTACCATACATTTTGGATAAAATTTTGTGTTCTTGTTTCACTACATCCTCTTTTTGCCAATTTCCAAACCCAACTCCACACCAATAGCACTTGTCCTCGTCCGAGGCACCTGTATAATACAATCCGTTTTCGGTCCGATTCCTAATGTCAACGTCTGTGCGTGGCTAATCTCTAAACGTAGATAGGTGTTTATTGAATATAGACATACTTGGAACTTTTGGCTTCAAATTTATACAATGGTTATTCATTTTAATTAAAACGATGTCATGTCCTGTTACTCTTATGTGTTAAATTATATTGAAGATTGAGTTAAGTCCAAAACATAAACAAGTAGGAGACTCAACAATAGTAGGAGAACAGCTCAACTCTACTCAGCTGTAGAACAACTCAAGTTCTGGTGATCCTCAACCCGGTACTTTTCATATTTCGTACAGCAGGAGGCAAACAATTGAACAGGTAGGAGGAAACACCTCAATTTACCTCCTGAAGCGTCACCTCCTGAAGCAGAGGCAAACATCTTAACTCAATTTCCTGCGACGCCACTTCCTGTCTCAGGAACTACACAACTCAACTTCTAATGACGTCACTTCCGGTTCCCTTGTCATAACGTCACTTCCGTATCCCCTATCGTAGAACCCCTATTTTTACCGTGCTTACCTGCCTCAAATATACACCCGTTAGGTAGGTAGGTAATTAAATAACGTCCTAATGGAGCATTACAACGTATCATTGGCAACGGTTCAAGATCAATCCCCAAGGGCATGTAATTTTGAACCACGGTTAGATGAAAAGAACATTTGAACCGACCGCCCGTTCACAGAACTTCCACACCACGCCAACGTCAGGACATTTGAGGCCCCGACAAATATAACTTGGACCATCCACTGATCTTCGGCAGTATTGAGTTTCGAACTCGCAACCCTTCGGCACAATATTAATTCAGTAATGGTAATTTATAAACGTCGTGTCGATGCAACACAACGGGCTATTGGCCACTATCAGTGATCAGTCTCCAAGAAAATTATCTGACGACACCATGTAAGTTTGAACCAAGGTCAGATGACGAGGTCGACGCCACAGCTGGCACATTTCGCCAATCATATCAACTTGGTAGGTAGTTATTTGAATTAACGTCGCACTGGAGCAACACAATAGGCTATTGGCGAAGGTTCGCGATGAAACCTGTAGGGGGGTTTCAATTAACGTCACACTAGAGCAACACAATGGGCTATTGGTGACGGTCCGGGATCAATCCCAAAGGGAAAGATCCGAGGACAACACCACGTAATTTTGAACCACGGTCAGATGACGAGAAACCTGAAGGGAAAATTCCGAGAACACGTATTTCTGAATTCTCGGTAAGATGACGAGGTCACACCTGAGCTGGTACCCCATTTGAACTTGGAATTTCTATGGAACTTTTATTGACCAAAGATGAAATTACATGCAAAAAACAAGTTAACTGATTTCACGTTAGGAATACGTGCAAGAAATACGTATCGGCGCAGAAACACAACTGCCACTAAAATTAAACTAGACAGGAAAAGCCTCACTTTTGTCACTGAACTTGTTTTGCTGGTGCATGAGCTATAGTGCAGTTTTCTGCGGGAAATCCTCGAGAATCGAATCACATCTACAACTCGAACTTTATCAGTGGCAAGCTCATTTTGCGTGATCCTCCGACTGCATCAAACTAGAGAAAGCGATGGAAGACCAAACATTCACGTTCTCATGGGAAGTGAAAAACTTCAGCCTCTGCACTAAGAGAAGATTCTTTTCGGTGCGGAGCGAGAAATTCGTCGCTTGGAATATGTACAACACAGAATGGATTGCTTACCTCTCCCCTAGATCTGAAGATGACCCGAATTTTATATCGCTGGTCTTGAAAAGATGTGACAAACGTTTCTTCTCTACTGGACTACAAGTCACCTTTGGAATCGTCGCAGCCGACGGGTCTCCCGGTAATGAGATTACCAAGACAATGAATAACTCCAAATGCACCACCTTCGGTCACCTGAAATACGCAAAAAGGAGCGATCTCGAGAGGCTCTACCTCCACAAAGACACTCTGAAGATCCAGTGTGTTTTCAGGAAGATCAACAAGGACTTGAACACAGAGAGACTGTTTGCTCGCAGCGCGGACGATGCCGATGTCCAGACTATTTACAAAGTGTTTGCGTTGACGAACTTCAGCCATGTGAAGCAAGGCATACTTTTGTATGAGTCCATAAGGCTGCAGGAGGGAAGTGAAATACTTTTCGATGTCCTACTGTCCATCGATGGAGGACCAGGTCGACAGGTGCTTAAAATTCAGTTCAACAGGCGGTACTACCACTCCTGGAAACAATTCAGTGTGAACACCCTGATAGTGGTTCTGAACGCACAGGGGAAGAAGTCCCAGATTTGGGAACAGGACCAGCACGTTTTCGATATGCGGACACTGGGGGAGGTTTGGCAGTTTCCCACTTTCATAAAAGTGGCCCATCTTATGAGACAGAAAAATAATTACTTAGTGAAGGATGTCCTTAACCTGAAGTGCGAGATTACTATATCATATGAAATAATGAAATCCCAAGTTGGGTTAACTTCCTTTACCGTGGAGATAGAAGATAAAAATTCCGTTGACAAATTGACAGAACATATGAAGGACCTTTACAACAGCAAACGGTTCGCGGATGTGAACCTTCGTGTGTCTGGGGAAACGGTGCCGGCCCACAGGATCGTCCTGCAATCGAGATCCAAAAAGTTTGCGGAAATGTTAGACGTCGACGTGTTGACGGACAATAACGTTCTGGACGTACCCGACTTGGACATGATCACGCTGAAACGCATGCTGAAGTATATGTACACGGATGAGATAGATAATTTGGAGTACGAAGACGCGGTCGTGGCTTATATCACTGCTCACAAGTACCGGATTGTAACGCTTAAGTGCAAGTACTCATTTGTCTTGCTGTCTCACCTGAAAGTGAGCAACGTGTGCACCATTTTGATGCACGCCGATGACTTCTGTGACCACGTTCTAAAGAACTTTGCAGTAGATTTCATTGAACAGTACTGGCATTGTGTCGGTCTGTCCGAGGATTGGGAAGAATTGTCGAAGGAAAGACCGTTGCTGGCGCAAAAGACTAAAGAACAGCTAAGTCGAACGTATGTCGTCAAACACTGCCCAATGTACTCATAGACGATAAACGCATCAAAAAGTAAGCTTTAGTACTAATCCAAGAGGCCAATGTCTTAATCTCTATTTTTAGTTATTAAATGTTGCGTTTATAAGTATACTAAAACAAATCTTACCACTTACTCCGCTGTACTAATTAAGAAGATATCCGAAACTCAGCTGATTTTAATTTGGTTATTACGCGATGCTTTTATAAGTATCTAATGTCCCTTACCAATAATCCCTTGAAGATAGTTGGCGAGCATTCACTCAACAGTTTGAGTGATCATATTGTTATGAGTAATAAAGTACTTGATATGCATTATACTTTTATATCACATCAAAAAGATCAAACTTGGAGATGCCCTTTTCTTGGCTAGTATGGCAGTATATCATCAAACATTGCTCAAATTTCTCAGGCAATATTTTTAAACAAACAGTAATCTACCGTCAATCACCCATAAAGAAATTTGATTCCTTTTCACTTGTCGAACTTACTTGTCACTTTAAGATAAGATCCTCTATGAAAAGTTTAATTTCCTTTTGCCAACCCACACTGGTACCCGAATACACGTACGTGGTCAATTTTGAATTCCATTCAGAAGTTTTACCCAAACTCGAAACCAGTAAGACTGTTCTAAGTGCAAATTTTTAAAATTTACAATTTTATGATTTCTTACTTTACCGATATTTTCATTTCTTTTATCTGAAATCCTGTTTTTCAAGTTTGTTACGAACATTTCTGTATGAGATTTTGATACTTCGTAATGTTAGATAGTGTGATCTCTTTTTACGAATACTTATGTAAAAAGTATTTTGTTATTTCGTATTACTGGTGCTAAATTGAAATTTTATTAGCTGAAATTTTCGAAACTTTATAAGAATTCAGATACAAATTACGAGACATCCGAACTGATCTGTTATTTTATAATGCATGTAATTCAGGGTTTACATACATATATGTGTGTCCCGTGTATATCTATTTCTGTATAGTTTAATTATTCTAGTTACCAGAGAAATATATAATTTGTTAAAGTATGATTATTTTAACATTTTGTTGTTTTTAGATAAAATAAAAAAATTCCTATGTGCATATCAACTGCTTCCACTTGTATAAGTTGTACTGATGAATAATTTTATTTATCTTGCTATACTTATTGCTTCGATGACAAACGAAACTTTATCATTCTCTTATGAGACCAATCGACCATCGATGAGGAGCGCAATAGTTATGAGGTAAAATGACTTAAAAACTCTATCAACAGCATTTACAATTAAGTAGTAGTTAGTGTGACGTTTATTTAAATACCTACCAGTCATTTCGTTCGATTAGCAATGGGGACAGATAACTGACGAACTAAACGCTCTGAAAGTTGAGAAAGCATTTAAATTTAAAAATATAAAATATAGAAATTTATTTTGCTTTAATGTTATTTTGATTAGTAGTTTTTTTTTTTTTTTGGGGGGGGGTATTTCAATTAACGTCACACTGGAGCAACACAACGGGCTATTGGTGACGGTCCGGGATCAATCCCAAAGGGAAAGATCCGAGGACAGCACCACGTAATTTTGAACCACGGTCAGATGACGAGGCAACACCTGAGCTGGCACCCCATTCTCCAAACTTCCACACCACGCCAACGTGAGGACATTTGAGGCCACGACAGATTTAACGTGCACCAGCCCCCTTTGTACACGACGGTGTTTTGGCTGGATTCGAACTCGCAACCCTTCGGTTGCTAGTCCGTTACTCTTCCAACCGGGCCACCGCGGCCCTAGTAGTTTTGGTAATTAATGTTTTATTCTATACTTGTTTAGGGCCGCGGTGGCCCGGTTGGAAGAGTAACGGACTTGCAACCGAAGGGTTGCGAGTTCGAATCCAGCCAAACACCGTCGTGTACAAAGGGGGCTGGTGCACGTTAAATCTGTCGTGGCCTCAAATGTCCTCACGTTGGCGTGGTGTGGAAGTTTGGAGAGTGGGGTGCCAGCTCAGGTGTTGCCTCGTCATCTGACCGTGGTTCAAAATTACGTGGTGTTGTCCTCGGATCTTTCCCTTTGGGAGTGATCCCGGACCGTCACCAATAGCCCGTTGTGTTGCTCCAGTGTGACGTTAATTGAAATTCCCAATTCCCTATACTTGTTTATTGCTTTAAAATTAAATTTATATTTTTACACATCTCATACCCACCTTAGGTAGGGAGGTTTTTCATAAACGTCGCACTGGAGCAACTCAACGGTCTATTACCGATGGTCTCGGATCAAATCTGAAGGTAAAGATCCGAGGAATACACAATGTAATTTTGAACCATGTTCAGATAACGAAGTTATCTAAGCTGGCAGCCCACTCTTCAAACTTCGACATTACGCCGACGTGAGGACATTTGAGGCCACGACAGATTTAACGGGCACCAGATCCCTATGTACACGATGGTCTTTGGGTGAATTCGAACTCGCAACACTGCAATTGGTAATCCGTTACTATTCCAATTGGGTTTCGCGGCCCGTTTTGTACTTGGAATGGTCCCGGACTGTCATCAATGGCCCGTTGATTTGCTCCAGTGACGTTACTTAAAATACCTACCAACCAAATAGAACGCCTTGTAATTTTGAAAGGGCTGAGGTAGCCTGGTTGGAAGAATAACGAATTAGCAACCGGAGGATTGCAAGTTCGAATCCAACCTAATACCGTCGTGTAAAATGGAGGCTAATGCCCATTAAATCTCTAGGCTCAAATGTCCTCACGTTAGCATCGTATGGAAGTTCGTAGAGTAGGGTGCCAGCTTAGTTCTTACCTTTCATCCGACCGTGATAATCTTTGGGAATGATCCCGGACCGTCACCAATAGCCCGTTGTGTTGCTCCAGTGTGACGTTAATTGAAATACCTCCCGACCGTGATAATACTTGGTGTTGTCAAGGATCTTTCATTTCGTGTTTGATCTCGGACCGTCACCAATAGCCGGTTGTGTTGCTCCAATGCGACGTTAATTAAAATACATACCTAGTGAGGATTTTAGCTAAGTACAGTGAACCCATGTCAATGAAGTGGTAAATACCTAAGCTGGATCCCAACTCTAAAATTCTACACTACAATCATGTGAGGACATTGAAGGCCACGACAGATTTAACATGCCCCATGTATATGAAGGTAGGTATTTTACTTAACGTCTCACTGGAGCAAACAGGGCTATTAGTGACTGTCCGTGATCAATCCCAAAGGGAGAGATCCGAAAACACAACGTAATTTTGAAACATTGTCAAGTGACGAGGCAACACCTGAGCTGGCACCCCACTCTCCAATCTTCCACACCACGCCAACGTGAGGACATTTGTGGCCTCGTCAGATTTAACGCGCACCAGACCCCTTTCTACACGACTGCGTTTGGTTGGATTTGAACTGTCAACCCTCCGGTTGCTAATCCGTTAATCTTCCAACTAGGCCACCGCGGCCCCGTACATAAAGGATTTTAGGTGCATGGAGTTTCGAACTCTCAACCCCCCTCCACTTTCTAAGCGGAAAATCCTCCAACCGTGTTAACGCAGTCTTCATATAAACTTGGGGGGGGGGAATTTCAATTAACGTCACACTGGAGCAACACAATGGGCTATTGGTGACGGTCCGGGATAAATCCCAAAGGGAAAGATCCGAGGACAACACCACGTAATTTTGAACCACGGTCAGATGACGAGGCGACACCTGAGCTGGCACCCCACTCCATATAAACTTGGAATTTGTGCTTTGGTACTTTAATTGGCAAAATCTGAAATTGGGGTATTCGATAAACAAGCCAATTGATGTCACGTTTGGAAATACGTACCTGCACTGAACACTGCCACCACCTAAATTAAATTTCACAGGAAACACTTCATTTCTTACAAAACTCGTTTTGTTTGTGCATGTGCCCTAGTGTGGCTTTCTGGGAAAGCGCAGGAATCTAGTCATTTATCACGGCGAGAAGCTCAGTTTAAGTGATTCCGTGACTGCCTGAAGTCAGAACAAGCGATGAACGAACAAACATTCACGTTCTCATGGGAAGTGAACAACTTCAGCCTCTGCACCAAAGAAATAGGCCATGCGATTATGAGCGACCACTTTGTTACGGCTATTTTGAACGACGCGAAATGGTTAGCTTTGCTCACTCCCAGAGAACATGATGGCCCGCACTTTATATCTTTCTTGAAAAGATGTGACGACCTTCCCTTGTCCATGGGACTTCGCATCACCTTTCCACTCATAGCAGACGACGGGACGCCAAGGAAGCAGATTACTCTGACCGAGAACAACGGGTAAATATGTCAAACCCGTGCATGTTTGTCGAAAAACAATATGGCGTCCAACACCAGTATGGCGGCCATCTTGGTGATTCGATTTGTTACATCAGCAAGTGAAAATGAGGAATGCACAAATAAGCAATAAAAAGTAAAGAAAAATAAAACCTACGGTCCAATTTTTTTTACTCAGAATTCTCCAGGTTGAAAATTTTCAACAATTCGAACAACCATTTGTACCTATCGCCCGCATCCTTTCTGTCAGCCCATTTCATTCCCACATTCTGGACATTTAACACTATTCGCAATCAAGCCAACTTTCTGGCACCATTCAATCACTTTCAAGCTCTCCGGATTCGCTAAAGATTCAAATACATTTTTCCAAAAAAATATGCACTTATACGTTCAGTCAAACCATCCATTGCCATACGTAATCAAGGGTAAGTGAGCTACTAATAAATCAAAAATATGAAGAACAATAATTAATAAATTGAATTTCTAATTAAAAAATAAAAAAACCAAAATATATCAATAGAAATGTGCCACTTGAAAAGAGTAATCAAAATTTTAGAAATCCAACGGCAAGCACGGAAACCAAAGAAACACTGATAAAATCCGTTGCAAGTAGGGTTGTGGAAAAAAGAACGAACTATTCTTTTTCATCTGTTCTTCAAAAAGAACGGGAACAGCCTGTTCCCACTCTTCACAAAAACCTGTTCTCGGTTCTTTTTGTTAAAAGAAACATTGCAATTTTTTTATACTTTGATTTTAAACAGGTGGGAATTTTGCAAAGTTCTCTTTTCTCGAATTTTCAAAGTTCGCAAAAATTTTCGTATATTCTAAATTATGTTAAATCCGAAACACAGCTGTTCATCCTACAGTTCGTGACTCACTGTTTCCTGTTGATTCATTCATCCGTTCTCGATGAACGGTTCGCGGAGCTGATCTCGATGATTGCTCCAGGAACTGTTATCGACTGAACCAAGCCCTGACGTCTGATGAATTTACGAAGAGATTAGCGTAATAATTGTGAAATTTTATAATTGTTAGGCAATGACATAATGATGAATTTTTAGTTTTAAACAAATTAAAATTTTTTAAAAATATTGCTGATCAAGATTTTGTTGTCCAGCTTTCTCACTGGTGGTATCGCCTCTACTCGTTCTTAGGATTTTCAATGCTTTTAACTTTATTTTAAAACCAAATTTTACAAAATGGAAAGCAAAATTTCAAATGTGTGGACATATTTCACTGTGAAAAGGAAATTCGGATCGGGTGTGTGTGTGTCATGCTCTCTATGAGTTGAAAAGGGATCTCATTAAGTCAGGTATTACGATTTTAAAGACATCTCGGAAATAAGAATCCCACCATAAAACTAATGTGTTGAAAAGCGAAAGTGATTTTTTGACTTGTATTTTTTTATGTTTTAAACGTGTTTAGATAGATCATATAGTATTAACCTGTTTATCAAACCAATTTTACTTTCCAAGTGGTTATCCCTGTATGCGTTTTTTGTGTTTATAATCTTTTATAAAGGGCAACTCCCTAATGCATAACGTGATTCAAAATTACCTGGTGTTGTTCTCGGATCTTTCTATTCGGGATGGACCACAGACCGTCGTTTTATTGACTTAAATGACCATTTTGCTGACTTAAAAATGACATTAAAATCTAAAAAATTATTACTTTCGCTTGCGTATTTGTTTTGTCCTAGGCACCTCATATCTGTTTGGGAAACTACTTGAGATGGTTCAGAAGTGGGACAATATTAATTGCCACTGGGGAGAGAATTTAAACGTTTCGATTTGAAGAACGTTTTCCAATTTACGGAAAAATTCTGATTTTCTTTTCTCAATTACTGATAGTTTGGCGCAGCTTGAATAGACTTGCCCCTTGCGCCATAAAAAATCAATCAACCGATAACAATACGAAGACTCCGAGTCTTGTATTTTTTTATATATGCACACCTACAAAGTACTAACAAAGATGACGTCAACAAAATTCGGTCCCTGTCTATCGAGATCCCTGTCTATCACATAGTCTACGAGGAGGAACAGGGCTTGCACATTTCGAGTAGAGACATTTGAGAACAGAAGAACAGGTTAAAGAACAGTTCTTTTAAAAAGAACGGAACATCAAAGAACTGTTCGCCCAAAAGAACAGTATTTCCCATCCCTAGTTGCAAGCAAAAACGACTTAAGCGGAAACCAATGAAAATCATTCTTAAGAGCTAAGCAATGAGAGAAAGCAAAAAATCCAAACTTCAAAACGCCAACGAATCAGAACGCAATACATAGCAATCTCGTTAAAAAAACCGGACTTCCCTTCGTAAAAAAACAACTTCATAGGGTTGCCATAAAACTGGATCAAAACGCCAGGGTTACCATGTTTGGCAATAAATCGTCAGTGTCCCCCCTCCGGATTCGGTATCTCCACCAAACAACGTATTCCATTTCCCCAAATTTGCATGCAGGAGCGAGGTGGAGAAACTCCACCTCTACAACGACACTTTGAAGATCCAGTGTATTCTCAAGAAATCCAACAATGAGTTGACCACAATGAGACTTTACGCCGGCTCTGGCTATGTCCAGAAAATCTCCTAGGAGTGGCCGTTGACGAACTTTAGACATGTGAGGCAGGGCAAAATGCTGGAGGACTCCGTAAAGCTGCAGAAAGGAGGTGAATCTCTATCCGACGTCTGTCCATCAAAGGGAGACGGGTCCGAAGGTGGTGATAATTAATTTCACCAGACGCTGTGGCCCGTCGGAGAAACCCCTCACCCTGATAATGGTACTCGACGCGCAACGGATAGAGACCGCAATCTGAAAGCAGGACCAGCACGTATTCCATATGCGTTCTTTGGAGGAGGTTTGGCAGTTCCCGACTTTCATAACAAAGGCCCCTCTTGTGAAACAGAAAAATAAGTACCTGGTGAACGATGCCGTCGAACGAGATCGCCATATCTTCGGGAACAATGACCTCCAACCTAAAGGAGACTTCGTTTTCCGTGAAGATAAGAGATGCTCAGTCCGTTAACAGAAAACGTGAAGGATTTCTACAACATAGAACGCATGCTGAAGCACATGTACACGGATGAGATAGATGATTTGGAGTACGATGACACAGTCGTGTCCTGCGTCGCCGCTCAGGAATACAGGATTGAGTTGCTCAAGTGTAAGTACTCATTTGTCATGCAGTCTCTCCTGAAGGTGAGCAACGTGTGCAGCATTTTGATGCTCGCCGACGACTTCTGTGACAGGGACCTGAAGAGCTAGGACTTTATCAAACAATTCCCGCTAGAACAGCTAATTTAGTGCATGTCATCAAACACTGCACGACATACCCATAGACATTACACGTATCAATTAAACTGTCGTACAATTAAATGGTATTAGCTCAAACCCTCAGGGTCTTCTATAGGTGTGTATAGGAATCACAACCCTGTGGTACCCAAGTGTTATTTTCTCCTTTTCATTTTTACCCTCATCTACACTTCTGCTTTTCCTTCATCCATCATTGCGTTGTCTGTCTTTTTATTCACACAACTTGGCCATATATGTCCCTTGTGCCATAACCCTCCCCCAAAAACAATTATCTCAAAGTCTTCATTCTTAGTTGGTTATTATATGATGGGTTTATAAGTGTCTGATTCCCATCACGCTTTAAAACGGTCAGTATTCACTTACCGTTGAGTGATCAGTGTTAACGTTGAGTGATCAGTTATATACATAGTAAGTACTAGATATTTATAATATTTATGTTTTATCAAGACCAAGCTTTGAGATTTTCCTTTCTTGACTAGCATTAGCAGTATATAACCAAAGATTAACCAAAACACTAGTAGCCCATACTTTTATTTATAGTCGGAACGCGGCAGTAATCTACCATCAATCACCCCTAAGGAAGTTCGTGCCTTTTATCACTTAAAATCAGATTCATTTATGAGCAGTTTAATTTCCTTTTGCTAAACCCCCAGTGAGACCTGGCACCTTCTGAATTATAAATTGTAGTAAGATGTTTCTCCCTGAACTCGAACTGTGACTTACAAAACTAATCGTTTTCGGTAAATAGAGCATGTGAAATCGGCAAGAACTTTTAAGTTTGATACTTTATAATTAAATGGTTTTAGCGATTTTACCCATGTTTTAATTTCTTTTTCTGAAATCCTGTTTCAGAAGTTCACTATCAACATGTACGTATGAGTTTTTGGTATTTCATAATGTTAGATAGGGTGATCATTTTTAACGAATACTTAAGTAGCACGGTTGGAAGAGCAACGGATTAGCAACCGGAGGGTTGCGAGTTCGAATCCAGCCAAAGACCGTTCGTGTAAAAAGGGGGCTGATGCAAATTAAATCTGTCGTGGCCTCAAATATCCTCAGGTTAGCTTGGTGTGAAAGTTTGGAGAGTGGGGTGCCACAACTCAGGTGTGAGCCCGTCGCCTCACGGTGATTCAAAATTACGCGGCGTTGTACTCGGATCATTCTCTTCGGGAGTTGATCTCGGACTGTTTCCAATAGCCCGTTGTCTTGCTCCAGTACGACGTTAATTAGATACCTACCTCATGTCCAACAAGTTTAAACACGTACGGGCAAGGCATTAATTAAAATCTGCTTTTAAAAAGATTGATTTAAATGAAATAAAACCGATTTTTATGATTAAAATATGATTTCTTCAGATCCCGGAATCATTCCAAAGAATTATAAGGAAAGGAGTAAAATCTTTGCGAAGAATAGTAATCAAAAGAAAGGACCAATATAATCTTTGTAACTAATCTGAGGGGGGGGGGGTATTTCAATTAACGTCACACTGGAGCAACACAATGGGCTATTGGTGACGGTCCGGAACTAATCTGAGGAAAGGACCAATAAAATTTTACAAAGGATTATAATCTTTGGAAATGAACAATAGAATCTTTCTTCAGGTTGAAAGAATCTATGAACTCCTTCAACCAAAAGATGAGGTTATTTAGTCATGTATGTTGTGGAGAAGTAATATTACATTACCCGGAAATCTCGTGACGCTCCGAGGGTTACAACACTGATGTGTCAGTTTTCATTTAATAGTGTCAGAGAGAGAGAGAGAGAGATCTTAGCTTCCATTTAACTTCTTTCAACTTCAAATACTTTAATTAAGCCGCTGGAAACTTCATTCTTGAATTGTTTATTTCCAAGCAAAAGGGTTTCACTTCATTTAAATTCAACACTTTCGAAAAAATGAATGTAACCAAGAATAATTTTATTTGTAAAGCCTTGGCGTGGTTACACGAAGAAGTAATTAGCTGATCTTTGTCGGAGAAACTTGAATCTAATTTATTTTAGGGAGTGTTTAATTCAACGATATAGGGTAATCTGGTTCATACCCCAGCGTCAGCCCTCATCATTATCATTTGATTATTTTATTCTTATGATTTCAGTGAAGATTCTCGCTGTCTGCTCTTAAGAGGAATTCATCCAAAGTTGGGTGAAAGAGCAGAGTGTGGATTATATCCTATTGTTTAACCCTCTGGACACGGGGACCGTCCAAACCGGCCGAAAGTTTTGAGTCCCCTCGTTACGAAAGGCTCGGATTCCTTCAGACCACAAACTCCTGAAGAATCGCCGAAGCCCGTTACGATTTCCATACCCTCGTTTCTGAGCTAAAAAGAGATCCGCGCGTGAATAGCCTTAGCTCCCTGTTGACAAAGTAGTCAGGGTTATTGACGGGGTGCTTCGCAAATTGTTTATCCTCAAGCATATAGTCTGTGAGAGGTTGAGTAAATGAAAAGAGATACACGTAAAAAGTCCCCGCCACCTTTTCAGTTTACCCGGGAAGAATCTGTTCCTTCTAGGTATACTCACGACCCAACAATAGGAACCGACACATTAGGTGATAATGGAACGACACATATTCCCTCTCCTCCTGGGGGAAAGCATTGTAAAGGCCGGTTCGGCCGGTTCCAGTAAGTTGCCTGTAAAGCCATTGGGCCGGGCATTTGCATTAAAATAAGTTTTTCCATCTTAAATTCATGACTCGGTGGTTTTCAGTGCGTTTTTTATTCATCTAGAGTTCTAGACATTTTCATGATTGAAAAATAATTTAATATTTCCCCTTCAGGTGTTTTGTGAGTTTTTGCAATGAAAATAGGGAATGTAAAAAGTTATAGGAACAAGTTTGAGTTGGGCAATATATGTAAAAACATTCCACTATATAAAAGTCAGAATAATGGATGGAAATAACAATTGATTAAAAATGTTCGTAAAGATATTTTTTCATTAGTTTGACACTCTCCAAAAGTCGCAAACCAAAAAGAACAGTACGGATAAAATTTTATCTTTTTATTAATATTTTAACATGAAAAATAAAAAAAAAATTTAAAAATGTATTTAGGAAATTATTTTTCAAACTTGTTTTAACAATTTTTTTTATGTGAGAACAATAATGACCTGGTTGTTTCAATGGAAAGTTTGGCGCTTTATAAGTGCAAGAGGTAGGCAGTTGAATTAACGTCACAATGGAGCAACACAAAGGGCTATTGGTGAAGGTCTGGGATTAATCCCGAAGGGAAAGATCTCATAACACCTCGTAATCTTGAACCATAGTCAGATGACAAGGTCAACACCTGAGCTGGCACCCTACTTCCCAAACTTCCACACCACGTCACGTGAGGACATTTGAAGCCACGAAAGATTTAACGTGCAGCAGCCCCTCTTTTACACAACGGTCTTTGGTTAGATTCAAACTCCAAACCTTCGGTTGTGTTATAATCCGTTACTCTTCCAACAAGGCAACCGCACCCCACCCCAAAAAAATTTAAATTCCAAAGGATAAATTCCGAATTGATGTATGATAATTGATAAGTCAACGCCAATTAGAATGCCAAACAATGCCTAAGCGGCGATAAATTACATTTTAAGGTAACCCGATATACGTGATGCGAGATGCACTAAACGTTGGGTTGGATCGAATTTCGAACTCGCAACCCTGCGGTTGCTAATCCGTTACTCTTACAACCAGGCTACCACGGCACTCACGTTCAAGAGAAATTCCAAAATTCCATCTGAAAATAAGTGATGTGTTTCCTTTTTGCTAATCCCGTCAAATTAACCCACATTTAGCAAAGATGATCCTAGATCGCCAAATCAAATCTGAAGGTAATCTGTTTTCGTAACTTGGTAAGCAAATGTAATTTTAGTTTATAAAATTAATCATGTTTTTGTAATTTTAGTTTTCTTGTCTGAAAACATTCCCAATGCACGTGTTCCAAATGACTTTTCCATGAAATCTGGCTCTAATTGTTCAACAAGAAAAATTTAGTGTCGATGGAAATTGACATCGCGAAAACGGCGATATGACGGTTTTCGCTTTAAATTTAATTGGTTTTGATCCCCCAATAAACTATCACTTATCAATTCGGAATTCATTTTTTGGAATTTCTTCAAGCTGTCCAATAGAGTTTCGCATTATAAACAATAACTAATGAAAGAATTGTTTCTTCCGGTAGTTTATGTTTAACCCTCCAAGTGGTTTGAACGAGATATCACGTCAATCAAGATCTAACCAATTTTGCTAATGACGAGATACCTCGTCATCAAGAATGGAGATAGAATTCCGTATATAGATATTGCCGTTTTTGTTGACGAAATCAAGAACAGGTCAGTTTTTCTAATGACAAGATATCCCGCCCATCACGATTTGGTCAGGTTTGCTAATGCCAAGATACCTCGCAGAAATAGCCACCAGGAGGGTTAAACTGAGAACGAGGGAACTTGTGTCACAAGGTTCGTAAACAAGTAAAAGCGTTTCCCAAGAATTGATCGATATATTACGAAGATTATGTTTCTTTTTAGGAAAGTAAACGCCGCAAACAAAATTATTCTTTATTTCAATTATTTTGAGAAAACGTATTTGTGTACTGTCTTACCAATACTTTTTGCGCTCATGCCGCCATCTATTTCCTTTTTTAAGAACTAATTTGAAAGATAAATTATCATGGTGGACCATAAATCGTAGTATCCGTCCAAGGATAGTGAACGATCAAATAGCGCATTGGGAGAAGGTGGCAGCTATGTGTGCAGGTAATTTCATATGTAGTCAAGAAATGCGGACTTTCAACCAATCGAAAGTCTTGGTTAACCACCTAATCGCATATTGATTTTCAGGAATTATCTGATGATTAGCTTAGGGCATTTGTGCTGCATTGCAATGGAAAAGGTAGCATTATGACATTTTCTGTTTGATTCTTGAAAACGGCAGATCCAAAAAGAAAAAAAAAATTCTGGATGGCAGACTTGAACAAATTGAGGTAAGCCTGAAAAACCTCATTGATAAATTACAATTGGATAGAAATGTTTTGATATTAGATTAGAATCGAAACGAAACTATATGCTAACAAACATTTGAATGTTGCAATAAGGTTGCCGGAGATACCACTGCCTCAATTTTCCGGCGAAATGATGAATGGAGCAATTTTAAACTTCAATTTCGTAACTTAATAGAATCTAACTCACAGTTAACTGAAAACCAAAAAATATATTTGCGTGCAGCATTTAAATGGGTTGCCAATCAAATCGAAACGTCTGATTACACCTATTTATCTCTGCTTATAGTAAGTACCCACATTTGCGGTATATTAAATTATCCAAAAATTATGCATGAATCAGCCAAAGAGGTGAGAAACGCCATTGATTGCTTAATTAAGAACATTATAGCTCTGAAAATCTTCGAATCTGAAATAAATAAATTGTCTGACATTCTATTAATGAATGTTATCTTCCAAAAACTGGATCCTCAAACAATTAAACAGTTTGACCTTGACGTCCAATGAAGTTCCCTCATTTGACGAGTCCTTCAATTTCTTTGAAAAAAGTCAGATTCTAGAAATTTTGAATAGGAATGCATCATTAAACAGACCTAGATAAACGTGCATCAAACGAGCAGGTCCAAAAACGTTTTTGTGAATTCAAACACTTATAATTATTATTTACTATGTACAGGTCAGCATTCAATATATTAATGCGAAATGTTTCAAAAAATGGATTTCCCCAAGAGATTTGAAATGGTTAAAAAGCAAAACCTATGTTTCAACTGCTTGAACAAATCTCATGTTTTCCAATTGTAGATCGAGAGTGACCTGTTCCTTTCACTCCAAAAGGAACCATTCTTTGTTGCATAGGAAACCTAATCCAACCAACCCTTCTGTGCTGAACAACAAAAGCAAGAAATGGAAAACGACTCGGTACGTACGAAAATTCCGATGAGGGTTATCCCAACAAGACTGTTATACGCCTAGGATTCGAACAGAAAAAACGAAGTTTCTGGGCCATTTTGGATTCGGGTTCCATGGCAAGTTTCACCACCTGGGAATGCGCAAATGAGTTGGGGTTAAAGAAAGAAAAATAAATGCGCCTACAGTGGTTTAAACAGTTCCTCTCTCACTGTGATAAAAAATGACTGGAAATATTTCGAACTCGAAGGGAGATTTTGTAAGAACTGTAGAATTCTTGATCGTACCGAAAATAACCGACGTCATACCTGCAATATATTTAAATATTAAGCACGCTCGGTTAAATCAAAATGTATACTTAGATGAACCCGAGTATTTTAAACCAGGTCGAATAGATTTGTTGATCGGAGCAGAATTATTATTTGAACTTTTGAGAGAGGGAAGAATTTGTACTGACGATAAGAACTTGTTATTGCAGGAAACTACTTTTGGCTATGTAGTTTCAGGTTCGCTACCTAATGACACTCCTACAAGACAATATTGTCACTTTTCTTTAGAAACAAACACATTAGATGAAACTGCAAAACTTTTGGCAAATAGAAAATATCGATGAACCAACACAGGTACTCAGCGAAGAAGAAAAATTTTGTGAGGAACATTTTTTGCCAACCCATAAAAGAAATGTAGACGGACGTTATGTAGTTCAGATGCCAATGAAAGAGAATGGAATTCGGCTTTTAGGAAATTCCAAAGAAATCTCATCTAAGCGATTAAATTCAATTTGGAACCACGCTTAGAAAGAGGATCAGAAATGCAAACCCTTTATGCAAATTTCATAGCTGTGTGCATCATATGGAGAAGGTTGACCCAGAATTTGGTTCTGAAATACCTTACTACTTGCCACACCATGGAATGTATAGACCGGAAAAGACAACCAAGTTGCGTGCACGCTTTGATGCTTCCGCTAGAATTACAACTGAGTATTCCCTAAATGATATACTTTTGTATGGGCAGTAGTGCAAGAAGACCTCTTTTCAATAATGTTGCGCTTTAGAAAACATGCCTATGCATTTACAGCTGACGTCGAAAAAATGTGTAGTTGTGGAAAAATAATTTAGACGAATTTTTGAAGGTGTATAATCTTAACATCATAAATTACGGCACTATGAATGCGCCATATCTCTCCACACGAACACTACACCAATTTGCTCATGATGAGAAAACATCTTTTCCTTTCGCTGCACCGATTATTTTGAGACTTCTTTATGAATGACATCTTATCCGGAACATCGGACTTGACAACCGCAAGAAAATTGCAATCCTAATTGGTTCATTTACTGAAAAGAGGACGCATGAAATTGCCCAAGTGGTGTGCCAATGATCTTCAATTGTTGAAGGATATTCCAGTAGAAGAACGAGAGTACATTTTTCAATCTTCAAACCCCACTGAAGTAAAGTCAATAAAAACTCTAGGAATGCTGTGGGAACCACAAATAGATTGCTTTTCCTATCGAATTAAAATTGATTCAAAAGAGATCTTCACAAAACATTCTGTACTATCCACCATAATAAAAATATTTGATCCTCTTGGATAACTTTGTCCTCTCATAACAAAGGCAAAAATCTTTATGCAGATATTGTGGCTGTAAAAAATCGGCTGCCAGAAACCATTTCTCGGGAATGGAATAGCTTCGTGTAGGCATTGAAACTACTAGAATAGATCAAGATTCCTAGATGTATATGATATGTAGGCCGAATTATTGTTCATGGATTCGCCGATGCTTCATCCTTAGCATATGGAGCAGCAATTTACGTGCAGGTGATCTCTCAAGATCTCACAAGTACTTCAACACTGCTGTGTAGCAAATCTCGAGTAGCACCCATCAAGACCGTTTCCATTCATCGCTTGGAATGGTGCCCTTCTGTACTGTTGTCACAACTGATGGAAAGTGTTATGAAATCGCAGCGAATGGAGGTTGATCGTGTATTCCTGTGGAGTGATTCAACTATAGTACTCTCATGTCTCAAGAAATCACCGCATCAACTCAAGACATTTGTGAGTAATCGCGCTGCCACCATTCAGCGACTAACAGCGAACTGTCATTGGGGACATCTAAGCTCCGAAAACAAGCCTGCTGACATTATCTCTCGGGGATTAGATGCCAAGGACATAATTCAAAACAAGAAGTAGTGGGATGGTGCTGAATTCTTTGGAAATAAAACGCACAATCTTGTTCGAAATCTTCATGACCACCTAGCTGATTATTTATCCTCTGAGGAAATTAATTTTAAATTCCTTCCTCCTAGAGCAGGGATGGGCAAACTACGGCCCGCGGGCCAACTCCGGCCCGCCGGAAGGTTTTATGCGGCCCGCGGATAGAATTTTAATTTGCCGGTCCGACAGAAATTAAAAGAAAATATGATTTATATATTATATATCCATCTTCTTTTCTACTTTGTTTAAATATTATTTTTTTTCTTCCTTTTTTTCAAAGGACTGATGATCTTTTTACTTTCTCTATTTTTGTTCTACAAAACATAAATCGACGGAAATAGCAAGCACAGACAGCTTTCAATCGGTAAAGTGTTAAAAGCGGAAGTTCTTTGTTAGTTATAGCTGTAGACTGGCGCCAACAAGCGTTATCTCTTTCTCGGGGAGCAGACATATGGGAATCCAATATAGGTGAATTAGACCTCACATGTGGCAGACTGCGCATTTTAAGCTCCAGCCAGCGGCTTTTTATTTTGGCGCGAGTTTTAATATTATTGATTGCGTATGGAAAGATTGCGGACATATAGCATCATTGTGAATAGTGGTGAAAGTATAAAAAGTATAGCGTAGCTAGTGCTTGTTTGGGTTATTCGTAAAATATTTCAACCCCAAAATGGCTACTAAAAAACGTAAAGATAACCAGTGTGTCTCATCTGCAATGAAGCTGTAGCAGTCTTCAAAGAATATAACATTTCCCGTCATTTCACATCTAAGCATAAGAATTCCAATTACGAAGCAATGTCCGAATATGAAAGAAAACAAAATGTAGAAAGTCTTTGTAAAAAATTATCAGGCCGACAAAATTTTTTCAAGAAGGTAAACACTATCCAAGAAGCAGCTACACATGCAAGTTACATTGTAGCATACAATATTGCTAAAAATAATAAAGCTCTCAGTGATGGGGAGTTCGTTAAACAATGCATGCTCCAAGTTTGTGATGTTTTATGTCCAGACAAGAAAAATAATTTTGAGACTGTAAGCTTATCTCGAAAAACGGTGACTTCTAGAATCGAAGCCATCGATAAAAATTTGACATCACAATTAGAGTCAAAGATTGGCCAGTTTAAATTTTGCTCCATAGCTATGGATGAAAGCACTGATATAAATGATACTGCTCAATTAGTATTATTTATAAGAGGTGTTGATGAGAACTTTGAAATTACCGAGGAACTGGCGTGCATGCGTTCTTTAAAGGGAACTACAACGGGATGTGATATTTTTCGTGAATCTCAGGAAGGGCTTTTAACTTTGAAAGTGCCTATAACAAATATATGTAATATTACGACCGATGGAGCACCAAATATGACAGGAAAAAAATCTGGATTTCTTGGACTCTTTAATCAAAACTATCACGGGAACAATGTTGTTTTTCTACATTGTGTTATACATCATGATGCTCTGTGTAAATCTGCATTGAATATGAAACCCGTGCTTGATGCAGTCGTGAAGCTTGTAAATACTATTCGATCTCGTGGGCTTACTCACAGGCAATTTCGAGATTTTCTTCAGTCCGTGCAATCTGAATACTCTGATGTACTGTATTACACGAAAGTAAGGTGGCTTAGTGCAGGATGTGTTTTCGAGCGAGTTTGGCAGCTGAAAGACGACATTGTGTCGTTCTTCCATGAGAAACAGTGTTCTGCGGAGTGCGAAATGTTAGAAGATACAGAATGGCTTTCGGACTTTGCATTTTTCACAGATCTTCTTTGTCATATGAGCAACTTGAATGTCAAGATGCAAGGGAAAAATCAATTTATCGACGATATCTGGGCCCATCTCAAAGCTTTTAAACTAAAACTTAATCTGTTTGCTGGGCAGCTAGCTAAGAACGACTTGTCTCATTTCTCGAGGTTAAATTCAATACCCTCAGTAAATGAAGAGAAGCTTAAGAATTATGAAGATGGCTTGAAAAAACTGCATTTTGAGTTCGAACGCAGATTTCAAGATTTCAGTGCCATTCAAACAGAATTGGATATTTTTACCATGCCTTTCAACGTAAATTGTGAAGCAGTGAGGTCAGATTTGCAGCTTGAATTAATTGAGTTGCAATCTAACAATCATCTCAAGCAGCTGTTTCTAAATATGCCAAAGTTAGAGTTTTACAAATCATTATCGAAAGTAAGTTTCCCAAATTTAATATCTCACGCCCAGAAAATCAGTGCTATGTTTGCTTCATCTTATATATGTGAACAAGTGTTTTCAACTATGAACCTTAGAAAGAATTATTTCAGAAGTAGACTGACAGATGAGCATTTAGCCTCGTTCCTTAGAATCAGTACATCTCACTTCGAACCTCAATATAAGGAACTTTTAAAAATGAAATCGCAATTTCATTCATCTCATTAACATATTTAAATTGTAATACTTGTATATTGTTTTTAAAATTTTAGAAAAATTTATCTTGGCCCGCCAAACTTTTTTTTTTCGATTTTTGGCCCGCGACCGAAAAAGTTTGCCCATCCCTGTCCTAGAGCCTCAAATTTTGGAGGGTTGTGGGAGACAGGCGTAGTTTAGTCAATTATCATTTGCGAAGGACAGTTGGGAACTCGAAACTTACTTTGGAGGAATTTTATACAATAGTTATTCAGATAGTCAGAATTCTAAATTCCAGACCAATTATGTAATGTCATCAGATATTAACGATTTTAACGTATTAACCCCAGGGCATTTTCTTATTGGTCGTCCGATAAATGATTGGTCGAACCAGATATCTTTCCGAAGGCCGACAATAGACTATCTAGGTGGAAGCGAACCACATAAATGGTTCAATTAATTTGGAAACGCTGCCACCGTGATTATCTAAGCAACCTTCAACAGCGCTCGAAGTAGCAGTTCGAAAGGAACAATATTGCTATAGTAGCATTAGTTTTAGTAAATGATGAAAAACTCCCTCCTTGTAAATGGGTTTTAGGAAGAATTGAGCAAGTCATCCCACGTCCTGATCAAAAGATCTGAGCTGTAAAGTTACAAACACCAAGTGGCCTTTACAAGGGATGTATTTCTAAAATTTGTATTTAATACATATCTCATAACTGACGTATTCATATCGTATTGTGAACATTGGTTACCTAATAATGCAACTTAATTCATGTAGAACTAAGTCTCTGTTATGTATGCCCAACTACATAATTATGTAAAATTGTGTTTTTGATATTTCACTTGGTTCCTCATTTTAATATTGTGATGGTCAACAAGATCAAATTGGGTTTTCTATTTATTTAGAAAACTTAACAAAGATGCTCCAATGAGCTGGTACAATTAGCTCCCATGAGCTGGTTCAATTAATAAAACGAAAGTACGTTATGGACCATACCATAAACGGATACAACAAAGAAGTTCGCTATGGACCATACCAGGGATGGGCAAACTACGGCCCGCCGGAAGGTTTTATGCGGCCCGCGGATAGAATTTTAATTTGCCGGTCCGACGGAAATTAAAAGAAAATATGATTTATATATTATATATCCATCTCCTTTTCTACTTTGTTTAAATATTATTTTTTTTCTTCCTTTTTTTCGAAGGACTAATGATCTTTTTACTTTCTCTATTTTTGTTCTACAAAACATAAATCGACGGAAATAGCAAGCACAGACAGCTTTCAATCGGTAAAGTGTTAAAAGCGGAAGTTCTTTGTTAGTTATAGCTGTAGACTGGCGCCAACAAGCGTTATCTCTTTCTCGGGGAGCAGACATATGGGAATCCAATATAGGTGAATTAGACCTCACATGTGGCAGACTGCGCATTTTAAGCTCCAGCCAGCGGCTTTTTCTTTTGGCGCGAGTTTTAATATTATTGATTGCGTATGGAAAGATTGCGGACATATAGCATCATTGTGAATAGTGGTGAAAGTATAAAAAGTATAGCGTAGCTAGTGCTTGTTTGGGTTATTCGTAAAATATTCAACCCCAAAATGGCTACTAAAAACGTAAAGTTGATTCAGAGTGCCGTGTTTTTAATGATGAATGGACCTGGAAATGTTTTTTTACAGTTGTTAAAGATAAACCAGTGTGTCTCATCTGCAATGAAGCTGTAGCAGTCTTCAAAGAATATAACATTTCCCGTCATTTCACATCTAAGCATAAGAATTCCAATTACGAAGCAATGTCCGAATATGAAAGAAAACAAAATGTAGAAAGTCTTTGTAAAAAATTATCAGGCCGACAAAATTTTTTCAAGAAGGTAAACACTATCCAAGAAGCAGCTACACATGCAAGTTACATTGTAGCATACAATATTGCTAAAAATAATAAAGCTCTCAGTGATGGGGAGTTCGTTAAACAATGCATGCTCCAAGTTTGTGATGTTTTATGTCCAGACAAGAAAAATAATTTTGAGACTGTAAGCTTATCTCGAAAAACGGTGACTTCTAGAATCGAAGCCATCGATAAAAATTTGACATCACAATTAGAGTCAAAGATTGGCCAGTTTAAATTTTGCTCCATAGCTATGGATGAAAGCACTGATATAAATGATACTGCTCAATTAGTATTATTTATAAGAGGTGTTGATGAGAACTTTGAAATTACCGAGGAACTGGCGTGCATGCGTTCTTTAAAGGGAACTACAACAGGATGTGATATTTTTCGTGAATTTCAGGAAGGGCTTTTAACTTTGAAAGTGCCTATAACAAATATATGTAATATTACGACCGATGGAGCACCAAATATGACAGGAAAAAAATCTGGATTTCTTGGACTCTTTAATCAAAACTATCACGGGAACAATGTTGTTTTTCTACATTGTGTTATACATCATGATGCTCTGTGTAAATCTGCATTGAATATGAAACCCGTGCTTGATGCAGTCGTGAAGCTTGTAAATACTATTCGATCTCGTGGGCTTACTCACAGGCAATTTCGAGATTTTCTTCAGTCCGTGCAATCTGAATACTCTGATGTACTGTATTACACGAAAGTAAGGTGGCTTAGTGCAGGATGTGTTTTCGAGCGAGTTTGGCAGCTGAAAGACGACATTGTGTCGTTCTTCCATGAGAAACAGTGTTCTGCGGAGTGCGAAATGTTAGAAGATACAGAATGGCTTTCGGACTTTGCATTTTTCACAGATCTTCTTTGTCATATGAGCAACTTGAATGTCAAGATGCAAGGGAAAAATCAATTTATCGACGATATCTGGGCCCCATCTCAAAGCTTTTAAACTAAAACTTAATCTGTTTGCTGGGCAGCTAGCTAAGAACGACTTGTCTCATTTCTCGAGGTTAAATTCAATACCCTCAGTAAATGAAGAGAAGCTTAAGAATTATGAAGATGGCTTGAAAAAACTGCATTTTGAGTTCGAACGCAGATTTCAAGATTTCAGTGCCATTCAAACAGAATTGGATATTTTTACCATGCCTTTCAACGTAAATTGTGAAGCAGTGAGGTCAGATTTGCAGCTTGAATTAATTGAGTTGCAATCTAACAATCATCTCAAGCAGCTGTTTCTAAATATGCCAAAGTTAGAGTTTTACAAATCATTATCGAAAGTAAGTTTCCCAAATTTAATATCTCACGCCCAGAAAATCAGTGCTATGTTTGCTTCATCTTATATATGTGAACAAGTGTTTTCAACTATGAACCTTAGAAAGAATTATTTCAGAAGTAGACTGACAGATGAGCATTTAGCCTCGTTCCTTAGAATCAGTACATCTCACTTCGAACCTCAATATAAGGAACTTTTAAAAATGAAATCGCAATTTCATTCATCTCATTAACATATTTAAATTGTAATACTTGTATATTGTTTTTAAAATTTTAGAAAAATTTATCTTGGCCCGCCAAACTTTTTTTTTTCGATTTTTGGCCCGCGACCGAAAAAGTTTGCCCATCCCTGGACCATACCATGAGCGTGAACAAGTAAGTAATCAGTTCAATATTGAATGCGTCGGGCACACCCTCTCTTGGCGACCTAAGAAAATCGCCAAACCACCAATATCGCCAAATCGCTTCTACACTGCTGGCCACCGTAAATGCAACACCCTGAAGGAAGCATGCAAATAATATGAAATTTACAACATGCATTAGCGGAGGTGAGATATGCAAATGATTAGAATTTCAGCGCAGACGCACATCACGCGCGCCTGTGGCGCCACTTCAAAGCGCTATTTAAGGCTTGGAGATTTCGACGATTTCAAGTACGGCAATTGTGTTTTTCTTGTGGTTTTTTCAAAAAAACGATCAATTATGCCTCGTAGAAAAAAGCGATCATCTTTTGATCAAGTATCCGAGTTCGACAGAGGAAGGATAGAAGGCTTACCGAGATTGTGGATTATCTTTCAGGGAAATCGGTAGTCGTGTTGGACGAAACCAAACAACTGTAATGCGGATATGTGATCGTTGGATGCAGGAGGGTACGACGGACCGACGTGTTCGATCGCATCCACCTCAGTGCACCACTTCACGTGATGACAGGCATATTGTGCGTATGGCAGTGACGGATCGCTCAGCCACATCACGAACCATAGCACAGCACATTCAGTCTGTACCGCATCATCCAGTGTCTGCGCGTACCATTCGACGCCGTTTACAGCAGAGTGGTCTGTCCGCAAGACGTCCATTGCTTCGTCTACCCTTGACGCAGAACCACAGACGTTTCCGCTGCCAATGGTGCGATGAAAGAAGGATGTGGACGGCAGAATGGAATGAAATTGTCTTTACTGACGAGTCACGCTTCTGTCTGCAACACCAAGATGGTCGGATTCGAGTCTGGAGACACCGTGGAGATAGGATGTTGAACAGCTGCGTTATGCACCGCCACACTGGTCCTGCACCGGGTATTATGGTATGGGGCGGTATTGGATATCACTCTCGCACTCCTCTAGTACGCATTGCCGGTACTTTAAACAGCCAGCGCTACATCTCCGAGGTGTTGGAGTCAGTTGTCCTTCCTTACCTTCAGGGCTTGCCCACAGCCATATTTCAACAGGATAATGCGCGACCACACGTGGCACGCATTGTCCAAGGGTTCTTCGTCAATCGCCGGATTGAATTGCTTCCCTGGCCAGCTCGCTCTCCGGATCTTTCGCCGATAGAAAACATGTGGTCCATGGTTGCTCAACGATTGACCCAGAATACATCCCCAGCTGCCACACCAGATCAACTTTGGCAACGTGTGGAAGCTGCTTGGTCTGCTGTACCCCAAGAACACATCCAAAGTCTCTGAATCAATGCCGAGGAGTGAGGCAGCGGTGATCTCTAACAATGGCGGCTACTCTGGCTACTGATTTTGGCAGGAACCACACTTCACAGAAGTCTATAAATTTAATCATTTGATACTTGGTCAACATGTTATCTACAAAATAAATTTTGTTGTGATATCTCTTGTCTTTCTTGGTGTTGCAATTTGGGTGGCCAGCAGTGTAGTTCACAACAAATATTATTTATGTGTCAGTGATCTATATATTTTGGCATTTAAATTTTTTTATGGCTTCATTATTAAGTATTTTGTATTGTATCTCATGTTACATGTAAACATTGCAATGCCGTGCGGGATGTTGGAACTTGGGGTCTATGGTTGAGCCAACGAGGCGAAAGCTTCACCAATATTTCCCGTCCTGTAGTCAGCCGCTTTATAGCATTCGATCTCAGCGGACGCATTACCGTGCTCCCAACCTTTTTGTTGTTAACTATGTATAAAGTGATTTGCCTTTATCCAATTTATCGTGTACATAAATTTTAAACTGTAAATAAATTTAATGTTTGTATCAAATATAATCATACAGACCATTACCTTGAATCCTGAGGAATTTTCCACTGACCAGGTCCCCAATCACGTAGGCGGGACATAACTAATGGACACTTTGGCCCCTCCTTACCCTTGTATACCCCTTTCACACTCTTTCCCAACCCTGACACGCAACCCCTAAAAATTTTATAATGAAATTATAATAGTTTCATTGTTTCATTTTCAATTCCATTTCAGCCACATGTTGCTTAAAAATCGTACAATAGAGACGCAGTTCGCCGACCCCTGTTGTATACTCATCGTTATGAATTTCATTGCAAATGAGAGTTCTTACCAGAGTTCCAGTGCTGTTTTCTACTTGTTTTTCGATAGGAATGGGAAATGATTTCGACGTCAGTATTTGATGACCTTTGCAAGATAAAAGAATCCTCAAGGACACCTGTTCTGAAACAATCCTAATCAAAGAGAAGTTACACAAGGCTCGTAAACAAGTAAAAGCGTTTCCCAAAAATTAATCTACATGTTACGAAGATTATGTTTCGTTTTAGGAAAGTAAACGCTCCCAACAAAGTTATTCTTTATTTCAATTATTTGGTGAAGAAAACGTACGATTTGTGTCCTGTCATACCAAGGCTTTTTGCGCTCATACCGCCATCTATTATCTTTTCTGAGAACTAATATTTCAAAGATAAATTATGTGGACGATAAAATCGTAGTGTCCTTCCAAAGATAATGAACGATCAAATAGCGCGAAGATGAGAGCTATGTGTGCAGGTAATCTCATGTAGTCAAGAAATGCGGACTTTCAACCAATCGAAAGTCTGGTTAACCATGAAATCGTATATTGATTTTCATGAATTATCTGATGATCAGCTAAGGGCATTTGGATATGGCAATTAATAAGGTAGCATTATGACCTTTTCTGTTAGATTCTTGGCCACGGCAGACCCACAAAGAAAAAAAAAAGAATTTTCACTTTTGTTTTGTGAAATATCAAACAAATGCAGTTATATATAAAATTTGTTAATTGGTGTAAATTATTTTGATAATATTTATTGCTCGGCCGTTTTGTTATATTAATTTAAAGGAATATCAATCCAAGCAGTTTTAGAAAAGTGCAATGTCTGATCGAGACAGGCATTTCTATTAATAAAAATTAGTCTTAAAACAAAGAAATTGGAGAATCGAGGGCAAACTTGGAATATGCTAAAACTTTTTACATGTAGCGCCTTTTTTAACGTTTGTTTAGATTGGGACAGTCTCCAAATAGATTCTCTCCTATGTTTTCAGGAATTATGATCACTTTTGCTCCACTAAATTTATATTTAGCGTCAATTATGATGGAAAATGTTTAATAACATTAAATGTGTATGTTGCCATTTAAAGTTTTGTAAATAATATCTAAACAAATATGAAGATTTATTCTCATGCAAAGAAAATGCGCGTTTTTTCTTTTAGTAGGCATTATTTCAAGTCGAATGATACTTTAGGTGTGACAGTATGAATTCAGGATCCTGTAAAAGAGGTATTCAAATACTTCTTGACAGACTGTAAAAGACAAGAAATTATATTCAAATTTTAAATTGAAACTCATACTCGCTTTTGAAGGAATCTGAAAATTCTTACATAAACGATCAGCTTTATACCAGATAAAATTAATGCGCCGCATAAAGCTTCAAAAATCCGCAGACGACAAAAAAATCTACAATCATCAGAATTTTAACTAAAATTTGGAATGAGATAAGAGATTATATCTACTTGTTTTAACTACATAAGCATTAATGAAACAACATATTAACGAAACTATTCCATGCAAAAAGAAATGGACCGTTGAAATATTTTGAAATTAAAAAAATAGTATTGATAAAATAATTAATAAATATGGTGATAAAAATTATATAAATAAAAGGTAATAGTTAAGAAAAAGAGTAATAATAGAAGTAAATAACAGAATCAAAAAGAGCAATAAATAAAAAACTAGTAACACACAATAAATTTATGAAATAAAACACTCAATGACCGTAGCTAAACCAAGCTGTTTGCAAAATTTAAAAATGTGATGTTAAAAAATTAAAATAAAAAACAGCTCCTGAACTTGATCTGTTTACAGCCATACAGATTTAACGTGCACATACCCGGCGTGTACACAGGCATTCATGGGAAAGTCCTGGAATCGATCCCTAATCAACGCAACCGCGGCCCGACGATTCAAAGCGCAGACCCATCAGGTCACCCTGGCCCAACGGATCCTAGCTGAATATAGCTGATATTGCAGTCACGGTGATTGCCAATTAAACCCTACGTTATAAAATTATAAACATTTGAGGTATCTCTTTACAGTGCTCACGGCTTGAAAATTTTAAATGAATCTTGAAACACTTCATTCCTAATGTGCTGGTTTGCTTTAACATACGTGTTATTGGATCTTCATACAGGCAACCTTGATCATCCTTTGTCAAATTCCGATATCTTGGAGTTGAATTAGGAGACGTCTTGAAAAGTCCGGACCGATCCGTAATTTGCATTCGTAGCCAGGTATTATTCAATTGTTCGGATATTTAAAAAAATAATCGAATTCAATCGAATTATTGTATTGATTGAATCGTTTCGTGTACTAGAAATGTGTTGGTCGTTCTGCAGTTCGCGGAATTGTATAAATCAAATCAGTTTATCAGAGGAATTTTTTATATATGGAACTATTATTTCCTGCTAGTAGCAATGTGTCTGACTGTTTCAATGAAAAGTGTTTAATTAATACCTCATCAATTCAGTTTTATTTTTCTGGATTTTCCCTAAAATGTCAAGAATTATTGAGTTTGTCAGGAAATTTCGCTTTTAGTTCTGGTTTACATGGAGGAGTCATAAAGACAGGCTATTCTAAAATCTATCACATAAACTGCAGGGCTGCTACAAGGGAAAGATGGAGATTTTTATCTGGTATTTTTTAACCTTTTGATAACTAGGAGTATCATTTTAGCAAAATCTTTTGTAAAGCTACAGACAAAAAAATTTTGCGATTTTTTAAAATTTAAAATATTTTTTTAACTTTACCGCCATTTTAAAATAAGTTACACACCGTACTTATTAAAAAGTTTTTGTTTTATATTTTATTTATTCTGATGAAAAATTCTACAAACTTTATTTGCTGTTGGAGGACCACATATTAGTGAAAGGAGAAACCATATAACCAAACCACAATGTCTTCTTTTGGTTAGTTTCACCTATTTGTTGCAAACGTGTACTTCAAAGTTATGGAAATCATGTACTTTACAAATCTACCCAAAGCGTGTAGAAGAATGCGTTTCAACTATCAGGCTTTTACAGAAGAAATCTCAAATTTGACAATCATTTCGTGACAATATGTTTCACCTGGGCGACCATTTATTCGTGATAATTTACAACCAAACGGTTCAACACGTGTTCACGAACATTAATTCTCTATGGGTAAAGAGTACCTTTCAACCAACGAAGGAATGTGTTCCTGCATCCGAAAACATGGTACGTTCCAATGAAAAAAGTAAAGAAACCAAAGCAAAAAAGTAAGAAAGTTTTTCGCTTTTGCAACTGTCACCGACGTACAAATTATAGAGAAGGTAGTCTGTCTTTTTAAAAGTGTTTGATGCGGGAAAAATGAGACCGCGGTAGCCCAGTTGGAAAAGTAACGGATTTACAACCGGAGGTTTGCGGGTTCAAATCCAACCAAAGACCGTCGGGAACAAAGGGGGGTGGTGCATGTTAAATCTGTGGTGGCCTCAAATGTCCTCACGTTGGCGTATGTGGAAATTTGGAGAGTGGGGTGCCAGATGAGTTCTGATCTCGTAATCAGACAGTGGATCAAATTTAAGTGGTGCTGTCCTTGGATCTATCCCTTTGTGATTGATTAAGGACCGTCGCCAATATCACGATGTGCTAATCCAGTGTGGACGTTACTTAAAAAAATGCCATACCAAAATACCTGCGAAAACAATGCACTGAGTTTCACAACGTGTATTTCAGAAAAGAGGCTATACTTTTCAATTCTCGCTTGTGTGTTTATGAATTCTGATCAGTATTTTAAACGGTGTGAAATCTATGGCAATATATCAGACATATTGAAAATATCGCTTTTGACCTTTTTATGCCATATTATGTGAGACAGGAAATCAAAAAAAGTTCTTTTGGTGAAAGTTACAAATCTTACTACTATGATATTTATAAATCTGATTGTTGGAGAGAAGTTATTTTTCTCTCTGAAAGTGCCTAAAAGGATAGTGTGGTAAAAAATATTAATGTTGGTTTTGACTTCTTTGGTTGGAAGAATGAATTTCTCAATAAATCCGTATATGCATGTACGAAGATGAGCGTTGACGAACGCTTTTGATAATTTTTCGCCCTTGCCTTATGTGCCTGTTAACACAAAAGAGTTTACTATTCATTTTGAAAGAGTGCAATGAACTGTTCTACTTTTATTATCTAATATTGGAGGGCAATTTTTTTGAGCGTTTGAATACAACAGATATTTTCAATACTGTTAGAGATGTATGTAAAATACCTGTAAGATATGTTCTAACAAATGTATTAATTGGTAATGGTTCTGTTTTCAAAAAATAATACTTTTATTCAATTCTGTGTTGTCAGAAATATTATACAGAATAATTATAGTAATTTATTACGATGAATTTTTTAACGAAAAAAGAATTAAAGGTAAAAGAAATACAATGAAAAAAGATATATAAAAGTGGGTTTTTTTGTCATTTTTTTTCCTATTTAAGTGTTTACTTTTTAGACTGCGTTCTTTTTTCTGTGTTTCAAGATGTAAATTTAACCATGCATCTATTAGAAAAATAAAGAATGCACCAGGAAGATAATTGACAAGTACTACAAAAAATCAGAAAGAAAATTTAATTCAAGCGTTCTTTCTTGCATTAGAGTACGTTTACACAATAATTCCAGCGTTCTTTCTTGCATTACAGAGTACGTTTACACAAAATTCCAGCGTTCTTTCTTGCATTACATAGTACGTTTACACATTAATTCAAGCGTTCTTTCTTGCATTACAGAGTACGTTTACACAATAATTCCAGCGTTCTTTCTTGCATTACAGAGTACGTTTACACAAAATTCCAGCGTTCTTTCTTGCATTACATAGTACGTTTACACATTAATTCAAGCGTTCTTTCTTGCATTACAGAGTACGTTTACACAAAATTCCAGCGTTCTTTCTTGCATTACATAGTACGTTTACACAATAATTCCAGCGTTCTTTCTTGCATTACAGAGTACGTTTGCACAAAATTCCAGCGTTCTTTCTTGCATTACATAGTACGTTTACACATTAATTCAAGCGTTCTTTCTTGCATTACAGAGTACGTTTACACATCTTTCGTAAAGTATTTAGTAACTCCTTTTTTAAGGAATTTTTAAGGAAACAACAGATAATTAAAATACCCAATATATTTCTAAGGGGAATGAGTCTCCTCTACGCGATTTTTACACATGTAGTCTGACGAAAGTCTTATGATTTTAGATAGTCTCAAACTTCCTAACAAATCTTTGCTGTCGCACATGTGTTAATTTCAACTCTGTACTACCTTTTACAATTGGATGTTCTTTCTCACCATATTCAGTAAATCACAGAAATGTTATCTACATGTATTAATAAAGTGTACTGTTTTTTAACAAATGTACTGTTTAATTTTATGTAAAATATTTGTTCGGCACATAGGACACGTTGAGACTTTTCGTACATCTCATGCATGATACCGGATGACCGCAAGGATGCAAAGTAGCATGCATTTCCGATTCCATGCAAATATTACAATCGTTCGTCCTTGTAAAACTTTACCCATACAACTACATCGCATTTTATGAAATCATTAGTATTATTGTTGATTTCATCCAAAACCTAAATAATTTCATCTGTGGGTGCTCTTTTTGACCTTGGTCAACAGTCGGTGGTTGTTGAGCTACCATACATTTTGGATAAAATTTTGTGTTCTTGTTTTACTACATCCTCTTTTTGCCAATTTCCAAACCCAACTCCACACCAATAGCACTTGTCCTCGTCCGAGGCACCTGTATAATACAATCCGTTTTCGGTCAGATTCCTAATGTCAACGTCTGTGCGTGGCTAATCTCTAAACGTAGATAGGTGTTTATTGAATATAGGCGTACTTGGAACTTTTGGCTTCAATTTTGTACTAGGGGTGTTCAAATGAAAAGGTACGAAACGACACTGTGGGTATAATTGAAGTCTTTATTCAAAAGTAATCACCAGAGGACTGAGCACAATTATCCTACTGTTTCACGAGCCGAAGGATTCCCTGTTCCCAGAATTCCTGTGGCTGTGACAAGAGCCAGTCCTCCACTGTGTCCTTCAGTTCGTCGTCCGAGTTGAAGCGCTTCCCTTTGAGATGTTTTTAGCGGACAAAACAGATGGAAGTTGTAGGGCGATATGTCCGGGCTGCAGGGCGGATGCTCAAGCTGCTCCCTCTTGAACTTGGCCAGTACACTTTGTGTGACCCTGGAGACGTGTGGACGCGCGTCATCGTGGAGCAGAATCACTCCCTCCGTGAGCAGCCCAGGCCGTTTGCTCTTGATGGACTTGCGTAGGCTACGGAGTGTCTCACCTACCGGTTTAACACCTTCCGCAATCAGAAATCTGATAACACCTCGCTGCTCCTCAATCGTCGAATTTTGCAATGTGAACGCCTTGATGTCCTCACACGCACTGCCGCGTCAATTGGACGGAACACACAACTGCATGCTTCTGTATCATGTGCGGGCGCATGCGCACAACCACGCCGGTACTCGTGCATTCGCTTCCTTAGATGTCTCACTACGTTATCCCAAAGCGGCATATTCAAATTTCAACCGGTTTGGTTTTTACGACGTTTCGTACCTTTTCATTTGAACACTCCTCGTACAATGGTTATTCATTTTAATTAAAACGATGTCATGTTCTGTTACTCTTATGTGTTAAATTATAGTGAAGATTGAGTTAAGTCCAAAACATAAACAAGTAGGAGACTCAACAATAATAGGAGAACAGCTCAACTCTACTCAGTTGTAGAACAACTCAAGTCCTGGTGATCCTCAACCCGGTACTTCTCATATTTCGTACAGCAGGAGGAAAACCATTGAACAGGTTAGAGGAAACAACTCAATTTACCTCCTGAAGCAGGAGGCAAGTATTTTAACTCAATTTCCTGCGACGTCACCTCCTGTCTCAGGAACTACACAACTCAACTTCTAATGACGTCACTTCCAGTTCCCCTGTCGTAGAATTCCCATTTTTACCGTACTTACCTGCCTCAAATATAAACCCGATAGGTAGGCAGGTAGGTAATTAAATAACGTCCTAATGGAGCATTACAACGTATCATGGGCGACGGTTCGGGATCAAACTCCAAGGGAAAGATCCATGAACAACGCCTCGTAATTTTGAACCACGGTTAGATGAAAAGAACATCTGAATCCACAGCCCGTTCTTAGAACTTCCACACCACGCCAACGTCTGTTGTCCTCGGATCTTTCCCTTTGGGATTGATCCCGGACCGTCACCAATAGCCCAATGTGTTGCTCCAGTGGGACGTTAATTGAAATACCCCCCCCCCCACACGCCAACGTCAGGACATTTGAGGCCCCGACAAATATAACGTGAACCAGCCACTGATCTTTGGCTCGATTGAATTTCGAATTCGTAACCATTCGGCACAATATTAATTCATTAATGGTAATGGTAATTAATAAACGTCGTGTAGATGCAACACAACGGGCTATTGGCCACTGTCCGTGATCAGTTTCCAAGAAAATTATCTGACACCATGTAAGTTTGAACCAAGGTCAGATGACGAGGTCGACGCCACAGCTGGCCCCCACACTCAAAACCGGCACATTTCGCCAATCATATCAACTTGGTAGGTAGTTATTTGAATTAAAGTCGCACTGGAGCAACACAATGGGCTATTGGTGACGGTCCGCTATGAAACCTGAAGAAAAAAAATTCCGAGAACACGTCTTTTTGAATTCTCGGTGAGATGACGAGTTCACACCTGAGCTGGTACCCCATTTGAACTTATAATTTCTATGGAACTTTTATTGACCAAAGATGAAATTACATGCAAAAAACAAGTTAACTGATTTCGCGTTAGGAATACGTACAGGAAATACGTATCGGCGCAGAAACACAACTGCTACTGAAACTAAGCTAGACAAGAAAAGTCTCACTTTTTTTCACAGAACTTGTTTTGCTGGTGCATGAGCTATAGTGTAGTTTTCAGCGGGAAATCCTCGAGAACCGAATCACATTTACCACTCGAACTTTATCAGTGGCAAGCTCCTTTTGCGTGATCCTGCGACTGCCTCAAACCAGAGAAAGTGATGGAAGACCAAACATTCACGTTCTCATGGGAAGTGAAAAACTTCAGCCTCTGCACTAAGGAAAGAGGCCTTCCGGTGCGGAGCGAGAATTTCGACGCTTCGAATATGTACAACACAGAATGGACTGCTTTCCTCTACCCTAGAGCTCACGATGACCCAGATTTTATATCTCTGTACTTGAGAAGATATGACAAAGGTTTTGACTCTGCTGGACTACGAGTCACCTTTCAAATCGTCGCAGCCGACGGGACTCCCGGTAATGAGATTACCGTGACAGTCGACATCTCCAAAACCACCTTCGGTCTCCCGAAATACGCAACAAGGAGCGATGTCGAGAGGCTCTACCTCCACAAAGACACTCTGAAGATCCAGTGCGTTTTCAGGAAGATCAACGAGTTGAACTTAGAGAGATGGTTTGCTTTCACCGCGAGCGATGCCGATGTCCAGACTATTTATAAAGTGTTTGCGTTGACGAACTTCAGCCATGTGAAGGAAGGCATACTTCTGTATGAGTCCGTAAGGCTGCAGGAGGGTAGTGAAATACTTTTCGATGTCCAACTGTCTATCGATGGGGGACCAGGTCGACAAGAGCTGAGAATTCAGTTCACCAGGCGGTACGACCACTCGAGGAAACCCTTGAGTCTGAACACCCTGATAATGGTACTGAACGCACAGGGGAAGGCGTCCGAGATTTGGAAGCAGGACCACCACGTTTTCCATATGCGGACACCGGAGGAGGTTTGGCAGTTTCCCACTTTCATAAAAATGGCCCCTGTTATGAGACAGAAAAATAATTACTTAGTGAACGATGTCCTTAACCTGAAGTGCGAGATTACCTTATCATCGGAAATAATGACATCCGATGTTGAGGTAACTTCCTTTTCCGTGGAGACAGATACAACGGAAGATACTAATTCCGTTGACATGTTGACAGAACACATGAAGGACCTCTACAACAGCAAACGGTTCGCGGATGTGAACCTTCGTGTGTCTGGGGAAACGGTGCCGGTCCATAGGATCGTCCTGCAATCGAGATCCAAAAAGTTTGCCGAAATGTTAGACGTCGACGTGTTGACAGACAACGTTCTGGACGTACCCGACGTGGACATGATCACACTGCAACGCATGCTGAAGTATATGTACACGGATGAGATAGATGATTTGGAGTACGAAGACGCTGTCGTGGCTTATATCACTGCTCAGAAGTACCGGATTGAAACGCTTAAGTGCAAGTACTCATTTGTCTTGCAGTCTCAACTGAAAGTGAGTAACGTGTGCACCATTTTGATGCACGCCGACGACTTTTGTGACCACGTTCTACAGAACTTTGCAGTAGATTTCATTGAACAGTACTGGCATTGTGTCGGTCTGTCCGAGGATTTGGAAGAATTATCGAAGGAAAGACCGTTGCTGGCGCAAAAGACTAAAGAACAGCTAAGTCGAACGGCTATGTTGTCAAACACTGCACAATGTACTCATAGACGTTAAGCGCATCAAAAAGTAAGCTTTAGTATTAATCCAAGAGGTCAATATCTCAATCTCTTTTTTTAGTTATTACACGTTGCGTTTATAAGTACCCAAACAAATCTTACCACTAACTCTGTTGTACTAATCAAGAAGATATCCGAAACCCAGCTGATTTTAATTTGGTTATTACGCGATGCTTTTATAAGTATCTAATGACCTTTACCAATAATCCCTTGAAAACAGTTGGCGAGCATTCACTCAACAGTTTGAGTGATCATATTGTTATGAGGAATAAAATACTTGATATTCATTATACTTTTATATCACATCAAAAAGATCAAACTTGGAGATGCTCTTTTCTTGGCTAGTATTGCAGTATATCACCAAACATTGCTCAAAATTCTCAGGCAATATTTTTAAACAGTAATCTACCGTTAATCACCCATAAAGAAATTTTATTTCTTTTCACTTTGAAATAAGATCCTCTTTATGAAAAGTTCAATTTCCTTTTGCCAACCCACAATGGCACCCGAATACACGTACCTGGTCAATTTTGAATTCCATTCAGAAGTTTTACCAAACTCGAAACCAGTAAGACTTCTAAGTGAAAATTTTTTAAATTTACAATTTTATGATTTCTACTTTACCGATATTTTCATTTCTTTTATCTGAAATCCTGTTTTTAAAGTTTGTTATGAATATTCATGTATATGAGATTTTGATATTTCGCAATGTTAGATAGTGTGATCTCTTTTTACGAATACTTATGTAAATAGTATTTTTGTTGTTATTTCGTACTACTGGGGCTAAATTGAAAATTTATTAGCAGAAATTTTCGAAACTTTATAACAATTCAAATAAAATTCATGAGACATACGAATTGATTTCGGTAATTTTATTTTGCATTTAATTCAAGGTTTACATACATATATGTGTGTCACAGGTATACCTATTTCTGTGTAGTTTAATTATTTTAGTCACCGGTGGAATATATAATTTGATAAAGTATGATTTTTTAACATTTTGTAGTTTTTATATAAAATAAAAAAATTCTGATGTGCATATCAACTGCTTTCATTTGTATAATTGTACTGATGAATAATTTTATATATCTTGCTATACTTATTGATTCGATGACAAACTAAACTTTTTTTATCATTCTCTTATCAGACCTATCGACCATCGATGAGGAGCGCAATTGTTGAGGTGATAAAATGACTTAAAAACGTTATCAACAGCATTTGCAATTTAGTAGTAAATATTTTTCAGTCATTTTATTTTAGTCATTTGGGGAGGAATAGCCCGTTGTGTTGCTCCATTGTGACGTTAATTAAAATACCTACCTACCAAATAGATCGCCTTGTAATTTTGAAAGGGCTGAGGTAGCCTGGTTGGAAGAATAACGAATTAGCAACCGGTAGGACTGCGAGTTCGAATCCAACCTAATACCGTCGTGTAAAAGGGGGCTAGTGCCCATTAAATCTCAAATCAAATGTCCTCACGTTGGCATCGTATGGAAGTTGGGAGAGTAGGGTTCCAGCTCAGTTCTTACCTCCTCATCTGGCAGTGATAATACGTGGTGTTGTCCTCGGATCTTTCATTTCGTGTTTGATCCGATACCGCCGCCAAAATCCCGTTATTCACTAAACGACTCTGATGCGACTACTTACCTACATCTCATATCAACTCGATTGTTTGGGTGGCAGTTGAATTAACGTCACCCAGTCGCGTCATTGCAGTTGAATTAACGCAACGGGTTATTGGCGACAGTACGGTTGGCTTTTGGAGTTTAATGGCAAGGACCATATATGGCCATGCGGCGCCATACCCAAGACATACAATATATGCACACAATGAAAGTTTTACTGACATAGAAAAGAGAAATACATCCAGAGAACAACATAGAAACAGGATTTTCTAAAATCTCACATAAACGGCAGGGCTGCTACGAAGGAAATATGGAGATTTTTTCTGGTATTTTTTAACCTTGATAACTAGGAGTATCATTTTAACAAAATCTCTTGTAAAGCTACTAACATAAAACATTTTGCGTGTTTTTTAAAATTAATTATTTTTAAAATTTTACCGGGACATTTTAAAAACTTTACACACCCTACTTAAAAAGGGTTTGTTTTCTATATTTCATTTATTATGAAAACAATTCTACAAACCTTATTTGCTGTTGGAGTGCACTTAGCATTTAGTAGTGAAAGGAGAAACCATATAACCAAACCACAATGTCATGATCTGTCATATGATTACATCATATGACAGGAATTTCTCTCATATGATGTCACGTGATAATCATGTGTTGTAGAATGACTATCTTTTGGATAGTTTCAGCTTTTTGTTGAAAACGAGTACTTTAAAGTTTTGGAAATCATGTGCGTTAAAAATCTACCCAAAGCGTGTAAAAGAATGCGCTTGAACTATCAGGCTATTACAGAGGAAATCTTAAATTTGACAATCACTTCCTGACAATATGTTTCACCTGGGCTACCATTTATTCGTGTTAATTTACAGCTCCAACGGTTCAACACGTGTTCACACACGTTAATGTTCCTTGGGTAAAGAGTATCTTTCAACCAAGAAAGGAACGTGTTTCCCTGCGTCCGAAAACATGGTACGTTTCAATGGAAAAGAAAGTTTTTCGTTTTGCAACTGCCACCAACGTACAAATTGTAGAGAAGGTAGTCTGCCTTTTTAAAAGTGCTTGATGCGGGAAAAAAGGAACCACGGTAGTCCGATAGGAACAGCAACGGATTAGCAACTGGAGGGTTGCGAGTTCGAATCAAACCGAAAACCGTCGGTACAAAGGGGGCTGGTGAACGTTAAATTTGTCATGGACTCAAATTTCCTCACGTTGGCGTGTGTGGAAGTTTGGAGAGTGGGGCGCCAGCTGAGAACTGACCTCATCATCTGACCATGGAACAAAATTATGCGGTGTCCCTGGATCTCTTCTTTCGTGATTGATTCCGGACCGTCGACAATATCCTGTTGTGTTAATCCAGTGAGTCGTTGCTTAAGAAATGCCATACCAAAATACCTGCGGGAATTATGGACTTAGTTATACAATGTGTATTTCAGAAAAGAGACAACTTTTCAATTCTCGCCTGTGTTTATGAATTTTGATAAGTATTGTAAACGGTATGAAATCTATGGCAATGTATCAGATATATTGAAAATATCGCTTTTGACCTTTTTATGCCATATTATGTGAGACAGGAAATCAAAAAAAGTCCTTTTGGTGAAAGTTGCAAATCTTACTGCGGTGATATTTATAAATCTGATTGTTGGAGAGAAGTTATTTTTCTCTCTGAAAGTGCCTAAAGGATAGTGTGGTAAAAAGTATGAATGTTTTTTTGACTGCTTTGATTGCAAGAATGAATTTTCCATCAATCCGTACATGCGTGTATGAGCGTTGGCGAACGCTTTTTCTAATTTTTCGCCTTTGCAATATGTGCTGTTAACTCAAAAGATTTTGCCATTCATTTGAAAGAGTGCAATGAACTTTTATACTTTTATTTTCTAATACCAGAGGCAATTGCTTTGAGAGTTTGAATACAACAGATATTTTCAATACTGTTAGAGAGATGTATGTAAATTACCTGTAAGATATGTCCTAACAAATATATTAATTGATACTTGTTCTGTTTATCAAAAATAATACTTTTGTCGATTCTGTGTTGTCAAAAACATTATTCAAAATAATTATAATAATTTATTACAATGTATTTTTTGACAAAAAGACTAAAAGGTAAAAGAAATAAAATGAAAAAGATATATAAAAGTATTCTCTTTTGTCCGTTTTTCATATTTTTGGGTTTTCTTTTAGAATTGCGTTCCTTTTGTTTGTTATAAGATGTAAATTTTACCATGCATATATTAGAAAAATAAACAATGCACCAGAAAGATAATTGACAAGTCCTAAAAAATCAGAAAGAAAATTTAATTCAAGCCTTCTCTTTTGCATTAGAGTACGTTTATATCTTTCGTAAAGTATTTAGTAACTCCCTTTTTAAGAAATTTTAAAATTTCCATTTAATAAGTAGATTTAACGTGTAATTCAGAAACAACAAATAATTAAAATACCTAATATATTTCTAAGGGGAATGAGTCTTTCCTTTGCGATTTTTTTCACATGGAGTCTGATAAAAGTCTTATAATTTTAGAGTCTCAAACTTCCTAACAAATCTTTGCTGTCTCATGTGTTAATTTCAACTCTATTCCACCTTTTACAATTGGATGTTCTTCCTCATATTCAGTAAATCACTGAAATGGCATCTACATGTGTTAATAAAGAGTAGACTGTTTAATAATAAGTGTACTGTTTAATTTTATGTAAAATATTTGTTCGGCACATAGGACACGTTGATTTTTCGCACATCTCGTGCATGATACCGAATGATCACAAGGATGTAAATTAGCATGCATTTCGGATTCCATGCAAAATTTAGTCGTTCGTCTTGTGAAACTACCCCATCATACTACTACATCGTGTTTTATAAAACCATTAGTATTATTGTTGATTTCATCCAAAACCGGAGTTCATTCAATTTCATTTGTGGGTGCTCTTTTTGACCCTGGTCAACAGTCGCTGGTTGTTGAGCTGCCATACATTTTGGATAAAACTTTATGTGATCTTGTCTCACTACATCCTCTTTTTACCAATTTCCAAGCCCACCGCCACACCAATAGCACTTGACCTCTTCCGAGGGACCCCTATAATACAATCCGTTTTCGGCGAGATTCCTAATGTCAACGTCTGTGCGTGGCTAATGTCTACACGTAGATAGGTGTTTATTGAGTATAGACATACTTGAAACTTTTGGCTTTAAATTTATACAATGGTTATTCATTTTCTTTAAAACTATGTCATGTTCTGTTACTCTTAAGGTATTAAATTATAGTGAAGATTGAGTTAAGACCAAAACATAAACAAGTAAGAGACTCAACAATACGAGAACAGCTCAACTCTACTCAGCTGTAGGACAACTCAACTCCTGGTGACTCTCAACCCGGTACTTCTCATTTCGTACAGCAGGAGGCAAACAATTCAACAAGCAGGAGGAAACAACTCAATTTACCTCCCGAAGCACCACCTGGAGCAGGAGGCAAACATCTTGGCTCCACTTCCTGTGACGTCACTTCCTGTCTCAGGAACTACACAACTTAACTTCTGGTGACGTTACTTCCGGTTCCCTTATCATAACGTCACTTCCGTATCCCCGGCCGTACAACTCCCAATTTTTACCGTACTTACCTGCCTCTAATATATAATCGGTAGGTAATTAAATAACGTCCTAATGGAGCATTAGAACATTTATTGGCGACGGTTCGGGATCAATCTCCAAGGGGGGTATTTCAATTAACGTCACACTGGAGCAACACAACGGGCTATTGGTGACGGTCCGGGATCAATCCCAAAGGGAAAGTCCGAGGACAACACCATGTAATTTTGAATCACGATCAGATGACGAGGCAACACCTGAGCTGGCATCCCACTCTTCAAACTTCCACACCACGCCAACGTGAGGACATTTGAGGCCACGACAGATTTAACGTGCACCAACCCTCTTTGTACACGACGGTGTTTGGCCGGATTCGAACTCGCAACCCTTCGGTTGCTAGTTCGTTACTCTTCCAACCGGGCCACCGCGGCCCCAATCTCCAAGGGAAAGATCCATGAACAACGCCTCGTAATTTTGAACCACGGTTAGATGAAAAGAACATCTGAACCCACAGCCCGTTCTCAGAACTTCCACACCCCGCCAACGTCAGGACATTTGAGGCCCGACAGATATAACGTGGACCAGCCACTGATCTTTGGCTGGATTGAGTTTCGAACTCGCAACCCTTCAGCACAATATTAATTCAGTAATGGTAATGTTAATTAATAAATACCGTGTATATGCAACACAACGCGCTATTGGCCACTCTCCGTGATCAGTCGCCAAGAAAATTATCTGACACCATGTAAGTTTGAACCAAGGTCAGATGACGAGGTCGACGCCACAGCTGGCACCCCACTCTTAAAACCGGCACAATTTCGCCAATCATATCAACTTGGTAGGTAGTTATTTCAATTAACGTCGCACTGGAGCAACACAATGGGCTATTGGCCACTCTCCGTGATCAGTCTCCAAGAAAATTATCTGACCCCATGTAAGTTTGAACAAAGGTCAGATGACGAGGTCGACGCCACAGCTGGCACCCCACTCTTAAAACCGGCACAATTTCGCCAATCATATCAACTTGGTAGGTAGTTATTTCAATTAACGTCGCACTGGAGCAACACAATGGGCTATTGGCGACGGTCCGCTATGAAACCTGAAGAAAAAAAATTCGGAGAACACGTCTTTTTGAATTCTCGGTGAGATGACGAGGTCACACCTGAGTTGGTACCCCATTTGAACTTGGAATTTCTATGGAACTTTTATTGACCAAAGATGAAATTACATGCAAAAACAAGTTAACTGATTTCACGTTAGGAATGCGTACAGCAAATACGTATCGGCGCAGAAACACAACTGCCACTAAAACAAAGCTAGACTGGAAAAGCCTCACTTTTGTCACTGAACTTGTTTTGCTGGTGCATGAGCTACAGTGCAGTTTTTTGCGGGAAATCCTCGAGGGAATCGAATCACATTTACAACTGGAACTTTATCAGTGGCAAGCTCATTTTGCGTGATACTGCGACTGCCTCAAACCAGAGAAAGCGATGGAAGACCAAACATTCACGTTCTCATGGGAAGTGAAAAACTTCAGCCTCTGCACTAAGGAAAGAGGCCTTTGGGTGCGGAGCGAGAATTTCGTGGCTTGGAATATGTACAACACAGAATGGATTGCTTTTCTCTATCCTAGAGCTGACGATGACCCTGATTTTATATCTCTGGTCTTGAGAAGATGTGACAAAGGTTTCGTGTCTACTGAATTACGAGTCACCTTTCGAATAGTCGCAGCCGACGGGTCTCCCGGTAAAGAGATTACCTTTGCAGTCGACATCTCCAAATATAACACCATTGGTTTCAAGAAATACGCAAAAAGGAGCGATGTCGAGGAGCTCTATCTCCACGAAGACACTCTGAAGATCCAGTGTGTTCTCGGGAAGATCAACAAGGACTTGAACACAGAGAGACTGTTTGCTCGCACCGCGGGCGATGACGATGTCCAGAAGATTTTCAAAAAGTTTGCGTTGACGAACTTCAGCCAAGTGAAGCAGGGCATACTTCTGGATGAGTCAGTAAGGCTGCAGGAGGGAAGTGAAATACTTTTCGATGTCCGACTGTCTATCGATGGGGGACCAGGTCGACAAGAGCTGAGAATTCAGTTCACCAGGCGGTACGACCACTCGAGGAAACCCTTGAGTCTGAACACCCTGATAATGGTACTGAACGCACAGGGGAAGGGGTCCGAGATTTGGAAGCAGGACCACCACGTTTTCCATATGCGGACACCGGAGGAGGTTTGGCAGTTTCCCACTTTCATAAAAAGGGCCCATGTTTTGAGACAGAAAAATAATTACTTAGTGAACGATGTCCTTAACCTGAAGTTCGAGATTACCATATCATCGGGAAGAATGACATCCGATGTTGAGCTAACTCTCCTTTCCGTGGTGAGAGAAGGTACTAATTCCATTGACAAGTTGACAGAACACATGAAGGATCTCTACAACAGCAAACGGTTCGCGGATGTGAACCTTCGTGTGTCTGGGGAAACGGTGCCCGCCCACAGGATCGTCCTGCAATCGAGATCCAAAAAGTTTGCGGAAATGTTAGACGTCGACGTGTTGTCAGACAACGTTCTGCACGTACCCGACGTGGACATGATCACATTGCAACGCATGCTGAAGTATATGTACACGGATGAGATAGATGATTTGGAGTACGAAGACGCGGTCGTGGCTTACATCACCGCTCACAAATATCGGATTGAAATGCTTAAGTGCAAGTACTCATTTTCCTTGCAGTCTCACCTGAAAGTGAGCACCGCGTGCACCATTTTGATACACGCCGACGACTTCTGTGACGACGTTCTAAAGAACTTTACAATAGATTTCATCGAACAGTACTGGCATTGTGTCGGTCTGTCCGAGGATTGGGAAGAATTGTCGAAGGAAAGACCGTTGCTGGCGCAAAAGACGAAAGAACAGCTAAGTCGAACGTATGTCGTCAAACACTGCACAATGTACTGATAGAGATAAACGCATCAATATGTAAGCTTTAGTACTAATCCAAAGGCCAATACCTCAAATCTCTATTTTGAGTTATTACATGTTGCGTTTATAAGTATACTCAAACGAATCTTACCACTAACTCTGCTGTACTAATCAAGAAGATATTCGAAACTCAGCTGATTTTAATTTGATTCTTACGTGATGCTTTTATAAGTATCTAATGTCCCTTACCAATAATCCCTTGAAAATAGTTGGCGAGCATTCACTCAACAGTTTGAGTGATCATATTGTTATGAGGAATAAAATACTTGATGTTCATTATACTTTTATATCACATCAAAAAGATCAAACTTGGAGATACCCTTTTCTTGGCTAGTATTGCAGTATATCATCAAACATTTTTCAAAATTCTCAGGCAATATTTTTAAACATAAATGGTAATCTACCTTCAATCACCCAAAAAGAAATTTTGTTCCTTTTCACTTTAAAATAAGATCTTTATGAAAAGTTTAATTTCCTTTTGCCAACCCCACTGACACCCGAATACACGTACCTGGCCAATTTTGAATTCCATTCAGAAGTTTTACCCAAACTCGAAACCAGAAAGATTGTTCTAAGAGCAAATTTTTAAAATTTACAATTTTATGAATTCCTACTTTACCGATATTTCATTTCTTTTATCTGAAATCCTGTTTTTGAAGTTTGTTATGAACATTTATGTATGATTTGATATTTCATAATGTTAAATAGTGTGATCTCTTTTTACGAATACTTATGTAAATAGTATTTTTGTTGTTTTTTCGTACTACTGGGACTAAATTGAAAATATATTAGGAGAAATTTTTGAAACTTTATTAGAATTCAAATACAAATTACGAGACATCCGAACTGATTTCGGTAATTTTATAGTGCATGTAATTCAGGGTTTACATGTGTCACGTGTATATCTATTTCTGTGTAATTTAATTATTTTAGTCACCGGTGAAATATAATTTGTTAAAGTATGATTTTTTTTAACATTTTGTAGTTTTTATATAAAATAAAAAATTCTGATGTGCATATGAACTGCTTTCGCTTATAAAAAATTATTCCTCAGTACAATTATATATCTTGCTATACTTATTGATTCGATGACAAACTAAACTTTTTTTATCATTCTCTTATCAGACCTATCGACCATCGATGAGGAGCGCAATAGTTGAGGTGATAAAATGACTTAAAAACGTTATCAACAGCATTTGCAATTTAGTAGTAAATATTTTTCAGTCATTTTAGTGGTCATTTGGGGAGGAATTGCCCGTTGTGTTTCTCCAATTCGACGTTACATAAATAATTATCTACATTTGAGATGGTCTCTAGTCATTTCGTTTGGAGAGTGGTGCCAGCTCAGGTGTTGCCTCATCTGATCGTGGTTCAATATTACGTGGTATTGTCCTTGCATTCTTCCCTTTGGGATTGATCCTTACCGTCACCAATAGCCCGATGTTTTGCTCCAGTGTGACGTTAAAGGAAATACCCCATTTTCTTGACGTTTGGCCAAGCTGGGACGAATATGGCATTTTACCATAGAACCAATGGAATAAGGAAGGTAGGTATTTTAATTAACGTCACGCTTGGCGCAACAAAACGGGCTATTGGCGGCGAACCGTGAACCAATCCAATAATAAAACACTCAAATTAATCTATATAAATAAAATGTTATGTTCGTTTGTTCCTAACGCAATATCGTTTGGGGGGGGGGTATTTCAATTAACGTCACACTGGAGCAACACAACGGGCTATTGGTGACGGTCCGGGATCAATCCCAAGGGGAAAGATCCGAGGACAACACCACGTAATTTTGAACCACGGTCAGATGACGAGGCAACACCTGAGCTGGCACCCCACTCTCCAAACTTCCACACCACGCCAACGTGAGGACATTTGAGGCCACGGCAGATTTAACGTGCACCAGCCCCCTTTGTACACGACGGTGTTTTGGCTGGATTCGAACTCGCAACCCTTCGGTTGCAAGTCCGTTACTCTTCCAACCGGGCCACCGCGGCCCCAATATCGTTTGGAGAGTGGGGTGCCAGCTCAGGTGTTGCCTCGTCATCTGACCGTGATTCAAAATTACGTGGTGTTGTCCTCGGATCCTTCCCTTTGGGATTGATCCCGGACCGTCACCAATAGCCCGTTGTGTTGCTCCAGTGTGACGTTAATTGAAATCCCCCCCCCCCAAAAAAAAAAAAAATTTCAGGGGTCGCGGTGGCCCGGTTGGAAGAGTAACGGACTAGCAACCGGAGGGTTGCGAGTTCGAATCCAGCCAAACAGCGTCGTGTTCAAAGGGGCTGGTGCACGTTAAATCTGTCGTGGCCTCAAATGTCCTCACGTTGGCAAGGTGTGGAAGTTTGGAGAGTGGGGTACCAGCTCAGGTGTTGCCTCGTTATTTGACCGAGATTCAAAATTACGTGGTGTCCTCGGATCTTTCCCTTTGGGATTGATCCCGGACCGTCACCTCCAGTGTGACGTTAATTGAAATACCCCCAAAATTTTTCACCGATTGCCTTGAAATTTTGCCACAACATTGCATTCGAATACGCGCATGTTTTAGTCTACTTAGCTATATAAATAAAAAAGTAACTCCGGGAGGAACTGGTAAAACGTTCCTAATTAAATTGATTCTGGCCGCAATCAGATCCCAAAATCACATTGCCTTAGCACTTGCGTCGTCCGGAATAGCTGCGACTTTGATACCAGGTTGAAGAACTGCTCATTCCGCTTTGAAATTGCCATTTGACATGCAATTCATTGAATCCCCCACGTGTAACATTTCCAAAGCCTCGCTGGAAATTGGGAACGGAAAGGTTCCGGTTGATCTGACCTCAAGACAAATTTCATTGCCTCGTAACTTCTGCAATTTAGTGACATCAAAGAAGAATTGGTTGAAAAAGCATTTCCAAATATTCAAAACAATTATAAGAATCACGACTGGCTGAGTGAACGAGCTATTCTTGCCGCCAAGAACAAAGACGTCTACAAACTTACAGTATTATTCAGTCTAACATTCAAAGCGAGGCAGTCACATACAAGACCGTCGATACTGTCGTGAAAGCAGATGAAGCAGTTAATTATACAACAGAATTTTTAAATTCATTCGATCTGCCAGAGATGCCACCGCACGTACTGTAATTGAAAATCGGTGTGCCAATTATCATGTTGCGAAATATCAACCAGCCAAAGCTTTGAAACCGCACGCGGCTTGCAATCAAAAAAATTCATGAGCAATATCGTAGAGGCAACAATCTTGACAGGACCTTTCAAAGGTGAAGATGTCCTCATTCCTCGCATTCCTATGACTCCAACTGGTATGCCATTTCAGTTCAAGAGATTGCAAACGCCAATCGAATTGGGAATTGCAATCACCATAAACCAAAATCAGGGCCAATCGTTAGAATTGTGCGGTTTAGATCTAGACACGGATTGCTTCTCACATGGACAATTATGTTGCGTGTTCTAGAGTTGGCAAACCAGACAATCTCTATATCTTGACAGACAATGGAACAACGAAAAACATTGTATACCCACAAGCATTAAGAAATAAAAAGTATTGGAAATGTGTGCTTTCTTATTTCTTTCTTTTCAATTTAACCAGATGAGCCACAGCAACGCGTGGCCCGGTACACAGCTCGTATTAAATAAAAATATATTTTGAAACAATTTAAGCAATTATACCTCCATTTTCAATTGGTCTTACCATCGTAAGAAATTAGGTAGGTAGGCATTTTGATTAACGTCGCACTTTAGCAACTCAACGGGCTACTGGCGATCGTCCAGGATCAAATCTGAAGGGAAAGATCCGAGGAAAACACAATGTAATTTTGAACCATGTTCAGATGACGAAGTCATCTGTGCTGGCAGCCCACTCTTTAAACTTCCACATTACTCCAACGTGAGGACATTTGAGGCCACGACAGATTTAACGGGCACCAGCTCCCTTTGTACACGACGGTCTTTGGGTAAATTCGAACTCGCAACACAGTAATTGGTAATCCGTTACTATTCCAATCGGGTTATCGCGACCCGTTTTGTACTTGGAATGGTCATGGACCGTCACCAATGGCCCGTTCTGTTGCTCCTGTGAGGTTACTTAAAATACCTACCTACTGAACCGTCGCCAATAACCCGCTGGGTAGATCAAGTTTGAAGTAAATTCAACTGCCTACCTATATAATTTTCATGACGAAAATTTTGTTATGGACTGACAACGGAATCAGACCAGTTTGCCAGTCCAGTTGGTAGATACTCGGATTAGCAACTTGTAATGGTAATGGTAATTAACGTCGTACAGGAACAACACAACGGGTTATTTACGACGGTCCGGGATCAATCGTGAAGGAAAGATGCCAGTACAACACGTAATTTTGAATCACCGTCAGATGTCGAGGCAACACCTGAGCTGGCACCCCACTCTCCGAACTTCCACACCACGCCAACGTGAGGATTAACAACCGGAGAGTTGCGACTTCAGAACCGTCGTGTAAGTGCGGAATGGTGCACGTAAAACCTTTTGAGCCTCAAGTGTCCTCACGGTGGCGTGGTGTGGTAGTTTGGAGAGCAGAGTGGTATCTCAAGTGTTTACCAAGTCATTTGATTGTGGTTAAAATTTACAAGGGGGTCATCGAATCTTTCCCTTCGAGATGGATCATATCTAAAAAGATATATAGGTAGGTAGTTAATTAAACTTGCACTGGAATAATAACGGGCTATTGGTGACGGTTCGGAATAAATCCCGAAGTGAAAGTTCCAATTAGAACGTAATAGCCCGTTGTGTTGCTCCATTGTGATGTTAATTAAAATACCTACCTACCAAATAGATCGCCTTGTAATTTTGAAAGGGCTGAGGTAGCCTGGTTGGAAGAATAAGAATTAGCAACAAGAGGACTGCGAGTTCGAATCCAACCTAATACCGTCGTGTAAAATGGGGGCTAGTGCCCATTAAATCTCAAATCAAATATCCTCACGTTGGCATCGTATGGAAGTTCGGAGAGTAGGGTGCCAACTCAGTTCTTACCTCTTCATCTGACCGTGATAATACGTGGTGTTGTCCTCGGATCTTTCATTTCGTGTTTGATCCCGGACCGTCACCAAAAGCCCAATGTGTTGCTCCAATGCGATGTTGATTAAAATACCTACCATAATTATTAACTATGGTCAGTTGACGGGAACAACACCTGAGCTGGCACCCCACTCTCCAAACTTCCACATCACGCCAGCGTGAGGACATTTGTGGCCACGACAGATTTAGCGTTCACCAGGAAAGTAACGAGGCGTTGCCTTGGCTCTTTCCCCTCAGGATTTTTCCCATACCGTCGCCAAGATCCCGTTATTCACTAAACGACTATGATGCGACTACCTACCTGCATCTCGTATCAACTCGATTGTTTGGTGGCAGTTGAATTAACGCAACGGGTTATTGGCGACAGTCCGGTTGGTTTTTGGAGTTTAATGGCGAGATATATGGCTATGCTGCACCACAAACACCAAGACATACAATATCGTACAATATATACACACAATGAAAGATTTACTGACATAGAAAAGAGATACCATCCAGAGAACAACATAAAGACAGACTTTTCTAAAATCTATCACATAAACTGCAGGGCTGCTACAAAGGAAAGATGGAGATTTTTTTATGCTATTTTTTAACCTTGATAACTAGGAGTATCATTTTAACAAAATCTCTTGTAAAGCTACTAACATAAAACATTTTGCGTGTTTTTTAATATTTATTATTTTTTTAAAATTTTACCGGGACATTTTAAAAACGTTGCACACCCTACTTAAAAAGGGTTTGTGTTATATATTTCATTTATTATGAAAACAATTCTACAAACCTTATTTGCTGTTGGAATGCACTTAGTAGTGAAAAAAGAAACCATATAACCAAACCACAATGTCATGATCTGTCATGTGATTACATCATATGACAGGAATTTCTCTCATGTGATGTCACGTGATAATCATGTGCTGTAAAATAACTATCTTTTGGTTAGTTTCAGCTATTTGCTGAAAACGTGTACTTTAAAGTTCTGGAAATCTACAAATCTACCCAAAGCGTGTAAAAGAATGCGTTTGAACTATCAGGCTCTTTTACAGAGGAAATCTTAAATTTAACAATCACTTCCTGACAATATGTTTCACCTGGGCGACCATTTATTCGTGATAATTTACAGCTCCAACGGTCAACACGTGTTCACACACGTTAATTTCCTATGGGTAAAGAGTATCTTTCAAACAACGAAGGAACGTGTTTCGCTGCGTCCGAAAACATGGTACGTTTCAATGGAAAAGAAAGTTTTTCGCTTTTGCAACTGCCACCGACGTACAAATTGTAGAGAAGGTAGACTGTCTTTTTAAAAGTGTTTGATGCGGGAAAAATGGAGCCACGGTAGCCCAATAGGAAGAGCAACGGATTAGCAACCGGAGGGTTGCGAGTTGGAATCCAACCAAAGACCGTCGGTACAAAGGGGGCTGGTGCACGTTAAATTTGTCGTGGACTTAAATTACCTCAAGTTGGCTTGTGTGGAAGTTTGGAGAGTGGGGCGCCAGCTGAGAACTGACTTCATCATCTGACCATGGATCAAAATTATGTGATGTCCCTGGATCTCTCCCTTCGTGATTGATTCCGGACCGTCGCCAATATCCCGTTGTGTTAATCCAGTGAGACGTTGCTTAAAAAATGCCATACCAAAATACCTGCGGGAATTATGGACTTAGTTATACAATGTGTATTTCAGAAAAGAGACAACTTTTCAATTCTCGCCTGTGTTTATGAATTCTGATAAGTATTGTAAACGGTATGAAATCTATGGCAATGTATCAGATATATTGAAAATATCGCTTTTGACCTTTTTATGCCATATTATGTGAGACAAGAAATCAAAAAAAGTTCTTTTGGTGAAAGTTACAAACCTTACTGCGGTGATATTTATAAATCTGATTGTTGGAGAGAAGTTATTTTTCTCTGAAAGTGCCTAAAGGATAGTGTGGTGAAAAGTATGAATGTTTCTTTTGACTTCTTTGGTTGGAAGAATGAATTTCTCAATAAATCCGTATATGCATGTACGAAGATGAGCGTTGGCGAACGCTTTTGCTAATTTTTCGCCCTTGCATTATGTACTGTTAACACAAGAGTTTGCCATTCATTTGAAAGAGTGCAATGAACTGTTGTACTTTTATTTTCTAATATCAGGGGCAATGGTTTTGAGTGTGAATACAACAGATATTTTCAATACTGTTAGAGAGATGTATGTAAAATACCTGTAAGATATGTCCTAACAAATATATTAATTGCTACTGGTTCTGTTTTTCAAAAAATAATACTTTAGTTCGATTCTGTGTTGTCAAAAATATTATACAAAATAATTATAGTAATTTATTACAATGTATTTTTTGACAAAAAGGACTAAAAGGTGAAAGAAATTAAATGAAAAATATATAAATAAGTATTCTCTTTTGTTATTTTTTCTTATTTTTGGGTTTTCTTTTTAGATTGCGTTCCTTTTGTTTGTTATAAGATGTAAATTTTAACATGCATGTATTAGAATAATAAACAATACACCAGGAAGATAATTGACAAGTTCTAAAAAATTCAGAAAGAAAATTTAATTCAAGCCTTCTCTCTTGCATTAGAGTGCGTTTATATCTTTCGTAAAGTATTTATTAACTCCAGTATTAGCTATTAGTATTTAATGAAGAAACAACAAATGATTAAAATACTCAATATATTTCTAAGGGGTATGAGTCTTTCCTAAGCGATTTTTTTTCACATGGAATCTTTGATAAAAGTCTTATGATTTTAGATAGTCTCAAACTTCCTAACAAATCTTTGCTATCTCACATGTGTTAATTTCAACTCTATACCACCTTTTACAATTGGATGTTCTTTCTCATCATATTCAGTAAATCACTGAAATGGCATCTACATGTTTTAATAAAGAGTAGACTGTTTAATAATAAATGTACTGTTTAATTTTATGTAAAATATTTGTTCAGCACATAGGACACGTTGATTTTTCGTACATCTCATGCATGATACCGGATGACCGCAAGCATGTAAAGTAGCATGCATTTCGGATTCCATGAAAATTTTACAGTCGTTCGTCCTTGTGGAACTACCCATCATACCACAACATCGCATTTTATAAAACCATTAGTATTATTGCTGATTTCATCCAAAACCGAAGTAATTTCATTTGTGGGTTGTTCTTTTTGACCCTGGTCAACAATCGATGGTTGTTGAGCTGTCATACATTTTGGATAAAACTTTATGTCATCTTGTCTCACTACATCCTCTTTTTACCTATTTCCAAGTGCTCCGCCACATCAATAGCACTTGACCTCGTCCGAGGGACCCCTATAATACAATCCGTTTTCGGCGAGATACCTAATGTCAACGTCTGTGCATGGCTAATCTCTAAACGTAGATAGGTGTTTATTGAGTATAGACATACTTGAAACTTTTGGCTTCAAATTTATACAATGGTTATTCATTTTCCTTAAAACTATGTCATGTTCTGTTACTCTTAAGGTATTAAATTATAGTGAAGATTGAGTTAAGTTCAAAACATAAGGGTAGGGTAGGGTATTTCAATTAACGTCACACTGGAGCAACACAATCAAAACATAAACAAGTAGGAGACTTAACAATAGGAGAACAGCTCAACTCTACTCAGCTTCAGGACAGCTAAACTCCTGGTAAATCTCAACTCGGTACTTCTCATTTCGTACAGCATTAGGCAAACAATTCAACAGGCAGAAGGAAACAACTCAATTTACCTCCCGAAGCTTCACCTGGAACAGGAGGCAAACATCTTATTCCAACTTCCTGTGACGTCACTTCCTGTCTCAGGAACTACACAACTTAACTTCTGGTGACGTTACTTCCGGTTCCCTTATCATAACGTCACTTCCGTATCCCCGGCCGTACAACTCCCAATTTTTACCGTACTTACCTGCCTCTAATATATAATCGGTAGGTAATTAAATAACGTCCTAATGGAGCATTAGAACATTTATTGGCGACGGTTCGGGATCAATCTCCAAGGGGGGTATTTCAATTAACGTCACACTGGAGCAACACAACGGGCTATTGGTGACGGTCCGGGATCAATCCCAAAGGGAAAGTCCGAGGACAACACCATGTAATTTTGAATCACGATCAGATGACGAGGCAACACCTGAGCTGGCATCCCACTCTTCAAACTTCCACACCACGCCAACGTGAGGACATTTGAGGCCACGACAGATTTAACGTGCACCAACCCTCTTTGTACACGACGGTGTTTGGCCGGATTCGAACTCGCAACCCTTCGGTTGCTAGTTCGTTACTCTTCCAACCGGGCCACCGCGGCCCCAATCTCCAAGGGAAAGATCCATGAACAACGCCTCGTAATTTTGAACCACGGTTAGATGAAAAGAACATCTGAACCCACAGCCCGTTCTCAGAACTTCCACACCCCGCCAACGTCAGGACATTTGAGGCCCGACAGATATAACGTGGACCAGCCACTGATCTTTGGCTGGATTGAGTTTCGAACTCGCAACCCTTCAGCACAATATTAATTCAGTAATGGTAATGTTAATTAATAAATACCGTGTATATGCAACACAACGCGCTATTGGCCACTCTCCGTGATCAGTCGCCAAGAAAATTATCTGACACCATGTAAGTTTGAACCAAGGTCAGATGACGAGGTCGACGCCACAGCTGGCACCCCACTCTTAAAACCGGCACAATTTCGCCAATCATATCAACTTGGTAGGTAGTTATTTCAATTAACGTCGCACTGGAGCAACACAATGGGCTATTGGCCACTCTCCGTGATCAGTCTCCAAGAAAATTATCTGACCCCATGTAAGTTTGAACAAAGGTCAGATGACGAGGTCGACGCCACAGCTGGCACCCCACTCTTAAAACCGGCACAATTTCGCCAATCATATCAACTTGGTAGGTAGTTATTTCAATTAACGTCGCACTGGAGCAACACAATGGGCTATTGGCGACGGTCCGCTATGAAACCTGAAGAAAAAAAATTCGGAGAACACGTCTTTTTGAATTCTCGGTGAGATGACGAGGTCACACCTGAGTTGGTACCCCATTTGAACTTGGAATTTCTATGGAACTTTTATTGACCAAAGATGAAATTACATGCAAAAACAAGTTAACTGATTTCACGTTAGGAATGCGTACAGCAAATACGTATCGGCGCAGAAACACAACTGCCACTAAAACAAAGCTAGACTGGAAAAGCCTCACTTTTGTCACTGAACTTGTTTTGCTGGTGCATGAGCTACAGTGCAGTTTTTTGCGGGAAATCCTCGAGGGAATCGAATCACATTTACAACTGGAACTTTATCAGTGGCAAGCTCATTTTGCGTGATACTGCGACTGCCTCAAACCAGAGAAAGCGATGGAAGACCAAACATTCACGTTCTCATGGGAAGTGAAAAACTTCAGCCTCTGCACTAAGGAAAGAGGCCTTTGGGTGCGGAGCGAGAATTTCGTGGCTTGGAATATGTACAACACAGAATGGATTGCTTTTCTCTATCCTAGAGCTGACGATGACCCTGATTTTATATCTCTGGTCTTGAGAAGATGTGACAAAGGTTTCGTGTCTACTGAATTACGAGTCACCTTTCGAATAGTCGCAGCCGACGGGTCTCCCGGTAAAGAGATTACCTTTGCAGTCGACATCTCCAAATATAACACCATTGGTTTCAAGAAATACGCAAAAAGGAGCGATGTCGAGGAGCTCTATCTCCACGAAGACACTCTGAAGATCCAGTGTGTTCTCGGGAAGATCAACAAGGACTTGAACACAGAGAGACTGTTTGCTCGCACCGCGGGCGATGACGATGTCCAGAAGATTTTCAAAAAGTTTGCGTTGACGAACTTCAGCCAAGTGAAGCAGGGCATACTTCTGGATGAGTCAGTAAGGCTGCAGGAGGGAAGTGAAATACTTTTCGATGTCCGACTGTCTATCGATGGGGGACCAGGTCGACAAGAGCTGAGAATTCAGTTCACCAGGCGGTACGACCACTCGAGGAAACCCTTGAGTCTGAACACCCTGATAATGGTACTGAACGCACAGGGGAAGGGGTCCGAGATTTGGAAGCAGGACCACCACGTTTTCCATATGCGGACACCGGAGGAGGTTTGGCAGTTTCCCACTTTCATAAAAAGGGCCCATGTTTTGAGACAGAAAAATAATTACTTAGTGAACGATGTCCTTAACCTGAAGTTCGAGATTACCATATCATCGGGAAGAATGACATCCGATGTTGAGCTAACTCTCCTTTCCGTGGTGAGAGAAGGTACTAATTCCATTGACAAGTTGACAGAACACATGAAGGATCTCTACAACAGCAAACGGTTCGCGGATGTGAACCTTCGTGTGTCTGGGGAAACGGTGCCCGCCCACAGGATCGTCCTGCAATCGAGATCCAAAAAGTTTGCGGAAATGTTAGACGTCGACGTGTTGTCAGACAACGTTCTGCACGTACCCGACGTGGACATGATCACATTGCAACGCATGCTGAAGTATATGTACACGGATGAGATAGATGATTTGGAGTACGAAGACGCGGTCGTGGCTTACATCACCGCTCACAAATATCGGATTGAAATGCTTAAGTGCAAGTACTCATTTTCCTTGCAGTCTCACCTGAAAGTGAGCACCGCGTGCACCATTTTGATACACGCCGACGACTTCTGTGACGACGTTCTAAAGAACTTTACAATAGATTTCATCGAACAGTACTGGCATTGTGTCGGTCTGTCCGAGGATTGGGAAGAATTGTCGAAGGAAAGACCGTTGCTGGCGCAAAAGACGAAAGAACAGCTAAGTCGAACGTATGTCGTCAAACACTGCACAATGTACTGATAGAGATAAACGCATCAATATGTAAGCTTTAGTACTAATCCAAAGGCCAATACCTCAAATCTCTATTTTGAGTTATTACATGTTGCGTTTATAAGTATACTCAAACGAATCTTACCACTAACTCTGCTGTACTAATCAAGAAGATATTCGAAACTCAGCTGATTTTAATTTGATTCTTACGTGATGCTTTTATAAGTATCTAATGTCCCTTACCAATAATCCCTTGAAAATAGTTGGCGAGCATTCACTCAACAGTTTGAGTGATCATATTGTTATGAGGAATAAAATACTTGATGTTCATTATACTTTTATATCACATCAAAAAGATCAAACTTGGAGATACCCTTTTCTTGGCTAGTATTGCAGTATATCATCAAACATTTTTCAAAATTCTCAGGCAATATTTTTAAACATAAATGGTAATCTACCTTCAATCACCCAAAAAGAAATTTTGTTCCTTTTCACTTTAAAATAAGATCTTTATGAAAAGTTTAATTTCCTTTTGCCAACCCCACTGACACCCGAATACACGTACCTGGCCAATTTTGAATTCCATTCAGAAGTTTTACCCAAACTCGAAACCAGAAAGATTGTTCTAAGAGCAAATTTTTAAAATTTACAATTTTATGAATTCCTACTTTACCGATATTTCATTTCTTTTATCTGAAATCCTGTTTTTGAAGTTTGTTATGAACATTTATGTATGATTTGATATTTCATAATGTTAAATAGTGTGATCTCTTTTTACGAATACTTATGTAAATAGTATTTTTGTTGTTTTTTCGTACTACTGGGACTAAATTGAAAATATATTAGGAGAAATTTTTGAAACTTTATTAGAATTCAAATACAAATTACGAGACATCCGAACTGATTTCGGTAATTTTATAGTGCATGTAATTCAGGGTTTACATGTGTCACGTGTATATCTATTTCTGTGTAATTTAATTATTTTAGTCACCGGTGAAATATAATTTGTTAAAGTATGATTTTTTTTAACATTTTGTAGTTTTTATATAAAATAAAAAATTCTGATGTGCATATGAACTGCTTTCGCTTATAAAAAATTATTCCTCAGTACAATTATATATCTTGCTATACTTATTGATTCGATGACAAACTAAACTTTTTTTATCATTCTCTTATCAGACCTATCGACCATCGATGAGGAGCGCAATAGTTGAGGTGATAAAATGACTTAAAAACGTTATCAACAGCATTTGCAATTTAGTAGTAAATATTTTTCAGTCATTTTAGTGGTCATTTGGGGAGGAATTGCCCGTTGTGTTTCTCCAATTCGACGTTACATAAATAATTATCTACATTTGAGATGGTCTCTAGTCATTTCGTTTGGAGAGTGGTGCCAGCTCAGGTGTTGCCTCATCTGATCGTGGTTCAATATTACGTGGTATTGTCCTTGCATTCTTCCCTTTGGGATTGATCCTTACCGTCACCAATAGCCCGATGTTTTGCTCCAGTGTGACGTTAAAGGAAATACCCCATTTTCTTGACGTTTGGCCAAGCTGGGACGAATATGGCATTTTACCATAGAACCAATGGAATAAGGAAGGTAGGTATTTTAATTAACGTCACGCTTGGCGCAACAAAACGGGCTATTGGCGGCGAACCGTGAACCAATCCAATAATAAAACACTCAAATTAATCTATATAAATAAAATGTTATGTTCGTTTGTTCCTAACGCAATATCGTTTGGGGGGGGGGTATTTCAATTAACGTCACACTGGAGCAACACAACGGGCTATTGGTGACGGTCCGGGATCAATCCCAAGGGGAAAGATCCGAGGACAACACCACGTAATTTTGAACCACGGTCAGATGACGAGGCAACACCTGAGCTGGCACCCCACTCTCCAAACTTCCACACCACGCCAACGTGAGGACATTTGAGGCCACGGCAGATTTAACGTGCACCAGCCCCCTTTGTACACGACGGTGTTTTGGCTGGATTCGAACTCGCAACCCTTCGGTTGCAAGTCCGTTACTCTTCCAACCGGGCCACCGCGGCCCCAATATCGTTTGGAGAGTGGGGTGCCAGCTCAGGTGTTGCCTCGTCATCTGACCGTGATTCAAAATTACGTGGTGTTGTCCTCGGATCCTTCCCTTTGGGATTGATCCCGGACCGTCACCAATAGCCCGTTGTGTTGCTCCAGTGTGACGTTAATTGAAATCCCCCCCCCCAAAAAAAAAAAAAATTTTCAGGGGTCGCGGTGGCCCGGTTGGAAGAGTAACGGACTAGCAACCGGAGGGTTGCGAGTTCGAATCCAGCCAAACAGCGTCGTGTTCAAAGGGGCTGGTGCACGTTAAATCTGTCGTGGCCTCAAATGTCCTCACGTTGGCAAGGTGTGGAAGTTTGGAGAGTGGGGTACCAGCTCAGGTGTTGCCTCGTTATTTGACCGAGATTCAAAATTACGTGGTGTCCTCGGATCTTTCCCTTTGGAATTGATCCCGGACCGTCACCTCCAGTGTGACGTTAATTGAAATACCCCCAAAATTTTTCACCGATTGCCTTGAAATTTTGCCACAACATTGCATTCGAATACGCGCATGTTTTAGTCTACTTAGCTATATAAATAAAAAAGTAACTCCGGGAGGAACTGGTAAAACGTTCCTAATTAAATTGATTCTGGCCGCAATCAGATCCCAAAATCACATTGCCTTAGCACTTGCGTCGTCCGGAATAGCTGCGACTTTGATACCAGGTTGAAGAACTGCTCATTCCGCTTTGAAATTGCCATTTGACATGCAATTCATTGAATCCCCCACGTGTAACATTTCCAAAGCCTCGCTGGAAATTGGGAACGGAAAGGTTCCGGTTGATCTGACCTCAAGACAAATTTCATTGCCTCGTAACTTCTGCAATTTAGTGACATCAAAGAAGAATTGGTTGAAAAAGCATTTCCAAATATTCAAAACAATTATAAGAATCACGACTGGCTGAGTGAACGAGCTATTCTTGCCGCCAAGAACAAAGACGTCTACAAACTTACAGTATTATTCAGTCTAACATTCAAAGCGAGGCAGTCACATACAAGACCGTCGATACTGTCGTGAAAGCAGATGAAGCAGTTAATTATACAACAGAATTTTTAAATTCATTCGATCTGCCAGAGATGCCACCGCACGTACTGTAATTGAAAATCGGTGTGCCAATTATCATGTTGCGAAATATCAACCAGCCAAAGCTTTGAAACCGCACGCGGCTTGCAATCAAAAAAATTCATGAGCAATATCGTAGAGGCAACAATCTTGACAGGACCTTTCAAAGGTGAAGATGTCCTCGTTCCTCGCATTCCTATGACTCCAACTGGTATGCTATTTCAGTTCAAGAGATTGCAAACGCCAATCGAATTGGGAATTGCAATCACCATAAACCAAAATCAGGGCCAATCGTTAGAATTGTGCGGTTTAGATCTAGACACGGATTGCTTCTCACATGGACAATTATGTTGCGTGTTCTAGAGTTGGCAAACCAGACAATCTCTATATCTTGACAGACAATGGAACAACGAAAAACATTGTATACCCACAAGCATTAAGAAATAAAAAGTATTGGAAATGTGTGCTTTCTTATTTCTTTCTTTTCAATTTAACCAGATGAGCCACAGCAACGCGTGGCCCGGTACACAGCTCGTATTAAATAAAAATATATTTTGAAACAATTTAAGCAATTATACCTCCATTTTCAATTGGTCTTACCATCGTAAGAAATTAGGTAGGTAGGCATTTTGATTAACGTCGCACTTTAGCAACTCAACGGGCTACTGGCGATCGTCCAGGATCAAATCTGAAGGGAAAGATCCGAGGAAAACACAATGTAATTTTGAACCATGTTCAGATGACGAAGTCATCTGTGCTGGCAGCCCACTCTTTAAACTTCCACATTACTCCAACGTGAGGACATTTGAGGCCACGACAGATTTAACGGGCACCAGCTCCCTTTGTACACGACGGTCTTTGGGTAAATTCGAACTCGCAACACAGTAATTGGTAATCCGTTACTATTCCAATCGGGTTATCGCGACCCGTTTTGTACTTGGAATGGTCATGGACCGTCACCAATGGCCCGTTCTGTTGCTCCTGTGAGGTTACTTAAAATACCTACCTACTGAACCGTCGCCAATAACCCGCTGGGTAGATCAAGTTTGAAGTAAATTCAACTGCCTACCTATATAATTTTCATGACGAAAATTTTGTTATGGACTGACAACGGAATCAGACCAGTTTGCCAGTCCAGTTGGTAGATACTCGGATTAGCAACTTGTAATGGTAATGGTAATTAACGTCGTACAGGAACAACACAACGGGTTATTTACGACGGTCCGGGATCAATCGTGAAGGAAAGATGCCAGTACAACACGTAATTTTGAATCACCGTCAGATGTCGAGGCAACACCTGAGCTGGCACCCCACTCTCCGAACTTCCACACCACGCCAACGTGAGGATTAACAACCGGAGAGTTGCGACTTCAGAACCGTCGTGTAAGTGCGGAATGGTGCACGTAAAACCTTTTGAGCCTCAAGTGTCCTCACGGTGGCGTGGTGTGGTAGTTTGGAGAGCAGAGTGGTATCTCAAGTGTTTACCAAGTCATTTGATTGTGGTTAAAATTTACAAGGGGGTCATCGAATCTTTCCCTTCGAGATGGATCATATCTAAAAAGATATATAGGTAGGTAGTTAATTAAACTTGCACTGGAATAATAACGGGCTATTGGTGACGGTTCGGAATAAATCCCGAAGTGAAAGTTCCAATTAGAACGTAATAGCCCGTTGTGTTGCTCCATTGTGATGTTAATTAAAATACCTACCTACCAAATAGATCGCCTTGTAATTTTGAAAGGGCTGAGGTAGCCTGGTTGGAAGAATAAGAATTAGCAACAAGAGGACTGCGAGTTCGAATCCAACCTAATACCGTCGTGTAAAATGGGGGCTAGTGCCCATTAAATCTCAAATCAAATATCCTCACGTTGGCATCGTATGGAAGTTCGGAGAGTAGGGTGCCAACTCAGTTCTTACCTCTTCATCTGACCGTGATAATACGTGGTGTTGTCCTCGGATCTTTCATTTCGTGTTTGATCCCGGACCGTCACCAAAAGCCCAATGTGTTGCTCCAATGCGATGTTGATTAAAATACCTACCATAATTATTAACTATGGTCAGTTGACGGGAACAACACCTGAGCTGGCACCCCACTCTCCAAACTTCCACATCACGCCAGCGTGAGGACATTTGTGGCCACGACAGATTTAGCGTTCACCAGGAAAGTAACGAGGCGTTGCCTTGGCTCTTTCCCCTCAGGATTTTTCCCATACCGTCGCCAAGATCCCGTTATTCACTAAACGACTATGATGCGACTACCTACCTGCATCTCGTATCAACTCGATTGTTTGGTGGCAGTTGAATTAACGCAACGGGTTATTGGCGACAGTCCGGTTGGTTTTTGGAGTTTAATGGCGAGATATATGGCTATGCTGCACCACAAACACCAAGACATACAATATCGTACAATATATACACACAATGAAAGATTTACTGACATAGAAAAGAGATACCATCCAGAGAACAACATAAAGACAGACTTTTCTAAAATCTATCACATAAACTGCAGGGCTGCTACAAAGGAAAGATGGAGATTTTTTTATGCTATTTTTTAACCTTGATAACTAGGAGTATCATTTTAACAAAATCTCTTGTAAAGCTACTAACATAAAACATTTTGCGTGTTTTTTAATATTTATTATTTTTTTAAAATTTTACCGGGACATTTTAAAAACGTTGCACACCCTACTTAAAAAGGGTTTGTGTTATATATTTCATTTATTATGAAAACAATTCTACAAACCTTATTTGCTGTTGGAATGCACTTAGTAGTGAAAAAAGAAACCATATAACCAAACCACAATGTCATGATCTGTCATGTGATTACATCATATGACAGGAATTTCTCTCATGTGATGTCACGTGATAATCATGTGCTGTAAAATAACTATCTTTTGGTTAGTTTCAGCTATTTGCTGAAAACGTGTACTTTAAAGTTCTGGAAATCTACAAATCTACCCAAAGCGTGTAAAAGAATGCGTTTGAACTATCAGGCTCTTTTACAGAGGAAATCTTAAATTTAACAATCACTTCCTGACAATATGTTTCACCTGGGCGACCATTTATTCGTGATAATTTACAGCTCCAACGGTCAACACGTGTTCACACACGTTAATTTCCTATGGGTAAAGAGTATCTTTCAAACAACGAAGGAACGTGTTTCGCTGCGTCCGAAAACATGGTACGTTTCAATGGAAAAGAAAGTTTTTCGCTTTTGCAACTGCCACCGACGTACAAATTGTAGAGAAGGTAGACTGTCTTTTTAAAAGTGTTTGATGCGGGAAAAATGGAGCCACGGTAGCCCAATAGGAAGAGCAACGGATTAGCAACCGGAGGGTTGCGAGTTGGAATCCAACCAAAGACCGTCGGTACAAAGGGGGCTGGTGCACGTTAAATTTGTCGTGGACTTAAATTACCTCAAGTTGGCTTGTGTGGAAGTTTGGAGAGTGGGGCGCCAGCTGAGAACTGACTTCATCATCTGACCATGGATCAAAATTATGTGATGTCCCTGGATCTCTCCCTTCGTGATTGATTCCGGACCGTCGCCAATATCCCGTTGTGTTAATCCAGTGAGACGTTGCTTAAAAAATGCCATACCAAAATACCTGCGGGAATTATGGACTTAGTTATACAATGTGTATTTCAGAAAAGAGACAACTTTTCAATTCTCGCCTGTGTTTATGAATTCTGATAAGTATTGTAAACGGTATGAAATCTATGGCAATGTATCAGATATATTGAAAATATCGCTTTTGACCTTTTTATGCCATATTATGTGAGACAAGAAATCAAAAAAAGTTCTTTTGGTGAAAGTTACAAACCTTACTGCGGTGATATTTATAAATCTGATTGTTGGAGAGAAGTTATTTTTCTCTGAAAGTGCCTAAAGGATAGTGTGGTGAAAAGTATGAATGTTTCTTTTGACTTCTTTGGTTGGAAGAATGAATTTCTCAATAAATCCGTATATGCATGTACGAAGATGAGCGTTGGCGAACGCTTTTGCTAATTTTTCGCCCTTGCATTATGTACTGTTAACACAAGAGTTTGCCATTCATTTGAAAGAGTGCAATGAACTGTTGTACTTTTATTTTCTAATATCAGGGGCAATGGTTTTGAGTGTGAATACAACAGATATTTTCAATACTGTTAGAGAGATGTATGTAAAATACCTGTAAGATATGTCCTAACAAATATATTAATTGCTACTGGTTCTGTTTTTCAAAAAATAATACTTTAGTTCGATTCTGTGTTGTCAAAAATATTATACAAAATAATTATAGTAATTTATTACAATGTATTTTTTGACAAAAAGGACTAAAAGGTGAAAGAAATTAAATGAAAAATATATAAATAAGTATTCTCTTTTGTTATTTTTTCTTATTTTTGGGTTTTCTTTTTAGATTGCGTTCCTTTTGTTTGTTATAAGATGTAAATTTTAACATGCATGTATTAGAATAATAAACAATACACCAGGAAGATAATTGACAAGTTCTAAAAAATTCAGAAAGAAAATTTAATTCAAGCCTTCTCTCTTGCATTAGAGTGCGTTTATATCTTTCGTAAAGTATTTATTAACTCCAGTATTAGCTATTAGTATTTAATGAAGAAACAACAAATGATTAAAATACTCAATATATTTCTAAGGGGTATGAGTCTTTCCTAAGCGATTTTTTTTCACATGGAATCTTTGATAAAAGTCTTATGATTTTAGATAGTCTCAAACTTCCTAACAAATCTTTGCTATCTCACATGTGTTAATTTCAACTCTATACCACCTTTTACAATTGGATGTTCTTTCTCATCATATTCAGTAAATCACTGAAATGGCATCTACATGTTTTAATAAAGAGTAGACTGTTTAATAATAAATGTACTGTTTAATTTTATGTAAAATATTTGTTCAGCACATAGGACACGTTGATTTTTCGTACATCTCATGCATGATACCGGATGACCGCAAGCATGTAAAGTAGCATGCATTTCGGATTCCATGAAAATTTTACAGTCGTTCGTCCTTGTGGAACTACCCATCATACCACAACATCGCATTTTATAAAACCATTAGTATTATTGCTGATTTCATCCAAAACCGAAGTAATTTCATTTGTGGGTTGTTCTTTTTGACCCTGGTCAACAATCGATGGTTGTTGAGCTGTCATACATTTTGGATAAAACTTTATGTCATCTTGTCTCACTACATCCTCTTTTTACCTATTTCCAAGTGCTCCGCCACATCAATAGCACTTGACCTCGTCCGAGGGACCCCTATAATACAATCCGTTTTCGGCGAGATACCTAATGTCAACGTCTGTGCATGGCTAATCTCTAAACGTAGATAGGTGTTTATTGAGTATAGACATACTTGAAACTTTTGGCTTCAAATTTATACAATGGTTATTCATTTTCCTTAAAACTATGTCATGTTCTGTTACTCTTAAGGTATTAAATTATAGTGAAGATTGAGTTAAGTTCAAAACATAAACAAGTAGGAGACTTAACAATAGGAGAACAGCTCAACTCTACTCAGCTTCAGGACAGCTAAACTCCTGGTAAATCTCAACTCGGTACTTCTCATTTCGTACAGCATTAGGCAAACAATTCAACAGGCAGAAGGAAACAACTCAATTTACCTCCCGAAGCTTCACCTGGAACAGGAGGCAAACATCTTATTCCAACTTCCTGCGACGTCACTTCCTGTCTCAGGAACTACACAACTCAACTTCTGGAGACGTCACTTCCGGTTCCCTTATCATAACGTCACTTCCGTATACCCGGCCGTACAACTCCCAATTTCTATCGTACTTACCTGCCTCTAATATATAATCGGGCCGCGGTGGCCCGGTTGGAAGAGTAACGAACTAGCAACCGAAGGGTTGCGAGTTCGAATCCAGCCAAACACCGTCGTGTACAAAGGGGGCTGGTGCACGTTAAATCTGTCGTGGCCTCAAATGTCCTCACGTTGGCGTGGTGTGGAAGTTTGGAGAGTGGGGTGCCAGCTCAGGTGTTGCCTCGTCATCTGACCGTGGTTCAAAATTACGTGGTGTTGTCCTCGGATCTTTCCCTTTGGGATTGATCCCGGACCGTCACCAATAGCCCATTGTGTTGCTCCAGTGTGACGTTAATTGAAATACTCCTCCTACTCCTAATATATAATCGGTAGGTAATTAAATAACGTCCTAATGGAGCATTAGAACATCTTATTGGCGACGCTTCGGGATGAATCTCCAAGGGAAAGATAAATGGACAACGCCTCGTGATTTTGAACCACGGTCAGATGAAAAGAACACCTGAACCGATAGCCCGTTCTCAGAACTTCCGCATCACGCCAACGTCAGGACATTTGAGTCCCCGACCGATATAACGTGGACCAGCTACTGATCTTTGGCTGGATTGAGTTTCGAACTGCCAACCCTACTGCACAATATTAACTCGGTAATGGTAATGATAATTAATAAATGTCGTGTAGGTGCAACACAACGGGCTATTGGCCACTGTCCATGATCCATCTCCAAGAAAATTATCTGACGACACTAAGTTTGAACCAAGGTCAGATGACGAGGTCGATGCCAGTCTCAAATCCCCACTCTCAAAACCGCCACATTACGCAAATCATATCAACTTGGTAGGTAGTTATTTCAATTAACGTCGCAATGGAGCAACACAATGGGCTATTAGCGACGGTTCGCGATGAAAACTGAAGGGAAAATTCCGAGAACACCACGCATATTTGAATTCTCGGTAAGATGACGAGGTCACACCTGAGCTGATACCCCATTTCAACTTGGAATTTCTATGGAACTTTTATTGACCAAAGATGAAATTACATGCCAAACAAGTTAACTGATTTCTCGTTGGGAATACGTACAGGAAATACGTATCGGCGCAGAAACGCAACTGCCACTAAAACAAAGCTAGACTGGAAAAGCCTCACTTTAATCACTGAACTTGTTTTGCTGGTGCATGAGCTATAGTGTAGTTTTTTGCGGGAAATCCTCGAGGGAATCGAATCACATTTGCAACTGGAACTTTATCAGTGGCAAGCTCATTTTGCGTGATACTGCGACTGCCTCAAACCAGAGAAAGCGATGGAAGACCAAACATTCACGTTCTCATGGGAAGTGAAAAACTTCAGCCTCTGCCCTAAGGAAAGAGGCCTTCAGGTGCGGAGCGAGAAATTCGTCGCTTGGAATATGTACAACACAGAATGGATTGCTTTTCTCTATCCTAGAGCTGACGATGACCCTGATTTTATATCTCTGGTCTTGAGAAGATGTGACAAAGGTTTCGTGTCTACTGAATTACGAATCACCTTTCGAATCGTCGCAGGCGGCGGGTCTCCCGGTAATGAGTTTACCTTGACAGTCGACATCTCCAAATATACCACCTTCGGTTTCCCGAAATACGCAAAAAGGAGCGATGTCGAGGAGCTCTACCTCCAAGAAGACACTCTGAAGATCGAGTGTTTCTCGGGAAGATCAACAAGGACTTGAACACAGAGAGACTGTTTGCTCGCACCGCGGGCGATGACGATGTCCAGAAGATTTTCAAAGAGTTTGCGTTGACGAACTTCAGCGAAGTGAAGCAAGGCATACTTCTGGATGAGTCAGTAAGGCTGCAGGAGGGAAGTGAAATACTTTTCGATGTTCGACTGTCTATCGATGGGGGACAAGATCGACAAGTGCTGAAAATTCAGTTCAAGAGGCGGTACGACCACTCGGGGAAACCCTTGAGTCTGAACACCCTGATAATGGTACTAAACGCGCAGGGGGAGGCGTCCGAGATTTGGAAGCAGGACCACCACGTTTTCTATATGCGGACACCGGAGGAGGTTTGGCAGTTTCCCACTTTCATAAAAGTGGCCCCTCTTATGAGACAGAAAAATAATTACTTAGTGGACGATGTCCTTAACCTCAAGTGCGAGATTACCATATCATCGGGAAGAATGACATCCGATGTTGAGCTAACTCTCCTTTCCGTGGTGAGAGAAGGTACTAA